>CM068824.1:166052445-167252445 GCA_028554795.2 Sinohyriopsis cumingii | reverse complement strand
GTTAGTTCCTTTTATGCTGAATGGATAACCATATGTAACCATGACAACAATATCTGAGCAATAATGTCATCGCTACCTTGTTTTAAGTGGTAGGAAAGGACATTTATCTCTTCTGATTTCTCGGTGCACTTTGGATCCCAAGGAAGAAACTTGTTTTTAAGATGCGAGAATGACAGCCTTGAAGTTTTTTCTTAGCAATGAAAGCAGGGTCTGTTATGAGAGAAACCAAGCCATCTCAATTAAATCTTTGAGAGATACCGATTTGGATAGTTTGGGTTGACAGAAAGAGCATGGACTTTGCTTATTCTGGCAACCATAGCCAGAAGGACTAGAAAGGTTTTATATCTGAGAGTGATTCTGTAAACCATATACTCTGTGAAGAGTTTCCTTCTTAATATGAGCTATATGTGTAGCAACTATTGATTTGGATAGAAAACCTGCATTAATTACTGTTTAAGCATGCATGGTATGGGCAATTTTTTTTTGTGAAATCTCTGCCATTTGATTCACAAGACACTGATCCAAGACTTTCTCCATTTCAAGGATGTTATGAGATTCACTTGACACCCTGATTCTAGCAATTTCTGGAGATCAGAGGTATTGGTGGGAAGGCACATGCCATTAGACTATTCCAGGGAAAGGGCATCAATGCCACAGACTTCTTGACCTGTATGGGAAAGACAAAGGTTGGCATTCCATCTTGTTACATGAAAGTGTACCCGAGGTTGATGCCAGTGGGCACACATACAGCTGATATTCTTGGAAAATGAGTCCGCTAGTATAACGATTTAAATGTGTCAGACTTGAAGGTGGATTTATTGATAAGGACACAACTTGAGACAATCCCAAGCCAAGAGGCCGAGGTCGGGGAACTTGGTTCCCCCAAGCCTCTTGATGTAGCTGCCATAAAAAGGGCTTCTGAGTGTAAACATTTGAGATAGCCTTCAGAAGGTTCATATGCAATAACTTATGTCCTGCTTATGAGCTAACATCTGTGCAGATGGTTATTTCTTGAAACTGGTCCTGCAGTGGCACACCTGCCATAAGCCAGTTGACGTCCTCCTTTTTTCTAAGATGAGACTTCTTGCCATCAAAAACTTTAACTGATTGATCCAGTGGGCAGTGAAAGAAAGATTATTTGAAGCAATCTTGGAAATGAGGTCTGCTGCCACACTGAGAAAGCCTAGGAGGATAAAAAATGTTTGGGCTGAGATGAAAGTCATGGAAGTCACCATCAAGATGATACTCAATGCATGTACAGTGGAACCCCGCTATAACGCGCCCCGCCATAAAGCGAATTCGGATATAACGCGGTCGTAGCATGGCTCCCGAAATTTCGTATATTCATTCACACATGGAGAAAAAAATTTGGAGAAAAGTAAAAAAAAAAACAAAACAAGAAATTAATTTCATTTTGGGCATGAGATTAGTTGTGACTTTTAAAATAATATGATCGTGGCATGGTTCCTGAAATTTGAAATTCATTTACGTGTATTTTTATCGGTCCATGAAAATATTTGTTTAACGTATGAGAAATAGTGTGTAAAACGTTTATTATAATTTGGTGGAAGAATTCGCGTATGACTTTTAATAATAAACGATCGGAACTTAACAATTTATCCAGGTTCTTTAAGTAATTTTGGAGAAGTGATCATGTATGAATTCTAAAATAATACGATATATATAACGTACGAGAAATAGTGTGTACAACGCTTGGCTTCTGAAATTTATCAATTTGAACAGGTTGTGGTGAAGCTCCGTATTCTACTCTAGAACAGAAAACTGGTTTCATTAGGTTTTTGAATTGTTAAGCCGAAGTAAACATTATCGGAAGTGTTACTTATTACGGATCCATGAGTAAAGCCAGTAAATCATCTTTGTGATTGTCTTCCATGAATTCTGTATACAGTCGTTGCTCAAACAATAGCCGACATGGGCTTCTTATTTAACTGCAATCACAGCCAAGCAGCAGACAAAGCTCTGGTTGATACAAGAGTCGCACAATTTAATAAACATCAAAGGACGAAAGCCGCCAACATGTATGCTGTGCTTGGCGGTGTGATCAAACAACAAACAGTTGAAAGTAAATAATATCCACTTTATTATCTGTAAATTAAAAGGGTATGAAATGGTACATCCGTTCAGCTTAATTTTGTTTTATATAAAAAGTGATTCGTAACCATTGCAGGCCTTCATTACTTAGTTATCGAGCTTTATCTGTGTACGTTGTTTGCTTATATAAAAAAATATTTTACTGTTATGGAAAAGCAAGTTCAAAAACGCAAGTCGTTTTCTGCTAAAGAGAAACTGTATGCCCTAGATCAACTAAAGGAGGGCAAACAACAAGCTCAGCTTGCCAGAGATCTAGGAATCAGCGAGTCCACTTTGCGAGGGTGGAAAACAGATGAAGGAAAGCTCCGTAGTCTACCCAACATTCTTGAAGAGGAAACTGGTTTACAGCGTAAAAGGGTTAAGTTAGCTAATGACAATGTCCTAGATTCAGCTTTGTACCAATGGTTTGTACAAGCTCGCTCAGAAGGTGTTCCAATTTCTGGCCCAATTCTGAAAGCCCAAGCAGAGAAATTTGATTGCCGTATCAATGGAGATGATTCCAAATTTAAGGCGAGTAATGGCTGGCTAGGCAGATTCAAGAAAAGGCACGCTATCAGCCAAGTTCTTGTGTCTGGGGAAATCCGCTCCGCTGACAAAGAGGCTGCCAATTCCTACCCGATTGGGCTTAAAAAGTTGCTGGAGGACGGTTGCTACACAGCCGACCAAGTTTACAACTGCGATGAGACTGGTTTATGTTATAAAATGTTACCCGATCACACCCTTGCAACCAAGACTGACAGTCACAAACGAGAAGGTTTCAAGAAGAGGAAGGACAGAGTGACTCTCTTATTTTGTGTTAACAAGTCTGGCAGCCACAAAGTCAGACCTCTGATGATTGGAAAATCGAAAGATCCCAGATGTTTTCATCATGTAAATATGAAGGCACTTCCATTTCAGTACACTAACAGCAAGAATGCTTGGATGAATAGCTCCATATTTGACGACTGGTTTCACAAAACATTCGTTCCAGATGTTCGGGCTCATTTACGAAAACTCAAGCTGGAGGAAAAAGCTCTCCTACTGCTGAATAATTGCCCTGCCCACCCCCCAGCGGAAAGTCTTGTCAGCAGTGATGGCAAGATCAAAGTTTCGTACCTCCTGAAAAACACGTCAGAAATCCAGCCACTTGACCAAGGCATAATTTCCGTATTTAAACAAAATTATCGCCGTGAAATGATAAAGGGAATGGTAGCAGATAATAACGCATCCGTCGACACATCATTGGCATTACTCAACTTAAAAGAAGTATGTCACCTTGGAGGTAAAGCCTGGGATGCTATCACTGCACGCTGCATTGAACGATGCTGGATAAAGGGTCTTGGGCCAGCTTTTACGCCCTCGACACAAAATGATAGTGACGATGAGCTTGAATTTACAGGATTCACTGAAGACGACGTACGTTTAGCAGAAGAAGCACTCAAAAAATACGAGCACAGTCATCATGATATCCTTAACTGGTATTCAGTAGATGACATCTGCCCTATATACGAACACATATCAGATGACGAAATTGTTACAAATGTCAGCAGGAAGAATGAAGCTGCACAATCAGAACCTGAAACCAGTGACGATAATGATAACGATGACAATGGCACCCCAACTCCCCCACCAAAAGTGTCTGAAGCAGTAGTACATTTAGAAGCAAGTTTAAGGTGGCTGGAAACACAAGATGTTGACAGCGTCAAAGTCCTTCAATTAAGAAACATTCTTGACTTTGCTAGAACCCAACAGTTCGCGGCAAAGAAGCAAACGTCATTGGATATATTTTTCAAGAAATGATGAAATTTAAATTTGGAACCACACTGACTTTGCACTTTGCGCAACGATTAATTTAGCAGTTTTCACATGTTTCTTTTGATGTTCACAAAATCTGAAATAAAAGTTATTTGCACGCTGAAATCATGCGTTGATTGTTAATTATTCTTGCAGTTGTCGCATATGATAAAATTTTAGCGGTATGAAATTTGTACAGACACCGTATGTAGACCCGGGAATAGCTGCATGCAATGACCGTACGATATCAGACGGCAAGTAAATGGTTTCAATATTTTGTTCATCCTATATTTTACACGACGAATTCAGACTATTACAAAATTATTGAATATTTTAAATTTGTACGATTTTCAATGAAATTACATCCATTATGGATGAACTGCATGCCACGACGGCACGGTAGCATGCGGTGTTGATACACTTTTCATGATATAGCGATAGTCTGGTATTATCGGTCAATCTGTATTATCGTTCAAACAAATAAAAATTAGTAAATGTTTTTAATGCACAGTAATAACCTATAAATATATTAGTCATTGATTATTTTGAATATATCTTAATTAATGCATTCCAGTTAATATTCATCTAATGATAAGCCGACTTTTGATCATTGCACATGTATACACGTATATGTTCTCGGAAAAAAGTTAAATATTGTAAAACCCCGCATTAGCGCAACCCCGCTTTTAACACAATCCGATTTTATGGACCCCGATCATCGCGTTATAGCGGGGTTCCACTGTACTTGAGGAAGTAATGCCCTGTACGCAAAGAATCCATTATGGCAGATTTCATGTCTAGATCCAGTGTTACTCACTTGGTGTTTTTGCAACATGCTGTCCAACTAGTTAGAAGTCATGGATGTGAAGCAGGTATGGCAATGTGACACAACACTGTCCACAATGCTTGTGAATACACATGGCTAATGATCAGGCCAAAGGGTAGTGCCTAGAACTAGTATAGAGTATTCTGTGAAACACAAAAAATGTGTGGGGTTCCAATTTTCATTGATTTCATCAGTGAATCAGGCCTCAAATTTGAAGTCACAACAAAATATCAACAGGATAACGTTCACCTCTTCCCTACTCCCATCATATGCAAAGGAAAGGCATCACCTGTCTCCTTTGTTTTAATATGATGTTTGTCTATAGTGCTGAGAATGTGAAATATATGTTAGGATAAGTACATGAGTGATGAGGAACTGAAACTGATAGAAAACAATTTAATTAGAATACAATATATCATAAGCACTTAGATTCATGAACAAATGTAAAGACTATCTCCTAAATTACATATTATTTCCATTTATAAATACATTTCTGCACCTATCACCTAGCTCCTAAACAATTAGCAGATTAATCAAAGCCCATTTAAATCAGGTTTGCAGAGAAGTCACTTTGTGTGCATTGGCTTATGGGTAAATGTTTACCTAGACCTGATATTAATGTACATCACTGTTCTCCAGTTCATTTAAATAATCAATTACCTGTGTTCAATACCGCTCATGAAATTTTTATTGGAGTTCCTCCTCATAAAAGTTAACACAGGTTGCAACTTATTCATACATGCGGCTGGCACAAGCATTGGTAAAATTCTGTTTTCCTTTAAATTAGACACATACCTGCCATATTCCACGATAGTACTGGGGGGTCTGGGGACTTAAAAGTGTGGTTTGAGGTCCCAAGGGGTAGGTCAGTGTGCATGACCTAAAAAATGACATCCAACTGAGAATAAGTTATGGCTCATCTTTTCCTAAATCACAGCTACATTTCAACATTTTGCCATTAAAAAAAGGAACCACACTTCTTGTACTCGATTCTGACTATTTAAAGAATCATAGTTTGCAATATATATATATATATAGAGAGAGAGAGAGAGAGAGAGAGAGAGAGAGAGAGTAAAACCCAACTTCAAAGAAATAATCACATTTTGCATTTTATATGTGGAGCAAAATCAAACTTCAAAGAAATAATTACATTTTGCATTTTATATAAGGACCTAGACCTAATTTAGTGCATTTTACCTGTGCAAATTAGCCTAATGGGTTCTCCAGCTGAGCTGGGTCATGCCATGGTATACCAGTTATATGAGGGACCAACAATTTGATGTTCTGGGGAAGGGGCCTGACACTTTTATGTTTAATTTCTGTTTGTCAATAGTCGGAAAAATATTTGTCTCTAATTTATAGGAAAATAACACCATTTTATATCTATGATATTATCTGGAGCAAATATGAATTATCTTGTGATAAAATGAAATAAAATATTTCAGCTCCAAAAATATGATGGTCCCACCCCCACTCTGCAAATTAAATGGCCAACACCTTAAGGCAGAGGAATTTGATGTATGTATATTGACTGTTTTATAAGTTACAATCTTGTATATACCTACCTTGGGATCATCAGATGGAATATCAAGAGAATTCACAATGTGCAAATCATTCTGAAAGAGTATAAAATGGCTTACATTAAATAGAACTGAATGTTAAACTACCTGTAAACTGAAATGGAATGTCTGCATTATTGCTAATGAAAATTAAATCGGTAATGAGAAAAATATGAAAATCAAACTTTATCTGTTTCTTCTCTATTAAGCCCTATACCTAACTGGATTTAAATTCATGTTTTTTCAAAAGCTATTGAGCAGAAATGATAACTATGATGTGATGGATCAGCAATGGACAAACACTGGTAACAGTATATCCGTCAACAACAAAAAATGCATGGCACAAACAGCTATAATTTCATCTAATGGAGAATTATAGACTGTGACAAAAGTAAATAAAAATTATGATAAAAGAGAGTTAATGGTAAGTTGAGTCAAAACAGAAAGCGCATCTACATGATTTTAAACCACCACATTAAAAGATCAGTTAGAAAGAAGCTCTGCTTCTGTGCTATTTGCATAAAAAGAACTTTTTCCATATCATACAGTTGTTTGAAATTAAATTATATAAGCTTTTTTCTTCAAACTGGACTTCTACAGTAAGTTATTGAATTGCTGATGCCATCAACAACAGAACAGAAAAAATGGTAACTTAGTTCATTTGATGAGGTTATAAGTAAACAAATCACAGATTGAGGTTTTAAACTGAACTATAGCAGAAGTTTACTCTCTCATCCATGAAAAAGCCATTCTTATAACTTTTACTAGACTCTTAAAAGTCCATAATTCGCCAGGTATGAGTATATATAATTGAGTTGCCCCACATTGATTAGAATTACCTTCATATAGAGTTGATCCTTCCAGAAATGAAATGTTATTAAAAATGCTTTCAGTTCCAGAATATAAGTCCACTGCCCCCAACTTGCCACTCACTGTAAGGGTGCAAATGAGGACAAAATGGGTCAAAAGCTCCATACCAAAGTGGGTAAAAATGTTGGAATGGGTTGAGATATTACTCCTCCAGTTCACTAGAAACCCCAAGTGACATAAAGAAAGAAATGTTCCTGTCCTTCACCAAAGATGAAATTATCACTGTTTTGAAAGTATGCTGCAGTTGCTGATGATGTGGTCAATCTGAAGAGAGTTATGGCCAGAAAGCATCAAACTGGTATACTGTTTCTTAGAAGCAAAATGTAGAAACTTGCATACAGTCAGGTAGAGGGGGACACAGAAATATGCAATGGCTAGATCTATGTTAATTATAAAGTTGTCCCTCTCTACAGAATACCTGACTGACAATGCTGTTTCTATTTTGAACCTTGGTGTGGCTATGTTTTTAGTGAGAAAGCTGAGATCTAGGACAAGCCTGACTCTTCAGTTAACTTTGGACACTAAAAGAATCCTGGAATAGAACCCTGTGAACTCTTTCCACCACAAGTTTATTGAGCAATGACCAGATCTTCTTATGCAATCTTTTCAACTTCTCTAGACCAGATGACATGGATAAACATAATTTGAAGCCTCTCCTAAACTACATGGTCCACCCATTAATTTTGTGCACAAAGACTGAACCAAGACTGCTGAAAATGAAGCAGTCTGGTACCTACAGGCTGGTTGTTGGCAGGAAGCTGGGGTGGCAAGTCAATGATAATTGATGGGAGGGTTGGGGAGGAAGAAATCATGCTTCCTATCACCTTTATTGAACTGTCTCAGGAATGGAAAGCTTCCACCTGAAATGAAAACAAGGTTACAACTGTTGCAGTTGGGAAGTGTTTGGCCTCCTTGATAGCTCTTCATGTGTCTGAGACTGATTTGTCCAGAATGCTGGTATTGGCAGCAAATCAAGCTGGAGAGAGATCTTGTACTACCTGTTCCTGTGCATCCTCAATGCTACCACCGAACAGCAGTGGAATACCAAAGGACATAGAAAGGGGAGCTAATGAATGATGGAGCTTCAGTGATGAACAGAGACAGGCATCTTGTCTTATGATCCACATTTGCTGACACTGTTATGGCATAAACAGCATTAAAATGGTGTGCAGCCCTGTTAATTTTCTTCATAAACACAGGCCATTTACTCCCATGCATAATCCTCGTCTGATGTTTAAGCAAAGCAAAAAATCACTATGAATGCCATAGAGAGCATAAAAAATTTGCCACCATATGCCACAATGACTTGGAGGTGGCACAGAAAACATTCTGATCAACCTTATAAGACAGCAGAATTCCAAGTAAACCACTGCAATATTCTTTCAAAGACAGGAAACACAGAACTCTACCTATCCAAGTGCATGCAATACGATGACTCTTGTCTGATTCAGTAGATCCCCATACTACTTTCTATACCCAGAATGGCTAAATGGTATGTGGCATAAGTGTCAGGTCACAGCCAGCTGGAGCAGTGGTGTATGGATTATCAGTGTCCAAAATGTACATGTGCCTAGACTTGAAAGCCTGAATGCCAAGCTCAGGCATGCAGGGAGGCTTATGCCCTCTTTGCTGATGAAATGAGGGCAGACACACTCCCATTAACACCAAGCTAATACTGGAAGTTTGCAAAAGGCACAGAGGCATACATTTTCTGTGGCCAGCGACTGCCATTGCTTCATGCACCAGTCTTCACATTTGTGACTCCAGAACCATCTGGGAGGGATGTGGGATAGGCATCTCTGCAACCACGAGTTTCTACATTGTGAGTTGGCCAAACATAACAGCTGAAGTAGGCATCATATGTATTATTTTGAACAGGGGTGGGAATAGGGTGATTATAGCACCTCCAACTACCCTGGCAATCAATGATATAATCAGGTCAAAATGGAAGATGCTGTCTTCCATCAACCAAGACTTCACCCATCTCTATTCACTCTTCCAGCTTTATCACAAAAGTGTAGACCAAATGCCTTCCGACTGCATTGCATATAAACTGAAGGCAGAAGTTTTAAAAAATCACTTTATGCAAGAGAGACACATATCATGCATGTCCTCATTAGCTTACATTCATACATTTTGCCATCATTGTTTGTTCAAATGAAATGATGAAACTATGGAAAATAATATTGCAATTGGAAAATAAAACCACCAAAGTGTTCCCATATAATAATCGTATCAAAAAGTGAAAAATAGGGGCGGTGTGTGTGATTCTCTCAAAAATTTCTGTCAGAATTGGTTTACAATCAAAGTCATAATGACATGTGGCCAATTTAATTTAATAAACTTGAGATACATTGATTCCCAAAATCAATTGATATGTCAAGTCTTTGTTGCCTTTGATATAACCCCTATTATACTTTATATTTTAACTTTGATATGACCCATGTCAACTTTGATATGACCCCACTTCTATACCATGTTGAACTTAATATGACTCCTATTCTATACCATGTTGGCTTTGATATGACTCATATTTGATACCATGTTGACTTTTATATGACTCATATTTTATACACTGATTTTTGACTTTGATATGACTCCTATTCTATACCATGTTGACTTTGATATGACTCCTACTCTATACATGTACCATGTTGACTTTGATATAACTCCTATTGTTACATACATCAGATTTAATTTATATTTTATTTAAGTTGTGTTTGATTTGATTTGATTGTTTGTGGGTTTTGGAGTCTTTTTATTTTCTTTACATGTCAATATAATGTAATTTTGTTTACTAGGAATTTGATATATTCCAGAAAATTCAGTTTGACCGAAGTTTTCCTTAGATACCTAATAATAGAAACACTTTTTTCTATGTTTGGCTTAGTTCCTGGCCTTGACTGAAGGTAAAGTAAACAACTTTTTTCTAGGAGTAAAATGACTGGTTCTTATCAAGGACATACAGGAGCTATGTGACTTTTATATGTAAACATGATCACGTCATCCTCTATTTTGCAATATATTTTGCAATTAGGCATTTTCGAAATTGCAAAATACTTAGCATTAATAGTTATGTTTAGAGAGAGATCTCAGAGTCCAAGGATTTTAATCACTTGATGTGAAGTTTTTTTTCTTCTGTTGTGACCAGAAATGAACTTTCGAGTTTTTGAGTTATTACTTAATTTTTCTCCAAATTATTTGGACTCTAAAAGATTAACTAGTTTCTCTGGAAATATTATTGTGTTCATACAGAATTCTTGAACAAGGATATTTATTGAAAATTCTGTTTGGATTTCCAAGACCGGAGGATAAATTTTTGTGTTTTTACAAGGAACTGTAGACAGCAACACAGTGCAGGTTACAGCATATGTCAACTCATTCTATCTTGGATTCTTCGTCGGGACAAACTTGAAATCATTAGAACATTTCAATGTTAGGACTGCAAAAACTTCATTCCTGGGTTATTCTTGTATTATTTTTGGATTTGATTCTGGAAACCGTAAGTTCTCATATTTCTTCATTTTTACAGTATTTTTCCAGGGAAATAAATTATTTGTTATATTTTTCAAAGCTTGTTGTTTTCACTCTTTCTTGTGTTACTGTTTTTTTTGAGCTTAAACACATAACATAAGACTATTCTATACCATGTGTTTTTACTTTGATATGACTCCTATTCTTTACCATGTTGACTTTGATAGGACTCCTATTCTATACCATGTCAAGTTTCATATAACTCCTATTCTGTACCATGTTGACTTTGATATGACTCATATTCCATACCATGTAGATATTTTGATATGACTCATATTCCATACCATCTAGACATTTTGATGTGACTCATATTCTATACCATGTAGACATTTTGATAACTCATATTCCACACCATGTAGACATTTTGATATGACTCATTTTCCACACCATGTAGACATTTTGATATGACTCAAACTCCACACCATGTAGACATTTTGATATTACCCATATTCCATATCATGTGGATATTTTGATGACTCATATTCTAGACCATGTAGACATTTTGATGTGACTCATATTCTATACTATGTAACATTTTGATATGACTCATACTCCACACCATGTAGACATTTTGATATGACTCATTCTATACTATGTAGACAATCTGATATGACTCATACTCTATACCATGTAGACATTTTGATATGACTTGTACTCCATACCATGTTGACTTTGATATAACTCATATTCTAGACCATGTAGACATTTTGATATGACTCATATTCCATACCATGTAGACACTTTGATATGACTCATACTCCATACCATAAAGACATTTTCATATGGCTCAAACTCCACACCATGTAGACATTTTGATATGACCCATATTCCATACCATGTAGACATTTTGATATGACTCATATTCCATACCATGAAGACATTTTCATATTCTATGCCATGTAGACATTTTGATGTCACTCATATTCTATACCATGTTCTTCAAAGACTTGCTGTATTACTCTTTAAACATTATCTTTACAAGGTTGCCCAAATGACAATAACAGAAATGGCAATGTTGTGAGCAATGTGACTATTCATAATTTTAACATTATGATTACCTTGCAAATTAGAGTTTTCCATGTGATTTAGCAGTTTGAAGTTATTCCTTGGAAACAATGTAAAGTTGCATAGTTATATTTTACCTTGCTTGTTTCTCTTGAGAAATGCTGTCAAACTTGCAAGTAAATATTCAAATACCAATTTTCTATAAAAACATTTACATAAAGTATTCTCATTCAAATATTAGGTTATTTGTTGGAGCTCTTTATATCATGATATATACGATAAGATTAACAAAGTACCTGAGCATATTTGACTGACAGAGCAACACGCAATCCAAGAGTTCGAACAGACATTGGCAGCATGTAATAAAAACTTTGTGGACCTCGTGGGCCAAAAGCAGCACCACCTGAAACAAGTAGAGGTGTTCTTAGATAATGAGAAATTAAAACAAAATACTGCTATGTGTATCATTTGCAACCAAAATACGGTGCATCATATGATGAATATAACTGGAGAACCCTTGGTTCCATTGATTCCCTTTCCTTAAAAGTTGCCCTTAGAAAAATATCCTATCAAATTTAGAAGAAAAAGATGATAATAAAAAAATGCTTTAAAAAAAATAATACTGAAAATAAAAAATTTAATTATTAAGTTTGGAAAACTAACTCTTATTATATTCCAAGGTTTAGGTTTTGTATGGTCAGTAATAAAGCTAGGATACTGCAAAGCTATGCATACATGTAATTATGCAGGGACAGGCACACAGAGTACTTATTTTTGGACAATTGTTTCTAACAAAATCTAATAACATGAAATTATATACACAATTACCTCTTCTGACGGGGCCCCGAGTGGCCGAGTGGTCTAAAGCGCTCACCGTTACGGATCACTGCCATCTCACCTCTGTCTGCGTAGGTTCGAGTCTCGGATTCGGCTAATGTGGTTATGTGAGAAAGCTTGCCAGTAGCTTCTCGTGGGTCGGTGGTTCTTTCCGGGGGTTTTCCGGGTTCTTCCTCCACCATTAATACTGGCCGCCATGTATAGCCTATCTTGTGCTGAAAAATGGCGTTAAGCCCTACAACAACAACAACAACAACAACAACCTCTTCTGACATATTTCCATATATATTCTGGACCTATTCTAGAACTGCAAATTTAGGGGAGGAAAATTCTAAGTACAGGAGTGATTTAAGGTAGAAATAAAGGATGGGCCTGAAAATATGATCCACAATTTTTGCACATTCAGTTCAATTTTTGGTGCAATTATTGAGAAAAAATTGTGAATCCCACCACTGTACATACTAGAACAGACACTGCATACCTCCCCTCCAAAGTGGTGATCTAATGCTGCCCTGTCTTTTCAAGCCAGTTTTCTTCTGAGGCCTGGGCTTTTTTCCTCCACCTGGCATTTCTGCTCGATTTCGAACAAAGGCATAGTCCTACAGTAAGAAATATTTTTTTTTATATACAGATATAATAGGAATTTTAATTTGTATTTACCATATTTTAATTTTACTAATCATTTGCCATGCCATTTTGCAGCTGTATATCTGTACCTATGCTGTTCACATATGGTGTGCTATACACATGCTTATACAGTATACTGCCTTGCCAAGTATAACAGTACTCAGAATTGCACGGTATACAGCCTTGCCAAGCATGAAGGTACTAATGGGCTTATAGCATACAGTCTTGCCATTTTTGACAATACTCACTGATTATACAGTAAACAGCCTAGCAAAGCATGGTGGTATGTATATATGTACATAATTTTACAGCACTTCAGCACAATAGTGGCTATATGGTGCCAGTTCAAGGTAAAGATATGTGCAGGTTTATACACTACAAAGCTTAGCCAAGTATGATGGGAAGTAATTATTTACAGTACAATAGTGGCTACTTGGTGCTAGTTGAAGATAAAGATACTGCAGGCTTATACAGTATACAGCCTAGCCAAGCATGATGGTACTCATTGGCTCACACAGTATAAAGCCTAGCCAAGCATGATGGTAATCATTGGCTCACACAGTATAAAGCCTAGCCAAGCATGATGGTAATCATTGGCTTATACAGTACACAGCCTAGCCAAGTATGATGGTACTCACAGGTTTATACATTATACAGCCTAAACAAGACTGATGGTATTCACAGGCTCATACAGTATACAGCCTAGCCAAGCATGATGGTACTCACAGGTTTATACACTATATAGCCTAGCCAAGCATGATGGTTTATACAGTATACAGCCTAGCCAAGAATGATGGTACTACTGACTTGTACAGTAAATAACCTAGCCAAGCATGCTGGTACTCACAGGTTTATACATTATACAGCCTAGCCAAGAATGATGGTACTACTGACTTGTACAGTAAATAACCTAGCCAAGCATGCTGGTACTCACAGGTTTATACATTATACTGCCTAGCCAAGAATGATGGTACTCACAGGCTCATACAGTATACAGCCTAGCTAAGCATGATGGTACTTACAGATGTATACGATATATAACCTAGCCAAGCATGATGGTACTCACAGGTTTATACATTATACAGCCTTGCTAGGCATGATGGTACTCTCAGGCTTAAATAGTACACAGCCTAGCCAAGCATGATCGTACTCACAGGTCAACACATTGTACAGCGTTGCAAAGCATTAACATAGAGAGTTTACAGCCTAGCCATGCATGAAAGCATCCACTGGTTTATACAGCAAACAGACCAGCCAAGCATGATCATACTCACCTTCACAATTTTCATTAAATTTTCACCACATTCAAAAGTTCTATCAATCACATATTTATTCAAGGGGATAATGCTGATCTTAAAGAAATAGTTATTTCAATTATTTGGTGAACTTTAGCAAACTTTGCACCAGAAATGTAACAGTTCTTTTGAGATCAGGTTCAAGATACCTACATACCATTTAGAAGATAATGATTCTCAAAATCAAAACTTGAAAAATACATGAAAAGACACTCACAATTTTTCTGTACCATCTCTGCCAATGTATATTTGCATGTAGAATATCAATTCTGTAAAAGAAAGACACATCTTCATTAGCATATCATATAATAAAATCTCCAATAAACTGGAGAATCATCTAGTTATTAGGGTGCAGTTACATCTTTTTGTCTTGTAAGTACTGTGATATCATGTAAAGAATACGATCAAAAGAAATCAACATACTGGCTGAGTGTGAGAGCCAGCAATCAAATAATATATGACAAACATTTCAATTACCTGTGACCAATCTAATAACAGAGGGTACTTACCATGGTAATTTGGACTCCACTTATTTGGATTGGTAAAGCAGTTGGACAGAGACCAAGTCAAATACAACTTCAAATCCTTATAACTTAATACTTTCTTGTATAAACTTTCATAAAATTGTCATCACTTGCTTAGAAATCCTCTGACAATCATAAAGATAATTTTCAACAAGAAAATGTTGATTAAAAAAAAGGAAATGTTTTTCTAATCTTAGTAATAACAGGGACATTTAATGGTGAAACCACATTATCTGTATAACTGTTAAAGGTCTTCAGGTTAGTATACTTTTATTAAGTCAGTCACATTCTGTTAGTGGGCTTTTTAGAAGAAATTGAACAATTTCTATTTTTAAAAATGTCAGCTATACTTGATGGAAGACTGGCAGTATTTATGTACAAACTTAAAAGCCCTTCATGACAGCATGCTTTCTGTCAATATTGTTCAAATTTTTTAAGTGGCATTATAGGAGTCAATAAGAGGATTTTCTATTGTAGCAATAGTGAACAAAATGTTTTCTGTAAAAATTGGTCAAATTCTGTTGAGTAGTTTCTCTAAGAAGTCATTTCATTCAACAAATTTCAAAAATAATTAGGATAGGATACAATTATATTAATTTTGAGCATTTTCTGTAGACTGTTGCTTAGAGGTTTTTCTATTTTAAGTAACAAAATTTATATATGAGTGTATATTAGCATCATCCGAACAAAATTAGATTTTGAAAAGAACCATAAAAACTCTTAAATTTCAGAAAAGATAATTTTCATTTTGTCAGAACTCCATGACTCTAACCTTTAATATCATCTAAAACATACTAAATGACTAAAATTATTACTATAGGAAAGCAAGCAATTATACAATATCTTTGCAAAACAGTATTTCCTTTACCTGGGGTATGTTCCAAATATATCTGGATGCAAATCAACTAGACCGAGTTTTTCATCTTGCAAAGTGTCGAGACTCTCTAGCCATGCTTGTTTAGGCTCTCTGTACCTGTTTGGGAACTCAATCTCACGTTTTGTGATAAGGGGAATGGAAGGCCGCTGTGCAACATAAATATTGCTTTCTGGCACTGAAGAAGAAAAAAAAAAACTGTGTATTATAGAGATAATTTTTTATTAGGTATAGGGAAGGGTAGTTTGGCTACTTAACAACATAGGATCGAAAATCCTGACTACTAGCAACATAGGGTAGAGTAGCCTGACTACTAGCAACACAGGGTATAATAGCCTGACTAGTAGCAGCATAGGGTAGTGAAGCCTGGCTACTAGCAACATAGGGTAGAGTAGCCTGACTAGTAGCAACATAGGGTAGAGAAGCCTGACTAGTAGCAACATTGGGCATAGAAGCCCAACTAGGGCAGAGAAGCCTGACTAGTAGCAACAAAGGGCAGTGAAGCCTGACTAGTAGCAACATAGGGTAGAGAAGCCTGGCTAGTAGCAACATAGGGTAGAGAAGCCTGACTAGTAGCAACATTGGGCATAGAAGCACGACTAGGGCAGAGAAGCCTGACTAGTAGCAATAAAGTAGAGAAGCCTGACTAGTAGCAACAAAGGGCAGTGAAGTCTGACTAGTAGCAACATAGGGTAGAGAAGCCTGGCTAGTAGCAACATAGGGTAGAGAAGCCTCACTAGTAGCAACATTGGGCATAGAAGCACGACTAGGGCAGAGAAACCTGACTAGTAGCAATAAAGCAGAGAAGCCTGACTAGTAGCAACAAAAGGCAGTGAAGCCTGGCTAGTAGCAACATAGGGTAGAGAAGCCTGACTAGTAGCAACATTGGGCATAGAAGCCCAACTAGGGCAGAGAAGCCTGACTAGTAGCAATAAAGCAGAGAAGCCTGACTAGTAGCAACAAAGGGCAGTGAAGCCTGACTAGTAGCAACATAGGGTAGAGAAACTTGGCTAGTAGCAACATATGGTAGAGAAGCCTGACTAGTAGCAACATAGGGTAGAGAAGCCTGGCTAGTAGCAACATAGGGTAGAGAAACCTGACTAGTAGCAACATTGGGCATAGAAGCCCGACTAGGGCAGAGAAGCCTGACTAGTAGCAACAAAGGGCAGTGAAGCCTGACTAGTAGCAACATAGGACAGAGAAGCCT
Source organism: Sinohyriopsis cumingii (assembly GCA_028554795.2). Classification (NCBI taxonomy): domain Eukaryota; kingdom Metazoa; phylum Mollusca; class Bivalvia; order Unionida; family Unionidae; genus Sinohyriopsis; species Sinohyriopsis cumingii. The sequence continues at coordinate 167,235,402 of CM068824.1, read as the reverse complement.
GACTATTAGCAACATAGAGTTGTACTTGTTGTTGTAGGGTTTAATGCCATTTTTCAGCACACGATAGGCTATACATGGCGGCCAGTATTAATGGTGGAGGAAGAACCCGGGAAAACCCCCAGAAAGAACTACCGATCTACGAGAAGCTACCGGCAAGCTTTTTCATATGCACACATTGGCTGAATCTGAGGTTCGAACCCACGCAGACAGAGGTGAGATGGCAGCGATCCGTAACAGAGAGCGCTTTAGACCACTCGGCCACTCGGGACCGCAACATAGGGTAGAGAAGCCTGACTAGTAGCAGCATAGGGGAGAAAAGCCTGACTACTAGAAATAGGACAGAGAAGCCTGACTAGTAGCAATAGGGCAGAGAAGCCTGACTAGTAGGAATAATGCAGAGAAACCTGACTAGTAGCAACAGAGTAGAGAAGCCTGACATGTAGCAACACAGGGCAGAGAACATTGACTAGTAGCAATAGGTCAGAGAAGCCTGACTAGTAGGAATAGTGCAGAGAAGCCTGACAAGTAGCAAGACAGGGCAGAGAAGACTGACTAGTAGCAATAGGAAGCCTGACTAGTAGCAATAGGGCAGAGACGCCTGACTATAGGGCTCGAATTTAACACAAATTTCTTTGTAGCCAGAAGGACTAGTATACTGAGAAATTTACTAGTCCTGCCAAATCTTTACTAGTCCTGTCCATAAAACAATGTCACACACTTGCATTGAGATTAACAACAATTTTATTTCATCAGCAGCATTATCATCTGAAATGCAGAAGTACAGAAGTAAAAATCCCACTTCAAATCATCAATCAGCCAATTCACATTTCTTGTTTCTCAAGATAATCTGGATCCAATTCCAGAAAGGGAAACAGATGTCCTTTCTCATCCTCCACCTGCACTCTGGGTCCATATGAGATTTGTTCTGGTCTCCTTACCTGTCTCCCTAAAACACTGCAGTACAGTGGTGATCACCTTCAGGATCCCTTCTTCCTTCTCTACACTATCAATTGCTAGGAACGATGATTTAATCTCTCCTCCTTTGCAAATTCTTCTATATATAATTCCCTCCTCCTGAACTGAACTGTCAGTACAACTGTCGCACACTACTGCAAGAAACCTTGCTTCATTTCAACCTTTGACAAATTTCTGCCTTTCCCTTTCAGCCACGTAGTGAGTAAATGTAACAACCTGTTCATCATTCCTGTAAGTCTCTCCAAGATCAACTCCTTTCATCTCATCCAGCTGACACATCCATACAAAATCAATGAAGGGTCTTCTGTTCTTTATGATGGTATGTGCATTTCTAAACAAATTAACATGTTGGTCAACACATTCTGATGTAAACTTTCCAAGATCTTACCAGCGAATGATTTTTTCTGGTGGTATCTGCATAGCTTCTTTTCTCTCTGAAATCTTTTTGTGTTGCCCAAGGCTTTCATGTACGTTTACAGATTCAATTTTAAAGTTCTGATAACCTGCAACAAAACTGGATGTTTTCTCTGTTTGTTTTTGTGAATTCCGCACACTAGTTACACCACAAAATGTTCTTTTCCTCATCATAATTCAGCCATTCCCTGTCTTTTGTCCATGTCTTCTGAAACATTCATTTATGCTTTTCCCTATCATAAGAATCATTCCTGTCTTTTATGTCATTTTCATTCAACTTTTGTTTTTTTTCCGGTGGCTGAACACCTTCTATAAAACACCACTCTTATGTTACATGTTTAGGCTCTAATAAACAGTAACAAAGAAAGAGTGAAAACAACAAGCTTTGAAAAATTTAACAAATAATTTATTTCCCTGGAAAAACAATGTAAAAAATAAAAAAAAAGAACTTACGTTTTTAAGAAACAATTCCAGAAATAATCCAAGAATAATCCACAAATTAAATTTTAGATGTCCTAATAATGAAATGTTCTAATGAATTCAAGTTCGAGTCCTGACAAAAATTCCAAAATGGAAGGCGATGACATATACTGTAGCTAGTATTGTGCTGTTGTGTCTACAGTTCTTTGTTGTTTCATGAACAATATTCTGGTGTTTGAATCTGCGAACAAAATTTCAAGAAATTCTTTGTCCAAGAATTCTGTATGAGCAATCAAATATTTCCAGGAAAAAGAATTAATCTTGTAGAATCCAAATAATTTGAATAAAAATTAAAATGTAATTCCAAACTGGTCACAAAGAAACACTTTCCAGTGTAAAGGCCCAACTAACTAAATTCTCTACAGACATCGCTATAAAACCTGAATACTGCACAAAACAGATGCCCCGATGAGGGTCACATGATCATCTTCCAGAACAGTTTAGAAGCTATTTACATGTCTAAGGTCACGTATTCCAGTACAGCCTCATTCTCATTCAACGTATCCCACAATAAAAATATTTTAAAAAAGTTGTTTACTTGATTCTTAATCAAGGCTAGGAACTAGGTCAGCTTTTAGATTCAAAGTTTGGTGTTTACAACAAAACAAACAGGTCAAAATAATTTCTAGAAAGTATCAAATTTCAGTAAACAAAATTACATTACTTAACATGTAATAAAATAAAAAATAAAAAGATTTTAAAACTTCTAAACAATTAAATTAAATCAAATATAAATTAAATCAAATATAGATAACACCACATTTTGCCTGTCTTATAAGGAGGGAACTGTGCATCGAGTTCAAATATGAGATGTTACAGTATAGCTGATATGAATTATTTAAAGTAAGAAAAGGAATGGCAGTATCCTTTATATCAGAAAGTCAGAGCATGAAACACGTTTCAAAACACATGCTTTTGCCTCCCTCCCCCTAAAATTAAATGGCCTCTATCTAATCAAATCTTAACTCTGGCGGATGTTCTGCAGGATCAAAGCAGTGGCTATTGTAAACACTGTTATAAAATATTAGCATCAGAAGATAATGTTAGTTTCAGCTTGGAAAAGGTGTGTTCCCATCAAATGAAGCCATCTGACTTGGTGCATTGTATTTAACAGTTCCAATTACGGTCTCATCATTAATAGCGTAAGTTTGGTAATTGTTCCTAATTAATCAAACCTCAATGTATTGTTGAAATTAATAATTAGGTGGAAAATGTTCAAATCTTAGATGCCCATGCTCAGAGATTTTAATTCCAAACAAATGTATGGCATTCTTCATGTGTATTCAATTATTTGTTCATTGCTGTAAGGGAAAAAATATAAAAACTATTCTTATCATCATAGAAAAAGTAGTTGTATGGAAAGGAAGTGTCAATAACCTAATCGTAATAAAGTGATCTAATTCTTATAATTATTTCGATGCAAATGTAAAATATGCAGTTTCACGTTTGCACTGTTGGAGTGTTTGGCTAGCGAGCCACCCAAAAAAATAATTAAAAAAAATTAAACAAACATGCAAACTAATTTCTTTGAATAGTTTTTGCCATGTTCTTATGTTTGGTATACCACTTTGTAGTTTGTTACTATGGACAAGTGAATAAAGTGTGATACCATGTCATTTTGCATTTAATTCATTATCAGATTAATTAGGATCAATTACCAAACTTCCATTATTAATAACAGGACCATAATTTGCGCTGTCAAATGAATTGCACAAAATCTGTTGGCTTCTTGTTATATAAACGCACCTTTCCGAGGCAAAAATTGACTTAATCTTCTCACTCTAATATTTTATGACTGTGTTTACAATGGTTACTGCTTTGATTCTACAGAACATCTGCTGAAGTCAAGTCTTTATTAGGGAATGGTATAAACATACGCTGACTGTTGATAACCAAAACTTACAAGCCCATCAGACTATTAACCTTATGAAAGTTACTAGTCTAACAGGAAATCTACTAGCCTCGGGCTAGTGGACTACCGCTAATTTCGAGCCCTGTGACTAGTAGCAACATAGGGTAAATTAGTCTGTTACTTAGCAGCATTAAGGTCATTCACTTCTGTAAAATCAATGCTTAATGTGCAACAAAAACTTACTCAATGGATTATCACCTTTTGCCTACTTGTCTCATGGCACTATGAACTATGGAAGAAACTGCATGTGAAATGACATTGTTGTGACTTCTTTCTCTTAGTAAATAATAAAAATGACAACTTCATACACAATTTTAATATTGCAAAAACAGTCCAGTTAAAAAAAAGGATAAAAGTAAATAAAAAGTGTACAAGACCTTTGGAAATCTTTAGGGATTTATAACTGGCTGTAAATTGGCTACATTGGTTTTCTGTTGCACAAAGCAATATGATCTCAATAATTGCGTCATACTTTAAAAAGTCACACACCCGCATACCCATTTCTTTGTGTATTTAATAACAGAAATCTAGGATCTACAACCTGTGCAAATTTGGTGAATTTTAACGACCTATTCAGCTATTACCTTGTAGACCATGAGTATAAGAGTATTCTTCCCCTTAATATCGTATGTAATGACTCTCGTTTTGGAATATATGTTTGACCAATGCTGCTGTAATTCAATTTTTTAGAAGTTAAATACTCCAATACTTCAAAAACAATCATCATTCACAACAGACTTATGTCCCTTGGGTGGGGGGAGGGAGAATGTTGTTGTTGTTGTGGGGTTTAACGCCATTTTTCAGCACGATAGGCTATACATGGCGGCCAGTATTAATGGTGGAGGAAGAACCCGGAAAACCCCGGAAAGAACCACCGACCCACGAGAAGCTACTGGCAGGCTTTCTCACATGCCCACATTGGCTGAATCTTAGACTCGAACCGCCGCAGACAGAGGTGAGATGGCAGTGATCCGTAACGAAGAGCGCTTTAGACCACTCGGCCACTCGGGGCCCCCGGGGGGAGGGAGAAGGGGTACCCTCAAATGCTTCATGCTACTGAAAGCAGAATAACCTTGGGACTTAAATGTCATTTAGAATCTTGAGAATTTGTAGGCTGCATCAGTACAGGTGTCATCTTCAACATGAAGCCATCAAATCAAAATATGATTTATATGAACCTTATGGCGCTTTTGCTATGAGGATGAAACATTATGTGCAATAATTGCACATGTCTCTATCATGGTTGGTTGTAATGGCACTTTCAACATATTGTTGGCGATATCATGCAGAAGAAATGGAAGCTAAGTGCCTTTCCCAAGAACTGAAAGGCAGCCTGTCCTGAGCAAGTATTAAAAACCCATATTCCCTAGATGATGAATCAAACCTACCATGGTTTTCTCTCTCTCGATCAACGATCTTGGAAAGTGTGCATATACACCTGTGTGTTTCCTTTTCTGTCCTGCAAACTGTGTTGATGCTGGACCATCTAGATCTTGTGTAACTTATTCATATACATCACCTTAGCTAACTCTTACCTCCAACTGCTAATGAAGATTTTTCTGTCAGGATGTTGTCTTGGTTACATGATGTGGATCTAATGATGAATCTCTAGAATAAAAATAGATATTTTTTTAAAGAAGCATAATAAGACATCTTTTAAAAGGACACAACAGGTTAAAAAGTTTCAGCTCCTTCTTTCTCTTGTTGTTGTTATAATGGTTAGATACCAGGGAATGATTTTTCTATGAAAAACAAATAACTTCAACACAATTTAACTGCAGTATTTCTTTCTATTCTACCATCAAATATGATGCCAATAACAGGAAATATGTTCAGAAAAATCTAAATTCCCAAATCAAATACTAAGGTTACTAACAGTAAATACTTTCAGTATCAACAATCAAATGCTTATGTGTTCACATTACAAGAGACCTGGAATGGAGTAGATGCAAACAACTACTGTAAAAGTTAACAAAAATCCAGGACTGTTATGAAGAAATAGTTACTCCTTAGGTTCCAATCCACAGTTATATATTTCACAGAGGGGTGTGCACTTAGATAAGAACTGAATTCAAATATTCAACAAAAGGATTTTGTGGTACATGCACCTTGGCCATGGTTACTATTGATGGGGTGAAACATAAGAAGCACTGCTTTCTAGTGATATAATCAAAACCTGCAAATTCAATGAAAATGGACAAAGATACATGAAAAAAAAGGAAGGACTAGGGAGAAAATTTAAAATACAATACAAAAAAGTACAGCAATTTTGACAACAGAAATTACAACAGATGAATTAATTGGTGAAGTGTTGAGCAACCTAGGGAGTCCAAAGAAAAGATGGATGATATTTCAAATGTCAGAAGTGAATCAAGGTATCAAACTGGGATTATGTTATTTTTTAATTCTAGAGCTCCCTTTAATAAATGGAAGTTTCATCTCTCTCTGCATGGGTTCAAGTCTCAGGCCAATTGGCAGGTAATGTTGTTGTTGTTGTTGTGGGGTTTAATGCCATTTTTCAGCACACGATAGGCTATGCATGGTGACCAGTATTAATGGTGGAGGAAGAACCCAAGAAAACGCCGGGAAGAACCACCGACCCACAAGAAGCTACTGGCAAGCTTTCTCACATACCCATATTAGCCAAATCCTAGACTCGAACCCACACAGACAGAGATGAGATGGCAGTGATCCGTAATGGAGAGCACTTTAGACCACTAGCCCCCACCCCCTGGCAGGTAATGTATTACTACAATTAAGATACAAACTTTTTTTGGTTATTTCTGCTATTTTGCAAACTAAATTTCAACATTAAAAATAAAAAAAATATAATAATGAAGAATTGCACAAAGCTCTTGAGCAAAACTTTCAGAATAAACGTAAACATGAAGGGCTACAAAATATAAAAAAAAGTAAATATGTTACAATTCTGTAATCACAAATGTAAAGTTAAAAGGTAAAAAGTATAAAATCCTTAAATATATGATCCAAATTTGTTACACAAACTACATTCACTCAAAAAGTAAAAGATTTTCTTGGTGGAACATAACTGTAAAGTTCCTGATCTGATTTCATATAAAATACTCTTCCACTGGGTGAAAGTTCACACATGTATACTCAACAAGACTGTGTTTCACTGACACTGGTCACTGGCTGGGTATTGCACTTCAGTTTAAGTTTACTCTTAAGGTGGTAAGCATCTGTCAGGTAAGTGTGTCCTATATAAATGACTAACATAATGACATATCATCCCTGCAATTTGTTCTATATAAGGGATGCCACTCTCCAGGGATGGGTATGAAGTTATGAGCTATGAAACATTCTTTGGAATTTTCATTCCACATATTATGCCAAGTATATAATATAGGTCTATTTATATAATATCAGGCCCGGGTGGCCGAGTGGTCTAAAGCGCTCACCGTTCCGGATCACTGCCATCTCACCTCTGCCTGCGTGGGTTCGAGTCCAAGGCTCGGCTAGCGTGGGTACGTGGGAAAGCCTGCCAGTAGCTTCTCGTGGGTCGGTGGTTCTTCCCTGGGTTTTCCAGGGTTCTTCCTCCACCAGTTATACTGGCCGCCATGTATAGCCTATCTTGTGCTGAAAAATGGCGTTAAACCCGAGAACAACAACATATAATATCAGGATATTAAATCTTAAATATTTAATGCTAATTGTAATTAGTTAATTATGTTTCTCTGATAATACTTACCCATTCACATTAATATTAAGAGAAAAAAACTTCACAACTATATATATATATATATATATACACACACACACACACAACATGGCTACCAGTTTCCAGATGTTTACCAGATTAAGACTGAGCAAAACATATAACAGCTTGCTTTGCTGGGAAGGGTGGTGATGGATAGGAACATGATCAGGTAAGTATTATCATAGAAATATAACTGACTAAAGATCCTTCTTGCAGCCAATGTAGTCTCTTCCATGATGTCTGAATGTGTCTGATATTATGGAACAGTATCCCTTAATAGCGACAGGAGCTAGCTTTTTGTCCTGAAAGAGAAAAATAAGGAAGTTGACCAACAAGGGGATGAAGGCTATGAATAACAAACTTGGCGAAAATGTGCCACTTCCTCTCATATACCTTCAAAGTGGAGAGCTTCGAGAACCTCTACATGACTGAAGCATAACCCCTTTTTGCACAGGCATCCTGAAAAGAGCCAGGCATGAAGTAGGAGTTTCAATGAACAAGGATGAAATACTGACAACCTTGGCTGCTACAGCAGTCTAGAGCAGTGTAGGGGTCATTACGATTTTCCAGGAGACTGAATCAAGTAAATCACTGACCCAAGGCCTGTCCAATTGGAGAGGGGAAATCAGAACTATTTTACAAGCCATGCCCCTCATTTTCTGGAATAGTTTCATTATATCTGTCAGGGGGAAAGGCATAAGCCCGTAAGCTGCCTCCCAGCTCATTGAAAGGTATGGATTACCCAGGCTTCTGAATCCTGAAATGGAAAAATGAAGATGAGCATCTTCTTTTTCCACCTCTCTGCAATGAATCAATCATCTACATAGAGCACAAACACAATAAAGACAGATGGATTGAAAGAGTATTCCATATGACACAATTGGCCTTTCATTGATAATGAATAAGCCAGGGCAATGAGCCCGCCCAGGATATCTGACTTGCATGCATATATGACTTTTGGTATTTCCAATATGTTATGCAAAGCTCTAGTGACTTTGTCTCTCCTTGTTTAAAAAGGTTGATCATTATGACTAAACTGTTGGACTATCAAAAATGCCTTTCCTTGGCTGCACTCCATCCTTGTGCAGGGGGCAGAAGAATGGCCTTCTTTTCCAGAGGGTTAATGTAAAGAACATTCTCTCCAACGACCTTCACAAAATCTGGTAGCAAGTGTGTGTCTCCCCCAAACTGAGATCTGCAAAGATATGACTTCCAAATGGATGGTTTCTAAAGGCATTCCCCCGAGCCACCCCGTTTTTCCCCTGAAGCAAAAGGTGTTTCGTTTTGGTCAATCTAGTGATCTAAACGCCATGAGATCAGGTGCCACCGTGCAAGCAGACACATCTTCAGCGAGTGCATGTAAGGGCAGCCAAGGCTGAGCAGGTCTGTCACTACAATGAGAAGGCCAAAAAGTTTAAGAAACTGGCTCACCAAAATGAATATCCTTGCACATGATGCGGCCAATACATATGGTTGAAGTGTTTGGCAATAAACTGTGAATGAAGTAAAGAAGGCTGTTCATATTGTGAACTAAAACCAAACTTACAGAGTGCTTTTGCAGAACATTGTCGAGGTACACTAACACTGCTGCGGAGGACATCCTGATGAGGGATATAGTAGTCCAAAGTCCTGGTGATGGCCCAAGACCTGAGGTCGAGCATGAACGAAAGGGAATAGTACCCGTACACTACCACACAGAAGCTGAAGTGAAGGTTGTTGTTGTTGTTATAGGGTTTAATGCCACTTTTCAGCACAAGATAGGCTATACATGGAAGAACCCAGAAACCCGGAAAGAACCACCGACCCACGAGAAGCTACCAGCAAGCTTTCTCACATACCCACACTGGCCGAGCCCGAGACTCAAACCCACGTAGACAGAGGTGAGATGGCAGTGATCCATAACGGTAAGCGCTTTAGACCACTTGGCCACTCGGGGCCCCCTTGAAGTGAAGGTACTTGCATGATACCATGTGAATAAATAAGTGGAAATAATTATTGGACAGGCTGAAACAGATCATGAATTTGTCATACTGCACAGACAGATAAACAGACGATTCCATCTCCATCTTGAATTTCTGGGCAGTAATAACAAAAAAACTGATTGTGTCTGCTTATAACTGATCTATTTCCTATTGGCTTTAGTAACAATAAAAAGTCTGAAATGAAACACCCAGGGATTCTGGTTTTCAAACTATCTCAACTGTCTGCTTTATGAGAAAATGCTCCATCTCCTTCTGCAATTTTTGTCGGATCACTTGGGATCTCTGTCATTAAAAGGGATGACAAAGGTGGATGGACTGGATGACTGAGATCTAGAGATCCTTTGAGATAATCTGAATCACCCAATCATTTGCTAGAACGTGGTTGAGCCAAGATTGGCAAAAAAAGAGTATGGCAAACACTGGAGGGTTACTGGAAGGGGGGTATGACAAGTCATTGTTGGTTGGTGGGAAGCTATGGGGAGGGAAAATATTGTTTCTCTCTTCCCTCCTCGCAAAGGTTAGGGGCATCAGACCGACTATTATTTGCCTGGCCATGAAAAGGTTGTCATTTTTGTGAAATACACCTGCAGTGTCTCTGCTGACAATGTGAAAATCAGCCATAATTAAAAGAAAAATCTTACTATACAGCCGTCTTAAGCAGAGGTATGAAAATATTTAATTGTAATATGTAGTTCCTGTGCCACTGTCAGCCAGATGCATCTTCAGTTACACATTTACCAATATTGCAAACATTTAAGAGCAGAAAACTAAGCCATTTACATGTGTCAATGTTGCTGCCTTACTACTAATATTTTTATCATTTTTATTTAGATCTTTCATTCTAATTAATTATGTACATTTTACGCAATGTTCTAGGATAGTAAACAAAGTTGTATTTTCAGTATTCCCCATTTCCATACATTTCTCTCTGACCTGAGAACCAGTAACATTAATAAATGTTCCTGGTCCTTTTGAATTTTTCTGGACCTCTAGATCTGCATTTCATAAGATTACAACAATCTGGGATCGCCACGAGGGAAAAAGAAAAATATGTTAACAAAAGCTCTTAGTGAAAGGTGCATCACCAAGGACCCTGCTAACAAAACACTGCCATAAACTGAATAATGAGCATTGTGAAAACAAAGTGAGATATTTTTCCTTTTTGCTATACATTTTATAGGCCAGTGTTTCTCCAGTTTACTGATATCTATGCCATAACCTTTCCATTTTATTTCATAGCTCTTACAAATGCACTTAATGATCCAAGGTTTCTTATTGGAGTATTTTCTTCTCTTCTTAAATGTAATGTTCTTCCTTATTCTAGCTATTTAATATGCAAACATTTTTTAAAATTGCAATCCAATTGCTGTACAGTGGTCCCCCCTTATAAGGCCACCCCTTCTGCATTGGGAAAGTGGCCTTAAAAGACGGGTGGCCTTTCCAGAGGGGGACTAAATTTTTTGTGAGAAGTATATGTAATGTACGTAGTAAGAATGCTATATACTTCAAAGCACTTAATATCTTCATTTAATATCTTTGTTTGAAAGTAACATTAATTATTAAAAGGATCTTCTTGTTATAATAATAGACTTATTTCTTACTGAATATAAATTAATAGTTCTTATTCTTGGCATAAGCATGATATGCAAGCGGGTATTGTTGTCATGCACATTATAAAACCATTCAAAAATGTCATTTAAATCTTGGTAGATACATAATTCACTTTCCATTTGCTCCATTTTCCCACTCCTTCTGAATAACCTCCCCATTAGTTACGACATTGTTTATTATATTAGAGTCTTTTCTACATAAAATTGTTCGGCAAGTCCTTCTCCCCACCTCACACAATGTTGAGTAGATTAACCGATTTTCTTCTAAAATAATACATCTCTGTTTAGGTGATGACATATTAATGTTTGGTAATGATTTATTCAGATGTTGCTAACTGTATGCGATTTAATCATGCAGCCGAAACTTTTGTCAAGTGGACGAAAGGCCTTCTTCATAAAGAAAGCATTAAATGTGTTGTCAAGTGATTTTTCAGTCTTTGTCTGGTACCCTGTTTTGTTCAAGGTCAATATTAATTTCTCTGAGTGTGTTAATGCACAAAATCTATTTTTAGCCTATGCTGACCCTGTTATGACTGTAATAATTACGTCTGGTTGTAATCAACAAAGAGAAAAATTCAACAGATGTGTGAAGCCCAAAACTCTCTCATAACATTGTTGAGCCCATTTCCTATACACGTCGACTTTACAGACAATGATACAATATTAATCTTACTGGTACATGTACTTCAGTCAACACTTCTATCAGCAACGGAATCTTGACATTGGGAGACATGTATCGATGATAAAGATAATCTGATTACTTACCTTACATTACGATATAAATTAATTATTGGTTTTGGATACATTTGAAAAAAAGTGGCCGCTCATGAGGGGAACATTTTACATTTTCTACTAATATGCTGGCTGCTGGTTGCATTAGAGTGGTGGCTGTTCTTGAGGGATATTTTTTAATACAAACTCATCAATGCCAAGGGATTCGGGCCATAAGAAGTGGGTGGATGCTGGTCTGGGGGGCCGTTCAAGAGGGGAACTACTGTAAATTTTTCCGCCACTCAGCAATTGTTGTTGTTGTATGGTTTAACGCCATTTTTTAGCACAAGATAGGCTATACATGGTGGCCAGTATAAATGGTGGAGGAAGAACCCTGCAAAGAACCACCAACCCACAAGAAGCTACCAGCAAGCTTTCTCACATACCCGCATTGGCCGAACCAGAGACTCAAACCCACACAGACAGGTGAGATGGCAATGATCCATGATGGTGAGCTCTTTAGACTACTAGGCCACTCAGGGCCCCCCACTCAACGCTCTTTAAATCTTCTCTAATCTTCTCATTTTCCAATCTGGTACTTTATATTGGATTTTCTGAATCTTTAGTATGAATAATCAAGATCATTAAAAAGAATCAAGGTCAATGTTACACAACTTGCCTCCAGTTTCTGGATTACTCACAATGCCTTTGTCTGATGATAACACTAAGTTAAGAATGTACAGTGCCATGTCAAAAGTGAGTAGCCATTGGAGTAACAAAAGCCTACTGTTTTTTTCAGCCAAATCTGAATTAAAATGGCCACTGCGGGGATAAGAATCATTCTGGATGCTTGATTTTATCTGTGTGCACTAATCAACACCTTGACTGAAGTCTGAAATTGTAAAAATTTGGAGTGAGTACCAATTTCAGATTTTTCTGATGATGTAAATTAAGCACTGCACCTCACAGCAAGAAACTGACTACCAGAATCAGAAAATAATTTAGTTAGCTGAGCCGCCTATTGGTAATGTTGCTTTACACGTGTCAGCAATTCAAATCTGTGTTCAACAGCCGATGAATAAACATGTGATCTATTCTGACGAGGTAAATACTAAAAGTGTTAATGTTCCAAAGGATTTAACACAATGGATCAATAGAAGGTGAATTACATTAAGCATCTAGATACAAGGGTTAAGTCGAATAAAAAAGTATGTGTGGCTGAAAAAAAATGAGGAAAGAATGGTCAGCAAATTTATTGTTGTTGGTTTGGATGAATTTAAATGAAGCTTAAACTAGACAAAAAGGTCATTTGCATCCTGAATTTAACTTTGATCATAGTTACATCCCATCATTTATTTTTTCTTTCAAAGGAAATTTTTTGCGGTCGACAGTTAAAAACAGGGTTGGTCGGGTAACCAGAACCAAGCATACTTTGGCCTTAGTCAAAATATATTTATTAATTAGTAGAGAGCAGCCCAATAATCTGACTGAATTACAAAGCTGACACTCCAGCATGAATTGTGATTTCATATCGTTGTTCTCCGCCACCAGTCATGTCAGAAAAAATGGGCAGATAACATACATACTTGTACATATGAATGTATGATTTATTATGTATTCAGCGAGTTGCACCAGTGTTCCAGTTATCGACCACTCCATGGCACAAGCATTTATAATTAGGACCTCTGGGTAGCAGATGCAATGCAAATAGATAGTTCCTGAATGATGTCATCAGCCACCATATTTTAGGTCAACAGGCAGATTTACCGTTGATTTTATATGGTGTTTGGAAGTTGAAATAAATTCATTGAATCTCAATGTACTTTTAAAAGATTACATAAAAAAACAGAACGCAAATCAAGCTTTCTGTTATAGTCTGACTATACAACCCTGTTTGTTTGTACCCACCCTACCGATTTCAATAATGGAAAACTTTAATGTGACAAAATGTGCAAGGAACTTAGTCAATTCATTCATTGATTTAAAATTTCTAACCTGACTGTGAGTAGAGTGGCCCTAATGCCGTCATCATCTTGGCGATTCATGCTTAATGGAAGTTTTCAATATAATAGATGGACATGCTCAAGATCCATTTCCAGTTCGTGGATAATCCATTTTCAGCAAATGGGTGTTTGCACGACTACATACATGTCGTCTGCTTCCGATATTTAAAATGTTGAATCTAGCAAAGGAAAAGAATGACAACAACAAATTTGCCTTTCACTGGATTTAACAAGCGGTTTAATTGTTATGTTCATGTGTTGCAAAGGGATACAATTCCAAACTCTCAATGTTCTGGTAATTTACGGAATTATCCGGCAGTTACAGAATAGGATGAACTACGTCATTATGTTGTAGGATGAAAATAAACTAACCCATAGTGTACGCAGTATGTCGCCGTGTTAGTATTAGAAAGTCCGTTAAGCATGAAAGGTGAAAGGGATGCCATTATTAGTGTCATTCTGGTCACAGTCAGGTTAGAAATTATTAATCAATGATTCAGTTGACTTAGTTCTGTGCACTTTTTATCACATTAAACGTTTTCGTTATTGAAATCGGTAGGGGGTACAAACAAACGGGGATGTATAATGAGACTATAGTATCTCCGATTTATAAGTAGACTTTGCTTCAGTGTGCCTTGTTGAAAATGGTAAATTTTGGTGATCGCATATAGGAGAAACTGCCAGATTGTCCATCTTCCAGGTAAAATGGGCAGAATATCGTCTGCTAGTAACCTTATCGGAAGCATCTATAGGTGCCACTAATTGCCAACAGACGGGACCTCTTCGAAAATATGTGATTCCGTCGGAAACATGTTACAGAATGATACACTCTTCGTCCTTTATACTGCAACCTGCTGGATGATTGTAGCATAAAAGCTGCAAAAGCTCTATATATATTCAGAAACCTTTAAAAGGGGGCGCAATTCCTGTATTCGTGCATAAGTGTAGCAAACTGGGAAAACACTATGCAACCTGCTTCCCAACATGATGGTGCCTGACCTTTCGTGACAGATAAACGCACAAATTTTCCAATTCTATAACAAGAGCGTCTCTTTCACGTGATGTAGCTTATTTCGCAAACCCAATGTACACGTTTGAAATCGGGACCGAAGTAATAACATTCGATGTGTAAACGGTACACTTTGATCATATTTGTTAATTAAAACCACTTGGTGACTTAACATCGTATAGAACCTTTTAAATGACTCGCACTTGAATAGCGATATTTTCAATTTATAAAGTTTTATTCTTTAACACGAACAACACAGTTTGAAAATCGTACCAAGTTTCTTCTGACCCTTTACACCCCATCTTCTTATATTTAGACAGGTATCTTGTAGCATATGGCTACACCCAAATATAAATGTCCAAATGTAACAAATGGGATGGCAAGGGTCAGAGGAAAATTTGACTAACCAATTTGTAATATTTCTTGCATTGCACACAAGAGTAGCGATGCAAGATTCTTGGACGCAATATACTTTGCCCTCACTGGGAAACAACTTGTATTATGAGGGCAAATATGTTGCCCACATGGGCAAAACACATGTATTATGAGGACACGATACTTTTCCCACGCAGGCAAAACACCTGTGTTATGAGGCCACAATTTTCATATTTTGTGATTTGTCTCAAGTTAAAGCCTCTTGTACAACTTAGAATAGCAGCAGAGAGGGCGAACAGACCTTTTGCTGAAATGTAACCTTGAAAACTAAAAACATCAAGGGAAAAAGAAGAAAAAAGGTCAATAACGTCAAACTGAAGCCTCTAACTTTACCGAGAGTTTCTCTTGGGGTATTTTTTTTTAATTTTTTTTTACGTTATTTTTGTCGTTTGTGTTTGTTAAGAAGTATATATGTTTTCGTTTACCCATATGACGTCTCAACGAGGTCGCGCCCTCTCTGCTGCTATAATTATTAACCAACCATTTTATCAAGACATACACGATATCTTGTTCTGAGATAGTGTAAATTTATTGTTATAAATCCGCGTGGGGTAGCTTGTGGTTTTGAAGAAAAAATTCTAAATTTAATTATGTTCATATCTCCGCTGCACAAAGTTGATGAATATTTCTTAAGGTATGTGTATCAGCTCCGTTAAATACAACTAAAATGTTACAGTTATCTCTGATCACTTTTGGTATTTATGTATATCTCTGAGTGATATAAATTATATCTGTATTTTTATGCCTACCTCGAGAAAATATCCGCGCTGGATTTAATTGTTTGTCCAGCATCACATCATCGTATAATACGAGATTATTAATAAACCCATCTAATTCATATACGGACGGTGCTTCATCAATATCGGTTATAAAATTAATAATGTCGTCACCATCTTCATTTAACAATCGTGCGTTCTCATTAAAATCTTTAAGTACATCGTAGCATCTCTGATCATCAACTGATGGTGCAACTAAATATAATTTATCCCACTTTAGCCATCTCATTATCAAATTAAGTAATAATTGTGTCTTTCCACTTACAGATGGACCTGTTATAATCATTCTGATAGAATTCGGTGATGCTGAAATATGTTTTACTGGCTATTGCTTTCGTGTCGCTGAGAAATCAGTTGCATCCATGTTATAAATATACATGAATCTATATTATTTACGTTTAGTCACGGTTACAACAACAACTAACAAAAATAGAAAAATAGCATTTGGTGGAAAATGTGCAATATGTAACAGAATTTTTTTCCTCGTCTTTACCTAAAATTCAACGTAAGGATGGTGGTGATATTGCTACATTAATGTCAAAATTTCCAGGAACTCCTTGGGCTAAAATGTGTCATATTCGTGATGTTGCGTATAAAAGCAATGATTTAAAAAAAAAGACATATTGCAGATGTGGAATTAATTCAAGCATCAAATTCCAAAAAAGATTTATCTTTTAAAGAGAAATTAGCTAGATTGATAATAAAATCTACAATCTGCAGTGAAAGGTAAACTAGTATTCGGAGCTGGTAATTAATCAACCAATTATTGAAATAATGGAATCGATTTAGGGGATATTAGAGGGGTAGAGCAGTAATTGGTAAGCTCGCTGATGCAGCAAATACTACACGTTCTGCCGCCGCAAATTGGTTAGCACGACAGGCAATAAGGCAAATTTTATCTACCACCACCTAAAAAAAATTCAGCATGCACGTTTTGATGTCAGCCTTCCTAATGAAGTTCATCAAGCAGATAATCTATTTTGACCACATGATACTATTAAAATTGGTAGACGTCAAATAACATACAAATACGAGTTGACTGTCGTTAATGTTGCAAGTAGATATAAAGAAGTAGAGCCACTACCAACTAAAACAGCTGCTGAAGTTGTATCTGCTTTTGAACGAATTTATCAATGAGGACCCTTGCGATGACCACAACTATTACAGGTTGATCCTGGCAAGGAATTTCTTTGTGCAGTATCATTTCTGATGAAAAAACATAATGTCGAAATCAGACGAGGACATAATGCAATACATCGTGATCTGGCAATTGTTGAACGATTTAATCGAACGCTTGCTGAGCGGTAATTTGGTTATCAGTATGCGAAGGAAATAATTCAAGATACGAGATCTCGTGAATGGGTTGCAAGATTACCAAAAGTGATAGCAGCATTAAATAATGAAATTACTCGAACAACTTCTATGAAACCCATTAATGCAATTACAAATAAACATATACCAATACAACGATATGATTTTTCAAAACAATCAGTGTTAGGTAATGTTGCTGTCAGATATTTATATGAATCTGGTGAACTTTAAGGTGGAAAAAGAAGATCGACTGATCCTATTTGGAGTGTAAATATCTAGCGTGGTGAGATCTACGGGAAGACCTGCAATCTACAGATTAGATTCAACTGCTCCTCAACGTGGATTTGTACGTGAACAATTCCAAGTGATTCCTGAAGACACAAACTTACCACCGCATTCACTTTTGTAAACTAGCACCTCGACGTCGGTTACATTCAAGACAGGTCAGCATTACATTTTCGCGCGTATGACTAGACCTACTGTTAACTCTGTCTACGGTAAATTGTCTTGGATCATTGCTCGAGTATTGCCACAACATTACTGTATTACAGCTCGCATAATGATTAATTTGTTGTTGTTTCAGCGTCATTATAAATCCAGCATCAAGGTCAAAGTCAGGCTTATTTTTTTTTTCACACTGTTTATAACTAACTAATTTGTTTTCTTATTATATCATTGTCAATAACATCGCGAGTGGTTACTGTAACGTCTATAAAAAACCCTCCGCAACTGAGATATTTTTCTAACTCTAGTCACTGCGAGACAAACTAAATTTGACCATTCGATACGATCATCGACGATCCAAACTCGCGTATCAGAAATAGTTAAGCCCTGAGATGAATGAATTGTCATTGCGTATCTCAGCGTCCAAGGGGTTTTGTCCATAGATAACGCGCTCTCAAAAACATTGACAGGAACCAACACATTATCCTTTAACACAAGATTTTGTTTACCTGACGATCGTGGTATATCGACGTCGATATTCTGCCGTCGCGTATCAACCGGTCGATAACATAATGGTACGGGTAGATTTGAAAACTTTTCTTTATGTAACATAAATAATTGTTGTTGAAGTGTATCGCGAACTATCTTTCTACTTGCAACTATCAAATCATCTGGTCTCCAGAAATTCAAAAAATTGTTTATTGGAGTTTCTGATATTATATCACGCATTATTTCACACTGAATTTTATTTGGTTGTAATCTGATTAATTTTGAAAACACTCTTAATTTTGGATCAAGAGATCTATGATCATCAGCTATTTCTTCATAATAGTCTACACAATTCTTTAACCATTTATTTGGAGACAATCCAACAAAAGGTGGCGGTTGACCATGATCGCCGTACATTATCACAGCAGCATTTTTTGTTAATAACCAATCAAGAAATGTTTTTAATGTTTCTAATGACACTGTACATATTTCACCCCAGACGATAATCTTTGGAATGTATTTTTCGCCCATTCGATCAGGTGTCCATTCATTTCCCTTCCATCGAAGGAATTTATGATAAGTACATGATCTAATATTTCTTCCTCTTATTTCTCTTGCAAGTCTGTGTGTAGGGTTAAAACGATCAGATCAAAATTCCGAAAGAGTTCAATCACACGAGTTGTTTTACCAGAACATCCAGGTCCATTAAGATAAACTGTTTTATGTCTAGCTACGGGATCGTACACTGACGGTGCAGATGATAGTTTTATTGTCTGATATTTTCTGTAATAAAAATCTTTGATTTCAACGTCGGCGGATTCAGAATAATCAAGTATATTTTTTTGTTTTATTCTCCATTCGCCCCATGATGCATAATTTACGATATTCAATTTTTATAACAATACTAAATAATTTTTATTGATATAAAATAAATCCGTAGCTACTCTGACAGCAAACTTAGAAACTCTATTTATCATCGATGATAGATTTATCAAAACGTACGCGAGCATTGAAGATCTTAAATGAGTAAACTGAGGTGACTCACCATCAATATAACTCACAATTGTATCTAATTTGGTTCCGTCCGATAAATTAGCATTGCGTCGACTCAGAAATGTATTTTCTTCGTTGTATCAGCGATTATAAAATCTAAGCCTACATCATCCATATTATATATATATATATATATATATATATATATATATATATATATATATATATATATATATATATATATATATATATATATATATATAATTATTTTATTAAGCGAGTTTTTAAACAGAAATAAATTCACGCTGTAATTTTCCTCAGTACTGTAGCAATCCATCCAGCATAGGTTATAAATAATTCTCAAGCATATATCTGTCAGATGTGTCCGTAGCTCATTGCTAAAGCATCAAATTCTGATATTTGAGGTCTGGCAATCGAATCCCATGACTGACAACTGTCGATGATTGCGTCTCGAACGTCAACAGAAAACACACACACACCATATCACCACGTGGTGGGTGATCTTTTGCACTCTACCTGGGTTAATTATGGGTCTATGTGTGTGTGTGTGAGCAAAAATATGTTGAACGTAGAGGTACTTGAAAACGCCATCAGAACAATAATGACACAGTCCCGTATATGTTAAAACAATAATTATATGTATTTGTATCGTCCTTAGAATTAAATTATAAAATTAAGATTGTATATATTGGCTATTCTCACTAGACAAACGTCACTTTGACATTTCTCGTTAGACAAACATCACGTTGGTTATTCTTCACTAGCCAAATCTTAAGCTGGCTATTCTCACTAGAAAAATATCATTTGGCTATTTTGACTAGACAAATATCAATTTGGCAAACTAGAAAAATATCAATTTGGCTATTCTGACTAGACAAACGTCACTTTGACGTCTTTAGAATTAAGTATATATACGCTGTAAATATACTTATACACAATGCTGTAAATATATGCTTATATACAATGCTGCAAATATGCTTCGATATGTATTTGTGCCATCTCCAAAACAAAAATTATATCTTGCATCGTCCTCAAAAACGGTCAATGATGATCTAATATATTTTATTATAAATATATATTTTATAATATATATAACAAAATGAATTTTGAAAATATTAATGATATTATTTCTGCAATAAAATAAATTTTAAAACGATGGCTTAGAAATTCAACTTGATCCAGAGAAAATCATTTCTGATTTTGAATCATTACAAAATCGTAAAATTGAAGGTGGATATACACTATCAGCAGAATATCCACTGATCAAGACCATCCAGCAGATTATGTTACAATCTTTATCAACAGTAAAAGATACACAAGTAGAAATTTCGTCCCACTTTCGATCGCAATTGAGAACATTAGATCAAAATTATCTAACGAATATGAAACAAGCAAAAATCATTAATACACGCGTAAGACAACTAAAAAGGATTATATCAGATCGTGAAAACGAAAGCGCTGTCACTTATGAAAGCGAGAGTAAAAGTGAAAGTAGCGATGAAAATTAGTATTAAAAATATTCTGTTATAATATGTAATTATTTTTTATTTTTAAAAAAATAACAAATCAGATTTTTTATTCAGTTCTAGACAATATTTTTTTAAGTTGATCGAGTTTAATACAGGAACGTGCATAATTCAGAATCTGATCTCCATCACACGTGATCACAGAAAAATGTTCTCGCCGGAGTTGATTTAACTGTTCCTGCGTCAATAAAAAAAATCATCTTTGCCGTATTCATCAATAACTATATCAACACTAAATTGTTCTGTGTTGACTGGAGACTGTGTCATTATTGTTCTGGTGTCGTTTTCAAGTACCTCCCCCTTGTGATGCATAAAAACTCTCACATGTTGGTACATTATATAATACACCTCCTGATTTCAATTAATTGATCAAAAAATCTACGGACAATGTTTTTATTATAATGATTTTATTTTTTCTGAACTATTCTGAATTTTGTTATTTTTTCATGAAAATTAGTCAAAATTCTTAGTTTTTTTCATCTATTTTAGTCATTTTTGTGAAGGAAAATCTATCAGATTTCGTAATTTTTAAGGACGAAAACTCCAACGATTCTCTAAATGATTTATCAATAAATCGCTAAATTTTCATAAAACACCTAAAAATTATATTTTTCATAGTTGTTTTTGTCAGTTTCTGGATTGATTTTAGTTGTTTTTTTAAGCAGAAAAAGGAGAAGTTTATTGATTTATTGATAAATCATTTAGAGAATCGCTGGGGTTTTCACCCTCAAAAATTACGAAATTTGATAGATTTTTCTCGACAATTTTATGCAGAATAAAATAAATCTTTCATGATGAGGTTGAAAATCATTAAGATTCGACATACGGATGTATATTAAGAAATTTTCCAAGTAGGTCAATTAATTGTCCAGTTTGGTCAGTAAGTTTGAAATTTATTCTTGATAATAACGGATTATGACATCGTAGATAAACAGGATTAATAGGTTCTTGTACAATCAAATATCCAGGAGGTACTTTCGGTGTAAATGTATATAAAATATATCGTTGTTGAGCCTGATTTGATTTTTCAAGATCTATTTGAAAGCTGCCATCGATTACATCACATAGAAGATTGACGGCAGTCGTGGAGATTATATTAACGGTTCCTGGTGAAATATGACGACCTTCACGGTACGGATTATTATTGTGTTTAAGAATAGTTGGAGGAGGGGCTATTTTTCTCCATGACTCAAGTACTTTGGGAAAGTTTTCGTTGATAAGATTGTTGAGTGATTTTTTTAGTTCGTCAGTTCTAAATTCTGGTATTACAAACGTTGGTAGTTCTGCCTCAGTTATTTTATAATGATCGAGAAATAATTTTTGTAGTCTGTATTCAGTTAATACATTTCCATTTCTATATGATAATGCCAATTCGTTTGATAATACTTTCTCAATTATAACCCAGTTGGCAAATTCAAGATCGGATATAACCTGATTTAAATTTGTATTGTTTCAATGATCTGTTGTTTTATATCGTTACTATAGTATTGTATGATACTGGAAAACAAATTTTGTAGATTACTAAATAGGCGGGTGTATTCAGGTTTAATATCGTCAGGAAATACTTTGATAACTTGTTCATTAATATATGGAATATGACTTCCAATGTCTCTTATAGATATTTTTGTGAGTAATACAGCAGGTTTTGTACCATCGGATATAGTAAATCTGCGCACACCAGGAGAATCACTTAGATCTACTACTTATATCATGCCAGTGATCCCTTTTTCTATATTCTGTAGGTTTTATAAATACAGTCGACTCCGGTTAACTGCACAGCCTCGGGCCCGTCACGAGACTGTGCAGTTAAATGGAGTGTGCAGTTAACCGAAGTACGGTACAGTACAGCTTTAAATCAGCACGGCTTGAATATAAGTGAAGAATAACGTATAAAGATGATTAGAATCCACTCTTTCAACGTTTACTGAAATGAAACAAGAGTCTACAATGAACAACACTAACGTCATATTGTTAAATCAAACACAATGAAATTGACAATTTCTGAAAGAAATCGGCAATTGATGTCTGCACACAAGTTTTACTAATAAGTTGGTGAATTGACGACTCTGTTTGTAAAACGGTTCAAACAGCTCACATTCTCTCTGTTCCATGAATCTGCGTAAATTCAGGAGTGACTGAATAGCGACTTTAGATGAAACCTGGTCATCTACTGCGTCGTCGTCATCACTTCTTTCGTCATTTTCTACTGAGTCGTCGATTTCACCTTCTGTCTGAAGACCGTCATCTATTGCAACATATGATTGTTCCCACGCTATTGTTCCCTGGTGGGCGGGAATATACATGTATCTACCACCTATGGCGTTCTTTACATGTCAATCATTTACAAAGTTGCATTTACCGGCGTAATTGTCGGCTTATTTGAAGAGCTCCAGCAGTGGACTGACAATAAATGATCCTGACTATACATTGTGCAGTTAACCGGAGTAAAATTGTAATGAATAATGTGCCACGGGCAGAACATTTATCGTGCTATTATCCGGAGTGTGCATTTAAGCGAAGTGCAGTTATCCGAAGTTTGTTCCCATTGAAAAGCATTGGGAAAAAACGGGACCGGCATGACTACGTGCAGTTATCCGGAGTGTGCAGTTAACCGACGTGCAGTTAAGTGGAGTCGACTGTATTTTATCATCTGTGATAAAAATCTCATTTTGGTTCTGGTGGTCCTTGATACTCTGGTGGAATTTCAGGCCATCCTAAAACAGATCTGATTGATGATTGATAAATATCTACAACGTAATCTGGAGAATTTATCTCTATCGCGGATGATAAAGTTGGTTCGTGAACTGAAATATCTATTTTTGCTTCTCTTCCGGTTGCAGCTTTTAGTCTGTTTTGAAATTTATCATTGATTTGTTCGATTTGATAATTTCCAGTAGGAATAGAAACAACATTCCAGTCTGGTGTTCCATCATATTTATCTCTATTTGCAAATACAAGCGAATTATTCCCTGTAATCCACCAAATGGTTTTGATCTGATATTTGGCCAACTGTAATATACTCGTAATTGTGCTAGTGCGATTTCTTTTACTGAAATTGCAGTTGGAAAGTTATTACTAAATTCTGAATTAGTTGAACTTACCGTTATCATTGTTGGTTTTGACGGAGTCGTATTATTTACAATCTGTTGTAGTAGCTCGCTTGGCGATGTCAGTGGAGTTGACATTGTTATTTAAATCCTGATTTTCTAAATCAATAACTGTCATTGCTTCTTCGTAGATTTTGATCATCTCCATTAACTCAAAATCTGATATTTTTCCATCACTAAGGCTCGTTGATAATAATGAGGATAATTTGGAGTATGCTAGCGTTGCTGTAATTGTATTATATATAATCATGCAATTTTGCATTCATGCACGTACATATTTTTTTGGCAATGATATTAAGAATACCGGCAATCGTTGTCGCAGCTGAAACACAAATTGTCACAACTACTGGTGCCATTACAAGTGATGGTGTTATTGCTGATAATAATACGCCGGTTCCAACAATAACAGCAGACGCTGAATAAACAATTTTATCAACAATAACTACACGTCTGCGATATTTCTTTATTTTTACTGTATACTGTTCAACGGTATCTTTTATTATTTTTTTTTTGGCCATTCACGTGCTCGATTATACCTGAATTTTTGAACGTCGATTGAAGTATTCATTATATTTTACTTAGTAATCAACTGAGGTGTTTCGGCCACAAATTCCAGACACCATCATTAAGACGTTGCGGTTAAATTGTTATCATATGCTTATCAAATGTTTCTTTGTCTCCCTTTTTTAATATGATATACACGGTTCCAGAAAACTTATCGGCTGAATTCTGCCAGGGATACGTAGTAAATATCTCACATTTTGCAGCGCTGAACACAAACCGTCTATACACACCAGTGACTTCTGCAGTATGTTCGAGAGTTTTATTTTGCTGTGACCATGTTGAGAATCCTGATGACACAGTGTATACTCTGTTGGTAATCTGCCCGTGGGGGATTTTAATCAGATCAATATTTTATAACGATATCAGGAATTCCACTTTAACATCTTCTAGTTCTTTTTTTCTAATTGTTTCAATATCTGATATAGCCGTTTTAATATCGCGGAGTTTTGTGTTAATATCAACGAGTTTCACGTCAACAGTCAACGGGGTGCCAAAGAAATCTGCGATTTTACTGAGTTTTTGAAAATTTCTACGAGTATTTAAAAACATATTTACGTGAGCATCATACTCAGCTCGTAGCGTGGATAATTTAGTATCTACTGTGTCTACATATAATTTTCTTGTTGCAGCATCTTCATCAGATGTTGGATCTCTTAAAACAGCTGTCTTATTTCCGTTCATGCTGAGTTCGCCTGTCATTGTATCAACGGCGTTATGCAAACGATTAGCAATGCTTTTTGCAATTTCATTTCTAATAGCTGCGAATGATATATTTGAGTCTCTGAGTGTACCACCGTCAGTAAATACTGGAATGTTATCCGTTGTGGCACCGAGAACTCTACGAACAATATCATTCCATTTGATGTTGCTCGTCTTTAAAACACCGTATTTATCCTGCAAAATAACAACTTCACATCGGTCAACTCCAGAGAGGTTCATAATATCAGCGAGT
Organism: Sinohyriopsis cumingii; assembly: GCA_028554795.2. NCBI lineage: Eukaryota > Metazoa > Mollusca > Bivalvia > Unionida > Unionidae > Sinohyriopsis > Sinohyriopsis cumingii. The sequence continues at coordinate 167,209,970 of CM068824.1, read as the reverse complement.
TCATCTTTAGTCGCGTAATATGACAAATCAATGTCATCCTTTTTTCTTATTGCCCTTAGTGGTACCACTAAGAGAAGATCTTCCGTAAATATCAACTATTATACTTTAAGATCTGTTTAAAACGACGCAGTTACTTGTATAATTATGCACGATTTCATGAGGTGCATTGGAAGATTTTGATATAGCGTCAAGTACATTAATTACTTCACGACCACATATCGGTGGATCAGTTAGTGTTTGTGTTGGTAATGTTGAATACCAGACTGGAATGTTTCTGGCGTATTTAAAAAATTCTATTGGCGCAGGAAGCCCGTATGAATCGAAATAAATGGAGCCACGTGGGTCAAATGCGTATGCAACCCAGTGAGTACCAAGCCCTGAATTGTTATCAAGATTTATAATTCCCGTCTCAATATTGTTTGGTTGTTTTGGTAATTGGTCATGCAAGAAAAAAAAAACTCTGAAATTTTTATATTTAATTTTTTAGCAGCATCAAGAAAATCAAAATTTGACATAGGCAGAATAAGCGAAGTGTTCCTGGAAGTCTCAGACCTTTTCCATACCGATAATGGGTTCCCGGTAATCTTAGACCCCTTCCCTTTTTTATATCCTTTTCCTGTTAATTTATCAACAAGCATACTACCAACCTTTCCGGCACTACCGCATAAAATACCGAGGGCAGCTGTTTTCGCGATGACTGGGGCTGCAGCGGCTAAAAATCCTGGTATAGCTGCAAGAAGTGGAAATATATCACCTGTTTTAATTTAGTCTTTCATAGCGCTCGGAGAAAGATGAAGTTGAACTCCGGTTTTCGATTCTAAGGCCCTATTAAAATGTTTAAGTTGAGTCTTGGTTAGGTGGCGCTATACAGTTTCGCATTTTGCATAGGTTAGGAATTTAAAGAAAAAGAATGTCCCCGGCTTTCCTCACTGGTTATACTAGCTATTTAAAAAAGACCTTGTATATCTTAGGTATAATGCAAAGAACCTTTAATTCCCTTTATTTTGGTGTATGATTGATGGGTGTACTATGGGTTATAGAGTATACAGCTTGGCCTTACTTCAAATGTGCATCTTTCAAAACAGTGCTAGCTCTACTTGGTCATTTTCACTTACTGAACTTCAGAGGTCAATTGTATAAAAAAGAGCCGATAACTTTTTTTACATTGTATATATTTGGTAATTCATTCATTGCACTTTCAGAAGCTGGTATTGTCTAGTCTGGCAAAATTCATTTTCCCTATTTTAATAGCTCCTATGTATAGTGTACTTTAGACTAATTCAGACTGATTTTTTAACACAAGGGAGCAGTCATTTTAGTTAGCAGTGTGCTTAAATCATGTAAAATTTCCAAAAGTACAATATCCAAAAGAAATATCATCCACATTACATTAGTGTTGCATAGAGGTATGCAAACGTTCTCTCCACTGTGCATGTTTTAAACGCGAACTAGTTCACCTTACATACGTCACTCTCTCAAAAATACATATTATCTGGTGAGCGCCACCTTAATGATAATTTGTTTGGACCACCACTAGAAATTTTATCATTTTTTAGTGATATTTTTATTCCGCATTTACTTGCAAGTTTTGATTGTAACTTTTTCACCTGACCGGAAGTCAGAGTGACATTAGCGTGACTGTACGACATTATTATAATTGATAAGTGAATTAATTACATGTTTTCTACTGGTGTTTCTATAACTCGCATTCTTCCACCAGCACCTTCAAGCAACATTGCTTTATCTGAAAGAATAACTGTAATTGCTCTATACTCTGGAATAACTCCTTTATTTACGCGAGCTCGGAAGTGTATATCAACGATAGTTTGTCGTGCTTAAATCAAGATGCTCCAGCGAAAAGTAATAGATTTGATACAGAGTTCAAAAATCTGTGATATTTGTAAACCAGTATCTATATTTTGAACACGTCCCATAAATGTCATCAAACGATGATATGCACGTGCTATATGATTTGTGGTATAATCTAACAATATATTATCAGCTGGTTCTTGATGTCCGTTTATTCTTAAAGAAACTTCACTAACTTCAAGTTTGTCAAATACCATTGGATTTTGTTCTTGTGAGTTTAGTCGTGCAGTATTTTGTAAAACAATAAATATATGTCGTGGTACAGAAACACCTTGCTGTCATGCTATATGCCATGTAAATAAACCATTAGTGTTACTTTGAACACTATCTGTGGTCATCGTCAACCATGACAACAACGATTTACCACCTTGGTCCATAAAAGAAATTAATTTTTGTTCTTCAGCAATTGTTGGAGTCATTACTGGCATCCACAACGACAGTTTTGTCATTATTACTTTACCAACATCACCAGCAGCGCGCCAGATTGCATCATCGTCAGTAGCCTTTCTTACAAAGTACAACTGTATGTTTTGCTCCGAAAATTACTTTTCTAACATTTCTACAGAATCCAAAGATGTGGGATAATGGAATTTCACATGAAAATCTTCTACGATTACCAACTAATACTGATAAGCCCTTTGCAAATCCTTGATCATGATCTGGATTGACAGACTGTAACATCATAAATGCTGCGGCGGGTCGGTTTACCGCTCCAGGTGGTTGTGGATTAGGCGCAGTATTTTGTTCTAATTGTACCAAAAGATAAGGTCTTTGGTCAGGATGGTCATTAATGTCCTTTGAAAACATCATTGATGGACCAGCTGATCTTGTATAATCATCTGAAGATCTTGCTAGACCATTATAATATCGTTGTTGCAACATCAACGTCTTTTTTGATCGTTTCAATATTTCTTCCGTCAATCATATACGTAGTACTGTCAAACAACTCCAAAATACCGTTATTAACAAAACCGATTCTAAAACCATTCGCAAATTCAGTATTATTTGCTTTATTAATTTCACCTTCTGCTTCAATAAATGCTTTAACGGGTAAGAAATATCTGCTTGTATCCTGAACTTGTAATTCGATTCTCCCCCTGTTGATTTGGTTCTCGTGCGTCATAACAATAGAATTAATAATCACGTATCGATTCATCTTTGAGAACTGGTGCGTCTATATCGAACGCTGGATCGGATACACGTTTAAACATTTTATTATAATTGTTATCGTCTAACGCGAAGACCGCTTCCTGCTATTAAATTTGCCGTTATATTTCTTTCTGCTTCACCAGACAACTCTGATAGTTTTTGATTTGCGGCTTGATTTATTATTTTACTGACATTTGCAGGCATAACTTCGGTGCTAGGTAATTTCACTGGTTGTGGTTCTTTTCGTACTAATCGAGATATTCTTTCTTTGACCAATGAAAATGCTTTACCGACAAGATTACCAATAGCATTAATACCTTTATCACGAACATCATCAATAGCCTTCATCCCTAATTGTTTTACAAATGGTATTGCTTTTGCAGCCATCCTTTTGAATAAACCCATAACAGTATCACCGAGTCCATCTCCGTAAATCGCTTTGTAAGTTGGCTATAGTGAGTTTACTAACCTAACCATTACAGGTCCACGTTGTGCATTGCGTATAATCATATTTTTTAAATTACATACTGAATAATTAGTTGTTTTTTTTTTAGTCGCTGTGATAATCATCAGCAAATTCATCGATGAGAGACGATAAACATTGATATCCAAAATACCGCCAGTAAATAATCTTCGACAAATATCAGATATTTCATTAATGATTTCAGGCGAATTATTTCCACCACGTTTTCCTCCAATCAGAACTTCTAATCTATCCACGTCAGAAAGAACACTGTCAGGACAAGCAATAAGACCACTTCCTTGAGTAAAAAAAACCCCACTTCCAGTAGCGCCTTTGCTATATAAGTCACGAAATTCGTCTTCTTCTTGTCTCTTTTTTAGTTCTACATCATGTTTAAAATCACGAAAATACGGGTCTTCTGCAGGTCTATTACTATGTATGAAATATACTTCTTTAATCCAATCTCATCATCATTATTCCAATGAAGAAGATATTCAGATATTACATATTTTTCTAGTTGACGATTTCCACGTGCATCTACTACCTTTTCACGTGGCAAATTTATGATAAGGCTAATACCTTTAGACTTAACTTTATTCCTAACATCAATTAGTTTTGGCAATTGTTGTTGAGGAGGTTGTAGTTGTTTTTGTCGTTCTATTTGTTGCTGCGGACAAGGAAGTTGATGGAAAAGTTCTTCCTGGGGAGATTGTAGTTGTTGTTGAAGTTGTGACTCCAAAATAAAATTTATTTATGTCGTTAATGTATTATATTATATATTTTATCATTACTTTTAGCGTGGGGTTTGTTATAATACACACCATATAACCGTTTAAAATAACTATCAGTATTTATGTTAGAAAACTTAGGTTTTAAAATTTCAGACCTTCGAGAATAACTATCAAATGCAACACGAGAAAATCTTCCTCTTCAGTTTTTTTTAAAGTTCTTCAATAACACCTTTTTTACATTTTTTATTTACTTCAACATTTTCTTTCATTACTTCAGGCTTAGGTGCAAGATCTTTTTTTACATGGCTATTTCAGTACGAACTTTGCCAATACCTTCAAGTATTTCTTCCTCCATGGGGGAGGTTGAGCAGCAGCTATTCCAGCTGGAAGATCTTTCAAAATATCTCTTTTTTTGTTTAGCACTTTTTGCTATCTTTGCAGTTTGCTCAGCAGTTTTTTTTTTTTCAGAAATCTCTTTGTACTAGGCTTAAATAATTGTTCTGTACCCTCTGCAAATTCTACTTGTGATTCTTGACGTTCTTGAAGTTTTTGTCTAAGAGAATCACGAACATGTACACACTTTTTTATAATGGTTTGCTTTATGCATGTGATAATATATAATTTTTGTTAATTTGGCGCGTGAACCGTAAAAGATATTACAATTCTTTTGTAATAAATCGCATACATCTGTTAAATTTTGGCATGGTAACGTTTGGACTGTATGAGTTTGTTTTGACTTGGCGTTTATGGGTACATTTTGACTGTAAATCTTTATTTTAATATGTCCATCAAAGAAATGGCGCATTTTTCAGTTCCACCCCTTAAATATTCCACAAATATGACTGAGTCAGACAGTACTTAGCTTTTGTGGGTGAAAAAGTCCAGGTGAATTAAATACAGCAAATGTAATACGAACTTGTAATTTTGAGATTGCTATAAAAAAATTGAGTTTTTGTCGTGGAAATGTTTATTGAAATTTCGAGATATAAACTCTGTGACCTTAGTCGAAATGACGATTTTTTTCGGGAAATTTATTCTACAAAATGTCGGCTTTTTATTTAAATAAAATGTCGCGACTTTATTAAAATTTTCTTTACCTTAACGCATAGTAAACGAAACCCATTTGCTTTTAATATTGTCTTGTCTGTTCATAACATAAATGCATATAACATATTGTAGGCCTGTAGCAATAAAGGGAAGAATGCATTATTTTAGATTCATTGTTTAGAGTGCATCTTGCATTCTTAAATAGAGAACCTTTCTATAGAAATTATATTAAGCAAATTTCAATACACGTTTATTCCGGTACGTGTTTTGAAATTTGTGCAATATTATACCGCTTCCATATGAGTAATATTGGGGTCAGGAGGTCATAAGTTTCTGACAGATGGATGGAAATGAAAAGGTGCCTCGAAGATATTGTGAAGTGCAACAAATAGACACTTTAACATTTTCATACGTATAATCCTAAAACAGAAATGGAAAAAGTGGCTCTCTCCTATTTTTCGTCTATCAACCCGCTTGCCAAGAAAATCCTGAAAGATGAAAGTGACTTGATAGAGATCATTGGCGAAGAATGGGAGAAGTTCACGTTGGCTGAGAAAGAGAGCATTTTTGACGATTATTTTGTAGATGTGACAGTCAGACAAAAATATGCCGTCGTTGAAAAGAAGGATTCGTATCCCCCCTCGTTTCCAAGGCTAAAAATCGAGCCAGGAGAGAAAATTATTGTGAATTTTGAATCGGACGTAAGTACTGTAATGGGAGAGTCTCTAAAAGGCGGCCGCACGATTCACCCCAAACCACCAAAATCCACCCAAAACCTGCCCAAATCAACTACAAACATGACTCGGTTTTTGTGTTGTTTTTTTTGTTGTTGTTGTTTATACACAACATTTTAATTTTTTGACATATGAACTTTTTGAAGTACTGTGAGAAATTGGGATATTGTTTTAAATACATTGCCAGATCGTCTTCTCGTTTCTCAAACTCAGTGTCATCTTGACTGAATATTAGGCTACTGTCTTCACTGAAGAGCATAGGAGGTATTGATTTTGTGACAAGAACGTCACATCCATGTTTATGCAAAGAGTGCAGAATGTTGTTTTTAATATGCTTAGTGCAATATAAATATTCTGCATTACAAAAATTGGATCTTAGAGCGAAAAGAATTTGTAATATGTGTTTTCATCTCACTCCCAATGAAGACATAGTGGACCTAAGAAAATAGGGTATTGATCAGTTTTCCTGTTTACAACGCTTCTATTTTTTTATGACATTGCAGTTACAAAAACCTTACCGAAGTTAAAAGTTCTGTCTATTCCAATGATACTTTTATCCTGTCCTGAACAATTTTTGATCAAGTCTAAAATTTGTTCTGTAGTATCCATTTCAATGACTGGGCTTTTTTGTTGTAGACAGAATCACTTCCTGGACATAGTCATTTGTGTGAAGTTCACCTAAAATTTCTAATAAATCATCGGCTAGATTTTTATTTCCTGGATCAGATGTTTTAATTTTCTTTTCTCTTTAAATTTTGCCTTGAATTTGCCTCAAAGATTTTGGCGCAGTAAAGCTATCTTCCTTATTCATCTGTAAATATCTATCTGAAGCCTTTGTCTCCCCTATACCATTTACAGCTTCTCTTAGAATGTTTGGATTTGTTCGTAGATAGGACTCATTATGCTTACTGTTTCCATGTGGCTGGTTAATTTTTAAAGATCGTTCCCCACAGTATTCTACCACAGCATGTTTTTGGATAAAATTGATATGACTGGGTGCCTTAATTATAGTTGTTACTCGTTTTTTTAAACTTTTCATCTCCTTTAAGCTTTGTGTAATATCTGTGGAAAGGAGGTACCTCTTCAGGTTGTGATTCAGTTGGAATATATGTAATATTCTTAATTTGTACTTGTTTCATACATATTAAATTGTTTTTGTATAATCCAGATGCAGTCAGTTATGTCTATTACAACATAAACATTATTTTTAGGTCCTGGTGGTATATCAGTTGGGCAATTGTTGGTGTTAGTGAGAATTGACAAAATGTCTTTATTGCTTAAAAATCTGTCATTTTGCTTCAATTGCTTCATGCAGCATTCGCTGTATTCGCAATTAAAAACTTCATTTTCATAATGATCTGTACCATTCTCGTTCTCCATAAGACCATTATGGCTAGAAATATCACTGTCTATTGTATCTATGTATTTATGATCATATTCTTTGACACCATCATCTCTGTCACCATTATCTCCATTAGCTTCTTATTTATACCACGTTTTATAACGTCAGTGACTGCTGCAAAGTGGTTGATGTTGTAATACACAGTTAGTTGTGGCATTTTTCCTATTGAATGCCACAGTCACGGTCAATGGTGAAGCGCTGTTGAGCAGATTACTTGGATAAAAGATTTTGTTTGAGGTACATCTGGGCACCATCTTTATCACCATTAACATTTGGGTATATGCTTCTTATTGGGCGCATGATGACATCACTAAGGGCTAGTAAATGCCAAGCGTTGGAAAAAGCTCCACTTATACCAGCATTGAAACATGCTTTATCGTAGTCGCTGGATACCAAGCATAATTCATTGCTAATTGGGCTTTTCATATATATACACTTGTTTTTCACCTACTGTATACATGTTAGATATCTCAGTTGAATTGCAATGGCTTCATTGCCAAAGAGTAGTATAGAAATAGCATTATACAGGCAATTCCCATCAACTGTGGTTTTTATGGGATTACCATATACGTCATTGACGTAGTTGGCCATGATATATGCAGCGATGGAATAAACACTTGGGAAGTCTGTATGTTGCTTCATAGGAACAGATAGCCAGGGCTTATAAAGCAATCAAAAGCAGCGGTTAATTTTTCTAGGTTTCTTGATCTTGCAGCCTATAAATGATATAATATTCTACAAGTAAAATTACAATTATAATGAATCAATATGGTTCACTCATTCATGATTTGAAGGTGATGTAGAGCTTGAAAAAATTAGATCAGAGTTGTCTCACAAGTACGAAAGGAAAAAGATTATAAACACACATGTTGGACAGTTAAGAAAGATTATGCCAGATCATGAAAATGAAAGTGCTGTCAGTGACTGTAGTAACAACATCACTTGTAGTGATTGTGACTAAGAGAATCAATATTGAAAAAATCTGGACTTTGTCACTATTTTTTATTATCGTATGAGATTTTTATACCCATCAATCTGAAGAATTAGTATTTTTTTAAGTTGATCAAATTCAGTACAAGAAAGTGCATAATTCATAATCTGATCTCTATCGCAGAAGCAATTCTTTCAGTTATTTTCATAACAGGTTTAAATAGCTGTTCTGTCCTTCTACAAATTCAACTTGAGATTCTTGTCGTTCTTTTAGTTTTTGTTTGACAGAATCACGAACAGGAAGAAGTTTCTTTATTGTTTCTAGTCACTCTTGAGCTAATCTAGCTGTTTTAGACTCAATAGCTGGTGCCATTAATTTATCAGTGATGATTTAATTACCCGCATGGATTTATAACAATAAATTTAGATGATCCCAGAATACGATATCATATAGTTCTTGATAAAATCTTCGGTTAAAAGACTGATCTAATTATAGCAGCAGAGAGGGTGCGACCTCAATAAAACGTCCAGCGGGTAAACGAAAATGCACATACTTTTTAAAAAAGACGAATGACAAAAACAAAGTAACAAAATAAACTAACCCAATTAGAGAAACTCTTGGTAAGTTAGAGACTTCGGTTTGACGTTATTACTCTTAAATTTGTCATTTTCGTAGCAAGCTTTATTTTTTCAAAAATGCTGTTCTAGCAAAAGGTCTGTTCACCCTATCTGCTTCTAGTTTGCTGTATATGAATTGTTTGCCTTATATGATAGAAATTACAAATAATATCACCACTCTGGTGGCCTAGAGATTAGAGCATCCGTCTCGGAAGCGAGAGGTTGTGGGTTCAATCCCCGGCTGAATCATACCAAAGACTTACAAGAATGGTACTAACAGCTGCCTCGCTTGGCGCTCAGCATTAAGAGGTTAGTGTTAGGACTGGTTGGCCTGATGTCAGTATAATGTGACTGGGTGGAACATCATGCTACATGTCTGCGGCATGATGCCCCAGTGCTGGACACCACTATAAACTGCCACACTGCAGACATGACTGAAAAATTGTTAAAGCAACATTAAAAATCCTAATCACACATACACACAAAATAATATCACCATTCTCATTCATTGTAGAACACCCTATTTTTATCTACTCACTGATTTGTGCCGCCATCTGTAACTTCCATGGACCACTGCTTTGTTACAACATGTACTCAATTAGTTTGGTTCATACTAAAAAAGTTTGTGTTTTGAAGACAATGTTTTGCCTTACATTTATATGTATGTATTTATAGATCTTCCCATCTGCCTCGCACAAATGAATCACATGTACAGAAGACTGCTTTCTCATTAGCATTAAAATTTAAGCAATGACAGTACTGTTCTTAAATGGAGTGACGTAAGTATAAAGAAAATAATGAATCAGTTTCACATCAATTTAAAAATAAAGAATCAGTACCTTTACATGATTTCAAAATTTTATTTTTATTTAAAATGTCCAGAAGAAATAGAATATATTCCTGTAGCCGTTAGCAACAACAAAATATTAATAAAGACAATAACAAATACATGTAAACATATTTATAATATTATGCATATGTTATTGTTGTCATCCTCGTTGATATGTACGGCACACTGATGGTCCATTATTTACTTCACAATGAGGCCGTTTATATTTGGAATGTACTGACTGAGTCTGCCTTAGACTTGATAACCAGCAATGGGGATGAATCCAGTAACATTTGTCTCCCTTTTGTCATTTTCATCCAATTTAAATACTAAGTGTGGCATAATTTGTCGTCTGTTTCAACCAGATAGTGGTGGTGCTCTACAGTTTCGTATTTTGCATAGGGTTAGAATTTTAAAGAAAAAGAATTTCCCTGGCTTTCCTCACTGGTTATACTGACTTTTTTTTAAAAAGACCTTGTATATATTAGGCATTGTTCAAAGAACCTTTAATTTCCTTTATTTTGGTGTATGATTGATGGATGTAATATGGGTTATAGAGTATACAGCTTGGCCTTAGTCCAGATGTGTACCTTTCAAAAAAGTGCTTGCTCCACTTGGTCATTTTCACTTTCTGGACTTCAGAGGTAAATTGTATAAAAAAGAGCTGATAACTTTTTTTTACATTTGATATATTTGGTAATTCATTCATTGCACTTTCAGAAGCTGGTACTGTCTAGTCTAGCAAATTCATTTACCCTACTTTAATAGCTGCTATGGATAGTATACTTTAGACTAATTCGGGCAGATTTTTTAGCACAAGAGAGCAGTCATTTTAGTTAGCAGTATGCTTAGATCATGTACAGTTTCCAAAAGTACAATATCCAAAGAAATATCATCCACATTACATTAATGTAGCATAGAGGTATGCATGCATTATGCATATTTTAAATGCAAACAACTTCACCATACATACGTCACTCTCTCAAAAGTACATAATAACTGGTGAGTGCCCCCAGAACTCTTTCCAATGTTTTCTTGTGGTTTTGGGTATGTTTCATTTGATTTACGTAATGTTAGTGGTGGATTTGGGCAGTTAGGGGTGGTTTTGGGCAGGTTTTGGGTGGTTTTGGATGAATCATGAGGCCCTCTAAAAGGAAATATCACAGAGTCCTCTGTTATGACATAATTAAGCAATTGCTTTCACCTGTTATTTCATGTTGATACATCTCACATATTTTGAAACATGCGTTATTTTTTTAGCATATGATGCATATCAAATAAAAAATGATATATTCCCTCATGCTTTTTACCAGAAGTAACCTTGTTGGAAAGGTTTAGAAAGGTCATAGTGTATTATGTAACTTAAGTTGATGCAGTTTAAAGGAAATCATATCAGCCCATGACATGGTTGTTCATATGCTCCAGTAAAAAAGTTTATTTTAGATGAACATCAGCAGCACAAATTTATTGGAAAAATGAGACGAAGATACTTAATTTTAGCATTCCTAAAGCGTGTTTTTTATTTGTGACAATTTTGGTTCTTAAGAGATTTTGTCTCAAAAGCTGAAAAATTCAAGTTAGGAATAAACATGATGGTATTCTGATGAAATTGATTTCATATAATCAAAAATATTATATATAACTTTTGACCTGTTTTTTTATATTAAAAATGAATTGGTAGTGTAGATATGCATCTTTCACAAGTCATTTCTCTAGAAGTGCAGAAAATCAGGAACAAAATTCAAAAGGGTAATGGAGAAGGTTGTTAAAAAAATGTTTGGGTCATTCTTACCATTATCTACAAATAGAGAATTATATAGGTCATGTTAAGTTATATACCAAGATTTTCTGAAAAGATAATTGAAAATTTACTGTTAAAGTTATTGCTTAAATCCGACAGGAAATCCGAATACTTTGATATTTTATATAAAAAATGTAGCGGATGCAAATTTTAATCTGGAATATATTGTAGAGGTCTGTTTTTCTAGTAAATATACAAAAATTAGCATAACAAAGAAAATCAGTAAAGACAGCTTCACATGAAGCTTTGCAATGTTGTACAGTATGCTAAACAGTGTTATGGATGCATTTATCCAATTTGAGTTATGTTCCTATCACATCACTCTATTATTCCAGGAAGTTGATTTGCCCAATCAGATTAGTTCCTTAGGACTTCAATGAGGACTTAATATTTGGAAGAGTAATTGGCAAAATGGATTTTTTTTCATGGTATATATCTTTGTTTCAAGTTACCACTAATTAACAATAGGATTTTTGACAAATTACCACTAATTAACAATAGGATTTTTGACAAATGTTTCTTTCTTCATGACTTAGTGTTGATCGGTGTAAACAAGTGTTGTACTCCTGACATCAACGAGAGATTCATTAATTTTTTTGAGAACTGCAAGTTTATGATACTACATCTAAATAAGGAGCATGATGATATGTATTAGCTATCATCACGGGTAATGTATCGTAATGAACAGTAAAGTAGGTATAATGTCAGGGCCAGCACAAGATAATGTGTGAACTGTGCGCTTGCACAGTGAGCTATTTTCAAAGGGTCAGCAAAAATCAGAGATGAATATGGATGCAAAAATCAGACTTGCAAGGGAGCTAAAATGAAAAACAAAACATTTTTCTTCTCTTCTTAGCAAATATTTTAATGATCTGGGTGTGTGCCAAATGTCTGTTTCACACAAGCCCTGTATAATGTATATATAAAATGTGTAGTAATATAAAAAGAATATTAACAAAACAAAACAATCTGCAAATTTATTTTAATATTTTATTCAGACAAACTGCTATGATAAACTGACATGGAAGATAGGTACTGACACAAAACTGACAAAGGGGAGTGTTATCTTAACTTGAAAACGGTCAAGAGAGAGAGGTACTGACACAAAACTGACAAAGGGGAGTGTTATCTTAACTTGAAAACGGTCAAGAGAGAGAGGTACTGACACAAAACTGACAAAGGGGAGTGTTATCTTAACTTGAAAATGGTCAAGAGAGAGAGGTACTGACACAAAAACTGACAAAGGGGAGTGTTATCTTAACTTGAAAACGGTCAAGAGAGAGAGGTACTGACACAAAACTGACAAAGGGGAGTGTTATCTTAACTTGAAAATGGTCAAGAGAGAGAGGTACTGACACAAAACTGACAAAGGGGAGTGTTATCTTAGCTTGAAAATGGTCAAGAGAGAGAGGTACTGACACAAAAACTGACAAAGGGGAGTGTTATCTTAACTTGAAAATGGTCAAGAGAGAGAGGTACTGACACAAAACTGACAAAGGGGAGTGTTATCTTAACTTGAAAACGGTCAAGAGAGAGAGGTACTGACACAAAAACTGACACTGATATTTTGTCTTCTGTATGGTAAATATTTGATCAAACACAGGTAAATGTATAAATAATAAAACCGGGGTACATAATTTATTTTGTATATGTCCCTTTTAATACCAACTGATGGGTACTTACATGAATTATTAAAATTTGCAAATAATTATAAATATTTGAAAAGCAACTTAACAAATGGTTCTTTGATGAAGTTCAGAAGTGCACTTTAAATAATGATATGGTAATGAAAAGCTCTTGACTAAAGGCAGAATTTGTATTCAGGTTTTTGATATAAAATATATATTTATAAATAATCACATAAACAAGACACACTAACACACTCAATGGTTGGTTACAATAAATACCTGTTACCAACTGTTGTTCAGCTATAGCAGTGTGATGGACTTGCCATTGAAGAGCCTGTTTGTTTTTTCATTATTTCCTTTTCAGCATGCACAAATCATGTATGCAGTTACAAATATATAAAAGTACAGCAAACGTACTGTTAATACACTGGACAAGGAAAGCACTTTCCCCATCTCCTCCATGCATTACAGTTCTTCATCTGTAAATAAATTAATGTTAAATTGATTCTGAATCCATAAGTCCCATATGGCTATATCATACCACTTGAATTGATAGCTACTGATGTCTTTGTATTTTACGTCTAATTTAAAATTATGCATGTTGTTTTTTAATTAAAAAAATCAAAACACGATACACATGCGGAGTGGTCTAAAGTGCTCACCATTCTGGATCATTGCCATCTCACCCCTGTCTGTGTGGGGTCGAGTCTCAGGCTCGGCTAATGTGGATACGTGAGAAAGCTTGCCAGTTTCTTCTCGTGGGTTAGTGGTTTTTACCGGGGTTTTCCAGGGTTCTTCCTCCACCAGTTATACTGGCTGTTATATATAGCCTATCTTGTGCTGAAAAATGGCACTAAATCCTTCAACATCAACAACAACAACACAAACACACACACAATGAATTTCAGTAAATAAGAATTTAAAAGATTTTCATTTTCTTTTATATAAATGAAATGAACCATTTAATTTTTCATGATATATACTATATTTTACAGCACATGCACTCACAGATATTACATATGTAGGACGTAGGTCAACTGAACTCGGAGATATCCCTAATCTGTAGGCACATTTGCTGCAGTAAATCAGGATCTTTGTTGCTTGTAGTTTGACTCAACTCTTTTTATTGACATCAATGTAATAATTAAATGTAATAATCAATGTAATAATGAAACATATTTTGTGTATTTTACATAAACCATTGGCCATTCATACAGTTTTTTTCTGTTTCAGTGTTGGACTTGGCAAGATGAACATTCAGCACCGTTTTCATGGAAAACAAAGGTGGGTAGGAAACATGTGATGATGTTGGACGGTATTTTGATTTATCAAAAGACATCATGATGTCTCAGATCTCTGTCTCCACGGTGATACTTTTCTGCCTCCATCAGTTTGTCTGCTGATCTGTGCACTGTTCAGTCTATAACTCCTCAACCACTCACTGCGCATTTGGCAAACTTGGTGGATATTTTACTCAAATGATAGACTTTTAATGCATGTTTATTATTTCCGACTCCTGCCCCTTAGGTTCCATGATTGGGTCTGGAGAGGGAGAGTCAGAGGTCCACAGTATACAACTTTCAGTTACAGTGACATTTAAACTATAGTTGCAGCTATAGCAGGACAACACATCACTGTCCAGGGGCAGGTAAGATGGGCAGTTGTTTGAGGAAAAGATTTAATTGACAATATGGGCTTTTGCAGTAGCTGGTCATCATAGTTGTTTTTGTTCTGTTGTTATTACAGTGGTGCCTCATTATAAAACCCCTTGGTATATGACTACCTCTCATTATAAAACCCCTTGGTATATGACTACCTCTCATAATGCAGGTGTGGTATTTGATGCCATTAAATTGGTCGAATTTTGCATCATTCATAATTAATTTATTTCATTTCATTTCCAGGCTCTTGAGAACAAAATACAGCTCTCCTTTGTTAAAATATGCATTGTTATAATGCAGTTCTAGATAATAAAAAGGCATTAACACCATGAACCCGTGACCAAAGTTATACAGATTTGTTTAAAAGATTGAATAGAAACCTTTGTAGTTGATTTGGATATCACTTGAACCTGTTTTTAATATTTATCTTTGACTTTCATTAGTCACTTTTGTATTCAACTGATGTCAGATATTGTATTCCTAACAGGAACACCCAACATCACCCATGTCTCTATTGAGCCATTATTGTAATTATTATTTGACAGAAGTAAATGAATATATACCATTAAAAAAAATGAATGTATATAAGATAACAATATAAATGCACACATTTGACTGGCATTTGGTTATCACACACCCACACACATATTTGTTTATTCATTGAATTTCCTTTTAATCTCTATACAGTTGTTTGGTATATAACATGGTTGTCATTGATGGAGCCCAAATGTCACATTTTAATGGGGGAAAGAGTGGTTAATGTAGAAAAGTGTTGACCTTAAAGGATTTTACCCTTTTCTCCTCCTTTATTTGTTTCTACCTTTACATTTTTGGAACTTGTACATTTTAGTCAGGATTATGATGATGTGCTGTTAAACCACACTGACTCACCCACCCACATGCCCCTACCCCCTCACATATGCATTCTAGTAATGGTTCCTGAAATGTTCTGTTTAAAAAAAGTTCATGTTTAATTTATTCTTAGAGCCAAGAAAAATTAAATCTTTTGGACCTGGAGCCAGACCAGCTTGGAAAGCCCACATCTAATAACACCCAGGGGAAGGACAAGACAGAGAGTAAACAAAGTCCAGCCCCTAGGGAGTTCTCTGTGACAGATACACCAAAGAGTATTTGGGAGTCACCATTTCTCAAAGGCATCCAAAGACCAGAACACCTGTCAAAGTAAGTGCCCATGTTTTGTTTCAGTGTCATTGCAGATTTTGTAAAACATAAGTACACGCTTACTTTAAGTTACTATATGGTAGCATAACTGTTTTTATCATGTACGATCATGGTTCATAAAACCTTAATAAAATTAGTGAATTTTTCTTCTGAAACTTCCCTGAATTTAGAAAAAGTTTGTTTTTTCTTTGAAAAGTCATTGAATTTATTGAAAAATTATCTGAAATTTGCCCAGATTTCCTTGAGCTTGTATGAAGGATTACTAAATACTCAAACTGAATTAAAGATAGAATATCACATGTTAAATTAAAAAAATCATGTTATTTATGTATTTTCCATAATAATGACTAACTAAATAGGGAGAAAATTGGATGGATTAAATGATGCACAAGATGGTTAGTTACCAGATGTAGTAGCATCCCTTTGCTGTAGTGGCATGCTAGTAGTTTATGCGCATTTATGTATGCCCACCATAAGGTCATTCATCTTTCTGTTAACACTTTTGTTTCTGTACATTAGCTATTAGCAACCTTTGTGGATGGGTTGTGCTTGAAGTTAAAAGGTCAAAGATCAGGGTCATTGTGACTGAAAGAAGAAAAATGGCTTCTGGACAATAACTCAAGTTCTCCTCTGTTAAGAGTTCCGGACTATCTTGATGGCTTGCATTAAACCTGTAAGTTTTAGGGTTCAAAGGTTAAGGTCATTGTGACTAAAGGAAGGATAATGATTTCTGCACAATAACTTGAGTTGACCACAGTCAACAGTTACCAAGCTTTTGGATGGCTTGCACTTTGAGTAGGAAGAGACTTATTGATTTTGAGATCCAAAATTCAAAGGTTGGAGTCACTGTGATTAAAAAATAAAAGGGTTTCTGTACTATAACGTTAGTTCTACATTACATACCCAGATCAAACGTTGTTGATGGTTTGCAGTTGGGGTAAGAAATAAGCCTTTTTATTGTAGGATCAAGAGGTCAAAGGTTAAGATCACTGAGACTGAAGGAAGAAAAATGATATCTGCAAATTAACATTAGTTCTGTTTTACAGACCTTGACACATCTTGAATGGCTTGCCCTTTGGGTAAGGAAGAAGTCTGTTGATTTTAGGGTCAAAAGATTAAAGGTCAAAGTAACTGACTGAAAGACAAAATATGATTTTTCCATAATGACTTTAAGTCTAGATCATGCATCTTGAGTGGAGGGCTGGCCGTTAGGGTGTGGAAAAGGCCTATTGATTTTGGACTAAAAAAATTAAAGATCATGGTCATTGTGGTTCAAAGAACATTTGCTTTGCAGAATAACTTTTGTTTTTGAGCAAGTTCTTGGACCAAACATCTTGGATGGTTTGCACTTAGGACAATAAAAAGACATGTAAACTCTGGGGTCTAAAGGTCAGAGGTCATGGCCATGGTAATTCCAATAAAATATCATGTTCTGTACAAATTAAGCTCACTTGAGCAAAGGTTGAGGTCATTGAGACCCATTAGTCAATAGTCTCCAGAGTTAACCATACCCTAAATGGGTTCCATTATTTTTTAGAAGTTCAGGAGTTCAGTGGTTGGAAATTTCAAAGTCCCATACTTCAAGCATACATGTTCCACAGGCATCATTCTGATATATTAATTATGGCCTTCAGGTGGTACAATTTTCACTGGCAGCCTCAACATATTTATTTTAAAATATTCCAATTTAAAGTTAGTATATCTTGTGTACTGGAATGTTTGCCCTCCTTCTGTTCATATTTGTAATGAATTTTACAGATTGGAACCATAATTGTATCTTTTTCCTTGATCTTGACAATATAGACACTTAGCATTGATTTTAACTGCATTTAAGCACAATAGATATTCAGATTCTCAAAGATACATGCATTGTTGAACAGCTGACAAACCAACACATGGCTCCTTCATTTTCACATCAGTAAGTATGTATTCCTTCCTTAATTAGATAAGTTATTTTGAATAGTTCTTTGGATAGTTGACAGTGCATAATGTTGAAAAGCAAACTGAATGAAAAGAGTTGTGTAATAAAAAGAAACTTCATGGTCATCTGATAAGGTCTAGAGTTATGAAGGTGAAAAAAATTAAGAATTTTTTTGTGATTGGATAAAACAGATTGTCTTAACATATACATTGACAAATAACACTAATTTCTCTGATCCTTTTCACTTAAATAAATAGAAATAATTGTTGGTTTGATGGAAAGTAACAGTGTAATTAATTTTGCATGACTGATAGCTAATATATATATATATATATATATATATATATATATATATATATATATATATATATATATATATATATATATATATATATATATATATATATTATGCACCATTATGCCTTGTGAAGTCTACGTGCATGTGTGTAGGAGTGCAGAGGCTTCAATCTGCAAACAAAACTGAAGGTCTACAAAGCCGATGTGTTGCCTATCTTGCTGTATGCATGCAAAACTTGGATGGTGTACAGACACCTTACCAAGAAACTGAACCACTTTCAAATGGGCTGCCTGAGGGAACTGATGAGGATAAGATGGCATGATGGGATCTCAGATACTGAGGTTCTCACATGGACAGGCATGCCAAGCATCAACACTCTGCTGATGAAATCACAGCTAAGATGTGTAGGCCATGTTGCCAAGATGTCATATAAGTGACTACCAAAGATCTTATGCAGTGAGCTTAAGGAGAGAAAGCACTGTCAGGGAATTCAGAAGAAATGCTTCTAAGATTCAGTCAAGTCATCTTTGAAACACTTGAATACTGACCCGGAGTCTTGGGAAGATCTCACACTTGGTGCAGTCTTGTCTATACTGGAGCTTCAGGCTATGAGATGAGGAGAATTGCAAAGGCAGTACAGAAGAACAAGCAGGATAAATCTTGCATTGTGTCCAATGTTGATCAAGCAAAACCAAGCGGCATCTCCAGTCCATTAAGCTACAGACAGTTCAGAGCACAAATTGACCTGATCAGCAACTCATGCACTCACAGATACCAAACCAGTCATTGATGGTCATTTTTGAACTTGAAGGATGAACAACAGAAGCATAGCAAGGGAATTAACCTTTGATCAGTTCTTTTCAAAGGGTTTGTGTTGTGAAGGATGTTCTCGCCCTTGGGAAACACAAAACTAACATAATTTAAGAATAAAGGATAAACCAATCTCAATACAAGTCATGAATTACCCAAAATACACCACACAGATTAAATTGAATAATCTGATTTGAAGCTGAAGAAAATAAAAAATATAATATTAAGTAAATTGTAATTAAGTTATGACATATATATTTATTATCTGGTGCCATTTCATATATTAAATGTGGTTAGTCACCATTATTTTAGATTGATAGTTGGTGTTTATCACCTTGGATAAAAATATTAAGACAGTAATGCAATATGCTTGTCTCCTAAACCACTTCCAAATTGAATTACCATCATTAACCACTTCCAAATTGAAATACCATCATTAACCATTTCCAAATTGAATTACCATCATTAACCATTTCCAATTTGAAATGCCATCATTAACCATTTCCAAATTGAATTACCATCATTAACCATTTCCAATTTGAAATACCATCATTAACCATTTCCAATTTGAAATACCATCATTAACCACTTCCAAATTGAAATACCATCATTAACCATTTCCAATTTGAAATACCATCATTAACCACTTCCAAATTGAATTACCATCATTAACCACTTCCAAATTGAAATACCATCATTAACCACTTCCAAATTGAAATACCATCATTAACCACTTCCAAATTGAAATACCATCATTAACCACTTCCAAATTGAATTACCATCATTAACCATTTCCAAATTGAATTACCATCATTAACCACTTCCAAATTGAAATACCATCATTAACCACTTCCAAATTGAATTACCATCATTAACCACTTCCAAATTGAAATACCATCATTAACCATTTCCAAATTGAATTACCATCATTAACCATTTCCAATTTGAAATGCCATCATTAACCATTTCCAAATTGAATTACCATCATTAACCATTTCCAATTTGAAATACCATCATTAACCATTTCCAATTTGAAATACCATCATTAACCACTTCCAAATTGAAATACCATCATTAACCATTTCCAATTTGAAATACCATCATTAACCACTTCCAAATTGAATTACCATCATTAACCACTTCCAAATTGAAATACCATCATTAACCACTTCCAAATTGAAATACCATCATTAACCACTTCCAAATTGAAATACCATCATTAACCACTTCCAAATTGAATTACCATCATTAACCATTTCCAAATTGAATTACCATCATTAACCACTTCCAAATTGAAATACCATCATTAACCACTTCCAAATTGAATTACCATCATTAACCACTTCCAAATTGAATTACCATCATTAACCACTTCCAAACTGAATTACCATCATTAACCACTTCCAAACTGAATTACCATCATTAACCACTTCCAGATTTAAAGCAATATCACAACTACACTTAAAGCAATATTGCAACTACACTTAAAGCAATATCAAAACTACACTTAAAGCAATATTGCAACTACACTTAAAGCAATATCACATTCATCCCAAAGTTATGGTCAATGATCAGTACCCATATTATATTAGGAACTGATCAGTTCTTTAGAGTGCATGACCACTGTAATGTATATGTGTGCAGAGGATATGAATATAAGGAATAGTGCCTAGCAACTGCCAAAGTCAGCCATGACAAGAAAGGAATAGTGCCTAGCAACTGCCAAAGTCAACCATGACAAGAAAGGAATAGTGCCTAGCAACTGCCAAAGTCGGCCATGACAAGAAAGGAATAGTGCCTAGCAACTGTCAAAGTCAACCACAAGAAAGGAATAGTGCCTAGCAACTGCCAAAGTCAACCACAAGAAAGGAATAGTGCCTAGCAACTGCCAAAGTCAACCACAAGAAAGGAATAGTGCCTAGCAACTGCCAAAGTCAACCATAAGAAAGGAATAGTGCCTAGCAACTGCCAAAGTCAACTATGACAAGAGTCCTTTGAAGAGGCTAATCCACTACTAGCAGAAAAAGATTTGCAGGAATTCACAAGAAGTCCATTTCTTCTGAAATCTTTAAGATTGTAATATGACAGCGCCGATTGATTTACTATTCTAAGATATTATACCATTGTCACTCATACTTCGTGAAAACACATATACACATTTGCAAACACACAAAACCTTTTGTTTTTCTTTGACAATTTGCACTTGACAGTCCTGACAGTCGGCCTGATTGGTACTAATTACAGCCTGAAATGTAGAGAATATGACAATATAAGGTGGAATATGTACCTAAGATCTCATGTAAAAGCAAGTGAGAAATATCACAGTATCAGCAACTATTACTTGTAAGTTTCATTGGATTTAGAAACTGGAAGCTTTGATTATGCTGTAATTCATGCCAGTTCACACTCTGTACAACAGGTGTTTTCAGCTGCAGTTAACTAGTTACAATTCTGTTATTGTTTTGCAGGTAACCAGTTAAGAAATTTAGTGTTTCATATGTACTTATAAATAATACACAAGGCTGATAATTAACATTTTGGATAGTTGTAATATTTTCAGCTAGCACAAAATGGGATATTTTCAATGTCCATTGGCATATTTATATTTTGAAGTAGTTTAAACACTTCCAAAAATCACTAGCAAGAAACTTATGGTTAATGTTTTGTAGCTAGAAAAATCAGAATTGAAACTTTGTCAGTTTCAAACCCTTGAGACACTGACAGAGTGAAGTGGCATTGAATTAAACGAGCTCTGTCATAGTTAGAAAAGTGATGAATTTTTTTTCATTTTCTAGTTTTTATCTATATTGGTTATATACCAGAAAACCTTCTGTAATGGTCTGTTGTCCATTGTGTGACGTCCATCCATCCATTAGCACAAGTTTATTACCTCTACTCTTCCTGCTTGGAGGATTACTATGAAACTTTACATACACATTCATCCCATAGACAAGAAGAGCTTATGGGGTGTTTAGTTGTCCATCATCTGTCTGTTTTCTGTCATCTGCTAGTACAGGTCTGTTATTTGCTGCCTTTAAACTTTACACACATATTCATCCCATGGTCCAGTTGGTTCTAAATGAAAATGGTGCTGCTCGGACATCCACTACGACTGCCACAGTGGCCATCTTAAAAATCTTGTTGTTGCTGCTCCAGAGTAGAGATAATAATAATAACAATGAAGACTTTGTATAGTACCTTATCTTTAGAAGCTCTATGTGCTTTACAACATTAGACAATACCTATAACATACAAAACAACATATATGATGATATTACAGAAAACAAACACCATGAAATAAGAAAACATAAAAACATGCTGTAAATATTTAAGGTAGGGAACATTATTAGGTCTTTAAGTTTGTTCTTGCAGTCGATCATACCAGCCTGAGGTTTTCACTAAAAGACCTCATACGATGACTAGTTGTTCCACAATGAAGATTTGCCAGTCTGACTCAATATGGCCACCATTGCTGCAATGTTGAAAATCTTGTTTTTGCTACTCTTCCTGAATGGTTGGTTATAATAGCCTGGTGTTTTCACTAAAAGATTTATTATGCTGTCTAGCTGGTCCTAAATAAAAATGAAGCTGATCTGATATCCTATATGGTGACCACAGTGGCTGTCTTGAATATCTTGCTATTGTTACTCAGTCTGAAAACTAAAAGACATTTTATGAAGTTTTGTTGGTCCCAAATGAAAATGGACCCAATCTGCTGTCCATGTGGCTACGACAGCAACCATCTTGAAAATCTTGTTATTGCTACTCTTCCAGAATGGATTATCGTAACAACATGGGGTTTTCACTAAAGGACTTAATTCCTATGATGTCTAGCTGGTCATTCAGAAAAATGATGCCATTCTGATGTCCAGTATATTAAATTTTTTATCAGAACTCTACTTGAATAGAAATTCATATTGATGTGGGGTTTTTACAAGATGAATTCTTGTGCTGTCCAGTTGGCCATAAATGAAATTGGTGCCAATCTGATGTCCAGGATGGTGGCTACAGCAGCCATCTTGGAAATCTTGTTATTGCTACTCATGAACAGAAAGTCATATCTTTAAAATATTCTTATCTCTTCCCTATCCAAATGGATGACTATATCAACATGGGATTTTCAGCTCTATACTTCTTTTGATACATAGTTGGTTTTATATGAAAATTGTTATAGTCTTACAGCCAGTGTGGCTGCCATGATTACTGTCTTACAAACCATGGTGTCACTAATTCTCCAGAATGGAGGATCATTATAACATTGGCTTCTTCCAAAAGATCACTAATGTTGTCCACTTTGCCCTGAATGAAAATGATGCCAAGTTGACACCAGATATCAGCACCACAGAAGCTACTTTGAAAATCTTGTTATTACTAAAGAATATCAGAGCTGGTTTGAACACTTGACAGTTGAAAGGAAGAAAAGGTCTTTATCTTGAATTCCTAGAAATTTTTTCTGCCCATTAGAGTTTCAGTCCTTTCAAAAGACTCTTGTTAACTTAAATCAAGAACTGATGTTTAAGGTAATCACTATGAATTTTGTTAGAGTTATTTTCTTTTTCATTGCACATTATGACATTTCTCATAACCTTCATAAAAAAGAAGTTAATTGTTATTTGAGTTATTCAGTGAAAACCCAAAATGGCATGGCATGCTGTTGCTTTGCTTTAAAGTGTGAACATTATATGATCTCATGTATCTCATGCATGTGTGCGTGCGTGTATATCTGTATTTGATATATTGCTCATTTCTGCAACATCTTATAACGTGGGGTCAGGCGTGGATCCCAGTTTCATGATGTATTTCATTTTTGTAGATTCAGTACACAGAGTCCCACTCATCCAGTCCACACTGTTGAAGACCCAAGTCCTGAAGCAGTGAATTATGCTTTCACGGGGAGTGAAGAGAACCTGACCACAGCTATCTCTTCAGAGGGAATGTATTCCCAGCCTTCTTCAGCTAAATTGAATTTCACAGCCTCAAATGATTCAGATTTTAAACCTCCACCACAGACAAAATTCCCTTCAAAAACCTCAAAATCTCAGAGTAAATCTGTAACATCTAAAATGTCCAATTCCTCATCATTCTCCAAAAATGAGTCATCAGATGATGGAGTAATTTCATTGGTAAGAGAGAAGAATGGGGAGGAGCATGCATTTGATAATCCAATGCTGAATGATGATTGGTCAGTATTTATCAATGAGGCACCAGAAGGGAGTTCCACTTCAACTGTATCACCCAGTAAACAGAGACTCCTTAAGGTTAGTGCTGCTTTTTCTGTCACCTGGTCCATCTTAGACTGTCTGATTAGGTTCAAGGTCATTTAAAACAATTTACTTTGTAGATTTAGATATTGATGGTTTTACCCAAGGGGGGAGGTGAATGTGTGCATGTTACTTAGGGATTTATATGTCTCTTTATTGTATGCATTGACACTACAGCAAGGGTTGTCCACATAGGTATACAAGCAACAGAATTTCAAACAAAATGTTTGGAATCATGATGGAAGGATGTTCATGATTTGTTTCCATACAGTATACACTACTCCCTTGTTAACTCTTGCCCTGATAACCCCGGTGGCCTAGTGGTTAGAGCGTCCACCTCGGATGTGGAAGGTCGTGGGTTCGATCCCCGGCCGAGTCATACCAAAGACTTACAAAAATGGTACTAACAGCTGCTTCGCTTGGCGCTCAGCATTAAGAGGTTAGTGTTAGGACTGGTTGGCCCGGTGTCAGGATAATGTGACTGGGTGGGACATCATGCTACATGTCAGCGGCATGATGCCCCAGTGCTAGACATCACTATAAACTGCCACATTGCAGACATCGTAGCGATATGACTGGAAAATTGTTATAGCTATGTTAAAAATCCAAATCACAAATCACACTGATAACTAGCGAACCCGCTCATAACGCGGGGTCAGGCAGGGATTCTATTTTTCAATCAGAAAATACCCCAAAACTGATCCCTGTTTGTTGAACTTGAAGAAAATAGCAATCAAAATTGGTAATGGAAACTTTGATATGCTGCTCGTTTTATCGTCAAAAACGGTAGATATGACATTTTAATCAGCATTATGAAATATCAACTTTAAAAAGAAGTCATAAAATTTTCTTTTCAAACAACATTTTTGGTACACTGTAATTAATGATTTTCAAGGAAATTTTGATCAATCAAAATATCACTTATGCCTAGTGGAGGCAGTAATAAATAATTCCAATTAAATATTTTTTTTATTAACTTAAATTTGTGTTCTAGTTTTATCTTTTAGTTCTTTTTAAGTGTAATCTTCATAAATGCAATGTGTTCTCTTGTAATTAAACATAAAACATGTCAGTCTACTATAAGAGCTATGTCGCGAGCATTTCTTTGAGAACCTAATTAAGTGCTGATTGTGTTTTTATATCAGACTAGTGAATTTTTTATATCAGACTAGCGTAAGCATTTGTTGTATTGTTGCACTAAATACAAAACAGGCTTCCTTTCTATTATCATGTTAATTGCATCTTTTGAATCAAAGGAGGTGGAATTAACAAACAAGTTAAAAGGCATACAAATCCTACATGCTTAAGAACCAGTGGCCCCGGTTGTATGTCAGGTAACTCATTTCAGTCGGTCAGTTGAACACTGTTATGAATATTATTGAGCATGTAATCTGATTAATCTACCTTAAATTAACCTACTCAATCAAAATTGATTAAAGATAGCAAGGCAACCAAGCTAAATGAATACTTCTTAAAATAAAGAGCTTTGGCTTTGTTTCACAGATATGGATAATTTTAGGGAAAACGAGTTTAGGAGAATTCCCAAATTTGCATTAGAGATATCCTCAGGGATGATAAGAAGTTTCACTGTTACTTGCAATGAAATCATGGCATCAATATCTTACTAATTGAATAAATAAAAAATTGAGTTTCATCATAGATGATGGTCTCACAAAATGTTGCATTGTTTTATATAAAAAGGAATCTTGTTTGGTAGTGTATCAACAGTTTGTCTGGTTTCCTGCTTCGAAGATCCTTTTTTTGGAAAAGGCTACCCACAACACTCCTGGAACCAGACTAATCAACAAAACAAAAAGCTGTGATGTAATACATGAATGTTTGTGCGCACCATGTTGGTTGTTGAAACCAGTTGGAGTTATGTTATCAGTCTTTCAGATGTTGGACATTTTAAAAATAAATATAATTTATACAGAATAATGAACAATTTCACCGGAAAAAGTGCTTTATTGACAATTATTCCAATGTGAATGTTCTCCCACCCTCATGGTACAATAAAATTGATAAACAAACACTTACTTGAAAATGAAATGAATGAATCTAACCTTGCATTGTTATTATTTATTCCTTCTTTTTTCATGATGCGAAATTAATCAAAGAAAAAAATACATCCACAAACTCAGTATATTTAGCGGATGCCGGCCTGTGTATGCATCCTTACTGTAGTGTGTATCACTTATGTCAGATAAGAAAATCACAAAAGAGATGAAAATATCACCCGATTGTTTGAAGGCACCTGCCATTCATGCATGATAAGTTATAAGGTGCAAACTGACCAAGATTGTATTGTATCCAGGTTAACTATACTATGGTATCTCACAACTAAAAATCGTTATTTTAAAATACATTCCTTGTGAGTGCAGATGATAATCTTTTCGCTAGCATGGGTATACAAAAGTATTATTGAAGCAAGTTATTGCTGTGTATACTATTTACCCTGCAAATATCAATTATGATTACATATGGGAAACAAATAGAAGCCCGGGTGATGAATAAACACAACTGGCAGTGAGCAATAAACTCCTTGCTTAAATTTACTGACAGGATATCAGATAGAAAGATTATTTTATTACAAAGCAATTAACCCCGGAAACTGACTTTGGTGTATTTTAAATGTGCAAATTGTTTCTTATGAAGTTGGCCGATGTAAGAAAGCCAACTTTGTTTCCTTTGGATTCTTTTAAGTATGCCAATTTCTTTTTTTAATAAAGTCTGCCAACATAGGGAAGCCAGTATTGATTTTTTTTCACCTGTATTAAGTTGAATTTTGAAAATAAATTGAAACAATGGAACAGTTTTGAAAGCGACACAATCTAGTGCATGATGCGTGCACATCGATATAAGGCTGAACAAAAAATTAGTTTTCACTAGTTTCATCCAAATGTTCCCTACCCATGGTTTATGTTTTATTTTTCGACAACATAAAGCATGTACTTCGTCTTGTGGGGATAAATGTACATCATTTACATTGGCATCCTTCATATGTGGGAAATCATAGCTAAGGGGAAGTAACAGCATAGTTTACTTCTATTTTGAGTAATTAAATTATTATTTCTTCTTTACAGTTGATAATTTTTTTATTCTTTTTGTGCGAGTATAACTACTTTTAATCATGTAATGCAAATCTGATGTAAAAAGAAAAATGTTGGAGTATGGCTGGTGACCTTTAAGTAGAGTAATATTACATTTACAGGAACCAGAGGAGATATCTATGGATAGAGGCACAGACACAGACAAACATAAACTGAACATTCGGAGGTCTGATGGTTTGGAATCTGGATTTGAATCAGCAATTCTTCTAGTGGATGACAAACCAAGTGAGACAGTTGTAGATATTCCAAAGGTAAAATACAGTAGGGACCTATGAATATAGGAAAATATTTATATTTATTTATATGTTGAGACCAACTTCAAAATGCACCAAAAAAAGAGATTTTTCACCACTTAATGCACTGACAGATCTGGGTCTATGCAGTTTGTTAGGACTAATCAGTAGACCAAATAACATAGACCCTTATCAGCAGATCAGGATCTTTGTTGTTTGCAATAGGACTCAACTTGCAAGTGAGTCTATACAGTACAACAGATAAATTTTGTGATTTTTTTCATTATATTATGAGTTTGCTGCCATGATAACCAAAACTTTGACTTCTTAACACAAAAGTAGGAAATTATGTAAGGCAGGTTGTAAACAGTTATGCTTAAATTGTCTTGACTGATCTAAACAGATTTTTGGCGGCACATAATCCCATGCAGACTAGTTCTAGAGAAACCAGAAAGAAAAGGGAAATAAACCTGTAACACATTAACCCCTGGAGCTTTTTGACATTTTCGCCTGAAAATCGAGTAGAAAACACATTTTGAAAGCTATTTCTGATTAGACTCGAAAACACCAAATTCCCGGTCATCTTTCAATAACATACTGTATAGTTGTGTTAGAAACATCGTTTTTCATTGGCTATTTGACTCATGCATGAGCAGAAGAGTAAAAGTTGGAGTTATTATTATTTTTGCTTAACGGAGCCATTATTTTTGTATGAAGACCCCTCTTTATTCCAAATGCCCATCTTATCCTACTTTCTTGATCCCAAGGCTGTTGAGGCAGGCTGATATGTTGCGTGACAATTTGTCTCAGTTTCTTAATGTTTCATGTCAAGTTTGAAGGCACTATTTTCAGTGAATCCACCAGCTGTACAATTTGAATTTCACTGGTCAACAAAAAGTACCAAGAACAATCTAAATTAGTCACCACTCATATTTAATTAAATTAGGTGCCATCTAGCCTTACTACACCACTTTAATTCTGGAACAGTTTATGGTATAAAACAAAAGCATAATCAGAGGTTAAATGATCGGTGATCAGACCATGGATTGTGATTGCTTAAAATTTGATAACATTGTGAAAAATAGATTAGTAAGTGTAACTGGGTTAAAATTTTAAGTTAATAACCTTTTACAAGTTGAATATAGAACTTATTCAATTAATTTTTGATGGCTAAGATATTGGCATAAGGTGATCTGTAGGAAGGGAAAAGAAAATTGAAAATGTGAAGAAACCTTAAACCTTAGATAAGCTGGAATTGGTATTGAATTTCAGACAAATGAAGTGCAAAGCAAGAGCACTACCACATGGTTATAAAGGCATGTATGTAATGACAGTATCTACATCCTTTTATTTTCAGAGTTCCACACTAATAAAAACAGGCTTGGACTTTCTGGACAATTGGTGAAACTTGTAATACAGTTTCACAGGACAAAAACGGAGAACATAAACTAAATGTATATACTATATTCTTCGAGTGAGGGATACCCCATTGATAGAAGGATAATTTAGTATTTTCTTTATTGGACAAAGAAAAAATAATTGTATTGGAATCTGTGATTCAGAACCTTAATTTGTAATGGTAAGAAAGTTAAGTTCATTGCAGGAACTGTCAACATATAGAATTTACAATTAGATCGACAACATTTTGAGAACTTTATTTTATATTGAGTAGCTGATAATTTTAAATTGTACATACTTGAAGTCCATATTGACTTCTCATATAGTCAGCTTATGATTGATGGTATATATAGAAATGTTATCTTAGATTTTGGTGTATTTTTTATAAATATGTCATACATTTTTTAATTTAATATTGAACTGCCTTCCATGTAAATATATTAATTATTTCACAAAAGATATGTATAGAAGTGATCAGCTTGCACCATAAGTGCCAGGCATTAGATCTAAATTAGAAGCAAGACAAATGACAGTTATTTTGTGCCAGAAAATCTTTGTTCATGTTTTATGGGTAGTGTCAAGCCATGTAAGAATAGAAATTATGCTCTGTTTCTTACTGGTACTGGCCATAAATAAGTATATTATAAAATATCGGCATACTGTTTTTAGGAGTCTATCTTGACAGTTAAGTTTCAAAATAAATTACTAAAGCAGCAAAATAATTATGCAGCATGTGAATTAAGTCACGACTATGATGAATTTCATGAATTTGCAAAGATTTAATGACTCTGAAATGTTCTGTTTTGCAATGATTCT
Source organism: Sinohyriopsis cumingii (assembly GCA_028554795.2). Taxonomy (NCBI): domain Eukaryota; kingdom Metazoa; phylum Mollusca; class Bivalvia; order Unionida; family Unionidae; genus Sinohyriopsis; species Sinohyriopsis cumingii. The sequence goes on along the minus strand of CM068824.1, from coordinate 167,180,079 downwards.
GTTACATGTGTTTGATTAAGTGCTGAACCGGACTTTGGATCATATTACTCAGAGTTATATTATGGAAGTAAAGTTGCTTGATACTGACTGACAAAATCTTAAGCTCAGAATCAGTCTCAAAGGTTTTAAGATGTCCAGACCTGTTTTGTACTGATTATTTTGCGAAAATTGAAGACATAGCAATTTCAGATGACTCCAGTTGGACAAAACCATCTCTATTTTAGGTTTTTCTAAGTAATGCCTCATTGCTGTCCACAAATTCTAATATATTTTCCAAATCTCTCACCAGTGCATATGATACATTCTGTTGTTCTTTCATAGTTGGGCTATGTGACTTTGAAAAGCAGTTTGCAGTTGATTACTTGATACAGCTGATGTTTAAGGCAGGCTTGAGTGTATTTTGTCATTTGTGGGTATGTATAATATATGCAACGGTGAAATATGTAAGTAAACTTAACAAGAGGTGTTCTCAGTATCCTCTATGAACTTATGTCCATATATAGGTGTCAGACAAGGCAAGGCAGGTGGCATTCGGTGTCAGGAAAGGCAAGGCAGGTGGCATTCGGTGTCAGGCAAGGCAAGGCAAGTGGCATCAGCTAATGTCTGTTTTCTTCAGTTTTGATATCTGGTGAATTGCTGGCTGCATCTGAGGCTCAAAACAAATTGCACCATCTTTTCAGATTCCTTTCCAAACTGAAAGCCTTTGAAAACTTGCATTTGTTAACCTTTAATATCCAGATCTTACATAAAGATGATTTGTTCGTAAAATTTGGAAAATGAAATGTACAGTTGGCTGCCTAAAGTATTTTCACACCATCCCATTTGTTTGTACCCTGCCTACTATTTTAAAAACAGAAGGCATCAAGGATATATGATATGCACAGAACTTAGTCATTTCATTCATTGATTTATGTTCTAACCTGATTGTTGCCAGGGGGTTCCAAGCACTGTCAACTTGTTGATGTTTCAGATGTTAAAGGGGTTTCTTTAGTAACATGGTTACCATATTTGTTTGGGCCAGTCTGTTTTCAAGCAACAGATGTGATGTAGTTCACCATTCTTGAAAAATCTCATTAAGTCCATACATTTTGGATTTACATCTCTTTGAACACAAGCATACAAGAATTCCTCCATTGTATTTGTTCAGTTTGTTTTAGAAATATTAAAACTAGAAATTGCAAATATTGGATGCAGATGACAGTTTTTACTGACATAGGTTATTCTAGAAACATGAAATGGACAGCAAGCAGTCTGTTTGCTTGTTTACATTGGGAGCCTCTATTAGCATTGAAATGTCAATAATTCAGGTGTTAGGGACCCCTTGGCAGCAATCAGGTTAGAAGTTATAAATCCATGAATGAAATGATTGACACCTGTTTTGATGGGTGAACCTTGACCAGAGTGGCTAGTGGCCATCAATGGTGGTAGATTATATTGGCTTATACAGTACCAGAAACAATTTTTTTTTCTGTGATCTAGTTCAAAATCTGTATGATGATATATGATGAGAAAATCTTAGATTTGTAAAAAAATATGCACTTTATATAACACATTTTGATGCTATATTTTAAAAATTTAACCTTTTATCTTTTTTATATATATATGCCTTTTAAAGAAATTCAATATCTTTATCTTGTATCTTTTATCTCGTAGGACTGCTTGTGTATAATGTTGTCTGCAGTTTTTAATCTTTACGTTTTAAAACTTTTAATCAGTACTGTATCATCAGTATTGTGTTGACATGTCATTATACTCTATACATTCTTTTGATTTGTATGGAGGAAATATTTCTAGTAAACAAATGGTGTTGGAAACCGCAAGGAATGTTTGGTATGTGATAGTAAACATACTCAGTGATCTGCAAGGTAGTTTAAAGTACATGTACTCTCTTTCTGAAATAACAGACTTTGATAATTCAGAAATTGAAAAGTCTCATTATGTGCAAGTTTAATGTGAAGGTGCTAGGTCCTGTTATTTACAAGCCTAATGCCATGCTGCCAAACTTTAATATCGCACCCCTGCTTTGTTAAAATACCATTTGCCAAGTCACCAGGGAAGAATTGGAGCCAGGAGTTAATTTTCTTTTTTACCTGATTGCATTATTCAGCAAACTGTATGATCATTATTCTTAATGATCCGTCACAAAATAAAGAACAATTTACAAAATTGCTAATAAAAAAGATTATAAAAGTGATAAATCTTTACCCAGTCTGTACATGGTATTCAAATGTTTCAGTATAGCCGTTGTGATAACAGCACACACATTTACCAACCAGAACTGGCCTGATCATGTTAAAATGTAAGATATTTACTGTTATCAAATAAACGTAAGCTGTTTATGTCATTTTTTATCCATATTAACCATGCAGCAAACTAAAATAAGCATTTTCACATTCTGCCATAACATAATGAGCTAGTTGATCATGGTCTATGTTTGGTTTATTAAGGACTGTAACCTGACAGTGTAGATCCTGTTTAGCAGTATTACATATTGAGCTAGTAGATCAGGCTACAGTTGTTCTACTTGTGATTGTAAGCTGACAGTGTTGATCCTGTTTTGCGGTTGTGTTCATTACATATGAAGTCCAAGCAACATATCTTTCAGTTTGGCAAAGGAATCAAACAAATTTGTGTGTTTTTCAGTTTTGAGAATATTTATAATACTCAGATTTTACATGTGTTCAATAAGACTTTGTATCAGTCTGTGCAATTTAATATATAGTATATGGAGTGTAGTTTTGTATTTATGCAATTATATCCTCTTTTTCCTTCTGAATAAAAATTCTTTTTAAAAACTTTTGTTTGATACTTTCTGGTGAAATTAAGAAATGTAAGTTTATTTTCAGCATATCTTTGTACTGTTACTATAAATTAGTTTTTTTTGTGTAATACCAATTTTTAGTTTTGATGTTCATGGACAGTAGAGATTATGGGATGGCCTATTTTGCACAAGTTTGTTTTCAATGCTCCTTCTAAACTACTTTGAGGATTGCCATGAGACTTTACACTCACATTTATCTGAAGGTCAGCTTGGTATGAAATGAAAAAAATACTGCTCAGGCATCCAGAATGGCTTCCACAGTGGCCATCTTGAAAATCTTGTTAAGGTACACCTCCTCAATAGATGGTTATGTTGACATTGGGATTTTGACTAGAAGGCTTCACATGATGTCTCCATTGACCTCCAATCTGGCTGTCATGGCATTCATTTTGTCATTACTACTTCTCCTGGATGGATGGTCATATTGACATGGGGTTTTCACCATAAGACTTAGCATGATGTCTTGGTGGTTTTAAATGAAAATGGCACAGATTTTCTTATCCAATGGCCATCATAGCAACTCTCTCGAAAATCTTGTTATTGCTACTCCTCCTAAATAGAAAGTTATATTGAAATGGAGTTTTCACCAGAAGACTTCTTGTGATGTCTAGTTGCTCATAGCTTAAAATGGTGCCTATCTGACATCTTGAAAATATTTTTATTACTACTGCAACTGGATGGATAGTCATATCAGCATGAGGTTATAACCAAAAGACTTCTTATGATACCATGTTGGGCCTGAATAAAAATATGATAATGGAGAACTCAGAGTTACAATTGTATGCCACTTTAACATCATAGTCATCAATCTTTTCAGTTTTAAGCAATTTCTTGAAGGTGTGATACTTGTTTCTTTTTAGTTCTGCCACATATATATAATAATAATAATAATAAAGAGGACTTTGTATAGTGCTTAATCTTTAGAAGCTCTAAGTGCTTTACAGCATTAGACAACACCTATAACATAAAATAAACATATGATATTATTACAAAAAACAAACACCATGAAATTAGAAAACAAAAAAACATGCTGAAAATATTAAAGGTTGGAAACATTATTAGGTCTTTAAGATTGTTCTTGTAGTTGAAATAGGTAAGTTTAAGAGCACTCTTGAATGGGATCACTGTGTCTTTGTGTCTAAGTTCAGTTGGCAATTCATTCCACGTTGCTGTGCCATGGTATGCAAAAGAACGTCCATATGACTTCGTTTTCATAGTGGGAATAATGAGTATATGATTGTCAGAAGAGGAGCATAGATATCTTTCTGGTGTGTACATATGGATGAGGTTGGATAGGTATGTTGGGCTGGAGTCTGGTAGTGAAACGTAGCACAGAGAACAAATTTTGTGTTTGATTCTGGATCGAATGGATAGCCAGTGTAAGATACAGAGCAGCGAGGAGTTGTGTGCTCTGATTGTGGTACTCTAAGGATGATCCGAGCAGCTGTGTTTCAAACTTTTTGAAGTTTCTGGAGTAGATATTGAGATGAACCAGACAGAATTGAGTTACAATAGTCCAGTCTTTACATAAGAAGTGTAAACCAATTCTTTGTTGGAAGTTATTTGACCTAACAGACTCCTTGATGAATTTTGTTCATTTTCATTTAATCATTGAGCATTTTGAACATTTAATTATTGGTTAGTACATCTGTATCAGATTAAAGGTTATAAAAAAACACCACGATCACTTTTTGTACTATGTTTGACACATTAAATCTCAATTTATTTTGCTTGACATTGTGTTTCTGTCGTACAGATTCCACAAGAGCACTTCTTGGCTAAAACATTTAGATCCCGTTATTGCTTAATTCCTGAAGAATATCAGAAATGGTTTCAACAATTAGCAGTTAAAATGAAGAAATGGTCCAGTTTTCAGACAGTAGAGAGTCTGTTTGAGGGACTTTAATTGTGGAACAGCTAAACAATAATTGCATCTAAACAAATAAATCATATTGTCATTCAACTCTGCCTCTTTAAAACAGGATAAATAAATTTGTTTTCTACCATCTTCACTAATAATATGATTTTTTTTTGCTCAGACATTAATGGTATTGGAGATCTTATCTTTACAAAAGAAGTCTACCTTGATTTGATGCTTATTATTTTTACAGTTTAAATGATGTCCATTAAGTACTCGTGAAGCCATCCTTTTTCACAACTTTTACCAAAGCACAAAATTTACTACCCATAAATTTCAAGGGATTCATAATACTTTGTCAAGTTATGCAATACTTTTTCTACCAATAGCTTATAAGAGGATTTCACAAATTAATTTAAATTAAAAAATACATATTTTAATTAAAACAAAGCCAAATTTTAATTGAAACAACTAGAGCAAATTCTATGGCAAGTCCCCATCTCACTTTCATTTCTGCTCTCTACCTTTAAAGCCATGTGTAATTAGGGGGTTAAACGTTATATATGTATGCATTATCTTAAAAAGTTGTGCTATGAACTACGTTAGGGGTCCTATCATCAATGTCAAGGTAAAGGCCCACTATTTTATGTTTTATGTCCCCTTTCCCTTCTGCTCCATAACTTGAAGCCTGTTTGAGGTTTGAGAGTTCAGGATGAAAATTGGTATAATTGTACATCGTTACTGGAAGGTGTGTTGTGTACCATATTGAGATACTGTCTTCAAGGTCAATGTCATGGCTCAATATTTTAAGTTTTCTTTTCCTTCTTCTCTATACATTAAAACTGTATGTGACTAAGGGTTGAAACTTGGTATACTTTTACATCATCACTAGAAGGTGTGTTGTGTACCACACTGGGAGTTCTAACTTCAAGCTTATGGTCATGGTTCAATATTTTATATTTTCATCACACTTTCCCTTCCATTCCATAATTTTAAAGCCATCAAGATAGAGGAATGCAGGCTTAATGGGGGGGTCTGACCTGGGCTACAACCCCTAAAGGGCCTCAATTGGTACCAGTTATTTCTAGATCTCGTAAGTACTCTCATTATCTAAGGCTCTCAAACTCTCAAAGTGGCCCAGACCTTTCTCAGTCTCATAAGGGGCCTGAAGGGCTGTAACCTTTTTTTTATATATGAACAGACAGGGAGCCCCAGGTGGGTGAATGGTCTAAAAGTGCTTGCCTTTACCGGTCACTGCCATCTCACTTCTGCCCATATGGCTTAAAGTTTTGTGCTTGGCAAATGTGATACAGCCTCCCAGTAGTTTCTTGAGGGTTGGTGGTTCTGACTGAGTTTTCCTGGGTTCTTCCTCCACTAATTATACTGGCCACCATGTATGGCATATCTTGTGCTGAGAAATGGTGTTAAAACCAAAACAACAACAACATTCCTTACTGGTTATATGATAATGTTCCACCATAGAAAATGTTTGAGTTTTTAAAGGAATGTAGTTTATATAAGATATTTTCACCCTATATTTTAGACATTTAATGTTTGTACCTCTTTTATTTTAATGTACTGTTTAAAGAATTTTAACATCCATATTGTAATGCTTCATGTCAAAGTTTTTTTGGAAGGGTTTGTCTTTCTTCAAATTTTTTTGCAATTCTGTATCTTTACACTATTGGAACTTAACATTTCATTGGCACTGTATCACCAGTATTATGCTAATGCAATTAAACCCCACCCACCCATGGTATGTCATATACCATTGCTATGTTATCTGCCTCAAGGTCAAGGCAACAGCAAGAGAAAATAAAAGTTGCCATGTATGGGTAGAATTTTAAACCCCAAAAAGACATATTAATGGCACTTTAGCCATAATAATAATCTTGACTTAACAGCATCTCATGTATTCACAGTCGTTTGTACACAAGTAATGATAGCATCTTATAGCCAACCTCTTTCAGCCTCGTTAAGGAGGAATTGTCTCCAGCTGTGCTTCAATGCTTGCTGGAGGCCATGGTTAAGATATCCAGAGATGCGATGTCTGTGTCAGTAATGCTTTCTACAGTGATTCTTCAACTCTGCAGAGATGCAGCCTTGAAGATGTCCAAGGCCTTACTAGACCAGAGCAAGAACCTCTTGAGAGCTGTACCTCATGAGGCAAAAGCACTCTTCAGTGGTCTAATCCCCTCCATAGCATATCAGGTTTTGTGGGACCAGCAACTTTGCTCCCTGGCCATGACTCCAGGCCCATTGAAACTGGCAAACAAGCATGGTCACCCTGAATGACCTATGGGACCATCTTCAAAATTTTCTAGCAGAATCAGCCTCAATAAACTCACTAGCAGGCTTAGATCAAAACCCTTCCTGCCTGTCATTTGCCTTGCAAGGCAGTCATGGAGGCCAGGGCAGAAAGTTTGAGGGTTGATAACCCTTAACTAATGAGATAATCTGCTCTAGAGAGTTGCACCCAATCAGGCAGCCCTATCCTCCTCCATGTGCCAATGACTGACCCTCTTTACTGAGGTTTGGCTGGGAATCACAGACAATGTGTGGGTCGATTCTACTTTAAGGGAGTGTTAAAGGCATTGTTCCCTCCACTTTCATGGACCCCCATTCCTTTTCATGTCCAAACTGCTTCGACTAAGGGAAGAATAATATACCCATCTACAAAAGGGTTCAATCGAGAGGGTTAAAATATGACCCAAACCCACATTTCTATGCCCGGATAGTTCTGGTATCCATAAAAGCTGGAAACTCTAGACTTGTAAATAACAACTAGTCAATTTCCATAGTTCTCTAAGATGCGAAACTTCACAGTCTCATCTTCTCTGCCTCACAAGAAATGCATCCAGATTTGTCTTGGCCGAGAGGATTTTCAGTTCCAAGCTCTTTTGTTCTGCCTTGCCTCTGCCCCTAGAACTTTTACCACAGTGATGGGGGTAATATTGATGCACTTGAGATATTCAGGGGTTTCCATCCTCTAGTATTTCATCAACTGGTTGATGCACTTTGTCTTCAAAGATTCTCATTGGAAGGACATTTCCCTGTTTTGGTTGATGGTGACTTGTTTTGGTTTATCTCATCCCTTCTCAGGACTTTGTGTCTGTAGTGATGAATTTTCTCACCAAACAATGGAAGGTCATGCTGATTCTGGCACTCTTTAGTGTGTCTTATGGGAAAGAGTTCTTTATCAGCCCATATTTACCTCTCTCTCATGGGAATTTTGAACATGGATGCAGAATTAGTTTCACATGGGAGACTTTACTTCTACTCTCTCCAGTTCTCACTCCTAGAAAACTGGAGACTACACAGGGACCCATTATCACCTTTGACTCCACTGGGGACCCATTTTTGACACAACCTGAGTTGATGGATTGATTGTGATCTGTTTCTAAATGGAGTTTCAATTCATGCTTCAGAACCCCACTCCTTTACACACATTAGATTTGGGATGGGTTGTGCACCTGGAGCCAGAAGATGTAGTCCTTCAAGAACTTTGATCTCGAGGAGGTGACCCTTCATATAAACAATCTATAATTGAGGTCACTGTTTCTAGCCCTCCATAAGGCACCATTGCATTATGATTGACAGCAAGTCAGTATTAGTGTAACTCGGGCATCAAGAAGGTACACATGCTCTTTGTCTTTGAGTGGAAGTCTGGAACATTCTCTGATGGGCAGTCATCTTGGCGAACACTGTCAAGAGTCTGTCATATTCAGGGCAACAGGAATATCCATGCAGACAGCTTGTCCAGACAGGAGTATGTGGGCCTTACAGAGTAGTCCCTGCACCAATATGTCACAGAGGCAGTTTTAGCTCTACTGGTAAAAGACCAGAAGAACTTAAGGGATGGTCTGTTGTCTGTTGTCTATCAGTCTGTTATTGCAACTCCACCAAAACTGATTAGAGAATTGTCTTAAAACTTGGCACACATTCACCCCATAGTCTAATTGGTCGTAAATGAAAATGGTTCTGCCTGGATATCCAATATGGCGGCCACAGAAGCTATCTTAACAATCATGTTATTACTGCTCCTCCAGGAATTCAAGATAAAACCATTTCTTCCTAATAACTGATGAGATTTGAAATTATCTGCTATTCTTTAGCAATACAAAGATTTTGAAAGTAATTTTAGCGTTGTACATCAGATTGGTACCATTTTGATTTAGAACCAAACAAACATCTTTGGGTCTTATGGCAAAAACCATGTCATTATGACCATCAATTCAGGGAAAGTAGTGACAAGATTTTCAAAATGGCCATGGTGGCAGTCATATTAGATTTACAGTTTGGACTTCTCTGTTACATCAATAACTCATGCTCTGATAACTCATGAACCCACTTAAAATTTGATGTCTGGCATGGATCAGATTTTTTTAAAGAAAATATATAAGACCATTGCCCTTATGTGTATGTGTTGAATATGAAGAAAATCGCAATTAGAATTGTAAATGAAACCTTGACATATCATTTGTTTTATCACCGAAAATGGTAGCTAGTGGCCAAAAAGTTTCATTAACATCATAAAATTCAGAAGTGTTAATAAGAAATCACATGTTTTGTTAGATTTTTTATTGGAAAAATATTTCTTAATACACAGTAAATAATTATGGTGAAATAACAATGAAAGAAAAATTCTGGTAAATGCTAACAGGTGTCAACATTCAAAGAATAAAGACCAATTAAATATGTTGTTATGTGTATTTAATTTAATTGTTTTTTTGTTAGTTATAAAAAAATTCATTACATGCTATTGTAATGTAACATTGTATACTGGACTTGACCTTGTCCAAAACTGAGTCCATTTCTACTTGTCTTGACTTTTTTAAAATTTCATTTGTTGTAAACAACTAGCACATAACTAAATTATTCTCCATGTGTATGGGCTGAATATTGTGGCATGTTATGCTATATTATCATAACATGAAAAGTCATTTGACCATTACACTGATACCTGTAAACAGTATAATTCTGGCATGTTCTGTTTTATTATAATAACATGAAAAGTCATTTGACCATCACACTGATACCTGTAAACAGTATAATCGTGGCATGTTCTGTTTTATTATAATAACATGAAAAGTCATTTCACCATCATACTGCGAGCACTTCTGTGAGAACCTAATTAAGTACCGTACTGGCTGTGTTTTGATGAACAGCTTGGGGAACTGTTTGTTGCATTGTAAATTTTCACTGATGGAGACTTGTGTTGTTTTATCATGTTAAGTATGTCTTTTGTGTCAAATTAAGTAATGGGGGTATAATAAAATAGTTCAAGAGCCAGCAAATCCTAACTGTATAAGCTCTTGTGATCACTATAGTCTCAAATTAATCCATTTAATTTGACCAGTCAAAAAAATGTATGATCTTAACATCATTAAAGTATATATATTAATCAATATGTAAATGTGATCATGGAGCCTAAAGGAATCAAGTGAAAGGCATATCAGGTGAATAAAAAGTGTTGTTTCATAGATAGGGTTCATAAAATTCTTTTGGTTTTCAGACTGAGTAACAATAGCAAGATATTCAAGATGGCCACTGTGGTGACCATATTGGATGACCAATTGTCACCAATTTAATTTGGATCAACTAGACTATGGGATAAATGTGCATGTAAAGTTTTGTGGTAATCCACTAAATAGTTGAGGATCTGTATATATAACAAACTTGTGCTAATGAACAGATGGATAGCAGAGAACAGACCATCCCATAAGATCTCCCCGTCTATGACCAGTAGAGCTAAATAAAATAGAACCTACAGTGCTCACAAGTCTGTGCATTAACAAGAACGAAACTAACAAGACCAAGGGCCATAATTCTAAGAAATATGCACAGAATTTTCTCATCACTTAACTTGTCTTGAGATGAGGCTTTACAGAAATTTGGTTAACATCTATTAATATGTGTGGGTTTTAAGTGTTAACATGATTGTGCATTAGCAATGTCTGTGCTAAGATGAACAAGGGATGTAACTTTTATAAGTGCAGAATGTGTTCATCATCAAATTGTAATAAGCATGTTGAGATGAAGCTTCACAGCAAACTTTGGTTGAAATCTAATAATAAATAAGGATGCTCAAGTAATCACAAGGTGGAAATATGTTGGGGAAACAAGGATCTGATGGCCAGACAAGGATAATTTTGTTGCTCTTTCATGCTTACTGTACACTACATGTCGGTCAAATCTGAACAATTTTTTTTATACCAATGGACCACTTGTCAATACTATTGCTGGCAATCAAGTCAGCCATCATGTAATTTACAGGCACACTAGAATTTCGACAGTTGTTCATACCTAATGTCTGTTAAGTAACCAGGTGCCACTATATATCATATCAACAAATTCAAATTGGTCATAACTTCAATATTCCTCAACCATTTTCATGTGATGTCCAGTATACACAAATTTTTTTTAACAGTAATTCACATGGGGTAAATGTTGATATAAAATACTCTGCTTTGATATAATGTAGAATGTTAATGAGTGGGCATAGTTGTCTTAACTCTGGAGACAGGTCAATTTAGGTTGTGGATGTATCGCCATCTGTTGTGCTGTAAGCCCCTTATCTGTTTATTTATGAATGACTTACTGGACAAAAAAGTACATGAAGGTCATAGACATCAAATGAATTACACTGAACTAAAATTTGACTCCTAAACCCACAGCCATAAAATACCATGCTATGTAATGGTGACTGCTATAACCCTATGGTCCTAACCTAAGTAAAAGAAAAGAGCAAAAACCAACCAGTTTAGTAAAATTCAACAAATAATCTATCTCCCTAGAATACAAAGTGAAAATTTAAAAATAACTAACAGTATTGTGAATTAAATCCCCAAAAAGTCCAAAAAGTTCTATCAGAAGTCCAAAAGTATAGAGTATTCTCAATGAATTCCAATGGTATTCAGATTGAATTCCAATACTGATTGTGCTGATTTACCAATAGCCTGGACTAGTGTTGATGTGCTAATAGTTTTGATGTATCACAATGATATAATCCAGAATGTCTATAAATAAGTTCACAATAATCCCAAAATGGTGATTTTGTCTCAAAGTATTAATGAGAACTTTACAATTCCAATGAATAATTTAAATAAATCATCTCACATTAAAACTCGACGCAACTAAAAGAAAGATTCCACATCAAATGTTAAGATAGGAATTAATAATTCTGATGTAAACAACCTTAATATAAAACCCTAAGACAAAGTAAGAGGACCAGGATGTGGGCCAAAAGTTCGTTTCCAGATTTCCAATCTGGATGAATTGATGAAAAGCATATAATAAAAATTGTCTCTACTACGTTTTATAAGAATTGGCTCTGACATTCTAAAGAAACTGAAACAAATGTTTTCCCTCTCCTGGTTGCATTGGATGCTATATTGTTGCTAGGAACCCAACCTCAGCAAAATTCTGGTAGAACATATACTATGAAAAAATCCATTTAGTTTGATAAATATTGAATCAGCTACTCTGGGTAAGTTAAATACAGGTTTTCCATTCAGTTGCTATTGAAGTCATATCACTGCAAGAGGAACAACCCTGCACATAAACAATGTTGACATAGCATGCCAGATGGAACATTCCTGCAGAATAAACCTGAACACAATGCTGAAAAACGTGCCAAAAACAACATTCCTGCAAACTTTGATCCAACTGGCCTGGCAGTGTTTTTGAGAAGTTGAGAATAGAAAATGTGGATAGACAATATGCCTCAAGTGGTTTTTGGCCAGGTGAGATAAAATTAGGGTCTATTGTGAGTGGAAGAAGTATAAAATACAATACAAAATACAAAACAAAACTGATTTAATTATTAAGAATTAATATTTCTATCAACAAGTTTTATTTTTCAAAGCTTACATAATTAGATGCTAAATGACTGGACATTTTATAAATACATGTATACATAAGACTGTACAAATAGTTTAAAAAAATATATATTGCAAATACTTTTCTGTGAATATATCAAATTTAAATGAACAAACTAAATAAAATTAAGCTAAATTGTATTAGATCCATAAACAATTTGTGCGACTCCCATTAGTTTAATACATTAAAGCTGTTTATTTTGATGGAAGAAAGATTATTTTCAATGTTAACTGAGAGGATCACTTAGATGTAATAGTGTGACTTACTAAAGCTTAGAAGTTTATGTTTGGCTTTTCCCAAAATTAATTAAACTAGATCTGCAAAAAACGTCATTTTGCAATGTGCTTCTCAATAAATCTACAAGTAAAACATGAAATTTGCTAGTCAAAATTCAGATAAAAGCTGAAGAAAAGTTTAAATTCCCTCATTTCAAATGACAATTTATAAGTCAAATATTCTGTTCAACTAATCCAGTTTCTCTGTGCCTGTTAATTTAACACTTTCATTTCAACCCATTCAAATTATGTAAATCTGAAATTTGACTGAATGTCAAGTAAGATGTCACAATACTTACAAAAAAGTATTATTTCTGACTGTTAATGTAACTGTTACAGGATCTGTTGAAGATCAAACAAGTCAGTTTTTTGTAATAAGACTGCATATTTTAAGTGGTCAAATAATAATATTCTTTCTACTCTAAGAAGTGAAGATTACACTTTGAGCTCACTGATTACTTGTGATTTTTTTCACCCATTTTTTTTCATGAATATCTTGCCCAGGAATTTTTACTCAATGAAGAGACATACTATGTTGAATTATAAAAACATTAATTACCCAATATTATACAGAATAGCTATAAAAAAACTGATTTTAAACAACAAAGCCAAGCTAATCAGCTGACACTAACTTTAGTCACCTAAACCAAATAAAGTCGTAATTGATGCAGCTATAATTATAAGAATAAAATTAAAATGCCTCATCTAAATGGTTTTAACTGATCGATACAATTTTACTTTTTCTTTTCTTGTAACACTGCTTCTTGATACTGCTGTCTTGTAGGTTGGTCAATAATTCTGGGACAAGATCACATTCATGGGTATGACAATTCTTATGTGTAACTAGCATGGACATCCTTCAAGGGCAAATAAACAATCATGTAGCTAGCCAAATGTTAAATTCTGCCCAGTCCTGTAACCATGAATGCAGATATAGCTAATTATTTTTTTTATATAAACAATCAGAAGAAAACAAAGGTAAAGACCTTTTGTCAGTGAATTGGAGACACCGTAATAGGTAGAAAGATGGTTTAGAAAACCCCAAATAGCAAATTTTAATGATCTGATTTAAGATGAAGCAGATGATGATTGCCTTTTTAACAGTTCTATCAGGTAGACCAATGTATTGTTAAAAGCAAAAATATGGAATCATTTTTATCCCTTGCCCTAAAATTTCTATTTGGAGACAGAAGGATTTGTAAAAAATTTCATGTATAGGAAGTTCATATTCATATAATAATATTAATAATAATAATAATAATAATAATAATAATAATAATGATGATGACCTTATTTAAAGAGGGTAACACAATTAGCTAAAAACTAATCTACAAAGGAATTTATTTATTTAAGCTGCACCTCTGAAGCCATTGGATATATTGGGTTCAGAAGAAGGAAATAGAGTGGGCATTTCTAATCTCAACTGGAATACTATTCCAGAGCAGAGTTCCAGAGTATTGGAAACTTTTTTTAAAAAACTCCTTATCTGGCTTGGGAATTTTATAGTTTGGTAGACATGGATCACAGGTGGGGAGTATTACCAGGTAGCCTATACTGGAATAGTGATTGTAAATATTCAGGAGCATTATTATGAGATATCCTGTACATTAATTTGGCTTTTCTCAAACAGATTCGGTCTTTAATACGTAATATTTTTAACCTACCAGCTAAACTTTCCTTGCTTTCTTTCTGGATTGATATTAGCCCAAATGCTCTTTTTTGAAGATGTGCCAGCTTTGCTATGTTTTTATCATTTGAATTACCCCATACTGTACTACAGTAGTCCAAATATGGTTGTATGTAACTGTTATAAAATAGTTTTCTGTGCCTTTCAGGGAGAAAATGTCTTATCCTACTGAGAAGCCATAAACTTGAATTGACTTTTTTACTGATATGTTTGATATGTTCAGTCCATGATAGGTTATTATCTACCAGAACACCAAGTAGTCTATCATGACAAACCATTTGCAAATTTTTATCCTTACATGTCAGACACAGTTCATCATTACCATGATTTGTCCTTTTTTGCCATGTTGAGATAAGGAATATTTTAGTTTTACCAGTATTTACCACCATGCCACTGCATGTGCACCAGTTGTCCAGTTTGTTTAGGGCATTCTGTAAAGAAATTTCGAGTTCATGCTTTGTGTTTTGGATGTCTGACAATGTTGTGTCATCTGCATAAAGATCTGTAGATGATATTCAGTCTCTTAGTAAAAGTGGTAGGTCATTAATAAATAAAATGAAGAGTAATGGACCTAGAATTGAGCCTTGTGGTACTCCATATCTAACTGTTTCAGGTTCAGACAGAATATTATTTATGTAAACAAGTTTTGTTCTCTCATTTAAGTAAGAAGTAAACCATCTAATTGTTCTTTCATCACAATGGTAGATTTTCAGTTTCTTCAAAAGGATTTCATGATCCACCATGTCAAAAGCTTTCCTGAAATCTACAAATACAGTTCCTATTATTCTACCTTGGTCAAGTGCTTGAAGCCATTTATCAGTTAGGGAGATCAAGGCATTCTCACAGGAATGGTTCTGTCTAAAGCCTGATTGATTTGGGTGTAACAGCAAGTGTTTGGTTAAATATGACATGAATGAGTCATGGACATGTTTTTCAATCAATTTGGACAAGATTGGTAGTATTGAGATTGGTCGGTAGTTATCAACATCATCCTTAGAACCTGATTTGTGAATAGAAGTTACTTTTGCAGTTTTCCATATTTTGGGGACAGATGAGGTTGCAATACTTAAATTAATTATGAATGTTATGCTATCTACAATAGCAAAGGCAGAAGATTTAATGAGTCGTGGACCAATCTGATCAAGTCCTGTAGCTTTCTTGGTATCAAGTTCACTGCGACATTTTTAAACAAAGTTTTTTGACACTGGTGGGATAGAGAAACATACCTCCTTAGAGATTTTGCTGCTGCAGAACTTTTTCGGTTCATTAAAGTTGTTTTCTATCACTGGTTCTTTTAACTTTGTGGTAATGTTGGTGAAAAAATCATTGAAAACATTTGCAATGTCAGTTTCATCAGTGACTATCGTGTCATTTACCAGAAGTGAGTGAATTTTATTTGTCTGTTTTTTGTGCGTTCCTCCAGTGAGTTCATTGAAGACTTTCCAAATGGAGTTTGTGTTGCTCTTTTTGTTTTCATGCAATGATTGATAATAAGTTTTTTTAGCTTTTTTAATCATACTTGTTATTTTATTTCTCCATACTTTATATTGTGCATGGTTTTCCATAGCCTTGAATTTGTCTCGTGTTTTCATAGCATCTAGGATTTCAGTAGTAAGCCAATTAGGTTGAATTTCAGTCTTTGCTCGATGTACTTTCAGTGGTGCATGCTTAGATACTACATCCATGAATAAGTCAGCCCACACCCTCATAGCTTCATCTATGTCATTCAAATTTTGGATCATATTCCATGGAACTTTATATAGGTCACTGAGAAATTGTTCTTCATTAAAATTTTTGAACGATCTGTAAGTGATCGTTTTATGTGTATTTTATAAGGAAGCAATAGGCATGATGTTGTACACTTCTTTAATTTAGGTCATATTCATTACCTAGACTCGGGTGACGTGTACGGATAACAATAAAAATACAAGTCAGCATTTTGCTGTGTATAGTTTTCATTGAAGAGTTCCAAAAAGTAAATGGCAAATCTTGACCATAAATCTAATATGTACACCACTCCCTCGATAACTCGCACCCTGATAACTTGTGAACCTACTTATAACATGGGGTCAGGCATGGATCCCATTTTTTAAACCAGAAAATACCCCAAAAATTGATCTATATTTGTTGAACTTGAAGAAAATCGAGATTAAAATTGGTAACAGAAACTTTGATGAATTGCTTGTTTTGTCATAAAAAATGGTTGATAGGACCTGGAAATTTTAATCAACACTATGAAATATCAAATTTAAAAAAGGTCATATAATTTTTTACATTTTCTTTCCAAAAGACATTCCTAGCACACCTCAAATAATGATATGTAAGGAAATTTTGATCAATGAAAATGTCACTCACACAGAGTGGAGGCAGTACTTTAATAAATAAATACAAATTAAATAATTTTTTCATCAATGAAATTTGTTTCTATCTTTTAGTTCCTTTTAAGTGTAATCATCATAAATGCAATGGGTCCTGTTGTAATTAAACGTAAAATGTGTCAATCTACCGTAACAGCTATGTCTGCGAGCGTTTCTCTGAGAACCTAATTAAGTGCCAACCTTGTTTTGATAACTGACTTTCGGAAGTATTTGTTGCATCGTTGCACTGAATTAAAAGCAGGCCTCCTTTGTATTATCACATTAATTATGTCTTTTTAATCAAATAAAGGAGGTGATATAAAATAAAAAGTTAAAAGGCATGAAAATCATACAAACTTAAAATCTAGTGGCCTTGGTCATATGTCGGGTGAACTCACTTCATCTGATCAATCGAACACTTATAAATGTTATTGTGAATGTAACATAAACTACCTTAAATTAACCAATTCTTTCATAAACTGTGATCAAAGATAACAAGGCAGCCAAGCAAAATGAATACTTCATAAAATTAAGATTTTGATTTCACAGAAACAGACCACTGGGCAAGCAAGTTTCAGAGAATTCTTGAACTGGCACTTAGAGATATTCTCAAGGATGATAAGAAGTTTCATTATTAATTCCAATTAATTAATTCACGACATCAATATTGTACTAATTGAGCAACACTAAAACTGAGTTTCAACATAGACGATTGTCTTAAGAAATAAATGTTGCATGTTTTTGAAAAAAAGGAATCTTGTTTGGTGGTGTATCAACAGTTAGTCTAGTTCCTTGCTCAGTGGACTCCCGATTTGGCAGGATAATATTAATACCACTACAGGAACCAGACTCTCAAGAAAACAAAAAGCAGTGACATAATACACAGATTTTTTCCCCTACATGTTATGGTTATTGAAACCAGTTGGAATGATCTTTCATATCTTGGACATTTTGAAAATATATGTTATTTAAACTGAATAACGAACAACTTTATTAGAAAAAGCTTGTTATTAAAAGTTCTTATCGACGTGATTGTAAAATGAGGATTAAGTCAATAACAGCCCAGTTTTCTAATACAGCTCTCCCACACCCATGGCTTTCATGATTTTTTTTTCAATTTTGTGGAGGTCCCTCAGTAACTCGCACCTTGCTTATAGTGCGGTCTATGTTTGTTGACCCCATTGTGCGCAAGTTACTGAGGGAGAGGTGTAAATGAAGTTGAAAAGGGAAATCTTGGATGGTTTTTATATTTTTACTCCTGATGTGAAAGTGGATTTGATGCATGGATGAATGGTGGATTTGATGCATGGATGAATGGTTGATTTGATGCATGGATGAATGGTGGATTTGATGCATGGATGAATGGTGGATTTGATGCATGGATAAATGGTGGATTTGATGCATGGATGAATGGTGGATTTGATGCATGGATGAATGGTTAGCCAGATGGAAAAAGAACTTGCAGATATTGGAACTACCAATAGCAAAGGGCACATCTAGATTACTAGTCATTCATTCATATGTATGTATGTATGTGTGTGTGTGTGTGTGTATGTATGTATGAATGCATACATATCTCTGTGTGTGTGCATGCATGTACGTATGTGTATGCATGTATGTGTGTGTATGCATGTATGTATGCCTCTGTGTGTGTGTGTGCATGCATGCATGTATGTATGTGTGTGTGTGTGTGTGCGTGTGTGCATGTTTCTGATTTTTAATGTAGCTTTAATGCTATGTTGTCTGCAGTGTGGCAGTTTACAGTGATGTCTAGCACTGTCGCATCATGCCGCTGACATGCAGCATAATGTCCCACCTAGTTACATTATCCTGACACCAGGCCGACCAGTCCTCATACTAACCTCTTAATGCTGAGCGCCAAGCGAGGCGGCTGCTAGTACCATTTTGATAAGTCTTTGGTATGACTTGTTATATAAAGCTCTTTTCTCATAACAACAAAAGTGTAGTGACCAATGTAAAGAAAAGACAAATGGATAAAAAAGTAAAAAATATTGAACTCAAGAAATGTGATCAGCGAAAGACACATGTACAGATCTAATATATACATTGTACAGTATACAGATCCAGTACTTACAATGTACATGTACGGATCCAGTACTTGCAATGTACATGTATAAATTCAGTATTTTACAGTGTATACAAATTCTCAAATGCATGTGGAGTCTTGCCAAGCAAATGAAAGTGTGAATAATAGATGGACAGATGGACAAACAAATCAACAAAAGCACAAGAAAAATATTGAAAAAGAACTGTCTTGAACTGTTTTTGAGTTATGTTTTGGAAATGAAACAGGGATGGATGGGCAGATGGAGTAATGGATGAATTAAACTATTTTTTATTTACATTCTGCCCAATGAAGTTATTCTCATAATTTTTTATAATTAGTTTTTGATTTGCCATAATTAAAACTTTAAAACTGTCTCATCTCTACCTTTAATTCCCCATCACCTTATCATTTTCCTCAGTTTTTATGGCAGCAAAAACAATAAAAACTTAGCAACCAAAAATTTGCAATGGCCACATCAATTTTTAAATAGGACGAAGGTTAGAAATGCACCACTCTGAGTTCTGAAAATTAACAAAATTACACAGTTTTCAGGATGTGGTCTCAAAATTTCCCTGCTAGGCTAAGAATTGTCAGTCCCTTGCATATATATGTACCTATTTTAAAAAGTATTTTATGGATCGAAGACCGTTCTAATAAAGCAGTGTTATCTATTCTTTCCATTAAATGTGTGGAATAATGGGCAAATTCAGTGTATTTGGATGTATGATATTGGTCAGAATCATTTCTGATCTTGGTTAATACTATCCTTCAAGAAAATAATCTCAAAAACTGCTGTGGTGTGTACCAGTATTTGCAGTTTGAACATAAAAAAATAAAAAGAACACTTGTAAGATGACGTGAACAATGCTGTGGAATATAAATTATAACACAACATAGCACAACATGGTGGAATATAAATTGTAACAACATGGCAGTTTTACAATTAAAAAAATAAACAAGCTAAATCAAACATTGGAAAGACAGATGACAAAACATATGTGTACTAGGAATCTAAGCATATATGCAAGAAGTGCAGTAAAACCTGAAACATTCCAAATGTTCACCTAACCAGAGTGAACACTGAAGTTACATGGTTTAGTGAAAATTGGCTTTTCCACATCTCTTGACTGCTTCTTCTGGACATGTGTTCTAGTTGAAAGCGGTGCCAAGACAAAAAAATAATGTTAGTGTTTTAGGACATTCTTCTATACTATAAGTTATATTTGCATTAACAACCATACCCAACAAGAACAATGCAAGGCACATACTTGTATTATTGGATCTGCTTGATTCTACATAACAACATGTCATAAAGAGATTATATGAAAATAAATAATAATTTAGGTAAAATTTAGATGAAATCTATTAAAAGTTGTGTCTCAATCCATGTCCAACTGTATTACTTTTCTATAAAGAGAAGGAATTTCACTCAATATGCTATCAGTCTGAGGAACAATGAATTTTTGTTTAATGAAAAAACATTCATAAAATTAACAGCTCAGTTTTTTTATATCATAAGACAGTGTCAAATGTTTGAAATAATTGATAAAGCAAATGAAAATTTTAATATGATAAATTCAATAATCTCATGGTTGCATTAGGAGTACAAAGAGAGATGGAGGCATTCCCTATCTACAAAGTGATATTTTGGATGGTAGCTCAACCATCTCAAAAGGCAACTGCTAGTTTCCTTTTCAGTTCAGTTTTGGTTTAAGATACATTTAACAGCTTATCAATTAGATCTAAACTAAATACAACAGTAAATAATACTTATGGGCCATAAACCGTGCAAGGAATAGAAAAAGTTTGGATCATGGTGTCCATGGCTAGATATGTAAAGTAATGCATTCACAAAAAGCTGTATTCTACAACCACATGACTTTGACAATGAGTTCACCATGTACAAGAAAAAGCTGTATTCTACAACCACATGACTTTGACAATGAGTTCACCATGCACAAGAAAAAGCTGTATTCTACAACCACATGACTTTGACAATGAGTTCACCATGTGCAAGAAAAAGCTGTATTCTACAACCACATGACTTTGACAATGAGTTCACCATGTACAAGAAAAAGCTGTATTCTACAACCACATGACTTTGACAATGAGTTCACCATGTACAAGAAAAAGCTGTATTCTACAACCACATGACTTTGACAATGAGTTCACCATGTACAAGAAAAAGCTGTATTCTACAACCACATGACTTTGACAATAAGTTCACCATGTCCAAGAAAAAGCTATATTCTACAACCACATGACTTTGACAATAAGTTCACCATGTCCAAGAAAAAGCTATGTTCTACAACCACATGACTTTGACAATGAGTTCACCGTGTACAAGAAAAACCTGTATTCTACAACCACATGACTTTGACAATGAGTTCACCGTGTACAAGAAAAACCTGTATTCTACAACCACATGACTCTGACAATGAGTTCACCATGTACAAGAAAAAGCTGTATTCTACATCCACATGACTTTGACAATGAGTTCACCGTGTACAAGAAAAAGCTGTATTCATACCATATGACTTTGACAATGAGTTCACAATGTACAAGAAAAAGATGAAACTTAAACTATGTAGAGAAAACTATCTAAATTATGAAATAACTAGAAATCTGTCCATATGCCACAGATGACCCCACCAGTACGATGCAATTAAGGGCAAAATACTTTATCAAACTGGGGTTGTTAACTCCATTAAATTTTGCTGGAAAACATTACAAATCAAACTCGACCTAGATCTTTTAACATGAAGCCTCCTACCAATTTGTTTTAATCCATGATGTCTTTCAGAAGTAACTGAGTTAAAATTAAAGGGCAAAGTTCAAAACCAAACAGGGTCCACAACTCCATAAAATACTGCTAGAAAATGGTGACAATCAAGCTCAACCTAAAACCTAAATGTAAAGCCTCATACCATATTTAATTTCAACTAATTAAGTCCTTCAAAAGTTACTGAGCAGAAATGGAATTAAAGAGCAAAGTTTTAACTTAAATAGGGGGCAGTATTCTGTAACATTTTGCCAGAAAACATTGACAATTAAATCTGATCCAGGTCTTCTTAATGTTACACTTCATTACAAATTTGATTTCAATGCATCAAGTCATTAACATGTCATGGAGAAGAAACATGTCTGAATGGCAAAGTTATAAGTCAGACAAGTGCCATAGCTCTAAATAATTTTGCCAGAAATGGTGAAAATCAAGCATAACTCTGATCTTCTTATGCCAAATTTAATAATTTTGCAAAAAAATGGTGAAAATTTAACCTGATCTAGGTCATTTTAATGTACAGTTTCATACCAAATTTGATTTCAACACATTAGGTTTTTAAAAAATTTGGGATGGGATGGGACATTATGTGACAAGATGGGATGGGACATGATATAATGGGACAGGATGTGAAGTGATATGATGAGCAAATATTGGTGACACTATATGCACACCATAGTTATGTCTGGGGCATAAACCTATTCCAGGGGCATAAAAATTACAAAATTTGATTTTGTCTCTTGTCTTCACTTTCCCCATTTCTGTTGCACATACACATGAATGCTTGCTTTTAGTGGTAAATGGAAGCTCTGAGATCAATAAACACACCTGAATACACTAGTATAATATATTTTTAAACTTAAATATTTTGGCTTCATTTATTTAAAGTGTGCTAGATATTATTTTGATTGCCATCTGTACAACTCCTGTAATGCTGCATTTAAAAATATTCTTATTGACTACTTGAATAATCGCCAATTTATATCAAACAATACTTTAGCAAGGTGAAATCTGGAAGACAGGGGACATTCAAAAGACAATGGACAGCTTTTAGCTGACATCACAAGCTTACCTCCCTTTCAGTCATATCTGCATCATTCATCCATAGCATATGCTTAGTTGAAATGAATTTCCTTGACGACAAATTTCAACATTTCCAAAAACATGTGTATCTTGTAAAAGCTGTATAAATACCTAAAGCATCTAACCAAAGACATATGAATTCATACAATTATATTCTGTGGCCCAAAGGCATTGTTTAAAAATATACTGCTAAAAATTTATAACTGGTCAATCCATGTGCAATAGCATATTATTCCATATTTGCAACATATGTCAATTAAAATACTGCATGCATTTAACTGAAATTAGTAATATGTACAGTCCTACCCACTTATATCATCACCAGTCATGTTGACAAACCACTTGTACTGACAAAAATGCAAAGTCCTGAGCCCTGGTCTTTTGTTACAACCAAATTTGTCATGCCTGAATTTGACACTGAGATAAAAAAAATGTATATGTTGCCAGAAGACCTAGGTCACAACTTGAACAAATCTTGTTTTCTAATTGTTTCTGATGACAAGATGCCAGTTTTGACAGATACTTTTATCCACAATTATCTGATGCAGCTGCAGGATTTAATGTTGCCATCAAATCAATAAACAGGCATTTGTTTGGATCTCCAAAGTTAGTCTTTCATGGTGACTTCAATAGTGCATGAACCCTTCATCAAAACAAGCCAGCTACAAACATTAATAAAAAGAATTTCATCACTAATCTTGAATAAAGGCAATGGATTATGCTATGGATAATAACACTAATTACATATGTTACTCTATATGTGTGTTCTGGAATTTGTGATTTACAACTACTGCTTGAGCATAATTGAGACTTTTAAAAAAAATTGTTCACTAAATGTTTTGTGATAAGTTGACATTAACATTTATAACGCAATTTTGAGAGAATGCATAACTTGTGGACCATGAACAGTTTGATCCCCTGGGTCGCCTCAATAACATAACTACTGTTGCCTCAGTCAGACCAAAAACTAAGCCGATTTATTTAGCATGTAAATAACAACTATGCAGCTACGTTTTACTGGCGACAATGAATATCATAGTAAATTCTTTAGTCATACATGTTGGCTGATGATGGGATATAGATCAAATGAGAACATTTTTTTACATGTGCTTTTTAACAGGATGTAACCATTACAGAAATTTTCTAACATGTGACTTATACTCTAATTCATGGATTTTTCACACACTTGTACTTAATGTGTTGTGGACTTTATTACACAAAGGTAACAGACATATAAGTTGTCAAGATACAAGTGTATTTCACACCCATTTGGTCTTCATTTATTCAAAATTTCTTTTGTCTCTTTCTCCAAGTGTAAAACCTACTCAATAATGACAGGTCACCCCTTAAATTCTTATTTCATATGTATGTGGGACAAAGAGTAATTTGCTTATCTCAGCCCCACCCACCCCATCTCGACATCTGCTTATGTTGCCAATATTACCTCAGGCCCAAGGGTGTCATGATAAATGGGTAGGACTGGATAGAAAATAACTTCTCAATTAAAAGTAAGACCCTCAAATCATTTGGTTTTAAATTAAAAGATTTTCACTAAACATTTTTTTTAAGTTATCCACTGTAGATGAACAGTTATAACTTTTTCCCAGTATTTAGTATGTGAATGAATGAATATTTCCATCTTTTGCAGTGCTTGTGAAGACTGGTATACAAGAAAGATGACACATCTTTTTTCCCCCAGGGAACTAACTCAGACAGGACTGAAAAACTCTCTTTACTTGGTGGAAAGGCATAACATATTAAATTATGTACAACAGATCTGAATCTGTGCTGTTTTATGATTTGAAGTGAACAGCATAGACCTTATCTGCCAGCACATTATATGACACAGCTGATCAAGATCTATGGTGTTGGCATGGTAGGTAAATGGCACTGTTTTCAAGTGTTCAGAAACAACTTGAGATGAAGGAAAAGTGGTTTGACCGTCAACAGCTTCAGTCCTTTTCTCTTAAAATTAGTGGGTTTCTTGTATCTGAAACAAAAAATGGCACAGTGAAAGGCAAAATTTACCTTGAATACTGTATTTTGATATTAAACCTCTGTTACTAATAAAACATGTGGTAGGTGTGTGACAGCATAAAGCATCTAAATATCACTATTTGCTACAATGTTCCAAAAGTAGGGGATAGGCTAATGGTGCTAATATTACTATTTGCGACATTGTTTAAAAAAGAGAGGATAGGCTTATGATTGAACATGGTCCTAATATTGTTATTTTCCACAATGTTCATAAAATAAGGGATAGGCTTATAATTGAATATAGTCTTAATATTGCTATTTGCTACAATGTTCATAAAGTAAGGGATAGGCTTATAATTGAATATAGTCTTAATATTGCTGTTTGCTACAACGTTCATAAAGTAAGGGATAGGCTTATAATTGAATATGGTACTTTTATGTCAGATTTACTTTAATTAGAATTTGTCTTGGTCTAAATAAATGGTTTACGCAGAACAAAAATGGACTTCCACAAATGTACTCATTCTGCTAAAATTAGTGGCACAGTGTAATAAAAATTATAAAAAAATAAATAACTAGATATTAAACCTTATTCTGGGAATCTCTGGGGTTTTTTTTGGTGGGCTCTAAATTCTGCATTTTGTTTCCTTTAAATTCTGTGATGATTTCATTATATTCTCTGTAAAATTTCAGTGCAGGTCAATTTCTTCAATTTCTGTTTGATACAAACTTTTTTAATTCCGAGATTATTTGTATAGACAAAAAATTAAAAACACTTCATCCAGCAAACTGTGAACAACGAATTGTGGTCCAAAGGACAAATGTAATTCAAACAGAGGATATTACACATTTGGCCATTTGGTATAAAATTTATGAATTAAGTTGAACAAAAATATTATATGGCACAAGCTGTGTGCAGTGAGTGTCATACTGTATTATTCAATGAGTTTCTTAAATAACATGTCAAATTAACACATGTTTAAGACATTTGTTTTATAAGTTAATGTTAGAGACTTTGCACTACTTCATGTTGTCGCTATAACATTGCAAAGCTTTGTTCAATCTGACATCATAATGCTAATGTAGGTGAGTGCTATGTGGTAATTATACGTTACTGCATTAGTATGGGAAAATATGAAGGAGTTTTTTTCTGATTAATGCTACACAACCTTGGAAGTGCTGTATTATTCTGAAAAAACAAGTTCTTATTTTCCAATACAAAAGCAGTAACCTTTTTGTTATATACTCATTTCTTTTTCCTCCCCCAGGCTTAACAATAAAGGAATACACTACCAGAAATAAAGTAATTGAATTTATTCTGTATTTCAAAGTAAATACACAGCTGTACATTCATAAATACACAGTAATGATATTAATGCACATAGAGCAACTCCCAGGAACCTTTGACCTTTGTCACATGATAGTTTTAAAACAATTCTCATTTTGGTCTACTTAAAAGTGACATACACATTGAAAATACTTTTGCATTTGGTCTGGAATGGATGGTTTTGTTGTTTAGTTTATCCAACACATTTCTGCTTTTCTGCTTATGATGAACTGAATGTATTGGGTCAATTCAGTGTAGTAAAGAGAATGTGATTTCAGTTTGAAATGTCGTCTAAATTATGGTACAATTTCGGTTTGTATAAGGATTTTCATGATATGGGTCATGTCATTTGGATTTGCAGAACTAAGAAAGTACATTTTGGGGAAATTCAAGATATATAAATGTAAGTATATTTATTCCTATTCTTATTACGAGCTAAAGAAGATATATGTTTATGCCCTGTCACTTGCATGCTCGCTGTTGGATGAACCAAGCTATGACCTATATCATACAGTGTATGTCTTCTATAGCTAGCCTAACATTATATCCAAATAGTTAAATGTGGAAAACTGCAAAGCAGCTGTTGTGTGACAGTCCATGTAGTTAGCAGAAAAAATACTTTTTTTTTCATCTTGGCTTATTGGCTCTGTGGCTCTTAATTTCCTATCAAACCTTCAGCTACATTTTTTTCTTGAATTTAGTGTTTTGACTGACAGGTAAAATGGTATGTCTCTGATAGATATGTTTGACTGACAGGTAAAATGGTATGTCTCTGATAGATATGTTTGACTGACAGGTAAAATGGCTGTTGTTGTTGTAGGGTTTAATGCCATTTTTCAGCACACGATAGGCTATACATGGCGGCCAGTATTAATGGTGGAGGAAGAACCCGGGAAAACCCCGGAAAGAACCACCGACCCACGAGAAGCTACTGGCAAGCTTTCTCACATACCTACATTAGCCGAATCCGAGACTCGAACCCACGCAGACAGAGGGTAAAACGGTATGTCTCTGATAGATATGTAACAACCCTTGGCCTCAATATGCATTTCTGTGCTATTTTTTATAGACCCTATACAGCACACTGGCCATAATCTGAACCATTCTATTTGCAGAAAGTTACAAATATTTCTCCTAAATAACCATTTAAATGATGAAATTAGTATCTTCAGTTACTGCATCTCTCATGTTTGTTGCTGAAATTGAGAATGTCATGTTCATTTGTTTGCTTGTTTGAAAGTTTCATTTGTGACTCAGTGAACTCATCCAGACTGTTAACTTTATCATCTCTACTTTCAAATAGACAAAACAGCTCATTCAGTTTATTCACAAACAAATGTAATAAACTGAAAGTATAAGTGTCTGCTACATGAATGTACATTGTTTGTTTACAATCAATGTAGTTCCTAATACAGTAAAACCTGTCTTGAGAGACCACTGCTATGAGAGACCGCCTGTCTTGAGAGACCAGGTTCTCCATGTACAGATTTAGAGATTATATAGTGTTATAACCTGTTATGAGAGACCACCTGTCATGAGAGACCATTATGTTTTGGCAGAAGGGGTGGTCTCTCAAGACAGGTTCCACTGTACATCATACTATTTTTAGACACATGTATCATGCAATATGAAGCAGCGCAATGTGTGAAGATACTGAACAGTAATGAGTTAATGGAGAAAAAAATGAGCATATAATAAATTTATATTTCAGTGGTTCATATCTCAAGGGGATGGAACATTCAAATATTTTATACCTAACTTATTTTGCTAATTCTCTAAAGGTTAAAGTCTTCTGATACAGGACCTAAGATCAGATAATATTCTCATATTCATATTGAGACTAAACAAAACAATCTGATTGGCCAGTGATTTAACCAATCAGACTCAGACTCTGGAAGGATCAAAGCATGGGGCACAACTTACTTACAAACTAACACAAATATAAGTGCTACCTACTTACTTACAAACTAAGACAAACATAAGTGTTACCTACTTACTTAAAAACTAAGACAAACATAAGTGTTACCTACTTTTGAGCTTACTGTAATAATTAATAATAATTAGCGACCTAAGTGTTGCACTAACATTACAACTGGTAACTGATGCAATAGCTTTTGTTAAAATTGTTCTTGTTAAATCCATAAAGGATTACCCTATTCTAGAGTCTCCAATTTTGAAATAAAAACAGTATGTAAAGTTCCCTCTCCAATGAGTAACCCTACAGAAAAGAACTTGCCAATATCTGATGAAAACAAATTTTTTCATCATTCTCTCAAAGCTTCATTGCATTCTGTTCAACTAATCTTTTTCAACATCCCAAAGATGGTGTTGTGTTTAGGCTGTGACCTATTCCAAGACTGTGTAGCATCTCAGTTGTGACCTTAGATTCATCAACACATAAAAAACATAATGGAGTAATTTAACCTAAATAATACTGCTTACATCACTGCTAAATAGTTCACTGAATACTTAATTAATTGAATATTTAGTGAGATATGTATCTGAACTTATAAAAGTATACTTGCAATTGAAGCATTACTTTGGATGGCTGTGAACTTAATCAGTGACAGCAGCAATAACAAATTTAGATACTGACAGAAAAATGTAGATCTATTTTTAGCACATTTTACAAGGTTCTTTAATACATTGAGATGTTGATGGAAAAATGGAGCAGAGTGCAAAAACTTGGTGAATGATTGTTTTGCCATAAGATATAATGTCTCACCTACGAATTATTAAAGGTGATACGTGAAAAACCAGACCAAAGAAGATTAATAGGGCCAGTTTAACCACGTAACACTAAAAGACAAAAACCTAAGTAACACTAAAAGCAAGACAAAAACCTAAGACCCAATAGGAAATTCATGTAAGGCTCTTAGACTCCTGGTTTTTGTAGGGTTTTGAAATTGAGATAAAGTTCTAACTTTTTGAAAAGATTTATTCTGTATAATAACCATCACCATAGATATAAAAAATGAATAAGAAGCCCAGGACCTGACTGATAAGTCCACAGCCCAGGACCTGACTGCTAAGTCCACAATCATGACATTGCTGTAAAACTTGAGTGAGTATGGCAAAGAAGGAACTGTTTTTGCTTCAAATTTTTTTATTCATTCAATGTAGGAATAAAATCTATCTGGAGTTTAGAAAATATAGGCAAATGAAAAAACCCAAAACCTAATCCAAATATGTTATGACTGTGAAACTAACCCCAAGATCAAAAGGGTGAGATCATGCGTCACCAAATTAACTGTTGTAGCTTCATAGTTATTCATACGAAGTAAGAAGAAAATCAATTTAAGATGTTTAGGAAATAAAACAAATGAAGACCTTTAACTAAAACCTTGATGCAAATATTTGATAACTAAAGTCATAGGAGCAAATAAGTGTGTCACAGAATGAACTGTCTTAGCTTCAAATGTTTAATGTGAAGTATGAAGAGAGTCATACAAAATGTTTATAAAAAAATTAGCTTATGAAAAACTATAACATTAAACCTTAATGCCAGATTTATATGACTGGGACCTTGACCCCGAGGCAACAAGGTGAATAAGCATGTCATAGAATGAATTATCTTAGTAACTTCATAATAATTCTTACCAAGCATGATGAGAATTTATGAAAGAGGTTAAGGAAATTTATGCAAATAAAAAACTTTAACCAAAACCAAAATGAAAGGTTGATGCCAACAAATCAGCTTTCTCTAGATGTAATTTGAAAAGATCTCACCAGTAAGTCAATGAGTTAAAAAAATGTAAATAAAGTAGAATGATGATGGTAAAATTACAATTTACCTTTACAAGTTCAACCTGAAAATTGGAATGTAGCATGATCAAATTATATCAATGCACCACTGGCTTTTGATGATGAGCTGATTTTATCATATCTATAAATAAAAGTAGGATGACTAATTTTTTTCTACTAATATCAAGTACTGAAAAAAGGGCATAAAAGTTGTGGATGGATGACATTAAACTCTAGTGAAGTTCATTCAAACACACCTGCCATTGTAACAAGCCGAGTATCAAAATTCCCTGCAGTAAAAATCACAATATACAGGTGGAAGCCTTTATTGATGTGATGCTTCTACCTGACATGGTGACATAGATAATTGTATTTTGGGACATTCTTCACAAAATTAGGGATAACCATAATGTGTCAGTCACTATCTGCTCAGGTTCTGATTGCACTGTCACAAATTGAATGTTTTATTGGCTTAAATAATACAGTTAACACCTGAAGAAAGTACAGGAATCCTATGCATCTATGTATCTCAGTCTTATTTCTATCTTGCTGCCAGGCCTGGCTCTAGGATGTGCGGGGTCCAAGGCAGCATGCATGGCCCAAGGCAGCAAGCAAAAAAATTGCATTGCGAAGTTGATTCCCTGAAAGCCCAAGGCCCAAGGCGGTTGCCTCATTCGTCTTGCCCGAGGGCCAGGCCTGCTTGCTGCCAGCTAAGTCACCCCTCCCTCCCTCTCTCTCTCGCTTTCCTATCTTAAATTATTCTATTAGTGTGACAACAAATTTTTTAACTAGACAACAACAAAAACCAAATTTGGATTTCATGACATTGTTTTTGTTCGTCACAGTGTCTTTCATTTCTGAAATGTGTACAAAGTAAATCAGACATAAAAAAATTAGGTTAACAGCATGTTCTAATGTAATCTGAAAGCAACGTGCATAGTTTTATCACTTGCAAAATTCACTTCACAGAGATTTTGGTTAAATTTGCCTTTGGGTTAACAAACTGTGATAAATATAGATTCACATAATCACCAAAATTATAAAAAAATCATGGAAATGCCTTTTACTTCCACATTTACCTTAATATACAAAGCCACTATACACATATATCAGTGAAAACAAGTCCACTTTATCAAAATAATTACCTGTTCAGTCTTTTATTTCAATGTTCTTTCTGGAATCAATGTTCAAAGAGGCTATTTTCTGTATCTCTATCGCATTTTACAACTAATTTTCATTTGTCATTGACATGGAAAACTTGTATTCATCTCTGAGCATAACTGATTTTAGTCAACTCACAATTCTAGCACAGCGGGACCATCTTTAATCTCATCTTGTTCCATGAAAGCCCAACATCTGGTGCTGACAGTCTGCTTCTTTGGCTTGTAGTGTTGGAACTCAAAAAAAATGGCATAACCTGCAAAGTATGGAGGATGTTAATTCCTGATTACAAAAAGTTATAAATTCTATGGCAAATATTTACTTACTTCAACCTACTAAAACAGTATCTTACTTATGAAAAGAAGCAGTATGAAAAATAAATGCTTCCTTAATAAATCTGAGCTCATAGAGAGATGTGCATTGTGTTATTAGATAGATTGTTTCATTATACTGGCATAGAGAGATATGGACAGAACCAAATCAAAATGTCTCCATTGCAAGCAGTAGAGACAGAACAATTTTCTTTGATGAATCCAAATACTTGATACAAGCCAACAAAAACCTACCTATCTGCACAACTGAAGTCAGACTGCACGATGTGCAAGGACATGACTACAAATTACTGCACCATGATCAGACTGCTCCATGTGCAAGGACTAGAGTACAAATTACTGTACCAGGATCAGACTGCTCCATGTGCAAGGACTAGAGTACTAATTACTGCATCATGATCAGACCACTCCATGTGCAAGGACTAGAGTACTAATTACTGTACCAGGATCAGACAGCTCCATGTGCAAGAACTAGAGTACTAATTACTGCATCATGATCAGACTACTCCATGTGCAAGGACTAGAGTACTAATTACTGTACCAGGATCAGACAGCTCCATGTGCAAGGACTAGAGTACTAATTACTGCATCATGATCAGACTACTCCATGTGCAAGGACTAGAGTACAAATTACTGCACCAGGATCAGACTGCTCCATGTGCAAGGACTAGAGTACTAATTACTGCACCAGGATCAGACTGCTCCATGTGCAAGGACTACAGTACTAATTACTGCACCATGATCAGACTACTCCATGTGCAAGGACTAGAGTACAAATTACTGCACCAGGATCAGACTGCTCCATGTGCAAGGACTAGAGTACTAATTACTGCATCATGATCAGACTACTCCATATGCAAGGACTAGAGTACTAATCACTGTACCAGGATCCGACACCTCCATGTGCAAGGACTAGAGTACTAATTACTGCACCATGATCAGACTACTCCATGTGCAAGGACTAGAGTACAAATTACTGTACCAGGATCAGACAGCTCCATGTGCAAGGACTAGAGTACTAATTACTGCATCATGATCAGACTACTCCATGTGCAAGGACTAGAGTACAAATTACTGCACCAGGATCAGACTGCTCCATGTGCAAGGACTAGAGTACTAATTACTGCACCAGGATCAGACTGCTCCATGTGCAAGGACTAGAGTACTAATTACTGCACCAGGATCAGACTACTCCATGTGCAAGGACTAGAGTACAAATTACTGTACCAGGATCAGACTGCTCCATGTGCAAGGACTAGAGTACTAATTACTGCACCAGGATCAGACTGCTCCATGTGCAAGGACTAGAGTACTAATTACTGCACCATGATCAGACTACTCCATGTGCAAGGACTAGAGTACAAATTACTGTACCAGGATCAGACTGCTCCATGTGCAAGGACTAGAGTACTAATTACTGCATCATGATCAGACTACTCCATATGCAAGGACTAGAGTACTAATCACTGTACCAGGATCAGACAGCTCCATGTGCAAGGACTAGAGTACTAATTACTGCACCATGATCAGACTACTCCATGTGCAAGGACTAGAGTACAAATTACTGTACCAGGATCAGACAGCTCCATGTGCAAGGACTAGAGTACAAATTACTGCACCAGGATCAGACTGCTCCATGTGCAAGGACGAGAGTACTAATTACTGCACCATGATCAGACTGCTCCATGTGCAAGGACTAGAGTACTAATTACTGCACCATGATCAGACTACTCCATGTGCAAGGACTAGAGTACAAATTACTGTACCAGGATCAGACTGCTCCATGTGCAAGGACTAGAGTACTAATTACTGCATCATGATCAGACTACTCCATGTGCAAGGACTAGAGTACTAATTACTGTACCAGGATCAGACAGCTCCATGTGCAAGGACTAGAGTACTAATTACTGCATCATGATCAGACTACTCCATGTGGAAGGACTAGAGTACAAATTACTGCACCAGGATCAGACTGCTCCATGTGCAAGGACTAGA
The DNA here is from genome assembly GCA_028554795.2 of Sinohyriopsis cumingii. Lineage (NCBI taxonomy): Eukaryota > Metazoa > Mollusca > Bivalvia > Unionida > Unionidae > Sinohyriopsis > Sinohyriopsis cumingii. The sequence continues at coordinate 167,146,731 of CM068824.1, read as the reverse complement.
GTACAAATTACTGCACCAGGATCAGACTGCTCCATGTGCAAGGACTAGAGTACTAATTACTGCACCATGATCAGACTGCTCCATGTGCAAGGACTACAGTACAAATTACTGTACCAGGATCAGACTGCTCCATGTGCAAGGACTAGAGAACAAATTACTGTACCAGGATCAGACAGCTCCATGTGCAAGGACTAGAGTACTAATTACTGTACCAGGATCAGACAGCTCCATGTGCAAGGACTAGAGTACTAATTACTGCATCATGATCAGACTACTCCATGTGCAAGGACTAGAGTACAAATTACTGCACCAGGATCAGACTGCTCCATGTGCAAGGACTAGAGTAATAATTACTGCACCAGGATCAGACTGCTCCATGTGCAAGGACTAGAGTACTAATTACTGCATCATGATCAGACTACTCCATGTGCAAGGACTAGAGTACAAATTACTGTACCAGGATCAGACAGCTCCATGTGCAAGGACTAGAGTACTAATTACTGCATCATGATCAGACTACTCCTTTCGCAAGGACGAGAGTACAAATTACTGTACCAGGATCAGACTGCTCCATGCACAAGGACTAGAGTACTAATTACTGCATCATGATCAGACTACTCCATGTGCAAGGACTAGAGTACTAATTACTGTACCAGGATCAGACAGCTCCATGTGCAAGGACTAGAGTACTAATTACTGCATCATGATCATATTACTCCTTTTGCAAGGACGAGAGTACAAATTACTGTACCAGGATCAGATTGCTCCATGTGCAAGGACTAGAGTACAAATTACTGTACCAGGATCAGACTGCAAGGACTAGAGTACTAATTACTGCATCATGATCAGACTACTCCTTTTGTAAGGATGAGAATACAAATTACTGTACCAGGATCAGACTGCTCCATGTGCAAGGACTAGAGTACTAATTACTGCACCGTGATCTGACTGCTCCATGTGCAAGGACTAGAGTACTAATTACTGCATCATGATCAGATTACTCCTTTTGCAAGGACTAGAGTACAAATTACTGCACCAGGATCAGACTGCTCCATGTGCAAGGACTAGAGTACTAATTACTGCACCAGGATCAGACTGCTCCATGTGCAAGGACTAGAGTACTAATTACTGCACCAGGATCAGACTACTCCATGTGCAAGGACTAGAGTACAAATTACTGTACCAGGATCAGACTGCTCCATGTGCAAGGACTAGAGTACTAATTACTGCACCAGGATCAGACTGCTCCATGTGCAAGGACTAGAGTACTAATTACTGCACCATGATCAGACTACTCCATGTGCAAGGACTAGAGTACAAATTACTGTACCAGGATCAGACTGCTCCATGTGCAAGGACTAGAGTACTAATTACTGCATCATGATCAGACTACTCCATATGCAAGGACTAGAGTACTAATCACTGTACCAGGATCAGACAGCTCCATGTGCAAGGACTAGAGTACTAATTACTGCACCATGATCAGACTACTCCATGTGCAAGGACTAGAGTACAAATTACTGTACCAGGATCAGACAGCTCCATGTGCAAGGACTAGAGTACAAATTACTGCACCAGGATCAGACTGCTCCATGTGCAAGGACGAGAGTACTAATTACTGCACCATGATCAGACTGCTCCATGTGCAAGGACTAGAGTACTAATTACTGCACCATGATCAGACTACTCCATGTGCAAGGACTAGAGTACAAATTACTGTACCAGGATCAGACTGCTCCATGTGCAAGGACTAGAGTACTAATTACTGCATCATGATCAGACTACTCCATGTGCAAGGACTAGAGTACTAATTACTGTACCAGGATCAGACAGCTCCATGTGCAAGGACTAGAGTACTAATTACTGCATCATGATCAGACTACTCCATGTGGAAGGACTAGAGTACAAATTACTGCACCAGGATCAGACTGCTCCATGTGCAAGGACTAGAGTACAAATTACTGCACCAGGATCAGACTGCTCCATGTGCAAGGACTAGAGTACTAATTACTGCACCATGATCAGACTGCTCCATGTGCAAGGACTACAGTACAAATTACTGTACCAGGATCAGACTGCTCCATGTGCAAGGACTAGAGAACAAATTACTGTACCAGGATCAGACAACTCCATGTGCAAGGACTAGAGTACTAATTACTGTACCAGGATCAGACAGCTCCATGTGCAAGGACTAGAGTACTAATTACTGCATCATGATCAGACTACTCCATGTGCAAGGACTAGAGTACAAATTACTGCACCAGGATCAGACTGCTCCATGTGCAAGGACTAGAGTAATAATTACTGCACCAGGATCAGACTGCTCCATGTGCAAGGACTAGAGTACTAATTACTGCATCATGATCAGACTACTCCATGTGCAAGGACTAGAGTACAAATTACTGTACCAGGATCAGACAGCTCCATGTGCAAGGACTAGAGTACTAATTACTGCATCATGATCAGACTACTCCTTTCGCAAGGACGAGAGTACAAATTACTGTACCAGGATCAGACTGCTCCATGCACAAGGACTAGAGTACTAATTACTGCATCATGATCAGACTACTCCATGTGCAAGGACTAGAGTACTAATTACTGTACCAGGATCAGACAGCTCCATGTGCAAGGACTAGAGTACTAATTACTGCATCATGATCAGATTACTCCTTTTGCAAGGACGAGAGTACAAATTACTGTACCAGGATCAGATTGCTCCATGTGCAAGGACTAGAGTACAAATTACTGTACCAGGATCAGACTGCAAGGACTAGAGTACTAATTACTGCATCATGATCAGACTACTCCTTTTGTAAGGATGAGAATACAAATTACTGTACCAGGATCAGACTGCTCCATGTGCAAGGACTAGAGTACAAATTACTGCACCATGATCAGACTACTCCATGTGAAAGGACTAGAGTACTAATTACTGCACCATGATCAGACTGCTCCATGTGCAAGGACTAGAGTACAAATTACTGTACCAGGATCAGACTGCTCCATGTGCAAGGACTAGAGTACTAATTACTGCACCGTGATCTGACTGCTCCATGTGCAAGGACTAGAGTACAAATTACTGTACCAGGATCAGACAGCTCCATGTGCAAGGACTAGAGTACTAATTACTGCTTCATGATCAGACTACTCCTTTCGCAAGGACGAGAGTACAAAGGACTAGAGTACAAATTACTGTACCAGGATCAGACTGCTCCATGTGCAAGGACTAGAGTACTAATTACTGCATCATGATCAGACTACTCCATGTGAAAGGAGTAGAGTACTAATTACTGTACCAGGATCAGACTGCTCCATGTGCAAGGACTAGAGTACAAATTACTGTACCAGGATCAGACAGCTCCATGTGCAAGGACTAGAGTACTAATTACTGCATCATGATCAGACTACTCCATGTGCAAGGACTAGAGTACAAATTACTGCACCAGGATCAGACTGCTCCATGTGCAAGGACTACAGTACTAATTACTGCACCATGATCAGACTGCTCCATGTGCAAGGACTAGAGTACAAATTACTGTACCAGGATCAGACTGCTCCATGTGCAAGGACTAGAGTACAAATTACTGTACCAGGATCAGACAGCTCCATGTGCAAGGACTAGAGTACTAATTACTGCATCATGATCAGTCTACTCCATGTGCAAGGACTAGAGTACAAATTACTGTACCAGGATCAGACTGCTCCATGTGCAAGGACTAGAGTACTAATTACTGCATCATGATCAGACTACTCCTTTCGTAAGGATGAGAGTACAAATTACTGTACCAGGATCAGACTGCTCCATGTGCAAGGACTAGAGTACAAATTACTGCACCATGATCAGACTACTCCATGTGAAAGGACTAGAGTACTAATTACTGTACCAGGATCAGACTGCTCCATGTGCAAGGACTAGAGTACAAATTACTGTACCAGGATCAGACAGCTCCATGTGCAAGGACTAGAGTACTAATTACTGTACCAGGATCAGACAGCTCCATGTGCAAGGACTAGAGTAAAAATTACTGCACCAGGACCAGACTGCTCCATATGCAAGGACTAGAGTACAAATTACTGCACCAAGATCAGACTGCTCCATGTGCAAAGACTAGAGTACAAATTACAGGATCAAACATGTGCAAGGACTAGAGTATAAATTAATTGCAGCAACCACAAAAACCACTAAAACTGGTATACTACATAACTCAGTAATCGATCAGAAAGTTTCTTGATGAATATATTTAAGACATTTATTTATTTTTACAGATGGTTGATAAATATTCATGATAATATCAAAAAGTCTGAATCATGGTAAAGTGACTTGTCATCCAGTAGTAATGACTTGTCATCCAGAGTTCATTATTTCCTACATGTTTTCTGGTTACATTCACCTAAATAATCACCTATGATGACTACCTGACTGTCAATAATGCATATGTTACTGAAAACAGCAAAACATGTGATCTGGCTATTGACAGATGCATAACCTTGTTGGACAGGGTTACAATTTGTTTATGGACAGTCAAAACTGTTCCCAGGATTATACGACTTAGGAATAACTGCCACTGTCACAGTCTGTTGCACTAATGAGGGATTCCACAAACTCTGAAGGGCAAAAGCTGTCCATTTCTTTTTGCCTGAGAAGCTGGTTTTTGTTTGTTTGGCTTTAGCTGCTAACTCAAAATGTTTTTCTGTACACATTTAACACTTTGCACATTAAACTATGTTACTGTTTCAACATCTTTTCATTATTTTTTATGAAGAATCTGACATTTTTTCCACCGTATAATGTACATGTCTTCAAGGTATCAGGGCCAAACTTCAATTTAAAAAGGATAATCAAATAATTATTCAATAATGGGTATTAGGGTTCATACAGCTGTTGGTACATTGGTTTAAAAAAAATCAACATTTTCCAGACTGGCTTGAAACTTTTTCCAGATCATCTGTGATATCACATATAGTCGCTTATAAGTTGATTCAACTATAAGTTGACCTCCCCACTTTTAGGGCTATAAAAAGCTAATTTCTTTGACCATCCTATAAATTGGATTGTATTTTTCTGTTTGAAGAGGTGATCAAGTACCTTCCAGTTCACATTTGGTACATCCATTGCAAGTTGCACAAGTCCTCGTGTACCAAAGGAAGGGTCGGCATCCTTAAACATAATATATTCTTCAGTGGCATGGCTATGGAATTCAGAAGGATAAAACTGTGTGGCCAAGCAGCAGTGGGTAAATCCTACAACTATTTTTAGGAGGGTTATTTTGCGAAAATAAAGCTTCCTACAAAAACGAAAACACAAGGTCAATAACGTCAAACTGAAGCCTCTAACCGAATGAGACTTCTTCTTGCTTTTGTATCACTGAGAAATCAATGATGTCCATATTGTACAAATATAATAAATATTATGAATTTTTATATTGTGTTCGATGTAGAGCATCCACCCACACAAATGGATTAACAACAATAATAACAAAAAATAAAGACAACAATAACAAAAAAACAAACAAAAGCATGTGCTTACAGGCAAGTATGTGAAATATGGTACAAATAAATACAAATTTATTTCATCTCGTACAAAGACAGGTGGTGATATTGCTGCTTCACTGGGAAAATTACCAGGGCCTCTATGGGCTAATTATCCTGGTGAGAAGCATCTTCTTGATATAATTATTGTGGTCCTGGAACCCAACCTGACATCCAACTTGACGAGAAAGACCAACCAAGACCTGGAGAGTATCCATCAAATGCGACTGATTAAGCATGCCATATTCATGATGTCATGTACTGAAATCCAGATTTACAACGTTGACATTGCAGACGTGAAGCTGATACACATGTTCAAGTCTGTAAAAATTAAATCTCTCACAGAATCATTAGCTAATTGGTTGGTAAGATCTGCAATGAAAGGTAAACTAGTGCTAGGGGCTGGTAAAAAATCATAGATAACTATTATAATGGAATCGATTTATTATAGCCCAAGAGGATATTGGAGGGGTAGAGCAGTGATTAGTGAACTTTTGATGCAATAAATGACACACATTCTGCTGCTGCAAATTGGTTAGCATGACAGGCAATATGGCAAATTTATCTACCACCCACCAAAAAAAATTCAGTACACACATTTTGATGTCAGCGCTCCCAATGAAGTTCATCAAGCAGATATTTTATTTTTACCACATGATACTATTAAAACATATCAACGTCAATCACGCACATACAAATACACATTAACTGTCACTGATGTTGCAAGTAGATATGAAGAAGCAGAACCACTATCAACAAAAACATCAACTGTCATTGCATCTGCATTTGAATGAATTTATCAGTGCGGTGGTCTACAATGGCCACAGCTACTACAAATTGATCCTGGCAAAGAATTTCTTGGTGCAGTAACGTCGATGATGAAACAACATAATGTCAAAATTGTACTTGGACACATCGCAATTTATCGCAATCAGGCAATTGTTTTAATTGAACACTTGCTGAGCAGTTGATTGGCTATCAGTATGCGCAGGAAATATCCTTGAATAAAGTTCAGAAAGACAAGAGATCTCATGAATGGGACCAAGTGTGATAGCTGTGCTAAATAATGAAATTACTCGTGCAACTTCTATGCAACCCATCAGCGCGATCACAAAAAGACCAATAGAATGGCATGACTCCTTCTCAAAACAATCAGTACTAGGTAATGTGACTGTAAGATATTTAGATGAAACTGGTGAACCTCAAGGTGGTAAAAAAAAGAGAGACTGATCCTATCTGGAGTGTAACCACACATAACATTTCCAGTGTGGTAAGATCGAAAGGTAGAACTGCAATCCACACTCTTGATTCAACTGCTCCTCAATGTGGATTTGTATGCAAACAATTACAAGTAATTCCTGAGGATACACAATTACGACCATCTTCACTTCTGTGAAAGCAGGACATCAATGCCTCTACATCGATTACACTCAAGATAGGTCAGCATCACATTTTCGCATGTGTGACCAAGATTACTATTAATACTATCCAAGGTAAACTGTCTTGGATTATTATTCGAACACTGCCACAAAATTATTGTGTTACAACTTGCACAATGATTATTTTATATCTGAAAATGAAGTCATAGAGTAAGCCAAGAAAGGTGATATTCATCAAGGCCACTAAAATACTGTGACTTACATTATATAAACTAAATGTGATAACATACCTGGTGGGAGACTATCAATGGATTTCTGTATATGAACATCTATATTAAAGATTACATAGTTGTCCTCTTTGGCTATTGCTACTGGCGTATCTTGAAGTGACGTCAGATCTGATCCCTGGGAGTCTGAAAGATACAGAATAATTCTAAAAATGTAACCTGATGAAATGCTGAATGGTAAGCTTACCCATAATCAAACTTTTTTATTTTTTTTATTCTTGGAAGAAACAAAGATATAATGGTTTAGAGGAATGCAAATGTGCCCTAAGTGCAACCATGTATCACTGTGTGCTAAGCATATATGTACTACATATGGTAAAGCACACCCTCACTATAAGGCCCTTTAGTATAACAATATTCCTATTATAAGACAGGTGTGGTCATGGATCAGATTTTATTTCCTATATATTTATTTATTATATACTCCTTTTTTTTGCTGTTCTTAGTAAACACCGCTAAGTTATTTTCAGTCTCATCTGGAACTCACAGCTCATTGATTTCTCCCCAAAAGCATTGATTTCTCCCCAAAAAGCATTGATTTCTCCCCAAAAGCATACCATTCAAACAGTTTGCAAATTGTAAATGGTGGTGGATTTGAGCTGTTGTGCAGAAATGAAATTGAGAACCGATGGCTTGAAGGATGGATGGACATCATAAAATAGTAACCTCATTCTTATGTCAGGTTTGTAACAAATTAAACACATACACATATACATGTGACACAGTTTATTACTCTCTGATCCCTAACTACAGAAGTAAAAATATAAAGCAGAAAGTATAAAAATTACCCATCAATATTAAACAGATAGAGAAATGGACAAATAGGTGTGTAGCTTGATAGGTAGGGAGGAAGACAGATATTACTTGTATACATAGAAAGGAGCATTTGTGATAAAATTGCTAATTCTGTGCTTTGTGGGTTGCTGTAATTATAATTAATGATGACACATTTTATGGTCATCTTATTTGTCACAATGATACTAGTTTCAGTCAACTTCTTTCTCAACAAACAACCTGATGGTGATGAGATGACCTATTCAGCTTGATTTTATAATAAACCTGTGCAAGGGAATGGTGTCAGAGATAACCAACACAAGATGTGATACCATATGTATTTTGTTGTATGAGTAATAATCAGTTTGAAGATTTATTTAAAAACATGTGAAGAATGAATTAACTAGACGCTGACATCTTTTGTGACAGAACGACATCTGATTCTTGGTAAACAAGCACAAAAAACCATCTATAATGCTATGGTTAATTTTTACAAGTAATACTGACAATGACAGCTACAGTGCTAAACAGGATACACTGGGTCCAGCAACGTCCCAAACTCAACACCATCTACACTTCTTAAATAGTAAGAAATTCTATCATTATAAACCAGATTTTAGAATGGACAAATGACCAAATATTCTTCTGCACTGACCTTGTGATCCAATATAGTCACCATCTTCTGCTTATTAGCAAAAGTTTTTTTCAAACAAAAAGATGACACTTTTCCTGGTAAATATGACTGCATGAAAATACAATGGTCAACTTTCAGCTAAAAGTTTACAATATGGAGTGAAAAGAAAAATACCATACTGATTCTGAGTTTTACAAAATTCAATCTTCTATCTGTGGTTGAAATTTCAGCTCTGTAACTCAACTTGTATGGAGCTATGCCAATTTCCAGTCACCCTCTCACAGCTTTGATTGGCAACATTCAAACAAGGAACAGACAGAAAATTTCCTTGTAAGGCCATTGCAGTGGAACTGGATGAGACAAAACTACATAGGATGCTATAAGATGGTCACAAACCCAAGTTTTGAATTAGAAAATGGTCAGCACTGTATTTTGTACTGATATGTATTGTATATTGCATGTCCCAAGCATTCAGTTGAAAAAAATGTCCATGCTACTTTTGTAAATGTATTTGTTTAGTGGTGTAGATGGATGTACACATACATTAAATCATCACCTTCATACTCAGTTCATTTGTCATATTTTAGACATAGAAATCTTGCAATTGTCATGAGTCAAAGTGTAAATGTTATGAACTTAAATAAACTCATGACCTCTTTGTCTGCTAAATTCTCCAAAAATAGTTACCCTCTTGAAACTGTGATTTACATTACCTTTGACGGAGACTTGAATACGGGGGTCAATGTACTGTGTGGCATCCTTTAGTCCAATCTTCTCAATCCGAATGGTTAGCACTGACTTACCACCAAAGTGAACTGGCTTAGGTAACAGACTCCCTTTTGCTGAAAACAGAGAGTAACACAAGTATAATTCATTCTGATATAATGGTTCAGTGATTTTGTTGTGTAATGTAAATATAAGTAAGATGTTTAATACAGCTTTTTAAAAAAAATGTCAGCATGCCATAAATGTCATTCACAAATTACAGTTCTCCCTTCAAGTAACATTTGTCATTAACACTCTAACACATGCTGATATCCATGAACTATCAACTAATACTATCTGTGACAACAGTGTCAGCATCATGTGATTTCCAGGCACAATGCCATCTCAACAGACTTTCATGCTTAATGTCTGTCATCTAATTGCACTCTATATCATAAACAAATTAAAACTGTAATACCTTAAAATGTTTCAGTGCGCACTAAAAACTGAACATTATTTCACACTGTGAAAGTGTCAACATTAAATACTTGATTTCATGTCATGTGTTTGTCTTCTCTGGTGATAGGGCAATTAGTGTACCCTCTTGATAGTGCTGATAGGCTATTAGTGCATCCTCTTGATAGTGCCGATAGGGCAAATAGTGCACAGCTTTATAGTGTTGATAGGGCAATTAGTTCACCCTTTTGATAATACTGATAGGGCAATTAGTGCACCTGCTTGATGGTGCTGATAGGGCAATTAGTGCACTCTTTTTGGTAGTGCTGATAGGATAATTAGTGCACCCTCTTGATAGTGTTGATAGGGCAAATAGTGCACATCTTTATATAGTTGATAGGGCAATTACTGCACCCACTTGATAGTGCTGATAAGAAAATTAGTACACTCTCTGTCGTGCCGATAGGTCAATTAGTGAACTCCTCATTTATAGTGCTGATAGGGCAATTACTGAACACCTCATTTATAGTGCTGATAGGGCAATTAGTACACTCTCTGTCCTGTTGATAGGACAATTACTGAAAACCAATTTATAGTGCTGATAGGGCAATTGGAGCACCCTCTATAAAGTGCTGCTCATACAAGCCATACAAGTAACCCACATTATATTTGACGGAGTTGTATATTTAGGGATGTTCCAACAGTGCTGTGTCTTACTAGTGCATACAAATACAAAATATGGTATTTTAATAATGTGAAATTACAATATAATTGGCTTTCATTAGCTAAGAGCTTAAATTTAATAAAATAAAATTTAAGTTTTTATTATAAAACAATTCAAACAATTTAATGGGATTCGTGACCATACCCACATTATAATGATGAAGCAGTGGTATATTGATAGGCACTGTAATGATCAACCACTATTAACTGGAGGCAAATGTTTTTAGAGTTACCTCTCTTTGTAAATCATAATACAAAACAATAAAATTACACTAAGACTGAACAAAGTTTGTGCACACACTTTTAGAAGCAATTATCTTTTTATTACATGGTTTACTGCAGCAATTATCTTTTTATTACATGGTTTACTGCAGCAATTATCTTTTTATTACATGGTTTACTGCATAATGACTTCAGAATTGCTGCCAAAGTTTTATGAAGGTATATACATGGAATTATAATTCCATTTATATGAAACACAGAAGAAAATGATGGATTTTATTATACTGCAATGGACATAATTCTTGATAAATGTTCATAAGAACCATAACCCTTATAATAGGATTGTTGTTGTTGTTGTGGGGTTTAACGCCATTTTTCAGCACACGATAGGCTATACATGGCGGCCAGTATTAATGGTGGAGGAAGAACCCGGGAAAACCCCGGAAAGAACCACTGACCCTCGAGAAGCTACTGGCAAGCTTTCTCACATACCCACATTGGCTGAATCTTAGACTTGAACCGCCACAGACAGAGATGAGATGGCAGTGATCCGTAACGAAGAGCGCTTTAGACCACTCGGCCACTCGGGGCCCCTTATAATAGGAAAACAAGTTATTAGATGTGTTACTGCCATATCAAAGTCATGTGCATAATTAAAATAGAAATTTATATTACCAAATATTTAAACAGCCATCAGTTTATTTTACTAAAAAGCTGAATAAAAATTCGTAAATAATTCAAAACTGAAAAACAGTATATTACATGTCCCCAAGACTTTTATTGGTCATATTTAGTCGACTTGGTTTTTTAATAATCACATGATAAACTATACTGCAACATAACAAAATCTGAGAACTCAAGTACTGCTAGAACAAGAAAGTTAAAAGAATGCAAGACACACCAATTAACCCTTCTAGATGTCACATCAAAGTTAATGGCATATTAAGTGAATGCACACAACCAGATATGTGTACATTTAGAATTACTGGCAGGTGATTTTGAGATAGTCAAATTATCTCCTTTGTAAACCTTGATGATGTAAACCATGATGCTAAGAAGTACTCAAGCAATTAAAAAAATTAAAAAGCAACCAACATTTTTAAAATATAACATTTTAAAATATTCCATGACATCAATTTTTAACACCTCTATATACCTCTTTCTCTTTGTTCCTCACCTTCAATTTCATAAAATCTGGAAGATAAAACAAACACTTTATGAAAATCTTGTAAACAAATCTCAATACAGCCAAAGCGGTTCATACCAACAACTCATGTAAAACCATCTGTGAAGTGGTTTTTATTGACAAATGGTTTTTAGATTCAAGAACATGTACTGATTTTTGTTAGGACCCAGCCTTTATACATAGGTGATCCATAATATAGAAAGGAATGCTACAGCAGGTTTGATTGCCTAATTGAACCTCTCTCAGTCTTTTAGACAAAGAATATGACAGTTGATAATACATGAAGCAGCATCTTAAAGTAATGAAGTATGATTACAGTATCAAAACAATACAGTGATTAAACCCAGTCTGTCTAACACCCTTAAAAACACCCTGAAGTGATAATGGTAAACTCTGCAAGAGGCTAATTTCCTAAGAGTAACTGATTAAGGAAAGGTGACAAAATCAATAAAGCTGGGAGTCTGTTGTATTAAAGAAAATGAGTATTACAGTTGTGTCTCCTATGCTTGGATATTGTAAAAAAACTAAATTTTTGTCTTATACATCTAGAAACATTTTAGAACAAGTGGTATTACAATGTCTTCTTCTATTCTTCTGTCTTGGGATGTTTCTGATCACAAATATGAAAATGCATGCCATTTTTGGGTTAGAAAATGTTGGGTGACAAGAGAGATTTTTCTAAATATCATTAATTGCATTTGCAGTTAAGAATAAAAACAGCATTTAGTGAAAATCACTAAGCATTGATCCAGCTGGATAGAAATAGAGGGGCATTCCATTCCCTCCCCACCTTCGGTGCCCCCCCTCAACACCCTTCTAGCTTCTGCTCGCCTCTCCAATAATCACTAAATCTCATTCATTTTCCATTTATTCCACTTAATTTTTTGTTTATTTAAAGCAGGATAAACTGTTTATTTAAAGCAGGATTAATGTACTTTTATCTGTTTCTATGTCTTCAAGATTAATGCGAAATTTCATTACTGGCATTCAGTCTTTGTATTATAAACAATGTGCTTCATTACAAAAAGTGTCCAAAATGCTACAAATGTCCTTCTTTCCATCCACACTTTAAGAATTACTTGCCAGAAAACTGCTAAGGTAATAAAAAGTAGCATAAAAACTGAGCTTTATTTAATTTTAAAGATAGGTTCCTGAAATTCATCATTTCAGCTTCCAATACTTTCAAATACCAGAAATATTTTGAAAAAGAAAATAAAAGTGGTAATGCTGGCACCTGAAAGAAGTGGTCAATTTGGTAGATTTAATGCAAATTTTCAGTTTGAAAATATCAAAACCTTTGCATTGTTTGTGTGATTTTTTTTGGTCCTAGTTATATGAGAAAAAAAATCTCTATCCAATTATACTGAAACATAATCTGGGTACCACGAACAATACAATATACAACCACCCTGTATTTAACAATCCTCGATGTAGGCACTAGTGGGGCATGGCTGAATGGGGATTACTGACCAATGGATCTCACTGACCTTGACCGGTGGTCAAGGTATGCTGTCTTGAACTAAACTTGAGGTGCAGAAATTTTTATTTTCTTACGATATTTACCTTAACTGTGACCTGTGATCTTCAGACCCCAGAATTTAATGTTTCCTTATTACCCTAAGCGCAAGCCATTCACCAAGTTTGGTCAAAGAACTTACAATATAACAAAAGTTACTCTGTAAAATCCACTTTTCTTCTAAGTCACAATGACTGTGATCTTTGACCTTTTGACTACAAACTCAGTAGATCTCTTCCATACTGTAAGTACAAATCCTCCACATGCTATGATCAATAGTCTATAATTAAATAAATTATGTGAAGAAAAACAATTTCCCCATCACTCACATTAACATATGAATTGAAATCTAATAAGTTTCTTTCCTACCCAATAAGTCCTCGACAAACTTTGGTGAAGGTATATAGTCAAGAACTTAAGTTATTGTGAAGAAACCATTTTTCTTATTTCAGTCACAGTGATTATGTCATCTGCATATTTTGGTGAAGGTATATAGTCAAGAACTCAAATTGTTGTGCAGGAACCATTTTTCTTCTTTCATCCACAATCACTTTGACCCCTTCACCTATTTTTATCCTAAACTCAATAGTTTTGTTCCATTATCAAAGTGTAAGGCACTGACAAAATGAAGTCCACATATATAATGTAGAACTAATGTTATTGTGCAGAAACCATTATTCTTCTTTCAGTTAGTGATCTTGACCTTTGACCTTTTCACCTGAATCAAACTGGCTTCTTCCTTAGCCCAAGTGCAAGCCATCCACAAAGTTTTGTCATGGTCTGTGATGTACAACTACTGTTACTATGCAGAAACCATTTTTCTTCTTGCAGTTATGGCATGGCTTCTTCCTTACCCTTAACAAATCCATCTGCAAAGCTTGGTAACTGTGGATGGTGGATGTGAGTCACTTTTTCAGGTGTCATATTATCTCTAACTGCAGCTGCTCTCAGCCAAAGAAAAGTTTCACTTTTTTTAAATTTCTTCATCACAATAATAAAAAGCACACTGCAATTAGTGTGTCTAATGCACCCTACTTACCAAGTTCATTTATATGGTGGAAAAGGTAAACCCAAGCTTTGTGCACATTATATATATATATCCACCATCAAAACATTATTTTTTTTTTACACTAATATACAGTCAAAATTTGTGAAGACCATTCATGGGACTTTAGAAAAGTGGTCTTATTTCCTTGTTCTAACACTGTTATGGAAGTGAATGAGTATACTTCCTTATCATTAGACTGCCTAATAATGAAGTACACTACCATGTACATGCCTTATAACATTAACTATGTTTGTATTAATGACCTTATAGTGAGAGAGTGCTGTAATGAGGTCTACTAAAAGTTGTCCCCAATATCTGGGTTTGTTATCATTGTAGTGGAATGGTCTTAAAAATACTGCAATTATTTTAAAACCAATTATCACACAAAGAGACATCTGCCACGAAATAATCTGAAGTGCTTCAACAGCAAACAAGGGAATTAGTGTACAAGAAGACTCTCAGTTGAATGGGTACACAACAAGACTCTCTCAAGTTTAAGTTTATATTGCCTAATTTGTTATATGGTACAATATCCTTAATACACTATACAAATATAATTTTGTAACTAAAATGAGTGTCTTCTGTCCATGTTAGACAGGTGTCTTATATATAAAGGATGGTGATAGATGGTTTTCAAATTAACATTCAGAACATGCTGAATTTTGGGGCCAGCAACTACTAATGCAAATAGTGAAATTCTTCAAACAAATTGCTTGTTCATTCTAAACATTATTGCTTTCAGGCCACCAGGCAGGGAACAATTTCAAAATGCTGATAACAGAATGGTTTTGAACTGGGGTTCCTGAAAGGATTTTTTTTATGAATGTCATTTTATATTGATGTGCCCTGCAGATTGCAGTGTAGTGTATAAAATTCATCATGGCCATTACTGGTTGGTGGGAGCTGTCTGTGCCTGAAGCTGGGCTGCTACCACATCAACGGGGAAGTCCTTTGACCGTGTATTCAGTAACTTCTTGAATGCTGTAATACAACACAGTATCCTGGATATGACATGTACAAAATTTAGTCACACAATAAATTACAGGGAACCACTTTACAAGAAAACCCGAGAAAACAAATAGAAATGATTCTTAAAATAGAACTTGGCTATTAAAGAAAACAGAATAAAACCCTAGATTTTGCAACCTTTAAAATTTCAATTAGTACTTTGTTATATTGCTCAGTCCAAGTCGGTATGCAACTAGGTGTTACTATTTGCAAATGTTAAGTGTGTGGTTTAATGTACATGCACAAGACTTATGTAAAACACAATGTAATTATATATATATATATATATATATATATATATATATATATATATATATATATATATATATATATATATATATATATATACATATACATATACACACACACACACACACACACACAAGTGGACAAGATTTTGTATGAATCCCTTTCTGGCAGTGATCCAAAGTATGATGTATTCATAAAACCTAAAAACTTAGACCCTGACCAAAAAGAAGATAAAAAGATTTTAAAATACTTAATCTCAATGAATCATTCGTATAAAAACATCAACAAGATTAACATAAAACAGACTGGACTGTGTATCTCATTTTATCACAGAGATGAGAAATTAAGCACTGTAGTTTTCAAACTTTGAAGAAAGAAATTTTAATTCAAGCTCAAAATTAGATATAACCACTGCTTTAGAGTACAAATGTACTCAAACAGAGATTGCCAGTTGAAGAACCAAAGTTCAAAAATATTTCAATTATTCATATAATAGTGAGGAAAGTTGTTCATTCCCAACTGGGACTTTGGGCTCATGTTTATTCCCAAATGGGTTAAAACTATCCCAATTCATAATCGGAACCAAGTGCACTTAGTAGACACCTACAGAGACAACAAAATTCAAATTCAAGCATTTCCATCACTTTTCCAAGACAAGTAGTGATAACAAGATTTTCAAGACAAGTAATGAAAACAAGATTTTCAAGATAGACACAACTAACTGGCATCAAATGAAGTCTTTAGTGAAAACTCCATGCACATATGATGACAAATAAAAGAGAAATAGTGATATAAAGGATTTGCAAAATGGCCTCCATGGTCTGATTAGCACCATTTTCATTTAGAACCAACTAGACATCAATAAAAGTATTTTAGTGAAAACCCCATATTGATACAACTATTCAGAAGGAGTAGCGATAATAACATTTTTAATACTGCTGCCATGGTAGCCATGTTGTATGATAGATCAGCTCAATTTCATTTAGAACCAAGCAGACATCATACAAAGAATTTTAGTGAAAACTCCATGCTGAAATGACCATCCACTCAGAAGGTTGTTGTTGTTGTGGGGTTTAACGCCATTTTTCAGCACATGATAGGCTATAAATGACGGCCAGTATTAATGGTGGAGGAAGAACCTGGGAAACCCCCAGAAAGAACCACCGACCCACGAGAAGCTACTGGCAAGCTTTTTCACATACCAACACTGGCCAAATCCAAGACTCGAACCCACGCAGACAGTGGTGAGACAGCAGTGATCCGTAACAGAGAGTGCTTTAGACCACTTGGGGCCCCTTCCACTCAGAGGGAATAGCAATAACAATATTAATAGCAAGATTTTCAAGCTTGCCACCATGGTAGCAATACTGGTCATAAGATCAGCACCATTTTCATTTATGACCAACTAAATGCAATAAGTAGTCTTTCAGTGAAAAACCTCATGTTGATTCAACCATTAATTCAGTTGCAGTAGCGATAAGAAGATTTTCAATCTGTGGCGACATCATAACTAGCATTTTATTAAAGTCAATATCTGTCTCACTGTGACAATATAAATTCTATAGGAATGTCACACAGCAATGCCAGTGAGATAAGCAAAGCTGCCATAGTTATACAATTACACACTTTTACAAGACCTTTGTAAGAAGCATAATGTTTGGTTAAAATTACATCACATGATGCATAAAACAGAAATTAGTTCATTACACTAGAAGAGTTCAAGTTATGTAATCATGCACCATTTATGTGTGTGTTGATAATATTTGTAAGGATAGTTAAAATATAGTGGTTATTTATTACTTGAAATATTATTATTATTATTACTATTATTGTAACAATTCGTAGTTAAATGAACTGAATTTCAAATTTACATGATTCATGATGAGGTGAAGCTTAACAAGTGGTCCAAGTGGGTTTGATATCATTTACCTGACTAATATAACAGGTGACCGTTTCACTAAGCAGATGTATGTTGTAGTGTAAAAATCCATCTTATAGAACTACCTCCCAAACTTGACGTCATGTTGATTTTACCTATTTTATTATATCCCAATAAAAATTCTTTCTAAAGATGAAGGCATAATTAATATGCACTATCAGTCTTCTTGCAAGTGGCTTTCATCACAGCTATCACTTTAGCCATCCATGCTTTAGAACCTACTGATACACAATGCAACAGTGCTGGTATGCTTGCTTGCTTCCCACTAACCTTTAATAAGTAATGTGTTCAATAAAGATCCCATCACCTAATTTAAGGCCTGGCACTCAAAGGACACATGTTCTTATGTCGTCTTGTTATGTAATTAAGATAATCCAGGATAATTACTCAGCCATTATTTTTGTTACCTGCTATGGCCCAAGTGCTGATGTATGACTTTTGATGCTGGTTTGTCTTGGTACTGACACAGTCACATGATCAGCTTGCGACAATGGAGTCTACTGAGAGTGTGATATAAAATATATTTATTTCAGTGTTTTCCACACATATTACTCTTTAAGTTAGGCAGATTTTTCCGTATTGCCTAATTTTAGTTTTGATCTACTTAGTTACCAATGAGGGGGTGGGGTGGGGTGGGGTGGGGTGGATGGCATACAGAAAACTATTGAGGATTTATACCCACTTCTTTCAAACTATGCCCAATATGACTTCAAGAATGTTAAATAGCCCAGGTAATAAAATGCAAGGCCAACTCATTAATCAGCATCAATCACAACCATTATTTAAACAATGCAAGACAGAAGCTATATTTTAAGTCAAAATCAGATTACCAAATGCTTTCAGACTGGCAAAAAAGCTCTAAAATCAGATGTCAGATAAAACTGATTGTTATGCATGGATTTTCATTACTGAATTTGTCTCAGAGCTTAATGATAAAAGTATATATTCTATGTTTGATCAAAACTGGATCAGAAAAAAGGCCTCCAGAATGGAAACAATGTTGGCCATCCAGGTGCAACATCACCTAATTAATATTGCTCATTATCAAACTCCTCCAAGATTTTAATGTTATAAACCCATATTCCATGTTTGATTCAAATTTGATCAAAAATAATGAATTCCAGGGTAGTAAAAATCAAATACTGACAGATGGATGGATAGATGTACAATACACAATGGATAATGAATGCAGGGCTTTACCATAAGCAACTTTGGCCTCATGTCCAGGTGAGATAAAAATCATTGATTCTACACTATATATAAATGGCCTTTAGGTGTGCTATGGCCATTTACACAGTGTGTAATTAAATTAAAAGCTTCAAGACATCATGAAATGATAAACAATATGAAGTTCTGTTCTTAAATGACAGTTACAATAAAATTAGTGTTCATTAGATTTGACATTTATGAAACATGTTAACTCAAAGCATAAACTGTACATCTCGTAAAACTTAATTTTTGCATAAAAAGACATGCCAACTCTCATGATTTTGCCATAAGTCTTATGAAAATTACCCTTAAAATATGGACTTATGGCATAGTAGCAAAAACTACAGAAAAATTATTGTTGCCGAAAAGTCTGGATAATTGGTTCATCCATGTTTTATTTGGATCCGGGTTTCATCTTAAAATTAGTAAAATTAGTCAGGGAACCAGATTAACTTTACAAAAGCACCCAGACACTTTAAACTGCACATATTCGTTCATGTGAAGCATCTGCATGATCAAATTGTTGATTATAGAATTTTTAAAAATGGTGTCCAGAAAGTGATGGATGTTTAAGGGGAAAATAAGCTTCTACAAAAGTGTTACTAATCAACACAGAAGAACAAAAATGAGTACCCAGATTTTTATGAATAAAAGCTGGAAAGGAAACAATTATGAAAATTGGACATCACGTGTCAATTTGAGTATGTCTCGTGGTGGGAGTTATGACTGCCGTCATCATGTGAAATGGAAAACAATTTCCAAGAAGTATGTCAAGTTGAGAGATAGCAACAAGCCACTGAGCTGCATAGGGTTTGGAACTAGAGTTTGTGCAACTGTACTAATGGTAAATAAAGTCCACATGTACTTTACAAACTTTTCAGTTGAACATACTGTTTATTGTCGATGTGACGAACTTTTAATTACATTTTCCAGCTTTACAATAGCAGTTATTGATATTTTGTTACACATTACTGAACACTGGTCAATCTTACGAAGAAAAAAAATCAACTGCCTTACTGAGACGGACTCTTCAGAGTTGGCAGGTCTGCATAAATGACATAAAATGTATACTATATATATTCATTTGTAAGTTGAGTCAAACTGCAAGCAACAATGATCTTTAATGGCTGCAGCTAAATGTACTTGCAGCTCAGGGTCTATGCTTTCTGTTCTATTGATTACTCCTAACAAACTGCACATACCCAGATCTGATGATGAATTATGCAATGGCAGATCTTGTTCAGTGCAGTTTGCAGTTGGAGTAGTCTTATAACCGAGTATATAAGGAATATTTTTATCTTATGACCACTAAATAACATTCTCTAAACATGACATGTACATCATACTTACTGGATTCTATTTTCTTCAGATCATCAAGAGATATGCCCTCTATTGCACCCTGATGCTGAAGTATGATGAGTCAGCATTATTGCATTACAAATTACATTTCTGTATAATGACATATTTGCATCATAAAACATCAAATGCTTATAAAATTGTTTCAAATAGCATAAAATCCTTTAATAGTTGTTACTATTAAACTAATGCATTACATTCCTTTTCTAGGATTCCTGGTCCCCAGTCCAACTATTTATTCCCTTCTCCAGGTAGTATTGGAAGGCTAGAACTGAAAGAGTGAAGTCCCAGTCTGACTCCTTAGTAACAACCAATATTCAGAATACCTTCCACTTTTGACTGGGATCTAGAGTACAGGACATCAGAGGATGGTGTAAGTAGGGGATCTTTTAATAGTAGCATTACATAATTAAAATTAGTTTTACTCCCTGCTCCCCCCCCTCCTCCAATAAACGTCATTTACCAACTGGTGCAGAAACCATTCCATTAGGACCACATGGAAACCTCTGACAGGCTGTCCACCAGGATATTCATCTTGCCAAGAATATGGTGGATTCAGAAAGCAATCTAATGAGAAGGAGCAAGTGTACACCCATGATGCCCAAGGTAAACTACTACTGATGTGTTGTCTAAGGCAACCATAATGCATTGATGCCTGATAAGGTTGACAAAACTCTGTAATGCTAGGAACACTGCCAACATTTCCAAGTTGTCTATGTTAAGAGTAGATTGCTCCTAAGATCAAATCTCTGAAGAATTGCCCCCTCTGGCACCCCAACCTGAATCTAATGTGTCTGTGTAGAGAAAGGTGTCAGGTTCTGGTGTGTGAATTGGAACTATAGTCAGAAACATTTTCTGAATTGGTGACAAAAAAGGGGCAGTGAAAGTCAGCTCTGAGTGGGATTCAAGCTGATAGTGGGTTCTTGTGTGTTGTCCAGTTTACCCGAAGCAGGAACTGGAATGGACACAAGTAAAGTCTCCATAATAAACAAAGCTTGCAGTTAAGTTCCAAGTTGCCAGGAAAGGGATGTAAAGTCATGCTGATGACAGGGCCTTGGCCAGAGAAGCCATCAAGAGGGACAAGATTTGATTTGTTATTTCCAAAGGAACATGAAAACCTACTCTAAGTTGGTGAGGAAATTCATCTCCATTTATATGAAGCCCTGAGAAGGGACACAATCTAACTTCTCAGGTTGGGGATCAGACCAAGAGGAGTCACCAGTGACCAACAGTGGGTCAGTTCCTTCAAATAAGAGTCTCTGAGGATGCTGTGTAGGATTGGCATCCCTTAAGATCTCATGCAGCTGCTACGACCCACATCACCCAGGTAAAGGCTCTGGGGTGGAGGCAAGGATGAACAGAAGAGCTAGAACCTAAAATAACCAGAAGCATTTTCTGTAGAATGAAGATGGGAATGTGAACATACACATTCTGAAAATTGATGGAGTCTGCCCAGTCACAGGGTTTAATGGTGTTTGTGACCTAGAATGAGGTCTTCATTTGAAGAGGTATTCCCAAAGAAATCTGTTTAAGGTGGAACTATAGATAATGAGCCAAAACTTTCAACCTTACTTTGACACCAGCGAAATCAGGAAGAGAAACCCAGTATCTAGTTGTTTTCCACCCTCTCAACTGTGCATTTTCACTGAAGGGTGTGTACCTTTTCCCATAATTAAGCCAGTTTGGACTGGTGAAAGAAGATGGGGCCCATGACAGGGGAGGATATTCCTGGAAACAATAATGGTAGCCATTTTTTAATGTGGAATGGCCCGTACATAGGTCCATGATGCCCAATGAAACCCCTGAATAAAGGGTTGTATGAGTACTTACTAGATCCTGGGAAGAGAAAGACATGGCAGGAGAGGATGAAACTCACTTGGGCCAACCACTTCCCTAATTGGGAAAGGGGGAGGAGTCCAAAGACTTTCTCCACTGGCCTCTTTGATTGCCTCACTTACCAAATAACAGGCTGGAGAACTTTAAACTGAAGCTACTTTTGAGACTGTTGAGGCTGTGCATGCTTAAAGTGCTTGTGACAAGGTGTCAAAAGCTGATCATGGTGGGGGCACTTCTTGTAAATTTGCTGGTCCCTCAAATCATGTGATGCTATGGATATGAGGAGACCTCTGAAGTGTATCTTTGCCTCAATAGGTACAAACCTTAAAAGGTTCTTGCTGTAGTCTACCAAGATCATAGCTGCCTCTAAGGTAGCATTCCTTTATTGTTGAGGAAGCTCTACCAACTCCACTGGCATGGAGAGTGCATGAGGCCACCACAAAGAAATTGGCAAGTGAGGCAATTTTCACTAGAGTATGAGTCTAAAGCTCTATGGTTTTTTATGGGAGATGAGCCCAGGCCCCAGCTGATATCCTCAAGTGTAATGCATCTGAGTCCATGTAAGGGTTCAGGGTCACAGACAAAGAATAAACTTGATAGCTGAAGGAAAAGCCAGTGACTGAAGCATAGACAGGGGTACAGACTACCCATCGCAAATGGGATTACTGATTCCTTCTAGACCATCTAGGAGGTGAGTGGTGGCTTCTACCTTTTTCTTAGACAAGGCCAAAGGTGACAGAGCAAGTCCATGGATTGTCATGTCTGTTCTACTTTGAAACCGAGGCAAAAATATCAAGGACAGAATGCTGGCAAGATAAGGCTCACTTCCTGGAAAGGGGGTTCCCACATCATGTAGGGATCAAACAAGAATATGCAGAAGAGAGAATGCTGATCCAATCCCCCTCTCTAGTTGGGCAAGCACAACATGACTCCCCATCCTTGCAGGGATTAAGCAACAATATAAAAATGAGGCGGAGCTGCATCTACCCAATCTGCCTGGTGACAGGTGCTTGAAACCTGGTGACTGTCAGATGGCCAGTGCCTTGTGAGTAGTGTCCAGTGAGTGGTCACTGGACAAAGACTGGCATGGCAATGAACTCTTAGGTGTCTTTTCTTCCTTGGAAGCAGCAAAGGAATCAATCCCTCACCTGTACTAATGGCATTGAAATGAGCATAAAGGATCCTTGACTTTTAGGTAGTCTCCAAATCATGGAAATAATGCCACTTTCCTGCCCCAATGCAACCATTGTCTTTTCCTTACATGCAAAGATAGTCAGACTGCTCCTGGGAATGTAGAGGGTTGTCCAGTGATGTGGAGGAGGAAGAGAGGTCCTCTTTTGTGGAGTGACTTTTTCCAAAGACCTACACTTGATCAATCCACTGACAACAAACTGGGTCATCTCTATGAGCATGCACAGATGGGAAGGCAGGTTTCGCAGGATCTTCCTTGCTTGCACTTGCCTATACATTGCAATGTAATAAGTTCTGAATCAGGAAACAAAAATTCAGCAAATAAATATCCAGAACCATAAAAAGGAAGACAACAGTGATACAGTACACATGTGCCATACATGAGACCAAGAAGAAGAAAAAAAAAGGAAAAATATAGCTAAAGAGTCAGACTGGGGTCACGTTTTTTTCCTTCAATTTTATTCCTCCAATACTAACTAGAGGATGGAATAATTAGCTTAGACCGAGAATCAGAAGTTCCACAACCCGAACTTCTTTTTGCAAAACCACAAAAATATACCTTCAAAAATATATGAATGTCGATATAAATTATTTTGAATACTGTTATGGTAAATATAAGTGATGTTTATCTGTTTGGTGAATTTGTTGAAAAGCTACTACCGGTAATTTTATTATGCACTGGTTAATTTAATAAGAAGGAATGATGCCTACATCTTCTGTAAACTGGGGGGGAGGTTGTTGTTGTTGTAGGGTTTAACGCCATTTTTCAGCACAAGATAGGCTATACACGGCGGCCAGTATAATTGGTGGAGGAAGAACCCTGGAAAACCCCAGGAAGAACCACCGACCCACGAGAAGTTACTGGCAGGCTTTCTCACGTACCCACGTTAGCCGAGACTGAGACTCGAACTCACGCAGACAGAGGTGAGATGGCAGTGATCCGTAACGGTGAGCGCTTTAGACCACTCAGCCACTCGGGGGCCGGGGGGGGGGGGGGGGGGGGGGGGGGGGAATTGCGAAACTCATTATGAACATGTCAAATGATACTTTTCTACTAAGAAATTCTGTGAAACGACTTTTAATTCCTATGATACAAATGATATGTCAAACAAACAGAATAATTAATGTAGACAAAAGTTAGATAACATTTGTTTGATGCTTCTACTAACTGTAGTTAAGAGATTATTTTTGCACACCAACTACGATTCAATTTTGTCACTTTGATGGTTTCAGATTTATCTCCATGTCATTTCAAACTAATTAGAATGGTTAGATAGCATGTATATTTATGGAAATTGACAATACCTTACCAGAAGGGCTTTGCATCGCAGGTCAAGACATATTGCTATCTTGCTAAGAACACGCTGCAAAGAAAGAGAAAGCATAAAATGAACTTTGTCACAAAAACTGAAAGTGAAAATAAAGAGGAGTTAAAATTCTTGATGTCCATATATACTTAAGTAAGCTGTGTCCTGCTGCAAACAACAAAGACCTGATTTGCCCTTGCATAATACACCATCAGCTTAGGGTCTGTGTTGTCTGCTCACTGATTAGGCCAAGAAAAAAGTCTGATGGAACATCAATCAACAACAGATCTACCCAAGTATATATTGTAATTCAAGCAATTATAGAAAAAGAAAATGCGTAATTGTTTTCAACTCTAGCACTTATTATAAATAAATCTTTCACTAAACATCACAAAAGTCCTTTCTCAAATTGAGATTTTTGAATGTCTTTCTTACTGCTTGGTTGTTACAATGATTTTTTTCACCAAACCTTCATCAGGCATGAGGGGTTCAACAGACCCACACTTGGCAGGCACAGAATAATTCTGACCTGCCAAAAAAAATTGGAGTCATGTAAGTGCACAGACAAAATCTTCAGAGAATTTGCAAGCAGTGAAAAAAGTACTGGAAAATGAAAAAAAGAAAATTTCCAAAGTTGATATTACAGCCAATGGTATGATCTCAAAGTAATAACAACCATATGCAGTGTTGCCTTATTTGGAGACTGGTATAATAATAATTAGTGGTCTGAGTCCTTAATCATGGGTTAATTACCACGCCTAAAATCACACTCACTTATAGAAAGGATCACACTACCATATAAAAATTAACAGAGGATAGTTTTTCTTCAATCTAGATAACTGCACAACCTTTCTCTTTCTGTGAAAAACTGCATAAGAAGTGTACAACCAAAGCTATACAGTGCGACCCAAATATAAAGCACTCCACGATAACACGAATTTGGTTATAACACAGTTGTGCGTGGCTCCTGAACTTTCAAATATTCATTCGCACATGAATTTTTTTCTTTTTCTTCAAAGTATAAAAAATGCAAATAGTGTAAAAAAATGTATTAACATTTTGGGGAAGAGATTGTGTATGAATTCGAATATAATACAATCATGGCATGGTTCCTGAAATTTTAAATACATGTATGTGCATTTTTCTTGTACCTGGAAAAATATGTTTTTTAAAGTATGAGAAATAGTGTGTAAAATGTTTATTATAATTTGGGGGAAGAGTTCGCGAATGAATTCAAATATAATAAGATCATGACGTGGTTTCTGAAATTTAAGAATTTCACCAGGTTCTTTAAGTTTTATGCCAAAATAAACAGTATCGGAAATGTTACTTATTACTGATCCGTGAGTAAAGCCAGTAAGTTGTCTTTGTGATTGTCTTCATTTAATTCTGTATACAATTGTTGCTCAAACAATAGCTGACATGTGTTTTGCAGTGGTTGATAAAAGATTCTCAGAATTTAATAAACATCAAAAAATGAAAGCCACCAACATGTTTGCTGGACTTGGCGGTGTTATTAGATGCAATCAGTTGACCAGTAAATAATGTCCTCTTTATTAGCTGAAAATTGAAAGGGTATGAAACTGAACATGCATTCAGCTCAAAAATCTTTAAAAAAGCATTTTTCACATGTTTCTTTTGATATTCACAAAATCTGAAGCAAAGGTTATATGCATGCTGAAAGCATGTGTTGTTTGTTAATTATTCTTGCTGTAGTCATTCAAATGAATATGCGTTTAGTGTTAATTATTGGGAATTTACAATGGATAAAGCTACATGGAAACGAATATGAGAATATTTTAGCAGTATGACACAGACACCATTCATAGATCCTGGAATGTAATGAATTGTACATGTGCTTCGTCTTTTTTTAACCTAATTCTGCTGCTAATTTTTCCCCACTGAATTCAGACACATAATGATCTGTGACAAAATTACTGAATAGTTTAAATACGTGTGCAATTTTTGCAATGTAATTACATATAATATGGATTAACCACATGCCACAATGGTACAATATCAGACAGTAAATAAAAGGTATTAATACTCTGTTCATGCTATATATTAGACGTTGAAATCAGATACAATCTGTGATAAAATATTGAATATTTTAAATCTTTGTGCAATTTTTCAATGGAAATACATGCATTATGGATGAAATGCACGCCACGATGGCACGATAGTAAATGGTGTTGATACTCTATTCATGATATACATTAGACATGAATAAACGTATGTGTGCCAATGCATTGTTCTCTGAAAAGTAAAATAATGTAAAACCGCACATTAATGCGATCCCGCTATTAATGTGTTCCAATTTTTGGGATCACAATTATCGCATTATAGCAGGGTTCCACTGTACATGGGCACACCTGTACAACTCATGTTACATGTACACTGGTGTCAAACAAATTCTTTCCATAATAATAGTCTTTACCTGATGGCTTAAAAGAATATAAATCTAGTTCATCCTTCAGAACCTTACCTTCTGTTCATCTGTAAACAAAGGGGAATCACTAGTTGAATATTTCTGAATCTGTTTTGATAATCTGAAAAAATTAAGAAATAAAAATAACATAAGGAATGTTTGACACTAGATTTTTGTTCTCACAAACACTCACAGCAAATTAGGGCACATATTATGAAAATAATCTATTAGCACCATCTTTTTACAAAACAAATCAGGACTGGGACAAATTCACTTGTTCAATGCCCAGGATAAAATTACATTTGGCATGGGCAAGCTCAAAATTTGCAAGGTGCTTGCATGCAGTCAAGTCCAAAGCCATAAAAGTGAGAAGTAGCCTATCAGAAAAATATGTTTATCAATTTGTGTTAGGGAGAGTTAACATTACCATTAGTAATGAAATATCTCGAATGACAGGTGTTACTTTCAGAAATTTGAAAGATGTGATTTGATTGGTGAACCAAAATGTCAACAGAACATGACCTCTTGTTGGTGTCCATCAGATCTCCATGTAGCAAATGAGATCTGATTTTATAAAGATTGAGAAGACCTGACAGTATGGATGTCAGTACATATATACATTGATTAAAACTAACTAGCATACAGGGGGAATGGAAATTCCCTTTGTAAACCCCAAAATACTACCCATTCCATATTGTTATGGTATAATTTACTTTGACATTTATTCAAATGTTTTGGAAAATGAAAAGTAAAACATAAATTTGGAATATGCATATAAAATTATCACTACAGCTTTTGTAATCCATTTTAAAATTTTGTGTGTTATGTGTGAGTAAAATTTATATTTATATACTCTCAGTACCTTGAAAACTGCACTGCTACCCATTTTTAATCACTACTTTATATCATTTATACATTTTCATACTTAAAATTAAATAGCAAGGCTGGTCAAGACCTTTTCACTGACATCTTTGTCAATATCCATCATAAAATTATAAAATATGTATTAGAATGGAAGGGACAAATTGGTATTTCTTCTGCTATTGATATTAATAGAATGTTAACTCTTACTAATAACTTAAAATAGGATAAACTGCTTTTCAGAAAGAACACTATTACAGCTAACTTATAACTTTATACCTAACACAGATAGGTTTCTAGTTGGAAGGGAAATTCACACTTAATGTGCCTTTGAACTTACTGCTTCACTGATGATTAAGAACCTCATCTACACATCAAAAGAGAATCAGTAATATCAAGCAGCTTTTATTACCTGTGTTACATATAGTTCCTGATTTCAATTAAAATACATGATTCTTCAGTGAACTGCAGTTTTCCGATACCATTTACAAAAAGAAAGTTTTTGACATCATTAACAGAGTTGTCTATATGCCTGATTCAGAAAAGTGCCAATACATAAATTCTCTTATACTGCCAAAAATATATATGTTTGTTCATTATATTGATTATTAAACCTGTAATATTTTTTTAATGCAAGACAAGGTGAGAATGCAGTTTAATATTATTTTAAATGACCTGCAGAACCAGTTATTAAATAGTGAGAAAAATTATTCTTTCTCTCATTTATTATGGAAATTGTAGCAAATGAACGTGTTCTCTAAAATATTAGCATTCACTCCAGACAATTCAATAAACATAAGCAATTGAAGATTGGTTTAATTTAATTAAATCTGTATCTGCTGTATTCTACAAAACGTTGGATAACTGGCTCCATTAGGTGAGCGGGTGTTAGCAACCTTTGATAGCCATCGATTGCCTCAACTGGTTGACCCCAAAGGTCAAAGTCAGTCCCTCTTTTAAACGCAGCATGCCAAGATTCAATAGCTTTCTCTTCGTCTTCCAAGTCGTTCATCTCCCCACCATTATTGCATTTAGAAAAGAAATGGGACTACGATGTTTGTTTTTATTAGAGCTTTCCACTTCCTGATGCCGACAGGTGCTCCCGTCAACCATTCTATTGTCATAACAAAACATTGTTTCTTACATAATTACAAGCATACCATCATTTGTATTATTAGCATAAGACAATAACTGTATAATATTATACATCAATTTGGAATTTAAAATATGGGTTTTCGAAATCTACATGCTTTACGACAATTATCCCTTTTCCCATTTTCAATCACTACGCGTGCGCAATGTAGTATAGTAATTGATTTCCTGTCGGGATTATGCGGAAGCAATACTGTGTAGTAAACAGTATTTATGTCGATAAACGACGTAGATTACCCACTATGACAGCACTGATGCTGTAACATGGACCTTCAGAATGTCAGCTAAGACACTTATCCATTGTTAGGTAGAATGGGGAAAGAACTGGAAAGGGAAAAGTTGAAGGTCATTGTGTTGAGGAGCCAGTCGAGTAGAGCACCATGATTGGCTTTTCTTTTAAGATTTGTGATATAAAAACTTAAACTCTCCTCCTACATTAACTCTCGATAGGAATGTTTCCTACAAGCTCAAGCTCAGATAGCTTCTCATACGACTTCTTTTCAGAGGAGAACTTGCCAAAATGGAAAGGGATCTTCTTGCAAACACTAAATGTGGTAAGTGGGCATTGACAGCTAGCAGTCAGCTGATAACTTCATCAGTCCACTGTTCACGCCTTGGTTCAAAATGATGTGATAGGGACACGATGCACACCTTGGGTCTTTTGTGAATTGAACAATGTGGTTATGGGTAATTAGCCAAATGATTTTGCTTTGATTATATAAATGCCATTTGACAGATAAGGGATGACAAATTGAAGATGTTTAAAATACAAGTAGAGACTACTACAACTACTACCATCAGTACTTTTTCTTGTCATCGTCCAATATCCTAGTTTACAGCTTTCATTAAGTTACCTGTTATAGCTGTTTCTGCACCCATGGATAAAGGGTAAAACCTTATTTGTAGACTTGATATGGGTAGTACCAGTCATGTTGTATCAGGGGTCAAAGTACCAGGTGAAGTGGGTGTCTTAAACACCTACAAAATGTAAGCTTTACCTTCTTCTGTTAGGAAAGTGAAAATGACTTCACCCTGACATCATTTAAACATGCATTGGGTGACAGTCGTTTGTGACTTTTTTAGAGACTCCTGCCACCATACAGGTAGTTCTGTCAGTGTTTGTGTGTGTTGTAGCCCATTGTGAAATGTATTGCATGCTGACAAATTATTGCACATTCACTGGCATGTGTTTAAATAGCTGACCAAAAGCCTTTTCCTGAAAAAGTTATCACTGCCAGATTTGCACAAGTTACCATTTGATGATGAAAAAATACCAACTTGTGCTTCAAAACTGTAACATTAATATGTCAATAGCAGTTTGTCCTTAAAGAATAGAATCTGAGAACAGCACTTCCTAATTTGAACCAAAAAGAATCCAAGAGTTTAACTGCCATATTTGCATTATTTCCTTATAAAGGAAGTTTTGAAACCATAAGTGAAAAGGTCATGGGGTAATAATGGTGGACAGTAGGAAGTACCTATTCATTAGATTGTCATTTTTGTATAACTCATTGTACAGAGTAAGGAAAATATACAGTTCATAGAAGGCAGTGGCTAAATATTATGTGATAGAAGATTTAGCCTAAAAATATAATTAGTGTGACCCTACTATAACATGATTGTTAGGGTCCAGAAACAGAGATCATGCTATGTACTGGATCATGTTATAACCAGCCAGGTCAATTAGCTGAAGACAATGATGCTTTACCCTCCCTCCCCAAAAATTAGGGGTTATAAGTTGATTCAGTACTGTGGACTCGTTGACACAGTTATTAGCTTGTTCCTTAATAAACAAGAATTCTTTAAAATAATTATTGCATATTTAATAATGATTTGTAGGTTTACAAAATCAACAACATAAACATGAATAGTTGAGTACTTGTTCTCACCATTCGAATCTCTTTTTTTATCCATAATAGTAATTCCATCAAATGTGTGCATAAAGAAAAATAATTCTATTTTTAAAAAAACATTTTCAGTAAAATTCATAATTCAGATGTTGAGCGTTTCTAAAACGAAACCTGTATTTAGGCTTGATTTAGGCTTGAAAAACACATGTACTTGGTTGAAGTTCACACAGAAGATCAAAGGTTTTGACTTCATAATGCAACAGGTGTGTAAACTACCAGAACCAAGCTTGTCAGTATACCATTTGACCATGTGAATTCTGATCTGTAAAACATGTTGAGCCAATCTCTAAACAACAAAGAAAAAAATAAACAAACCCAATATTCACTGGAAAATTTGTTTTATAAGCAAAAAGCAGGGAGTATAATAATTATATTAGCCAATCTCTCCACCCCTATACCTTTAATGGTTTTGTTCCGGTCAGTGTTTACACTGGAAGCACAGTATCTTGTGTATGTGTGAATGATTTGAAGCTAGAAAATAAAAAGGATACAGATTAAAGGGGGGAGAGGGTTTACAGGTTTGTGACATTGACCAAAACTGCTGAAATTCGGTACATAAACATGTTTCAGTGGGTATGTATGAGGTTGATTGTGAAGACATCAGCAATCTATTGTATTTCCATAATATGATAGGTCAATTTATTGACATAAATTTGGGTAAGAAGCATTTGTAGACCACCACATTGTTTGCTTGACATAGGAAAACTATCATCAAAGCTAAGTGCATTTGTTTAACTCCAGACTTAACCCTGCCTGGGGCTTCAGACTTGAACAGAAAAATATTTATTTACTGTATCCCGTTATCTGTTGTAAATACCCACTAATTAACACTGACATCTATTTGTCTGAAAAACTAAAGCAACAATAATTGTTAAGGAACAATGGGGTAATTTTTATTAGAAATGCAGAATAGTATTCAATGGTTAACTGACTGAACCACAGTTGAGTACACTACGAATGCCATGTGCATGTGCTGATGGCTTTCATGTTTATTTTTTTATATATATATATAAATCATTGTCCCATAATTTGAATAACCCTTAGTTGTGAGATTAACTTTGATGATAGCAATCACAGAAATTTTTTTATTTATAAATTTGGATGAGACTCTTTTTTCTAAAATTTCAATGATTCTTTTTACACAGAATGCATTGAAGATACATGGAGAAGACTTGCTGGCATTATTGTTCGTAGTTCTGTAATAATAAGATTAACACTAATCAGCTGTTTATTCAGCTGACTTTCTTTCAAAACTAAGCTATAAATATTTTGGTACAAAGCTGTGTACTTCTTAAAGTAATTGGTGAAATTATTGTAAAATCTTGTGAGCCACATTATGATCATATTATATCCAATATATGTTCTCTTCCTCAAAATGATAATTAACTTTCTACATATTAATTTTCATGCTTTGAAAAAAATATTTTTTTTCCACAAACAAACAAATTTACAAATTTTCAGGAGCCATGCCATGAGCATGTTTTATTCAAATTCAAACACAATCTCTTCCCCAGAATAATAGTATATAATATTTCTCGTATTTTGAATAAATATTTTTGGTATACAGAAGATATATAAAACTTCTGGAGCCATTCCAGAGTCTTGTTATATCTAAATTCATGCTATAACTGAGCATGTTATGTCAGGGTGACACTGTATGTAGGCAAGAAACATATAGGACAATGTTTTGTTGTGGGATTTAGGAAGTGCTGTAAGGTCAAGGTTGTTTTCTGACATCACCCATTTTTGGGAAAATACAGCAAAGGTAGTCAAGCAAATACTACTCAACCAATGCACGATATTTCTACAAGTACATAAGCAAGTAATACAACCATCAATTTGCAATCATAACAATGGATTGTTGCAACAAAACTTGAAAGTGAGTGGCTGTATTAAGAAAATCACTCATTCTAAAAATGGATGCACTCACATGTCATGCATTTGTTCTTGGCTGTATTGATTTAGTTGGAAAGAAGGGCTTAGTTCATTCATACAGTGACTTTAATGCCTTGGTGTGTTGTCTGCGAATATTTAAAAAAATCACATTCAGAAAATTTACTATAAAAGGTAGTTGACAAGATTTCTAAACTGGTCTGAAATGACCCTGTAAACTGTACACGAGAGCAAAGTGCACAAGTGTCTTCACACTGTTCATCATAATTTTCTTGTTGCCAATAAAACATTACCATCCATATTGTATACAAAAAAATATTTAATTTTCATGCTAAATTATACATGCACAGTGTTCATTCCAGAAGATGAAAAAGGTGGCACAATGGCCCTTCAAATCAAGAGTATGGTACTTGAGAAAGAGTCACAAATACAATACAGACATCACATTTTTGGGAAAATCCACATTTCCATGGTGAAAATGATTCAGGCCATAATTTTGCTGGTTATGGACCAGATATAGTGGTCATCCTAGATGTCCTTGCCATGGCTCATAGTAGATTGATTAAGTTTGATTGCTGTTAGTTGGGAAGTCTTAGCAATATAATTATGTAATAGTGGATGTCCACTAAATTACTTGGAATTCACCTGTCAGCTAGTCATTACAGTATGTTCTCTTTAAGTTGTATAAAATGCCAGTTTGATATTCAAAGACTCGTCCACTAATACATTGACATGTGTATTAGCAGAGATGAAAAATACACTTCTGAGTGGAGAATCCAATGAGAATACCTAACTGTTTAGAAAAATATAATTTTTTTTAAATGAGATGGTGATTTTGATGTGGCTGAAAAATAGAGATTCCATGTGTAAACAAACAAAAAGAAGAAGAACTCACAAGCAAGTGTTAACAGTTTCATGAAAGAAAGAAAGACGTTGAAGCAATATATAACATGATTACATGAATTTTTTATTTAGTAATTGAAATAAAGAATATGAAAAATGCTGTGATTTTTTGTTGTCATTGCCCCAGTCACTTTTAAACTGTTTGGTTGATATGTTCCCACACATTCATATCCGTTGTTTTCACATGACGTCACAAAACATGTACTTCCATGTCTGCCATTTTGAGCACCTAGCCCCTCAAACCGGCACCTAATAACATTGTTCTTCCGCATAATTACGAAGGCACGTCTCATTTTTTGCATAAGAATATAATAATACATCACATTCTGTTTTGCATGTCAACCACACGAGACTGAATGCATGACTTTTCTACTTGTTTTCTTCAAGTAAAAAGTTTAAATTTCAACAATCTTAGTTATTCTTTCATAAGCAAATAGATCGATCGATAAACAAAGCAAAAACTAATGGATAAAGAAACAAGTAGAAACATTTAATGATTTTCAGTTTTCATGGGCTGAAATCATTCATTTGGTTATTGTTCAAGTTAAAAAGCTAATTGTTAATATATAATTTCATATTTCTAAAAGCATTTCAGGAATACTTTGTTTTGACATTAAACACAAAGTCATGTTCCATTTTGCACGTGTTTGTTTGAATACACTGAAGATGAAACGTCTTTTTGAACGGTTATCGCTTTCATTCAGTATCATCCTACGTCCATCATCTCCACATCAAATACAATATTTGACCATACTAATTAAACTGGTTTGTCAACTGTCTTTTGGCACAAACACCTGTTGTTGTGAAAAGTATTTGTACATAAAAGTTATGGCATAAAACACATGCTATGAAATTTTAATTCATAACTGATATTTTATCCCGAAAATCATTGTCCGGAAATACTCTTTCAAGATGACAATCTTAGGGATATGATACGACACACTTTTTAAAAATGTAAATATTGTCTGTTTGTAGAAAAAGAATGCATTTCTGTTTGATAGCAATATACATGATTACGGTTCAGATTCACTATTCTGTCTTTCGATAAAAGCAAGGTAACTTCCAGCCTTATTTTTATTTTCGTTCTATAGGGCACTTAATTTTAAGTTTAATCTATGCATTGTTTCAATGACATAAATGTCCTTATCAACAGTTAAATCAGATTATTATCTGAATATACATGATGACTGATGTTGACAAAGGTTTGTTAGGGACTCAAAATGGCGGTGCAAGGTGCGCGTGCATTGCATTGTGCGTATTTGCATACTCAATCATGACGTCTGTGAAAACAACCCATAGAACATTCTTTCAATCCACATGATGCATGCTGCAGAATTGTTCCCAAACAGCAAACAAATATTGTTTAGGTACTGACGTCTTACATTCTGATCAGATTATCCTTTTTACGAAGTCAACTTGAATATTGGTAAAACATTTTGTTGCAAAAAAAACATGTACAAAATGCATATATATGGGTGGTGATGGTTAGAAATTAGGCCAACAACGTGAAATTACTAAAATTATGCCCATAATCACCCCAATAGATTTGAATCTTTGGAAACCAAAATTAAGTTTAAAATAACTTCAACAAGCTGTGGAACCTTCAGAATATACTTTTTAGACAATTCCAGCTGAAAACTGCACACACCCAGATCTAACGATCACATTACCGTATATTCTGGCAGTTCTGGGCCTGTACAGTTTGTTAGGAGTAATCAGTAGAACAAACAATATAGACCCTGATCTACAGGTGCATTATGATAAAGCAGATCAGTATGTTGTTTGCAATTATACTCAAAAGTATGTATATATCATAAGTAGAAATGAAAGCAATAGTTGTTGTTGTATGGTTTACACCATTTTCAGCACCTTTGTCTTTGTGGGTTCGAGTCTTAGGCTTGGTCAATGTGGGTATGTAAGAAAGCTTGCCAGTAGCTTCTCATGGGTTGGAGATTCTTTCTAGTGTTTTCCTGGTTTCTTCCTCTTTCATTTATACTGGCTGTCATGTATAGATTATCTTGTGCTGACAAATGGAAATAAACCCCATAACAACAACATACACATGAATACATTTGGAATGTCATTTTTTGCTGAATTGCTGCTGCGATAAAATAATTAGCATGGATTAGATAAATGTGGTGGTACAGATTACAAACCACATCACCTTGTGTTGATTTGTAGAAGTCAAGTGGGTGTTGTCCATTAAAAAAAATCTTCTTGTGTGTGTGTGTGTGTGTGTGTGTAAATAATGAATAATGCATTGGCAGATATGGGTATGTGCAGTTTGTTAGGAGTAATGAGTATTGCCTGGTATCAATAGTCCGTACCTTAGTATACAATTGCAAGACTAAACATTAAAAATTTTCAGTACATCAGTAATGTTTATTACCTCTGTTATAGACACCCCATTTTTCTGCAAATATCTCATTGCCATTCTTTACTTCTATAAAGGAGTGGCTGTCAATGCCATCAAATAGTTGGTAATTTGTTCCACTCATTTACCACCTCTGGCTACAGTATTATTTTTATATATCAAGCCCATTGAAAGATTCCTTAATTTCAGGGATAGCCCTCTGGCAAAATATTTCTTTGATTAAGGTGAAACAAACTGTCATGCTTGATTCTACTTATCCAGTTAGAATTTTGATGTTTATATAATGTCACTTATAAGATATCTTAATCAAAATCATGTTGGATTCAACTTTATTATTCTTGTACAGACATTTGCTTCAATCCGTATTAATTCAGTCTTTAATTACTCTTTACAAAACATATGAATGCACTATGATGACATCTGTTAGCAGTTTCATTTCCACAAGGTAACTTGTCCTGTCCACAATCTCAGATGTCATGTTTAGCATTAAGCAACATTCTTGTTAAGAGTACATTCAATTAATAACATTTCTTTTTAAAGAAATACTGTTTTAAGTTTGTAAGCCAATGCATAATCTTCATGTAGAGGCTTCAGAAACATCCCATGCAAATTTTCAGGAATATGTCCAGATACATTATAAATTTGTTCAATATGTACTTATATGATACAATATGAAACATAATCACAACAGATCCTAGGAATATTTTAATGAAACAGTCTATTCAGCAAAGACATGCTTTACAAACTGAGTCATGTTACAAAAGGATATTAAAGCTGTGCAACAAATGAAAAGGTTGCTAATTAAGTGTGGTGTAACATGCACATGAACCACTCCGGTGGCCTAGTGGTTAGAACGTCCGCCTCAGATGCGGGAGGTCATGGGTTCAATCCCCGGCCAAGTCATACCAAAAACTTTACAAAAATGGTACTTACAGCTGCCTGGCTTGGCGCTCAGCATTAAGAGGTTAGTGTTAGGACTGATAGGCCTTGTGTCAGGATAATGTGACTGGGTGGGACATCACGCTACATGTCTGCAGCATGATGCCCCAGTGCTAGACATCACTATCAACTGTCACACTGCAAACATCGTAGCGATATGACTGAAAAATTGTTAAAGCTATGTTAAAAATCCAGATCACACACACACACATATATGCACATGATGGTAGGTGTCATCTGTATGTTTAATGGGTAGATGGGGGGGGGACATTTGAGTTTCTAATTGTTATTATTAAATGACAGGGATTCACTTATTCTAAACCATGTACACTTTTAAGTTTTGGTAACTGTTGTATCTCTTCAGAAGATCCAGAAAGGACAAATAACAGTGAAAATACCTATTCAGATCAAAGAACAACTACTTTTGATAGGTTAACAGTGAGGGTGACATTATTGTTAAAATTATAAACAGAAGAAAATGGAAGAAAATCTATAAAAATCTACTTACCAGAAAAAGCTACAGCATCAGCTATTCTAGAAGTATACAAGTTGACAATGTTAATAACCTAAATTCATAAAATTTCCTGGTTCTTTTCTAAAACTTATTTTGTGACCTTTCTAACACCAGTTGTAAGTAACTTCAAACTGAGGCCGGCCTTCTTTTCCTCAGATAAGCTTTTATTAGTATTGCAGAGTGGGAGCAAACCACTTGTAAGAGCTTGATGAAAACAATTGTAAAGCAAACGTCTGGTATGGACTTAAGTGAACAAAGTCAGCAGTATTCTTGACAGAACAGCCTTCTAATTACAGAGAAACACTGGTCAGCCCTGGTTTGAAAATTCACTCAACTGCTGAAAATTGTCATTGGCCATTTTGAGTTAGGTGAGTGAATTTTCAAGATAACCTTTTTAGAGCTATTCCATTGACTTTACATAATTGGTGCCATCATCAGATGTGAATACTTACATGACCATGGCACTGAAACTTGCATTTTAACTGGTTGTGGGAATTTATTACATAGATGCCCAGTTAACTTATAACTGACTCATTTCAGAGCTGATGGATTGACTGAAGGGTTATCTAGCCCATTATATATACATTGTTATGAAAATGAAAAGTGAAATTAAAGAAACAGTAGACATTCCCTGATGCTAGCTGATATAAACTGTATTACATGTCACTTAAAACTTGGGAAACATACATTATATATTTACATATAAATTGAGTCCAACTGAACACAGCATAGATCCTGATCTGTTGTTTTTTCTACTGATTACTCCTCACAAGCTGTACAGGCTCAGATCTGCCGGAACATTATGCAGTGGCAGATCTGGGTCTGTTCACTTTGTCATCTGCTTTGTATCGCCATCCTCCAGTGGACAATATTATTGCAATAAAAGTCTTATCAACCACACTGGATTTATCAAGCACTCTGTGGACAATTACTGTATTGCAATAGAAGTTTTATCAAGCACTTTTTGTAACAATTATTGCAATAGAAGTCTAATAAAAATGTCTTAGGAAGCAGAATGTCTGTGGACAATTACATCATTGCAAAAGAAGTCTTATCAAGCAGTCTGTGGACAATTACATTATTGCAACAGAAGTCTTATCAGGCACTCT
Source organism: Sinohyriopsis cumingii (assembly GCA_028554795.2). Taxonomy (NCBI): domain Eukaryota; kingdom Metazoa; phylum Mollusca; class Bivalvia; order Unionida; family Unionidae; genus Sinohyriopsis; species Sinohyriopsis cumingii. The sequence continues at coordinate 167,108,094 of CM068824.1, read as the reverse complement.
GGGGACAATTACGTTATTGCAGTAGAAGTTGTATCAAACTCTCAAGTAGTTGGCATGTAATCCCTCCATGATAGTATTTACTGATTGTTCTTTGTTTTTATTTCTATACAGATAAATCTGGTTTCTCAAAACAACATATGTTTTGACATAAAGCTGAAAAACTAGCTCTGAGACATGTTACATATATAGAGGGAAACTAACAGGCATTGACACATGTCACATATATAGAGAGAAACTAGCTGGCACTGGGACATGTCACGTATATAGATGGAAACCAGCTGGCACTGGGACATATCACATATATAGATGAAAACCAGCTGGCACTGAGACATGTTACCTATGTAGAGGGAAACTAGCTGGCACTGGACATGTCACATATATAGATGGAAACCAGCTGGCACTGGGACATGTCACATATGTAGAGGGAAACTAGCTGGCACTGCGACATGTCACATGTATTGAGGGAAACTAACAGGCACTGGGACATGTCATATATATAGAGGGCACAGGAACAGTGACATTATTACTGTATATCCTGCTCTCATACAACAGTCTGCTGTTGGCACTTACAGCAGTCATAATTTGTGCTACAGCATCTTAGCATATATATTATGTTATAAATATAGTGCAGTATTTTGTTTCTTGTTAATTAAAATGATCATGTGCTTATGCAGTTTGCACCTGTCGGCTATAGTGGAAATGTTAGTGGTAATAGTCACTTCACTATTCTGCAGAGAAAACCACTGAATGTAAAGAGTATGAAGGCATTATTCAAGATCTCCACCCAAGCTTCAGAGCTAGTCAGATCACAGTTCCATTAATTATGGGATTGAGAATGTTTAAATGTGGATTCTCAAGGCACTGGACCACGCCTTAGCGGTTTGCTATTTTAAATATATGAATCATAGTTTTTCCTCTGTATATTCAGATGCATACATGTAACCCTCATCATTTGTGTTGATCGAATATCATTATCTTAATCTGATATAGAACAAGTTACATGTTCATTATTTGTATCATGAAATTATCAAACAGTGAAAATGAACTTGCCTCAAAACTCGTGTCTTGAAAGGATGGAGCAGTCTGCTTTACTTTGAAAACGGAAGTCCCATCCTCTTTTCTGTGAACTTAGTATTGTCTGTTGGTAACCCTTATTTGATACATGAGAGACTAGAACTTCAAAAAGATGGATGTCCTGGAAGCCACGACTCCCACCATTGAGGGTGCCAGTGATCACGTGTGAATAGTAGTTGTGCTTTCAAGATACAGTTTCCTCAATTTATCTGAACCAGGATCTTGTATGGCCACTGGTTACTACACATGTATCTAGTAGCATATGAATATTATGTTTATTAACCCTGGTAAAACCATAGAAGACCAGACTGCCCCAGTTACTGTTGTCACCCATGTTATTCTGAATGTTGTTGTGTAAATATTGTATACTAAAGCCTTTTCCTCACAGATTAACAGCTGGATACTTCAGGAGAAGATACTAGTAAGTTAAAATATGTCATTATTTTGTTGCACTTACTGCTATGTGTTATGCAAAAAGATGGTGTTTCACTTGAAGAAGGAAGTCTGTAGAAACAAAAATAAGCTTTGTTACCTTCAGTCATGCCAGTTCCTTTTCCATCTTTACATATTTACATATGAAATACTGTATATTTATGTAATCATTACTTGTATTCTCCATTTCATTAAGGCAAAGGAATATAAAACAAAATGTAATATGCATGATTTGTCAAATAATTTGAAACAGTACATTGCTAAATGGCAGATTTAACTTTTCTTAATATAATATACTGTACGTACTCACTTGTAAGGTGAGTCTGACTGCAGACTGTTTAGACTTAGATCTGCTGTCATATAATGTGCTGGCAGATCTGGGTCTGTGCAGTTTGTTAGGAATAATCAATAGAACAAACATCATAGACCCTGATCTGCAGGCATATTATACCATGGCAGATCATAATCTTTGTTGTTTGCAGTTTGACTCTGCTTATAAGGGAGTACTGATGATATGCAGTTACTGGGCCACCATCAGTATCAGAAATATTTCATGATTTTGATACATTTTCTTTTTCAAACTGTCAAGATACATAGAACATGAATTAGTATTTTTATCATTTGGATTACCTACGTAAGATCATTATCTGTAGAACAGGTTGTTCATTTGTTGTTAAAATCTTGTAAATTGCTCGGGTCTGATTCAGTGAATACTTGCATGAAGCTAACATGGTAGATTGTGCACTTCTTTCATTTACATGTATTTGATGAAACTGCCATAAAGAACATCTGTATTAAATAATCAGATTTCTTAAGCAGTGTGTTTTTTAAGATCCTATCAACTGATGCTGCAGAAATGAACCTTTATTAATAAAAAATCTGTCTTGAAAGGCCACTTTTCAGATTTTTCAGAGGTTGCCATTTAAAACGAGATTGACAACAGATCCATCTGCCAGGTTCAGAATAGATTTGCTGTTTACATTAAGGGCCACTGTCCCTGTACAGAAACAGCATCGATGAACTATAATGGACCAAACTGAGAACAGAAACAGATATATATTTTTTTTATAATTAGGATTTGTTAAAGTATGCAGTAGTTTCATCCTTTAGTGATAATGCTTAGGGACTAGTGATGATGTTTTGAGTCTTGAGCTGGAATTTGGTAGGGCTGGGTGTGGTACTGGAACATGTAATGGTAGGTAGAGGTTGAGTTGTTAAAACTCATTTAGTAAAACTTTAACAATTTTACCACTGTTGTTTTGACTTAGATAATATATAGAAGTTGAAGTGTTTCTGTATCCTATATGTCAGCCACTACAGAGTTTATATAGTTCAAGTTCATCTGACTTTATGGCTGCTGATTGGTCACTGCATCAACCAATCCACTTCATACTTCTATTGACTTGGCAATTAAAGATAAGTAAGATAGAAAAAAATATTATAAAAGAGATAGAATAGCAAGAATTGATATAGTAGATTAGTTTCACAAAAGTAAAGCTTATGTAGATATGGATATAACTTTTATTTGTGTTCATTTAAATTTTAGGTGTTTTTTTTTTTCTTTTTTAAAGGAAACTCCTGATTAAGTATCACTTGAAATTACAGATTGATATTTTAGAATTTAAGTATGGTATTTACCTGTGCATGATGCACACTCAAATGCAAACAAAATAGATCTTGAACTTCAGCATACAGTAATGTTGCTGGTAGAAAAGTAATCAGAGGTTTGTAAACTGTTCTGTTCAAGAAGGTTAGGATTCAGGGACTATTTGAAAGGGATACAGGGACTGTTTGACAGGGATCCAGGGACTGTTTGAAGAAATTACAATTTCTCTAATTTGTAGATAGAAAGAACTGATTCACTTCATGATATTAGTTGAAAACAATTACCTTGTGATAGATGAAGAAACAATAGCATGGTTGGAAATAAAATCCCCCTCCCATTAAAATAAAGGGTCAGATCCATATACTGTTACGACTGATTCTTCAGGACTTACTGAAGTTGATATGTATTATTGGGCATAATCTTTGCTTATCTGTAAACATATTTATCCCATATCACCAGAGTTGGTGAAGTTCTTGATGTGAAAAGGGGACAGAATAAAAGGTATTTACTTGCTTCAGCAGCCAAAGCTTCTCAGTTGTCACTGTATCACTAAAGCAATGAAATGAACATAAGAAATTTATAAAGTCAAGCCTGTAGTAAGCAGCCACCATCTGGAAATAAAATGCTACATTTCCAATATTTACCTTCTAGTCAGGCAAGTAGGTCTATGGGGGGGGGGGAACTGGCAAAAAAATATTGTTTAGCTCAACTGAGGCCTTGTGAGCTTTTAATATGGCCCTACTTCTGTTGTGCATTGTCTGTCAACAGTTGTTTCCACATTGGAAACCATAGTACTGATCTGATTTTAATTAGACTTGGAATATGGCTTTTTATTATTAAAATGTATTTCAAATTTGATAATGAGTTACACACATTAAATAGGTGATCTTGCATCTGATTGGCTGTCCTTTTTTTCCACTCTAGAGGCATCATTAAAACCTTGGTTAAGTTCTGCAGTGAGCAAGATGTAGTGTAATACATGTACTAATGAGGTGATCTTGCATTTGATTGGCTGAGCATTTCACACTCTAGAAGCCATATTTCTGACTAGTTTTGGTATGTACCAATCAACAAGACATTTTGTGGTTTCAGTAAAGCATGTTAATGAGGTAATCTTGCATCTGATGGGCTGACCTTGTTATCACATACATGGTCAGATTTCTGATCCAGTTTTGATACAGCTTGGAATACTTGCTTGTATTGTCATGTTCTCAGAGTGAGATCCACACATACCCGGTACTTATGAGGTGATTTGCATATTTTGGGCTGAGCTTAGTACTGAAGTAAAGGCTTTACTTTTGATGTGACTTTGATTAAACTCATGCATAAATGATAGGGACAAGTTACATGCTAATTGCATGTTAATGAGGCAGTCATGCATCAGATTGGATAATAATAAGAACAACAGTAATAATAATAATAATAATAATAATAATAATAACATTATTTAAAGATGGTGACAGTTAACTGCATGGAATTAATCCTCCTTGTAGCTGTCTGTTATATGATGCATATTTACATTCAAAGTACATGTACAGTACATAGTTACAAATGCACACACACCATTGATAATAAGCTGTATTTACAAATGGACATAATAAACAGAAAATTTAAATGAACATGTTAGGTACATTGTGTATATACAGTACAAAAGTAGTGAGGCAACAAAGTGGAAGGTTAGTGAATTTATACTTGAAGTTTGCAGTGTGTGCAAGATTTGCAAATTGTTGTCAACTATCACCCCAAGGATTTTGTCATAGGTAACCATTTGTAGGCAAATTTCATTCAACTAAGATTCAGTATATTTTTTAATTTGCTTTCATTTGTTTGGTAGTAATTATTAATACTTTAGTCTTGTCTGTGTTTACTTTCATGCCATTTTCGATACTCCAGGAATGTATTCTCAGTGAAGCTGTCTGAATGAGACCTCTTGGTCTGATTCTAGTTGTTTGAAATCTGATTGTGGGGTATCATCTGCATATAAGTCAGTAGATGAAACACAGTTGCCTATTTTCAGTATTTATGAATATGAGAAAGATTAGTAGGTCTAGGATTGAACCCTGTGTTATTCCACATGTAATTGGTTCTTCTGTATAAAAACTGCTGAAAGAGCTTGATGGAAGCCATATTTCTAATCTGGTTTGGTTCAGATTTAAGTGTGGACTTAAATCATAAAGATCTTTGATGGGCTTCATTGATAACGAGCAAGTTCTGTGCATGTTTATGATGTTATCAACCATATGATTGGTTTAGTTTGCTATAATAATAATAATAATAATAATGACCTTATTTAAAGAGGGTAACACAATTAGCTAAAAACTAATCTACCTTGAGGCCCTCATACAAAGGAATTCATTTATTTAAGCTGCATCTCTGAAGCCACTGGATATATTGGGTTTGGAAGAAGGAAATAGAGTGGGCATTTCTAATCTCAGCTGGAATACTATTCCAGAGCAGAGTTCCAGAGTATTGGAAACTTTTTTTAAATAACTCCTTATTTGGTTTGGGAATTTTATACTGTTTGGTTGACATGGATCGCAGGTGGGGAGTATTACCAGGTAGCCTATACTGGAATAGTGATTGTAAATATTCAGGAGCACTATTCTGAGATATCCTGTACATTAATTTGGCTTTTCTCAAACAGATTCGGTCTTTAATAGGTAATATTTTTAACCTACCAGCTAAACTTTCCTTGCTTTCTTTCTGGATTGATATTAACCCAAATGCTCTTTTTTGAAGATGTGCCAGCTTTGCTATGTTTTTATCATCTGAATTACCCCATACTGTACTACAGTAGTCCAAATAGGGTTGTATGTAACTGTTATAAAATAGTTTCCTGTGCCTTTCAGGGAGAAAATGTCTTATCCTACTGAGAAGCCATAAACTTGAATTGACTTTTTTACTGGTATGTTTGATATGTTCAGTCCATGATAGGTTATTATCTACCAGAACACCAAGTAGCCTATCATGACAGACTATTTGCAGATTTGTATCCTTCCATGTCAGACATAGTTCATCACTATCAAGATTTGTCCTTCTTTGCTGTGTTGAGATAAGTAATATTTTAGTTTTACCAGTATTTACCACCATGCCATTACATGTGCACCAGTTTTCCAGTTTGTTTAGTGCATTCTGTAAAGAAATTTCGAGCTCATGCTTTGTGTTTTGGATGTCTGACAATGTTGTGTCATCTGCATAGAGATCTGTAGATGTTATTGAGTCTCTTAGTAAAAGTGGTAGGTCATTAATAAATAAAATGAATAGTAGTGGACCTACAATTGAGCCTTGTGGTACTCCATATCTAATTGTTTCAGGTTCAGACAGAACATTATTTATGTAAACATGTTGTGTTCTCTCATTTAAGTACAAAGTAAACCATCTAATTGTTCTTTCATCACACTGGTAGATTTTCAGTTTCATCAAAAGGATTTCATGATCCACCATGTCAAAAGCTTTCCTGAAATCTACAAATACAGTTCCTATTATTCTACCTTGGTCAAGTGCTTGAAGCCATTTATCAGTTAGGGAGATCAAGGCAGTCTCACAGGAATGGTTCTGTCTAAAGCCTGATTGATTAGGGTGTAACAGCAAGTGTTTGGTTAAATATGACATGAATGAGTCATGGACATGTTTTTCAATCAATTTTGACAAGTTTGGTAGTATTGAAATTGGTCAGTAGTTATCAGCATCATCCTTAGAACCAGATTTGTGAATAGGAGTTACTTTTGCAGTTTTCCATATTTTGGGGACAGATGAGGTTGCAATACTTAAATTAATTATGAATGTTATAATGAATTTAAGTATTGCAACCTCATCTATCACTGATTTGCTGATCAAAGTTGGAATAAGGGCTTTTATCATTCAGGTCTGGGGCATTTTTGAAAGTGACAAGGTCCATACAGTGAGATGATCTTGCATCTAATTAGCAGAGCTTTTTGCCATTCATGAAGCCATGTTTTTGATCTGGTTTTGATCAGATTGCAAGATTAGGGTTACATGTATGTGACTAAGATCTCACATGAGTTCCATAATGCCAGGGATCTGCACAAGCTAATGAGGTGATTCTGCATGTGATTGGTTGGGCTTACAGCTCCAGTCTTTATTCCTTATGCACTTTTGATCAAAATCTAGCACTTTTATTTATTGTGAGATTTTGATGAAACTTGTTAAATAGGTTAATATTATCAGGATCTTGGACAAGGTTGATTAAGAACAAGATCCAAACATATTAATGAGTTATTCTTGTATTTGATTTGCTCAGATTATTACCACTTGATCAGATTTGTGCTCCATAATAAGCCTCTATTATCATTGTCATAGGTTCAGTAATAAGCGAAATCCGCTCATGTTAATGAGATACCTTGCATTAGATTAGCCAAGCTTGTTATCTTTCTTGATTTAGAGACCATGTTTCTGATGTAGTTTGTATAAAACTTTGTGAGTTTTATATTGTCAAGATTTTGGATGACTTTAACAGCAATATATTTTGCATAATAAGTATGTCTTTGTCTTGAGAACAAATTTTATTGGAATATGGTATTTAAAAAAAGGTAAAATCAGTATTGTAAAGTTTGAGAGATAGTTTATGTTGGATGAGTTCTCATGATATTCTGTATGCCAGCTTAGTGACATGGACAGCTATTATGTCAGGCATCTGAGTACTATAAGGCCCACTTATATCTATTGTTATTTATTTCACCTGTTAAAAAAAACCTGAAATATAGTAATCAGGTAAGCCTGATGTTGTCATGGAGGCATCAGCTAAATGTTTAAGTTCTAGTGCAATCCCATAACACTAAAACTACTTGTAGGAAACTTGCAGTATATATATTGCTTAGCAATTATTATTTGTTTTACTTGCAGTGGTGAGGTAAAAATACAACCTCAGATATCTGCATGTTTGTGTATAATTCAGTATACATTAACTATGAAGTTGACTTTTATCTCAGAAAGATTGCACAAGTAGACATTTCACTTCTTTTCAAAGGAGTATTGATTACTTCTGGGTCATGCCCCTACGATATGGGGCTGAGCCCCAGGATCATAACTTGAAAACTTTTGATTCCCCATATTGTGATCATTATCTTATATTTCTTAAAGCTCACAATGGATTTTTTGTTCATATTTTGGTTGATTCATTATGAAGCTATGACAGTTCATTCTACAACAGGCTGACTTGCCCCTTTGACCTTGGGGGTGGATGTCCCAGTTGTAGAAATTTTGTGTCAAAGTTTTGATTGAAGTTTTTTCTTTCTTTGTTTTCTTGTATTTCCTAATTGCCGTGATTGATTTTTTTCCATACTTTTGGATGCATCTTTGTCATCTTATACATTTGATCTTGGATATGAGTTCACATGCTTTACAGCAGTGCTTTAATCTTGGGCTTAAATTGCAGCCCTTGAACTTGTTTGGGACCAAACTGATGATGATATTTCACTAATGCTCTAACTTACCATAATTACTTTGTGGTAGACATGAATGTGGGTTTCTATTTTAAAAGATTTTAAATAGTATCATACCTGGAATTTTATTCATTCTTTATGTGTGATCTTGTATAGCTGTGTAATTTGATTCACCTGGATGAGAGAGAAATAAAATATAACATTTGCACTAGGAAGTAAAGTGTGGCAAACTTTCACCATCTTACCACAGTTATGAATTTCTCTTCCTAAATAAGAAGGATTACTTGTGAAATGTTGGAATATTTAACGTGTTCAAAATTTGATGTTTTTACATAGCTGTGGTTTCGAGCTATCCAAAGTTGCTTAAATTTGTGTAGGCTGGTGTGCATTGATTTGTGCTACTCTTACCATCAGTACTTGCTTAATAGATGAGACCAACTGCAAAATGCACAGATCTAGATCTGCTGTCACATAATGTGCTGGCAGATTTGGGTCTATGCAGCTTGTTAGGACTTATCAGTAGAACTAACAACAAAGACACTGATCTGCAGGCACATTATGCTATGGCAGATCTGAATCTTTGTTTTTTGCAGTTGGACTTGACTTACAAGTGAGTATGGACAGTAGTTGAATATTTGTTCCGAAGTAAGTGTGATTGTATAGAACTATTATAAAAATGTATTCTGTCACTAACTGTCCATAAAATAATAGCTTTCATAATGATTCAGAAGATCATAAACCCTTCTTATCACATGCACAAATAGAAAGATGTATTGAGGACTGATTTTGTACAATATTACATAGTTATTGAAATCACATCAGTTTTCCACAGCAGAAATTCAGCCTAGCCAGTCTATGGTGGGTTGTAAAATCGCTAAAGATCTTGTATACTTTTTGTTGACTGTTATTGGAGTTAATAAAGTTGTATAACTATTTTTGTTTTTCATTATTGAATAAGAGACAGAAGTTGCAGCTGCAACTATTTACATCCAGTGTCTTCCAGAGTTGATAGTATCACAGTACACATAGGAACCACATCTATTTACATCTAGTCTTTCCAGAGTTCATTGCATTACAATACACCTAGGTACCATATCTGTTGAATCCAGTTGTCCAGAGTAGATAGTTTAAAAAATACACCTAGTAACAACATTTATTTACATCCAGTGTCTTCCAGAGTTCATAGTATTAAAATACACCTGGGAACCACATCTATTTACATCCAGTCTCTTCCAGAGTTGATAGTACTAAAATACACCTAGGAACCACATATATTTGCATTCAATCTCTTCCAGAGTTCATAGTATTAAAATACACCGGGGAACCACATATATTTACATTCAGTCTCTTCCAGAGTTGATAGTACTAAAATACACCTTGGAACCACATCTATTTGCATTCAGTCTCTTCTAGAGTTCATTGCATTACACTACACGTAGGAACCACATCTTTTGACATTCAGTCTATTCCAGAGTTCACAGCATTACACTACACCTAGGAACCACATCTTTTGACATTGTCTCTTCCAGAGTTCACAGCATTACACTACACCTTGATAAAAAGTGACCTCATATTGATCACATCATATTGAGTTATGCCATAAGCATTGATTTAACAAATTTCATTAAATTAATAAGCATAGTATTCAGATGTCAAAGTAACACGTTTTCATTTCATTTTAGTTCATGAATATTGACTTCACATAGAACTATATAAGGCAGAGAAAAAGTTTAAAATCTAGGCTGTGCCAGGCAGTATTTGGATACAAAATTTAAAGAAAAAAATGTGTGGGTTGATTCACACATTCTTTTTTAAAATTTAGTGACAAAATCGTTTCCCATCTTTTTTGTGTGCATAGAAATGTAATATAACAGGTCATCATCTGCTCGACTAAATGGTATGTCCAGTAAAAACAAAATCTGATTAATTTAAAAAGTACATGTCAAATAAATTAAAAATGCAATGAAACCTGTCGATAACAGACACTTAAAGGACCAAAGAATTGTCTTTTGTGGACATGCGTCATATAAAGGTCATTTGGTTCAGTACATATAGATGATTTAAGTCCAGAAGAGTTGTTCTTTACGAGCATGTATATTGCATATGGAGTTAAATTGTATTAGTAAAGATAGGAAAAGTGGTTGAGAACTGTTGTCCTTGATGAGCAAGTGTCCTATATGTGGAACTGGAACTTTGACTGTACAGTGTAGCACATTGATAGGTCCTTCAAGCTTGCTTTCTAAGGTTTTTTAGGCTTCCTTTGGCAGCCAGAAATGAGCCCTGTCTCTATCACATATTTTGAAACCTTGCAGAGAAAAAAAAAATATCGTCAATTTACTGCAGTTTATGTGGCAAAAGTACTGGAGGGTGGACATGGGTTGTTTTTTTTTCAGTTGGCTTTGAATGCTGCACAAATAGAGTATCAGCACCATGCCTTTAATGTGCATTTTTTTTAAAGATCCAGATAGGAAAATAGAGCACAACATCAAGATATAATTGTCACTTTTTGCATCATTCGTCTATCATTCTGCCTGTCCATCTGTTCTGACTTCTTGTAACCAGCACTGTAACCCTTATTTATAATTTGTTTTTAATGTAGCCATGCCTATTAAATCTTTCTTCTTTTTGGGTCCAGTATTAACAGAGTTGTTTCCCTTTTCCCATCAATAATGCATCCCCACTACAACAAATGCTATGAATCTGCACAGCTCAGGAACCATAAAACCTATTCAAATGAAATTAGTGTATACATGGTCTCATACCTTGCTTACTAGAAAACATGATAGATTTACCAAACAACATGATTCAAATTTAACTTTGTAAATCAATTATTTTATTTACTTGGTTTTGTTTGTTTATCAATATATACCAGTACATTGTTTTATTCATTTAATGTGTTTAATTTAAACTGATATTTTTGTTCACATTGAAAACAAGTTGTACCTGCTATTCCTTGACATTTGTGCTAGCAAAATGTGTATAAAACTTATTTATGGTAGAAATCTTGCCAACATATGATGAGGTAGATTCAAAGTATCCCTGTTTTCAATTCATGTACATCTATGCCTATGTGGAGGCAAAACACTATTATTTTTTTTTGTGCATATATATAATGCTATGTAAAATTTGTTGTGATTTCACAACTTATGTAATGGCATGGAACTCCTACACCTATCAATATAGACTTAAAACCATTGGATATGATGGGACATAGGGGTGGGACACTTTTGCATGTATTATTGTGATTTTAAAGATAACTGAGAAATGCCTGGGGTTAATACTGCCTTTCTCAAAACATCTAACTATTAATTGTACTCTTTTTTTTTTTAATACATGAAAACGGAAAGAATTCAGTGTTTCATGTGGAAACGACATTTTTGGAGAATTTACAGGCTTCCAGAAAGAGCATTTTGTGAGACTCCTCATTTATCCTTTGAATATCTCATTTAAATTTGCCTATTGAAAGTATTTTAACTTTCAAGACTTTATTGTTGTTGTACAGTATGGAAATATTTTGTTGCTCCTATTTAGAATCCTAGCATCGCTGTCAGTTGAGATTAATTATGTATCATTAAATCCCAGTTATTCCAACATTTAGTTATGTACTGTCTGTTAGGTGTGATTGCATTGTGTATGTATTCCCATTTTTAAGCAAATTTTTGTTTTGTGAACAAATTTTACGTAGACCTTGAGACTTGTTATAAAACTGATTCCACTGAAGTTAGTAAATTGTAATTAATAAATGTCTTACCCATATCTGCCACCATAAACCTATCACTCCATAAAAGAGGTATTGAAGTATTAACCATTATTTTGTAAAAATTCATTTTTACAGAGGCAGTGATTATTAGTCCAAGTGAAGATGTCTTAATTATAGTAATTCATTCCTTTCTCTTTTTTTATCTGCAGGTTCACCATCAGACCCATCCATCTCTTTCTGCCAAAGAGGATGCTTTAGAATACATTGAGACCCTGATACTTCAGCTGCTGGCAACATTGTGTGCATGCGAACCACACACAGTCCCAGATGTAGAGGAGAGGGTGCAGAAAACCTTCCCTGACCCCATTGACAAGTGGGCAATACGTGATGCTCAAGGGGCTATTGAGAAGGTGGACAATAGAAATAAGAAACACTCGCCACTTGTTCTACCTGTGGAGAAAATCCATCCACTGCTTGTTAAGGTAAATATTTACCAGCTTTCCCTAATCATCACATCCCTTAATCCATTTTTTCCTTTATAAACATTTGCCCCCTCTAATTTATATACCTTCACAGTTGACCTTTCACCACTTGCTGATCATGCTAATCAAATAACCAATCAGCGACCATAATTAGACACATTCCTAACATTCTTTACATCCATCATTAGCGAATTAGTATTGTAAATATTTTAAAATTTTGAAGGGGTTCATCAATTTTTCCATTGATGATGATAAAAAGATGGGGACTTTGTAATGCTGATAGCTGATATTCCAGATTGTTGAAATGGAGGAGTTAGATTTATTCCTTTCCTGAAACCTAAACAGAACTTGGATGCAGTGAAAGGGCAGTGCATTGCAGTAAATATTGCAAAAGTTTGGAAAAATCTGTAGAAAGTGCAAAATGATGTTGAAAAATGAACAATAAGTCAAAGTTTCAGATAAATTTAATTTCATTTAAATTTCTTGAAGTGAAAATGATTTGGAAAAAATCCTTAAAATGTTGAGGACTCCAAGCTGCTTGAGAAGGGTCTTCTTGTCTCAAGCCAAAGCAACTTTAATATGCTCAGGATGAGCTGATACAGGCATTTTTCCATCTTACATATTAAATCATAATTCCAGTGTGAAAATAAATTGTGCAGGTCTTAATGCTAGTATCAGTATTTTCCAGTATTATGACCACCATATGAGATCATATTTGTAATTAGAAGAAGTCTGTTCTTTGAAATAATTAGGGTGTTGAAGGATTTTTGATGTATTCGAGCATGAAAATGACAGGGGTTGTTGTGGTTGGCGGTGAGACCAAGAACACATCATAGCACTTGGAATACAGTTCAAACATGGATGTAATCTGCTGTGATTGTTTTTTCTCTTAGACTGTAAAAGACATGTAATCCTATCAAGCTTTCCATGTCATTAATTTGCATAGTTGATGTTTTCTCTCCCTCTCTCTCTCTCTCCCTTTTGGGGTATTTCCCTACCTCACTAGGTTTCAGCTCACGTGTCAAAACATTGATGCTATTGAGATTCCCACTTTATAACCATTCATGCATATTAACTGGGCATGAAAAGTCAGAGATCTAATCTTGGAGATGACATTGACCTCAGGGACCATCCATACCCTTTGGGAATTAGCCCGTGGGTACTAACTAAGAAACTTTTAATATGCCAAACCAATGGGTATTAGCCCCAGGGTAATAACTAGGAAACTTTTTATATGCCAAGCCAGTAACCATGTATACTCTTACTTGTTGTGAAAAGACAAATTTATTTTTGCCACAGACATTGGTGCCATGGTCCATCCTTACCCCCAGTGGGCTTGGTGGTGGGGTCATATCTGGTAGGTTGTTGAGATCCATATATACACTTACTATGCATAAAAAAACATATATAGACATACCTTTTATGGGCAAGAAAACTATTTGGTAGCACCATATTTAAATAAGTGTTTCATTTGGATTTTGTTTTGTGTAAATGGAACTTCATGGATCAGTAGGAAAGGTAAAAACAAACACTATATATTGACAAAGAGGTCAGATCAGGTATACTGAATATATAATTTATTTGGCAACATTTTTTTTAAACTAAAGGAATTAAATCTTAATTGACATCCATTACCAGTTATTTTCAAAGTCAAACAAATGATTTGAAACACACACTCACAAACACACACGAATAAACAAACAACAAATGCCGATAAATGTGTGACTAGTTTTCGATATTCTTATTAAGGTCAATATATTTTGAAAAAAAGGAATGTCGTCGTTATAAACAATTACATTACTATCATAATGACATGCATTACCAGAACAATCTCATATGTATGTTGCGATATGAAACAAAAACAAATTTCTAATGAAAGCTGAATCAGTGAAATAAAAATGCAGAGACAAACAGTCACATGTACAATTATATATTTATATTCCTTTAGTGAATTTTTTTATAAAATTGTATATAATGACTTAGTATCGAAACCAGTAACTTTCTTAATCAGCGTGTTCATTTGTCCATGCACTGTATCAATTGGAATGAAAAAAGTCATGTAAAGAGTGATTATTTGTATTCTCATGTATTGAAACATTAGAGAAGAATTGAGGATCTATACAATTTTTTTATATGAAAGTGGTGATTATTCATTCTCATAGAAACTTTTTGAAGCTATTTTTCCATCATTGCATATTACATATTTTACTTTTACTTTTCATCATTTGATATGCAGTCAGTTATAACTTAGAGAAAATAATTCTTTTGTATTGGAGCTACCAAGTATATATTATATATTTCAAATCCAATTGCTCAGCAATTAGCTAAGAGATAATTTAGTAAATGGTTATTTTAAATCACGTATCAGTAAGTAATTACATATGTGATGATGGTCTGTGAGAATTACCATAGATGAAATTATTGGGCACAGGTGACAATTCATAATTACTACCAACTTTGGTGAATGAAATATCAATTTGGAGCACGGTCTTGATGACTGGACATCAGAGGAAAATTTTATTATACCCTCATTATCTTACAGTCATAAAATAGTTATGCTGTTGCATCTCTAAAAATGTATTCAACCTTACCAAAACTAGGTCATTGTGACCAAGTTTTCATTCTTTGTGACTCTGAATTTTCAGCATTCCATTCATTGCACCCTTATTATCTTGCACCATATTTCAGCAGTACTTTTTCAAAATTGGTATATAAAGTCATTTCTTCAGGATTTCTACTTAGAGTGCAAATTCCATCTCATGTATTTTCATCAGGGATTATTTTCAATTTAAAAGGGGAGAGGGCAGTTTTTATATGAGAAAAGTGTATCTTGTAGTATGTTTCACTAAACATGTGTCTGATGTGTCTGATAAATAAATTTTAATAAATATACACGTGAACTTCTTAAGATAAAATCTTAAGGGACCAAATAAAATATTCAGTTTTGAGGGGTTTACTGTTTATTGAGGTTTTCATATTTCACCAAAATGAGATGCAGTCATATATTTTCCCTTAGTTATACCGTAATGTGTATATTATTTTGATATAAAATAGGTATTTCTTAATTATTAATTTCCTTTGTCATTTCTGAAAACATTACATTCCAGACAGGTCAAAATGGGACATTACTTGTCTACATAAAAAGATTAAAATGGCTTTTTTTAAAAATCATTGCAAGTTCATAAAACTATGTATGCTTGGTACAAACTTGTGTATTCAGATTTCAAATCTGTAAAAATGTTTTGCTGGTTGGAAAAATAATGTTAAAAAATGTAATTGTTATCACTCCACTGTTACATATGTACTGTCAAGAGACTTTATAGCAACAGCATCATCAGAGCAACATTAAGGTCAGGTGCTTAGTTCAGAAGTCACCCTAACCAAGTTGTCATGCCACTTAGCATACACAAAAGCCAAGAGGTACATAAAGAATTAATATTGTAATTTGAAAATGAAAATAGTGGAACAAAATCTAGGACTATATCAATATTTTAAAGTACATTCAAGTACTAATACATTACAGACCCAACATGCTTAATAATCGATACATCATATGCAGATATTTCTGTTCTTAAATTACATCAGGATTACTATTGGTGGCCAAATGTTTCAAGAAAGTTGGCAAATTAAGGGGCAGCGAATAAGCTGAATGCAAAATATTATCAACAGATGTGGTGTAGCTTATTCCAGCACCAAACCTGTCAATCACTGGGTCCCAAATTGGTATTGAATTTTAAATAGAGAAATATAATTGTATTTATCCATCCTTGTTCTCACATTTTAAAAATATTAAGCAAATGATTCACATGGAAATAATTGTAAATTCCTACTGTAATGTTTGAAGTTGTTACTTGATGGCATACATGATGAATAGTCAGATTTTATATACTTCATAACCATAAAGTTGCTGCTACTAATGTTTTTATTCATGATGTAGTTGTGGTAGATTTATTTATTATTATCCAGACAATAAAATAAATCATCATTTACATATCTAATCTGCCTGTCCTATGAGTTACAAGTTAATGACAGCAATATTTGGAATGAAAAACTGACAGTTTTCTTCCACTTGTTATTTTATAGAAGATGGGATACTAGACCACTGATGAATTTGATGTGAAAATGAAGCATATAAAATTTTGAATATTTGCCCCACAGGATTGGTTGTTAGTCCTAATCATTTTGTTTTTGCTAACATTTATACTTTAAGTATTTACACTAATTTAGTTTCAGCACATGCAGTTTTACTTCTGTACATGTTTTTTCTGTACTCCACTGTTTGTTATTGTTATTGTGTGTGTGAGTTTAGTGTTTTGGTATTACAGATTCAGTACAGTGATGTCCAATGTCCTTACACATGTTCTATGGTATGTATGGTGAGTGAGTAGTATGTGAGTTGCTTGCATTGCACGTGCCTAACATGCAACTGCCAATTACATTAACAAGTTCCTTGTTCCATTGTTTACTCCTATCATGACGTTCCAGGAGTCAGCTTAAACATTTCTGGGTGCAATACGTTACTCAATATCTTGTAAATGGTATCAAAGAAAATAACTATTGTACTTCAGAATACTACACGTCGCTGGTAAGGTTTTTAGTAATTACATTGTGATTGTTTTATAATAATTGCGTACCTGTTTTGGTGTATTTTCTGTATGTGATATATTTGTTTACTTTTAGTTATTTATATATTTCATGTTTATATGTTGAAGGTCTTCTTCTTCTTTGTCTTTTCTTCTTCTGGTGATTTGTTTAGTCATCATTAAATATGATTAAAGTACAAGAACCCATGGAGACATAACTGTTATTTCTCCCATATACTTGCTATAGGTATTACATTTCTAAAATATTACTAGCCAATAATTATGATAGAACATTGTGTCAGAATTGTTCTTTTGTTGGTCTTTGTTGGCAAAAATGTCAAAAGTTAGTATCCAGTGTATGGATGCAAGCTTTGTTTTAAGTTTAAAATCCAGTAGATTTAGGATTATTTAGGTGTATATTATACAACATAGTCATGTGATCTGCAGATAAACATGATCTATATTGCTTCACAGAGCCTCTGGTACTATATTGCAGACAGTTGGAAAGGGTTAACTTAGCCATGTCTAAATATTACTATTAACCCATTGTTTACAGTGGTTGTCATCTTTGCCAGTGTTTGTCTTAGTTTTACTATAACCATGGCCCTAAGTTATTTAATAACGCTTGACTGACCTCATACCGTATGTACTTGCTTCTAAGTTGAGTCAAAATGGAAACAACAAATAGTCTATCTTCTGTAGCATAATATGCCATCAGATCAGGGTCTGTGCTGTTTGTTCTGCTTATTACTCCCTCAAACTTCACAGACCCAGATCTGCCAGCACATTATGCAATGGCAGATCTACGTTTGTGCAGTATGCAGTTTGAATCGACTTATAAGCTAGTACACACAGTAACTGTTATTTGGCAGCTACTTGGCCACATGTTGAGTAAGTTTCAGTTTTAAAGTTCATCTTGGTGTAAAACTTTTAACCTGGAACCACCTGGCATATAAAATGTGATGGAATACTTTATTAAGGTCATTCGCAGGAATAAGATTTATTTTTCTTTTCCCAGGAGGTCCTTGGGTACAGAATAGATCAGACTGTGACTGTGTACATTGTAGCAGTGCTGGAATATATTGCTGCAGATATTCTGAAGGTAAGAATATGGAGAAAAGTCAAATTGTCAGAACCAGTCTACATTCCTGTTTTGTTTGTATCTTGATGCATTACATTATGCTTTGTGCATACACAAATTGCCTTTCATTACGAAATAAAGTATTCCTTTTGCAGGTGGTGTATTTTTCAAGACAAAAGTTTTTAGTTCTGCTGTTCATTGACCAGGAGAGATTGTGTGATAGACTGTTCTTGGTCCATTCATCAGCACAAGCTTGTTATCATTACTCCTTCTAGACCACTTCATGGATTGCCAGAAAGCTTTTCACACACATTCATCACAAGGTCTTATTGGCACTAACTGAAAATGGTCCTGCTGGGACATCCAGATTGGCCAACTCGGAAGTCATCTTAAAAATCTTGTTATCGCTATTCAATATATGATAATATCAACACAGAGTTTACTGTACAAGACTGTTCATGATGTCCAGTTGTTCTATGACGAACATGTAGCTGATCTAATGTCTGATACGGCCATCTTGAAAATCTTGATATTGCTGCTCCACTTGAGTGGATGATCATATCAACATGTGGATTTCACAAAAGACTTCGTGTGATATATAGTTGGTCCAAAGTAACATTTGTGTTGATGTGATATCCAATAGGACTAAAGTCTTGAAACTTTTGATATTACTACTTCTAAATGAAACGTCATATCAACATTGGATTTTCACCAAAAGACTTTCCATGTTGTCTAGTTAGTCCTAAATGAAAATGGTTTCACTCAGACATGCATTATGCACCCACCCACCCTCTTAGCCATCTTGAAAACTTATCATTTCTCTGCCTGAGTAGATGGTCATATCAACATGGAGGTTTCACTTAAATATTTCTTATGATACACCACTCCTTCGATAACTCATGAACCTGCTTATAATGCCAGGTGAGGCATGGATCCAATTTTTTAAAACTAGAAATATAAAAAAATGGCCCCAATTTGTTGAACTTGGGGGAAAATCACTATCACAATTAGTAACTGAAAGTTTGAAATATCATTGAAAATGGTAGATAGGGGCTGGAAATTTGATTCAGCATTATGAAATTTTCAACATTTAATAAGAAGTCATAATTGTTTATACATTTTCTTTCCCAATGACATTCTTAGTATACCGTAAATAATACCGTAAATAACAATATTCAACGATATTTTGATCAATATAAATGGTCCTAGTGGAAGTATTATTTTAATAAATAAAAACCAGTTAATATAGTTTTTTTTTTAATCAAGTGAAATTTGTATTTTATTACTATTGTTTAGTTAGGTTTAAGTGTAATGATCAGAAATGCAGTGTACCCTCATGTGCTCAAACATAAAATGTGTCCATCTACAGCCATGTCCATGAGCATTTCTGTGAGATCCTAAATAAGTGCTGACCGTGTTTTGATATCTGACTTGCAAAAGTGTTTTTTGTAATGTTGCACTGAATTAAAAGCTGGCCTCCTTTTGTATCACATTAATTGCCTCTTTTGTATCAAATAAAGAATGTGGAATAAAAGAAATGTTAAAAGGCATGCAAGTCTTATATGCGTAAGATCTAGCGGCCCTGGTCGTATGTTGGTGAACTTTTTTCAATTGATCAATTGAACACTGTTATAAATATTACTGTGTACTTAATATAATTAGACCACCTTAAATTAAGCTACTCAATCATAACTGTGCTCAAATATAGGCAACCAAGCAAAATAAATACTTTGTGAAATAAAATAGCTTTGTTTCAAAAGATATGCATCATTGTGAAGAAGCAAGTTTCAGAATTGGTACTAAGAGCTATCCTCGAGGATGAGAAGAAGTTTCAGTGTTATTTGCAATGAAATCAGGGCATCAATATTTTACTAACTGAAATGTACAAAGGTTTAGTTTGACGTACTTGATTGTTACACGAAATAAATGTCACTAGTTTTTTGCAAATATAATCTTTTTTTTGGTGTATCAACAGTTAATCTACTTTCTGCTTTGGAGACTCCATACTTTGAACTCGGCAAATGTTTTTGCATACATGTGAAAGTTTTTAAACCATTTGGAGTATTGTTAATGATCTTTCATATGTTCGTTATCTTGAAAATAAATGTAATTTATACAGAATAACAGACAACTTTGTTAGAAAAGGTGATTGATTGACAGTTATTCTTGAAGCAATTATAAAAGAAGATTTCAGCCATTAAACAGCCCAGTTTCTGTGCCCCCCTCCCCCCAGTTTTGTGTATATATTTGGTGAATTAAAATGGTGGTAGCCATTTTGAAAATCATATCAATACTCCTCCTGAATGTATGGTCAAATAAACATGAGTTTTTCACTAAAAGACATTTTGTGATGTCTGTCTGGTGCTAGAAAATGGTGCTGATCTGATATTCAATATGGCTATCCTGGCAACCACTTAAAAATGTTGTTGCTACTCTGCCTGAATAGAAAGTTATAACATCATGGGGTTTTCACCACAATTCTTATGATGTCTAATAGGTCCTAAATAAAAATGGAGCTATCCTGACATTGCATACAGCCACCACAGTATCATATCAGCATGGAGTTTTCACCAGAAGTGAAAAGTGATCCATCACAGCCACCAGGGCAGCCATCTTGAAAATCTTGTTATTGCTACTCCTTTTGAAAGGAGAGTCATGTTGATATGAGGTTTATACCACAAAACTAATTTTGATAATTACCTGGTCCTGGATGAAAATGGTGCCAAGCTAACTTAAGATGTGGCTGCCACAATGAACAGATTGAAAATCTTGTCTCCTGAATGGATGGTCATATCAACATGGGGTTTGAACCAGAAATTTCCTAATGTTGTCCAGTTTGTCCTAAATGAACATGATGCTGATATTTTATCAGCATGGCTGCCACACTGGATAATTTGAAAATTGTATCACCCAAGAATACTGTAGCAGGGATGATTCAGCTCTCAACAATTAAACGGAAGAAATGGTCTTACCTTGAATTTCTGGAAATTCTTTTCAGCCTTTGAGTATCAGTCCTTTCATTGTTTTCTTCTCATAACAGTCTGTAAAATTAAACAACTAGCTCAGTGCTTGTAGGCATACTGCAGTATAGAATAATACAATTCAAACATACACATACAAAAAATGATGGAAGGTATCCATAAGATCAATAGGCTTAGATAATTTGTCTCCCCTTTCCCACTTGAGGGAAGAGACATTTGTGTTGTGTTGAACCAAACCAAAGCAAACTGGATATTTAGATTATATTTTTTTTGTTTGAGTCCCAGTATCTAATTAGGTTCTGTTAATAGTTACCTTATTTTTCAGTTTTATTACTCATTTTTTTTAATTTATTGAACTTTGACCATGTTGAAATCAGTTTATGAAAAACCACTTGAGGTAGACAAATGAAAATTTGTATATGCTTTTGCATAGATGACTTCATTAGAATTTCATACCATTGTAGTAATTTTTCAAATTCTTTTTAATATAATTTAAGTTTGTGGATAGACATTTTCACTTTGGTACAGAAACTTACATGTTTTGCAGAACATTATAGCTTTTTAGCTGTACTAGTCATAGGCCAGGAGAGTTTATGAGATAGCCTATTGTCCTTCATCTGTCCATACATGTTTGCACACACATTCATCACAAGGTATAGTTGGTGTGAAATGAAATGGTGCTGCTTGGAGATCCAACATAGTTGCCATGGGAGACGTCTTTAAAATCTTGTTACTTCTATTCCTTCTAAACAGAAGTCATTTTGATACAGGGCTTTATGATTAATCCTAAAGGAGAATAATGTTGATCTGTCTGACATCCAACATGGCTGTCATTGTGTTCATTTTGAAAATCTTATTACTGCTTGTCCCGGATTGCCGGTTATTTTTACGTTGGGTTTCACCAAAAGATTTATGTCTAGTTAATACTTTATGAAAATGATGCTGATCTGACTTTCAGTATGGCCAGTACAGTAGTCATTGTAAAAATCTTGTTATTTCTACTCTTCCCAAATGGATTTTCATATCTTTTTTGCCAAAAGACTTAATAAAATACTTCATAAAATATCTAATTGATCCTAAATGAAAATGATGCTGATATTACATTCACTACAGTGGCTATCTTGAAAATATTGTTACTGCTTCTCCTAAATGGATGCTCATATCTACTAAGGAAATCCAAGATATGGTTTCAACACTCATTAGTTAAAAAAAAGAAATGGTCTTATCTTGGATACCTGGAAATTCTTTCTCTTTAGTTAGTAAAACATCAGTCCCACTGAGGAGCTTGCATGTTTTTTGTTTTGTTTATTTGGTCTGAGATTCTGTTTGCAGTGAGGGTCTACACGTTATCAGTTGGTGAGGCAGGTCTGTTTAGCATGTAGGATATCTCAATACTTCCACTTATTTCAGTGTAACATTCATTAGTAGACCTCTCCGTATAGGACCACTGCTCCCAAAGGACATTATTTCTAGATCCATTCTCTTGTATCTATGATATTTTTAAACCATTATATAAACTACACCTGTCCATAAGGGACAAATTTAAGTTGCTTTGTTTCTCCTTTGTAGTCAGGGGTCAGTGTAATTAGTAAAAAAGAAGACATCATTTGTTATTTCAAATTGTTTCCAAGATCTTATCAGATATCCAGACATTTTCTCAAAATATCAACTAGAGACCTTGAAAATCTGTTAAAGGTCACCAGAATCAAAATTATTTTGAGATTGTCATGGAGAAAAACAAACCCATTCTAGTTGTTGCAATTGATAGAACATTCTGGAAATAAACATCTGTATGTATTTAAATGAGCAGTACCAGCAACTAATTGATTTTTTGTTTCAGTTGACAGGGAACTATGTGAAGAACATTAAACATTCAGAGATCACATCCCAGGATATCAAAGTAGCAATATGTGCCGACCAGGTGAGATCATTTTTGTTTCATAGGGATTCCAACCTTTCATCATTAATTTACTGTTTTCAAGTACTGCAGGGAAGTTTTACATTTGTATTCTATTTTTTTTTAATTGAAGGTGAATGGTGACAAAAAATCATTTTTGTGGGCTAAAGAAAGTTCAAGAAAGAAAGAAAATATTTAATGCATTTCAAAGGATCACTGTCTCTAGTATTGTACTTCCCTTGAATGATATCACATGATTACTTCCCTTGAATGATATCACATGATTACTTCCCTTGAATGATATCACATGATTACTTTCCATTATTACAACATGCACTCAGTGCTATGTAAATTGCATATAAAACTGCAAATTATAGACAAGATGTTGTAAGTAATGGTTTAAACTGCTTATTTTTGTTTTGTTAGCTTAAAACTTAGATTTATGAAATAAAAGGTCCATTTAGTGGAAATTGTTTGAGTGATGTGTATTGTTAGCTGAAATTGCCTAAGATCTATTGGAGTTAAAGTAAGGTGATGACTTTGAGTTAAGGTCAGATGCACAGACATTTTCATCAGAGTTGCTAGATCCTGACAAAATGGCACTTTGGGCTGGTTCTGAGGTATTTTTTCCATCAAGAAACAAATAATATGGTATTTTTTTATATATTATGTTTTTTGCCATATATTTTTTGCCAAAGATATTTGACTCTCCATTCAGGGTTCCCACGCTACCGGGAAATCATGAAAAAGTCGAGAGAAATTATAATTTTTTCCAGACTGTGAAAAGTCCTTGAAGTTCGCAATTATTGAAAGTTGGAAAACCCTGGGAATTTTCTGCCAACACTTGATGCCTGAAACAATCACGTAATTGAGTAAGAAGAACCACTGACCCTTGAGAAGCTACTGGCAAGTTTTCTTACATACCCACATTAGCCGAATCTGAGACTTGAACCGACGCAGACAGGGGTGAGATGGCAGTGATCCGTAACGGAGAGTGCTTTAGACCACTCGGCCACTAAGGGCCCTTTTTATTGTTGGTTACTGTTGGCTTGTGTACTGATCATGGTATTCAAAATAAAAAGGTTGATATTATAATAGGAGGTTTCTGAAATAAGTAGAAAAATGTTTGTAGAATACAGTATTATTTTTATTGGGTTAAAATTGACATAAAAATACCATATAACTAGTCCCAGTCAAATGTATATGCATTTGACCTTTGTCCTAGGGTCATGACCATCAGTTTAACTGTTGACTTTTAGATTTTTTATAGCCTCAGTTACGGTATTATATAATGTACTTCTGCATCATACAATAATATTGTGTCAGGTTTGATGAAATAGTAACTTTCTAAATTGTTATTAAACTTTTGATAGTCTAGAAAAGTAAATGTTCACTTTTTCTCATATAAAAATTTTCTTTGTATTTCAGTGATTTTTATCAAGTGTTAGCCTGATGCATTGTACATGTTGTAATGGTGAATGACCCATGGATAAATATTATTTATTATATGCTCATTTTTTTCTCCATTAACTATACATTGTCAGAATTGTTCAGTATTTTACGATCTTGAACTCGCACGCACTTCATATTGCACTCATAAAGGAACTACTTTCTATTGTAAACAAACACTGGATGCAGATGCCAGCACTTTTGATTTGTAAACAAATCATGCACACTCATATAGTAGGCGCTTTACATTTTGGTTGATTAAATTTGTTTCTGAATGAACTAAAGTAGATGTTTCATGGACTGCCACATAACAGCTGCTTTGCCATATTCCACGTTAACTTTTTTGATACAATATTTCTGATTTAGGCAGGCGATAGATGCCAGATTTCATAACATTGCTGGGTTCCTACAAATAACATGCAAGTGAGAAGGCATAAACTGTCTTGTTTTGCTGGTAATAAAAATGGCGAAACATCTACTTAAGTTTTACATCCTGAATTTCCTCAAAATGTACTTTCTTAGTTCTGCAAATTCGAATTATTATATGAGCCATGTCATGGGTTCTCAAGCTTGATTACACATTTCAAAATTGTACTGTAATTTCGACTATATTCCAAGTGCAATTACATCCTCCTTACTGAACTCAAAATGAAATAAATATTATATTCCATAGCGTCTTTTTGATAATTGCAATTGAAAGACTTCATATTTTCTCCACATTATGATTTCAAAACATTCAATGACAGAACAGAAACACACTTGCAGATGTCAACACACTGCTCCATCGCCGCTGTAATCTAATGAACTGCATGTTGAATTTGCACAGATAAATCTAGTCCATAATCATGAAATATCATAGAAACAACAACAATACCAAAATCTGTTTATTCCAGGTCAAATGGAAAAGTTGTTGCGATGCGCATTCATTCACAATATGACAGCAAATTTCAATTTTAAGTAGACCGAAATGCCATTTTCTTTTGAAAAATATGTCTAGCGTGCAACTAAATTCAAATTTATTTGGGCAGAGTTATATGCGCATTATTAATGTTGTGCAGTAATGAATCTGCGCATGTGTATTTAGTTTGGAATACAGTATACATTCAGTTACTTTGTTTGTTGTAGTGTATTTTTGTTTAATTAAGCCTTGGGTAGAATAAGGAAATGAGCATATACATGTAATAAAAAGGTTACTGCATTTGTATGGGGAAATATGAACTCATTTTGTTGGATGGATATACTGCAATCACAAGATCGTGCAGTATTTCCATCCAAAAATATTTTCCCATACAAATGCAGTAACCAATAAGTATTATACTAACATATATAATCTGTGCTCAGTGGTACAAAATGCTTCTACAGAGCAGAGTATTACTGCATATACTTGCTTATAATTCGTGTGTAACTGCAAACAACAAAGATCCTTATCAGTTTTAGCATAAATCACATGCATATCAGGGTCTTTGTTGTTTGTTCTACTTACTACTTGTAACAAACTGCACAGACCCAGATCTGCTCGTGCATTATGTGACAGCAAATCTAGTTCACTGCAGTTTGCAGTTGGGATTCGTCTTATAAGTGAATATTTACAATAATACTTGTTATATCTTTTAATATAGAAATACTTATAATGTCTTCAGAGTGTGAAATGATTTCTGGTACTTAAAATAGACCAGGCGAATGCACTATGTACATTTCGGTCATAATTAGGGTAGAATGATTGGAAACATTAATAACTGGGAAAGAAACAGCTCAGTTACACCTGTGAAAGTTTGAGCTTACTAAAAACAATACTTGCACTACTATATAACTATACAACTTTGAAAATGATGTTCATGACTTACTTCAGTCAGATACTGTTTGGCAGTGAACTGAAAATTGCCTCATGTTTTTGTGTGCTGATATTGTATCGAAATGTTGACACATGAGTGAAATAGATGTGTGTATTATGGTAATGTTAAGATTGGTATCTGTGCTGCTGGATTTGGTATTTTATCAATATCAGATACACCACCCCAACCTATGACATCACAGCAAAGGAAAGTCAGCAAGCCTGCATTATCTTTGGTGAAATTGTTAATCCAGGCAATTGCAAATTCCACTTTGAGTTTGTAATTGTTTATCTGATGGTCAAATAATGTTGAGAATATTAAAGTAGACACAAAATTACACGTCATTATTATTTTTGGAGACCATGTCGGTTCACTTAACCATTTTGATGATTCTTTAAGGATTCAGTTATGAAATTCTTTTAGATCAGTACTTTTTACATTGGAATCTTCAGAAGGTTACATAATAAATTATAGTACTTTTTACATAGGGATCTTCAGAAGGTTACAGAATAAATTATAGTACATTTTACATAGGGATCTTTAGAAGGTTACAGAATAAATTATAGTACTTTTTACATAGGGATCTTCAGAAGGTTACAGAATAAATTATAGTACTTTGTGCATAGGAAACTTCAGTAGGTTACAGAGTAAATTATAGTACATTTTACTTAGGAAACTTCAGAAGGTTACAGAATAAATTATAGTACTTTATACATAGGGATCTTCAGAAAGTTACAGAATAAATTATAGTATTTTTTACATAAGGATCTTCAGAAGGTTACAGAATAAATTATAGTACTTTTTACATAAGGATCTTCAGAAGGTTACAGAATAAATTATAGTACATTTTACATAGGGATCTTCAAAAGGTTACAGAATAAATTTAGTACTTTTTACATAGGATCTTCAGAAGGTTACAGAATAAATTATAGTACTTTTTACACAAGGATCTTCAGAAGGTTACGGAATAAATTATCTTTTGTTGTTGACTTAAGCGGTAAAATACAATAATACATGAATTATACTCAGACCAATGTCTGTGGGCTTGCAGACCAGTTGTGTCTCTCCAGCATACTAGGTAGATATTGTCATCGGAAATCATATTCAAATATCTTGTGATATAAATAAATGCTACCAAACTGACCATTTGAAATCATGTGATACCATCTTGCAGCATGATTGGCACAGTTTGTAAGTATTATTATAATAATGAACATATTCTACCAACTTATTTTGGGAAAAATGAGAGAGTGTGTACGGTTAAGTGAGAGATAACAGTTTGCAGCTGAAAAGATAAGTGATTAATCAGCTGTCATTGATGGATGATGTCAGTGTGTATGGTGAGATTTATGGTGGTATAGAAAACTACCCTTTTCCAGCTTATTGTTTTTTGACAGTTATTGACTTGCAGACATTAATACTCAACAGGTTTGACTGGTTATAATGTTTCACAATGCCTAGTAATATTTTTGGTCAATAAAAATAGTTTCACTTTTCTGTTGATATTAATTGTGATCTGGTGGGGGCGTTCTTATGTGTACAGACATATGAATGTATCATTACACCACTACAGCATACTCTATTTGTTCTTTATCCTTGTATCTGTACAACCGATTATTCTGACAAATGCCATGCCTCCTTATGAGTGGATAATCAGCATTCTACTGTATTGGATCTTGTGTTTATGTTGCCTTGTTTTGCTCAGACTTTACATCCAAGAGGCAATTTAAGCTATGTGGATGGAAGATGCTTTTATATATATATATATATATATATATATATATATATATATATATATATATATATATATATATATATATATATTCTTGCCTTGAGACAGATACTGTTTTTAATTTTTGTTGACCATTGTGAAAATTGATGTTTAGAAAATATTCCAGTTAAATTTAGCAAATAAAAAGTAGGAAGTTGATAGTTGTCTAAGGTTGATAACAACAACTGCAATATACACATGTTTATCTCTTGAAAATATGTGTCCCATGTCTTACACGAGATGTTTTACTCTGTCCACTGAGTGTGAAAATATTTGCCCCATGTGTTGTTAAAGATGTTTTACTCTGTTCACTGAGTTTGAAAAGATTTGTCCCATGTGTTGTTAAAGATGTTTTACTCTGTTCACTGAATTTGAAAATATTTGTCCCATGTCTTGTGCGAGATGTTTTACTGTGTTCACTGAGTTTGAAAATATTTGTCCCATGTGTTGTTAAAGATGTTTTACTGTGTTCACTGAGTTGAAAATATTTGTCCCATGTGTTGTTAAAGATGTTTTTCTCTGTTCACTGAGTTTGGTTAGGAACTTTGCAGGCTTCGCAGTCTTAATTATTTACCCAAGATGGCACGAACTGATAAAATGGTTAAAGTTTAACAAACTAATTTTTGGGAAGAAGATTTAGGTAAAAAATGCTTTGTGCGAAACCTTCTTTTAAACAACAGAAAGGCTAGCCAGCAGCACAGGCAATGATGACCATAAATAAAGCTAAAACTGACTGTGCTGCTTGCCAGCTTTTCCGTTGGGAGAAAGAAGTCACACATGAATGCATATAGTGGAAATCAGAGGCATTGTACACATTCCTTCTTTAGCTTTAAGTAAGCGTTTTGCATTCACAGACATTGTTACAGTTATGCAGATTGACTTGGTGCTTATGACAAACATAAATGTAACAGTTGTTTATTTGTTAGGATGAGTTTAAAAGTCTTCAAAAGTTGGAACAGGCTCATAATGACTTGGTTTATAATCTTCCGTTTTAGGTGCTGATGGACATGTTTTCCCAGGAGGAAGAAGTGTCCCTCCCCCTGGTGGAGGAACCCACACGACAAGAATCCTTGTCATATGAGGGAATTGTGAAGGACTTTATTTTAGAGGAGAACCAGTTCATGAGGGACCTCAACATGATCATCAAGGTCTTTAGGATCCCCTTTGTCAAACACTTTCCAAGGAGCAAGGTGAGTTTTCCCAAACCTAAAAGTGACCCATAGGGCTGGAACTATCATTGGTTTCCATTGAAATGAGTTGTTGGGCTGGAAGCTAGTGTGTTAAAGGTTAAATAAACACAATTAATGCATGCACACAAACACACACATGCACATTGTGGACAGCTAGGTTTTAGTCTTTTGATTTTGTCAGTAATGGCCATAGCCAGGAACTCTGTTAACCAAATCCATACATCACCAACAATCCATATCCAACCCTTGACAGCAAAAGCAGTGGCCAGGAGCTCTGATAACCAAAGGAATATTGCACCAGCAATCCATATGTAATCCTTGCTTTAATCCAGATCCCCTCCCAGGATCTACTTGTCATCCATATACTAGATGGCATTATATCCTAGAACTACTTATTAAAGTGTTCAGTTACAATGGTCTGTTTGTTTTTAAAAACATATGCATAACAATAAGTAAGAATTGTCAAGAATTCAGTGCGGTATTATAACATCAAATTACTCTGCTTTTGTATGTTTATTTTTCTTGCTTTCAGGATCTGGAAGTGATATTCAGCAATATAACTGATGTCTACACTTTCACAGCCAACCTGTTGGCCTCTGTCGAAGAGCAGGTAGAGATAGCCGCAGAGAATGAAGCACCAACAGTTGGCATCTGCTTTCAAGACATGGCAGAGGTACAATCTGTTTAGCATTTTGTTATTTTTTTTATTCAGTTGTCTCTTATACCCAATATCAATATTATTAGACTACATTGGTTGTATTTCAGGGTCTTTACGATAAGTTTAAATTCTTTGCATAGCTTTTACACTTTGTCAGGCACTATTTACATAATCTTATACTTTAATTTGTTCTATTTATTTTATCTGAGCATTTATAATCTTCCTTTGCGGCTAATGAAATTGAAAACAAAAGCAGTGAATTCATTGGGGGTTTTTTCTGTATTTTATTCCATGGCTCTATGGAAAATCATATTTTATGGTTGGCTGGTAGTGGTCTAAATTGGCAAACCAATATCACGAGTACTGGAAGTGTAATGTAGTTGTCAGTTAAATTGTCATGGGTATCTGTATTCAAAGGTTGATTCTTTTGGGTCTTTTGGAAAAAGTTGTGGTTCATAGCTACCACATAATCTACAGTTACTTCTTCAGTTATGTTATCCTATCATAATACCTTAGGAGTAAGAGCACTACCTCACAAATGCATCCCTCCTAGTTTAACTTTTAGCTATAAAGAAAGCAAAAAAAATTCTGTCCACATTTAAAATTGCAGAGGGTACTCATGCAGTATACCTGGAAAGTGTAGGATGTGAATTGGGCCACATGTGTGAAATTGCACATTTTGGAAAGAAAGGTTTCAGTTTTTGTCTGACAAACAAAAGGCTAAGTAGACAAACACTATCAAAGAGGACACCACCTTGGTCAGTAATTTCCTTTTGAAAGCAGAGAGCACTACTAAGGTAAAGAAAAGTAGGTGAACCAAGGAATCCCAAATAGTCCCGGATCTGCCTTCATCTTTTCAACTTTTGCAAAAGATATTATTTTCTGTAGAGAGCCATTCAACACGTCCTGTTAGGTTTGAAGCAGATTGACATTGGTTAGCATCAACTCAGATACTGATGCAGTCTGGGACCATTTACAGGGATCCATTATCCCCTAAACCCATCCCAGCAACATGAACACAGAAAAGATTGCTCCAGAGGCCTAGTGGTTAGAATGTCTGCTTTGGATGCAGGAGGTTGTAGGTTTGAACCCTGGCCAAGACATACCAAGACTTATAACAATGATACTAACAGCTGCTTTGCTAGGTGCTGAGCATTGAAAGGTTAGTAAGATGGCCTGTTGTCAGGATAATGTGACTGGGTGGGACATCATGCTACGTGTCTGTGGCATGATGCCTCAGTGCTAGACATCACTATAAACTGCCACACTGCAGACATCATACCGATATGACTGAAAAATTTTGAAAGCAACATTAAAAATCTAAATCACACATACACACACACACACACACACAGAAAAGAGCAAAATGAGGGTCAGGGTGTGCGAAATCCATACTTGGCCATCAGATATATATTGCTCAAGGTCAGTACAAATTCTGATCAGGCATAGATTGATGCCATAGGGGACTACTCACTTTGATAAAGTATCACTTGTCCTGGTAGCAGAATTCCAGCACTCAAGGGGATAACCCATTCGGATAACCCATTCATTACAGTGCCAGGATGGACCAATGTTACTCTATATTTAGTTTAGTGCCAAGCAGCCCAGTTTCTGTTGCAGTCATGGTCATTCAGTAGTTACAAAATGGTCCATACCTATGACAGATTCAGGTAGGCCTGGTGCCTTTATAGACACAGCTCAAATCAGTGTCATCACTGACTAATGTTGAATGGTTATAGAACAGCCCTTGACGACGTATTATTATGGTCCTGAAAACCTCAACCATGCTTGGACCATGGATGATACAGTCAGTGATTATCTTCAAATGACGATACTATATTCTAGATGTGCTTTAAGTATGGTTTGGATTCATTCTTGGCAAGTATTGCTAATACTGTCTCAGTTATTGCAGATAGTGTGTGCATCACTCCACTCATCACTTTATGAAGAACTACACTCACAAACTATTGTTTTTGTTTGACCCAATGATGACTAGAGAAAACTTAGCCTTCCATACGTCAAATTAAGAATTTTTTCACCTGCTACCACCTGAATGTTGCCCACCTCCTGCTCCATCAGCAGAACTGTATAAAGTCCCAGCATCCTCGTGGCCAAGAAAGATCAGCCCACATTCAAGAAGTTAACACAGTCTGGTTGAGTGGTTTACTTGCAATATTGGCTAGTAAGGCAGTTAAAAGATCCAATTTTGACAAAGTGTACAGATAAGACACACATGCCTTTATTTCATACAGTAATCCACGCTGTAGACTGAGATTAGCAAACCTGGGGATGTCAAGATCTTCAATACAGATGGACTTGGAAACACGTCATTGACTCAATGCTTAGTCCAAAATGTCATTGAAATAGGCTTAGTGTTTGACCTGGTCTGTATGTCAGTCTTTCAGCAAGTGAAAAATAGCTAAGCTTCATCTACCAACATTGTCTGTTGGCCACATGTGTGAATCATTTTTACAAATGGTGCATATGCTGAACAGGGTTATACAACACACACTTACCAGTGCCATGACATTGACAGTGAATGTACAACTCAGTCGAAAGACATGCGTAACTCTCAGTGTCTTCTTTCTTCAAAGAACATCACAAGGCCACTGTTAGTTCTTGGTGATCTTTACAGAGAAGAGCATAGAAACAGGAATAACTCCTCTAGGGCATGCCAAATGGGGAAATATCCTTAAAGACCCTATATGCATTCAAAAGCAAGATGGTTTTCAGTGACCAAAGATGACAAGAAGCAGAGATTCCCCACTCTCTCTCTCCATGCCAGCCGCCTTCCTTTATCATATATTCCTACAGGGGAACTCTCAGTTGGTTAACTGTGAAATGTTAAATACATTGCCCGAATGATCCATGCTTCCTGCAAATTGTCCTTAAACGGCTTCAGATTACATTCAGTGCCCTTCCCCATTGTCCAAGGCCCCCAATACTTTGAGTGTCCAGAAAGAGTCTTTCAGGGCCATAGTTCTGAATCAGGTTATAGACAATCTTCTCAGATAAAGGGTGTATAGAGATCTCAGATAAAGGGTGTATGGAGATCTCAGATAAAGGATGTATGGAGATGCTATAACTTGTTCTGAATGCCACGTGTATGGGATACTTCATAGTAAGTCATTGTAGAATTGCAAGATGTGTATCTCTATGTTCAGACATACAAGTACGCCAGGAAATTCCTGAGGTTTGTTGGGACATAGTATTTTAGTTCAGGTCACATCTCCTTTGGGCCATCATCAGTTTCATTTCTACCCTGCCTTGGTGATTTCAGGTAATCAAGGACAAATCACACATCTTTCCATCTCAACATTTCACCAAAGAATTCCATGACTGCTGGGTCTCAGTGCAGCAGCAGATCTTAGTCTCAAGTCACTTGTATATGAGATCCTGTCCAGTGATGCTGTTGTCTCTGTAGTGACTGAAGCTTTGCACACTGAAGCAATCAGTCCTTGTGTCCAAATATATGAATACAAATCCCAGCAAATGGGAGAACCTCACTTATGGTGGGTGTTCCATTACAGGTCAAGTCTTCAGGATTTGTATGGATGCCAGCACAGAGGGTTGGGTCCCACATGTCCTGCCATTGACTTGGGAAACCATTGTGCTCTTGCCTCCTCAGAACCAACTTTTGCATGTCAGTATATTTGAGATGACAGCAATAGCTAATGTATATCATTGGTGGCAAGACAAGTTATATGGAAAGGGCATACTTATCCTATCTGACAACTCCAGTGTGGTGAACTCTCTCCACAGACCTGTGCGACAAGTTGGGGATTTTCTCGGGTGGTGTCATCTACAATAAAATCCAGAATCAAGTTTATCACACCCTTCCAACCTTCCTGATCTTATATCCTACTGGCATAGTGTGCATTCCACTCCAGTAATAACTGAAGTAAGGACAGAATTGGGTTCCAGGACCTATATCTGAGTTAGGACAGAATTGGGCTCCAGGACCTATATCTGAGATCACTTTAATATGTCTCCCATATATGTGGGCAGACAACTTTTTTTTTTTTTAATAGTTGAAGGCTAAAGTTGGGAGAGCTGGGTTAGTGTCCTAAGACATTATGATTGGGTAAGCATTATCAAAGAAACATTTGTATTCTAAAAGTTGGATTTTTTTTGAATAAATGTGATTTCTCTGGATTAAAAAGGGAAAAGTGAGAAAAAGAAAGGAATTTTGTTATGTGTTTAAAGTTGATACATTTAGAGTCTTTCTGAGAGGTTATCCTGGTTTAACATGAAGCAGGTGAGAATGCATGAATCTTCTGGATAGGATGTTAACTGATTGCAGATTAACCTCCCATCAGTGCTGGTACATATCAGCAGTGGAATTTTCAGGGTCAAGCTAGACTGAGTGCTTTGCTCAGGAGTGCAACCATAATGGCTTGAGTGGAACCCAGATTCTTCACCTTCTGATACTACAAGCCTGAGCCCAGGATATAACCTAAACCCCAAACCCTGTGATCCTGAATCTGTGGTGTCTATCGTTAGGCAATGTTACCTCTCAGTTTTGTTAGTGTATGGTTTATTTCTGATTGTAGGATATGGCCTTTAATTGTTATGAGAAATATGTGGAGGACATGTTGGCACCTAGAGGCAAGGAGAGGTTGCACACCCTACTACAGAGAGAAGATATCAGTAAAACTCTCATGGTAACTTTCTGTTCATTTTATTGCAGTCTTGAAAATTGCTTTCTCTTTTCTTATTATAAAAAGGACATAAATATCTATACTTGGGAATATGTTACTTATAGTGAAACTTTTATTTGACAAACCCCTGTTGGCTGATGAGTCATATCTTTAAGTTTTTAACCAAAACTAGCCTTCAAAATTCAAACTACAACAATCTGTCAATGTTCCAAGTGAATTCATATACACACAGGAATTTTTATTTCTTCAGCTGCTATCATTTTCTAAATCGAGCTCAGGTTATGTCTTAGAAAGTTTATTAAAAAAATTATCCCATGTTTTCCCTTTGTGCTAATGTAATGAGTTTTCATAATATTAAATTATGTAAATTAAGCATATTGAATTTATAACAGAATTTTCACTGTTTATTCATTGGTATAACACATTTTGTCCAATTATTTTGCGTCAGAAAAGAAAAAAAATCTTGGCAGATTTAAATATGATGTTCAAAAGAGTAATATTTTGGCAAACTTAGTTGTCTTTCAAAATTTTTAAAAATTTTATGCATGTGAAGATATTGTTATTTATTGCATTTTTGTACTTTGCTCACAGGAAGACGGGCATGGGTTCAAGGATGCTATGAAGTATGTCCTTCCCAAGCTTCTTCTGGGACCAATCCATCACTGCCTTCACTACTTTGAAGTCCTCAAGGTCAGTTCATTCAGTTGTCAAAGGGAAACATGGTCTAATATTATACTATACTAAGTCTTGTTCTTTTAAATGCAACAATGATATTATTAGCAATGGGCATATCTGTGCTATATTTTATACGCTCACTGCAATAGTAGAAATGAACATAATTTGTTGCTGTCAGTACATCTGTACATTTGACCTGCATCCATTCACTGCAATAGTAGAAATGAACATAATTTGTTGCTGTCATTACATCTGTACATTTGATCTGAATCCATTCACTGCAGTAGTAGAAATGAACGTAATTTGTTGCTGTCAGTACATATGTACATTTGACCTGCATCCATTTTATTACAATAGTACAAAGACTATTTATTAAACTTAGAACAATGAAATGTAATACACTTCATTAGTAGATGACCTAGTTAGATTTGTATGGCATTACAGTTTTTTCTATTTTTAAACATTTTAGCATACATTAAATTTCTTCAGAATCCTCAATAGTGAAATTGCTGACATAACTGAAACTTAGAACAAAAAAGTTTAAAGCCTCTTTGTACAGTTCATAATTTTATTGGGATTTTCTTGACTCCAAAGTAATATGGGGAGTTCCTCTGTAAATTTTGCTACAAATAATCATGTAACATTCAACATCAAATATGACTTCTATTACTGAAAATAGAAAATCCTTTAAATGACTGTTTCAAAATCCTCTCTGAAGAATCTGACTAATTGGACTGCAAGCACATTGGCATTGAGGGCTTTCAAAGTTACATAAATTATATGAATCTGCCATTACATATAGTTAATGCTACTAAAAATAGAAGAACATTTAATAATTTTTTTTACAAACAAGCATATTAGAATTTGATGGAAAGCAGCCTAGGTTTGAGGCCTTTAACATTTTTAGAAATGATGCCCATTCACCATCAAATATGGCTGTCATTTCTAACCCCCAAAATATTTACTTAAATAATGAGCAGTGTCATTAGAAATGTATGCAGAAAGCATCCAACTTACCCAGATTTCTTGGCTGACTACTCTTACATTTGACAGATGTCAGAAAGCATCCAACTTACCCAGATTTCTTGTCTGACTATTCTTGCATTTGACAGATGTCAGCCAGGTGAGTGATCTCGAGATGTCTTGTTGTTAGTGGTATTTAGGTTGATCTGTCAAAATTGTAATTTAAAAAAAAAGCATGGTTAAAATTGGTCCTTTTGCTTTTTTTATGCAGGCTTTGATTAACTGTAGTGCCACTGAGGAAGATAGGGACTGCCTGGAGCAGGCAGATGGACTGCTTACAGCACTCAAAGCCATGCTGGAGAAGAAAATCACTGGCAGCTTCCTCAAGAAAAAACCATGGTTAGTGCCTCGATTTTATAGTTATTTTGAAGTGGCAATCATGCTGATATCATGGCTTTTTTGGCATTCATTACCTTATGATGTACTGTTGAGCCTGCCTTAAGATGAACTTATTTTAACCAATCCCCTGTCTTTAACAGTCACATTTTAAAGGTCTTTACATGAAGATTTAGAAGAAATAATCTTGTATTAAGCAGCTACATGTCTTATGAATCCAGGTGTTCTCTTCCATAAGGTGATAGCTGTAGACTAGTATTAATATTAGTACCCTTACTCCTACCATGTGGACAGGGTACTAACAGGAGCATATACGTGTCAATGGAGCAAGCCGGGTGTGATTCACACCCGGTGCTCTTTTAGCCTAATAATAACACTTTAAACATAATCCTTGCATATAGTCCAGTAAATTGAGTAGTCCTCTTATTTAATACCGGAAGTATCGAAAATCATTATAGGAATAGTTGTAAAATCTCGTTTACCTTTTATAGCCGATATTTTCATTTAGATCGTCCGCCATATTAGTTCAAATAATGATTACATCTGTTCTCAGCCTCGTTTGTTTGTGTGCCATATAAGGACATTGACGCCTTATTTGGAAACTTAAACAAATCGTAGTAAAAATTTGGTGCTGTTTGAGTCAGAAATTCCGCGCATTAAAAGTAAATACAGTTTATCGGCAACTTTGAAATTCCACCAAGAAGCGATTATTTGCCACTTGATTGATAATAATATAGCATAGACTATCCAAATATGGTCTGGCAAGCCTTATGTAGAAAAGGGGTCACGGCGAGAGTCTCGTGTTATCTGTCATGGTGGACACGATGAAGTTAGTGAAACCATGCCAATTTATTTTATCATGTAAGGGCTTAATAAATTCAAAATAAGCCAAACTTCTTTCACAACATGATAATACTTATGTAGTAGATTTCTACAGTTTGTTTTTCTGACTTTAGTGATGATATTTTTTGCTCCGTTACATGATATGGGATCAGTTCGTAGCCTCAACCACAACAAATCAAGTTGAGGCTACGACATCATAGCTAGCTGTAGACAGGTTTGACTGTGTATAAAATGAACATTTTGATAAGACCATAAACTCGTGTTTCTGAAGTGTCTTATCTTTAGGAATATATCACCATGGTTCTGTAATGAGCAGAACATGGAAAATTTGATACCATAATTTGTTGCAGCCAAAAGGAATGTGTGTGTGTGTGTGTATATGTATATATATAATGGTAGTTTATATATATTGATTGTAGCAGGTTTTTCATTACAGTTGTATTTCTTGTTAAAAATTCTAAACTGCATTTATGGGTGACAACTCCAAATTGAAAGTGCCTTTACTGGTTCCTAAGTATGTTCTAGTGGAATAATCCAAAGTGCCATTACTGGTTCCTAAGTATGTTCTAGTGGAATAATCTGAAGTGCCATTACTGGTTCCTAAATATGTTCTAGTGGAATAATCTGAAGTGCCATTATACTTCCTAATATGTTCTGGTGGAATAATCCAGAGTCATAAGTTATGTAGATTACATTATCACAGGAAAAAATTATTATTATTAGTAAAATCGCCATGTTCCAGACTGATATTATTAGCTAAAATTTTGTCCTTGGTCAATGTTAATAAATAATATGAGATAGTGGGACCTTTGTCAGAAACAGTAGCATTTTTAAAACCTGTTTCTTAATTTCTGATAATGTTCTTTCAGTTTTTTCTGTCAGTGATTTAAAAATGATGATTACTGTCTTTGGAATTGCAAAATTTGCTCAGTTTTGATTTTTTTGTAAGTGTATCTTCCTATTTCAATTTCCAGAGAATGATGTGAGATCTCAAGTTTTGTTTAACTCATTTTGTAGCCTTGCTCTCACAGCTGGCTTTGGCTTTCATTGCTATGCAATGAAATTGAAACTAAGGCTTGGGGTAAAAACAAAGTGGGAATAAAAAAAATTGGGGCATTGGATGGCACTGTGAGCATTAAAAAAGGAAGATTAAATTTAATAACAAAGAATGCTATAAGATTAATTTTCTTGTTTATTTGCCTAGCATGACTTTTTTGACATCATGCACAGTATAACCATGCTGATGTCAGTGCATGCACAAGAGATCAAAATGTATTCACTTGATATGAATAATCCTCAAAGCTTTTACTGTATTTTCCCATGACTGATATCATTCAGTTCTTTGTACAGATACACTGTGGGCAGGCCAAGACTAGCTTTTATACATCTTCCATTGGGAGGAATGTATTATGCTATGATGTTGTCTTTATGTTGGTTTGTTGCCAGTTTGGTTATCACAGAGTCACTTTAGTTGTCCACCACTGGGTAAAGGTCATTGTGATTGTAACAAGGAAAATGGTTACCACAAAATACATTGTATTCTTCACCAACTACAGTTACCAAACTTTGTGGATAGCTTGCATGTGGTGCAGGACAGTATCATATTAATGTAGGGCTCAAGATGACTTTGAATTAAATAAGAAAAATGGTATCTGCTTAATAACTTGAGTTTTCCAGCATCTGCAGATATCAAACTTTGTGGACACTTTGTATGCAGTATAAGGCTGAAGTCACTGAGATTGAGAAGAAAATGGTTCCTGCATGATAACATTATTTCTATGCAACATATCTCAACTATACTAAGTGGATGGTTTATACACAGTAAGGAAGAAGGCTACAGGTTGTGGGGGTAAATGTTCAAAGGTTAAGGTCACTGACACAAGAATAGTTTCTGCACAATAATATTAGTTCTGCATCACAGACCTAGCCTAGGTTTTGTGGGTGGCTTGTACTTAGTTTAAGGAAGAAGCCAATGATTTGGGGATAAAATGGTCAGTGGCCAAGATTGAAAGAAGAAAATGGTTTCTGTGCTAAAATATATTGTGCCATTCATGGTGCTTGTTTATACAAAACATTTCCTATCCGAAGTGTATAGGTTGTCAACATTTATTGCTATTTTAAAATGCTATAGTATATATAATTTTAATTATTTTATCAAGATAATTGAGTTTTTGGAAGTACATTTTCTCATAATGTTTAAAATTCAGGTTGCTTTTTTTGATGCAATGTTTTTTCTTCTTAAGGATATAATAGTTGAATCTAAAGCTAGAGGTTCAATTTTCTTTAAAACATCATACATACAATTAAGAAAGTATTTATAATAATGGTTTATAATCTTGTTACCTTGAAAACCTGTGACCCTTTCCATACTTTTATGGGACACTGATAAAAAGTTGGCCTTAAAAGAGGTGTCAACTCACATAAGAGGGAGATGAACAGTACTGTAAAAGTAGCATAGTTTGTACAACCATTAAAATTCTTAAATTTACATGATTCTGTGAAAATTCTTTCAATTTCTAAATTGTTAATTTTATCTTGGAATTGAAAAACTCCTTGAAATTTTCCAAGAACTCCTTGAATATCTGAGGGAATACAAAACAACAAAATATATAACTTTTCTATTTAGAAATGATTTTTATTTACATATTGTCACAAAAATATGTATAAATAAGGAAAATAGGGTAAAAATTGTTTGGATCAAATAACACACACATATGTAGCTAACAGCAGTAATATATGGAAAAGTTTCAGTTCCTGTAAGATAAAATACTGCTTGAAGACTTAGGAAATCCTTTCATGATGGCTGTATGAATCATGTCCTGGAATGAAAGACAAGGTGTTCTCCCATCAAAGGCTGCCCTCCCTTGAGTTTCTAACATGCAGTCTTCTGTAATTATGTCCCTGCCTGTATAGACATGGATGTGTACAGGAAACCTTGTGTCCATCTGTCTGTTCATCAATTCTTTCTGAAGTCTAATTAGTGCACTTAGTCCCATAATTGGATTGCCATGAAGTTTGGTAAATATGAGGGTTATCACATGACAATACTCATATGAACAATAAATTGCTTCTGCAATTGTTATTTCTTGCCATTTTTTTCTTGCAGCTGAATGCAGTTTATAATCTTGTAAAAACAACAGATTTCATTGCATTTCCATGCGATATTATGATCATCATTGGAAGATACATACATCTACAGATAACTGT
This sequence comes from Sinohyriopsis cumingii, assembly GCA_028554795.2. NCBI lineage: Eukaryota > Metazoa > Mollusca > Bivalvia > Unionida > Unionidae > Sinohyriopsis > Sinohyriopsis cumingii. The sequence continues at coordinate 167,067,211 of CM068824.1, read as the reverse complement.
ATTGTGGCTATCTTTTTTTAGAGTTATTGCCCCCTTTTTTTAAATTACCTGAGAGAGAGAGAGAGAGTGAGAATTGTGAATGCAGTTTGCCTTGCAATTTTGCATAGATTGCACTCTGACTTGGTAAATATTATGGTCATCTTCTAATCATTTTGCTCCCATCATTTTTGTAAGATTTATTTTGCTTTTTGTCTCTCAGCTGGATGCAGTATACGACAGACATTTGGGAATGTAACTACTCTTGCTGTTTTAAGATCATCAGATGACATGTATGTTGACCAGTCATTATACAAGCTATTTTCACTATATTTACTGTTAAGATTCATCTCAATCTTGGGGTAGAGGTGGGTGTGGGAGAGACAGGGATATATTTACATAAGCAAATTGATCACTATTCCTCAAGTTGTCTAAATAATTATCAGAATCATTATGTCATTACTGAGTAAAGATTGTTTTCAGATATTGTAATCCTTTGGTCTTTTTTTAGGGAAATCTCTCTTAGGTTACAAGGCAGAACTGGTCGACAAGCAGTTGTACAAAAAATGTACGAGTTACAGAAGAGCATTGATGGTTGGGAGGGCAAAGATATATGGCAGAGCTGTAGTGAATTTATTATAGGTATGTATCAAGATTTTATTTATCTTATTTTTTTATAAGGCTATAGTTTTTTTTATTTATTGAGACATTATTTTTTTTTGTGTATTGTACAGCATTTTGTCACTCAGGATGTGGGAGGTCATGGGTTCGATCCCCGGCTGAGTCATACCAAAGACTTACAAAAATGATACTAACAGATGCCGCGCTTGGCGCTCAGCATTAAGAGGTTAATGTTAGGACTGGTCAGCCTGGTGTCAGGATAATGTGACTGGGTGGGACATCATGCTACATGTCTGTGGCATGATGCCCCTGTGCTAGACATCACTATAAACTGCCACACTGCAAACATCGTAGCGAGATGACTGAAAAAATGTTACAACTATATTAAAAATCCAAATCACACACACTTGATAATGCTTTGAAGAAACATATAAGTTGGGAGAACTGGATGGGGTTTTCAGCTGATAATGAATCAGTGATGACTGGAATTCATAAAGGAGTTGCATCCTATATTTTGAAAATGTCTCCATCAGTGTACTTAACAGGTTGTCCCTGTCATTTGATGCACCTTGCTGTGGGAAATATAGCTGATGAATTAGAAGGAAAGTTCCTGAAGTATCGACCTGACAATGTACTTCATGCAGACAGAGTTGATTTGCAGTGGCACCTTATTTCTCAGCTCGAAGACCCTATCACTGGAAGATATACATTTCCTTTTCTTTGTCATGTTGTGGAGGAATGTTGGTTCTTTACCATTTTAATGCTGACTGAGAGATTGTTCAGTATTGTTAACAAAACTAAAACTGAGTTCAGATGCAGGCTCAGTAACCCAGTACTGTGCTCTGCTGGGGTGCAAAACACTCCTGGTCTCAGCTTGTGCAAAGTGTTTTTGAAATGCAACATGACGGTCTGTAGCTTTCTAAAGCTGAAAGTGCTACCTATGAAAACTTGAAGCAGTAATTGATGTCAAAAGACCTGAGGGGTAAATAAATTATTTTGTACATATGTTCATTGAATTTATCATGTTATATGTGGATTACTCTTTATCTGCTCGGATTAGTCTTTTTGTCCACTTGGATTACACTTTTTCCACTCCAGGGGTTGGTGTATATGCACATGACAATTTGATGCATCATCATACCTTTATCATGATAATACTATATATTACAACAGCATACATGCCAAACATTACGCCTTGGGCATAATCAAGATACTTTTTTTCACCAAATTATGTTTTACACTGTCCTGTATATGGATTATGCTTTTATTGGTATATTTAAGAATAAACAAAAATAAAGCAATAAAAAGTTGTTTTTGCTATTACTATTATCATCTCTTTAATTTCACTCATAAATTTGAGAACGTTCTTTAAAAGATTATTGCTGTGTAAGAATAGTGTAAGTGTACTTTCCTTATTTGCTATTATAGCAACTGTATATAACCTGTTTCCAAGAAAACAGATGGGTTTCTTCAGATATGAACTTTTCCTCGCTGATTCATTATATTGATAAGCTAGCTAGTTAGCGGACCAATCTGTACTTTTAAACAAAATGGCACCAGATGTTATGCAAAACACTTTACGATGTGAGTTGTGTAATGTTATATGATGGAAAATATTAGAGCCAATGGATTTTTTCAAACTTAAAAATGTGTCAGATCACAAAAAAGGATAAATCAACACCACATTACAAACTGTATAAGAAGAATATGAGAGTAATTTACTACAGCATTCTGAGCAGATAATCATGCTCATTGCAGAATTCCCGTTCACATTCAGCAAAAATTGCACATGCAGACTAATTACATTGAGTGCAGAATACAAATAATTTTTCAGTATATTTTTTTTTTTTTTTTTTTGTATTCTAATTCTAATCCATATGGATCTACCCTTTGTGACAAGAATTTTGACTAGCTGCAGACCCTGGTTAGTAGCAAAATTAATGTATATTTTTCATATGTGTGCTGTAAATCTGGCATGTAATATACAGATTACACATTTTACACCCAAATTACTCTCTTTTGCCACTTATAACAGCAATAATTATGCTTATATCTCTCAAAAGGTTGGCATGTATGCAACAGATTCAATGTAAAAATGTAGTTCATAAAATTATTTACACTTGTAAGCAGATTACTAGATTTGCAGACTGGTTTAATTTGTCCCCTGGTATTAGTATTGTATATTATTGTTAGTTTTAACAATCCAATAAGCTTAACATTCCTGAACCCTTTAAAGCACAAGCATTATGTTGTAAAATAGTGATAAATTATTATGACAGAGCTGTTCACATAAAAATGAACATTATGCTTTATAATAAAAATTATATTGGGATTATGATACTTATTACTGATATTGGGAGTACAGTATTGTGACATATTAATCGTATTTGGTCTAGTTTATTGTGATACATACTGATCATATTGTCACTAGAGTATTGTGACAGTGATTATATTCACACTAGAGTATTGTGACATGTTGATCATGTTGTCACTAGAATATTGTGTCATATTGACACTAGAGTATTGTGACATGATCACATTAGAACTTGAGTATTATGACACTTATTGATCATATTGGGACCAGAGTATCTGACACAAATTATTCATATTAGGACAGCAGTGTTGTGATATTTATCATATTGGGATCAGAGTATCTGACACAAAATATTCATATTGGGACAGCAGTGTTGTGATACCTATCATATTGGGATCAGAGTATCTGACACAAATTATTCATATTGGGACAGCAGTGTTGTGATACCTATCATATTGGGATCAGAGTATCTGACACAAATTATTCATATTGGGACAGCAGTGTTGTGATACCTATCATATTAGGATCAGAGTATCTGATACAAATTATTCATATTGGGACAACAGTGTTGTGATACCTATCATATTGTGACATTAGTGGCAGTATGCAGCATTCATCACTTTAGTTAATTGGTTTGCTGGGATTAAGAGGGCCAAAGGTCTGTGATGCTAACTGACTTCTTTATTGCACAGATGGAGTCCTCAACAAGCACATGAAAGGAAAGACCACAGAGCGACATGTTTTCCTATTTGATAGTTTAATCATCCTTTGTAAGCCAAACATGAGACGGGCCTCTGTAACGGGTCCACAGGGGGAGTATAAATTGAAGGAGAAATTCTACCTCAGGAAGGTGGAGATCAGAGACAAGGATGATACAGAAGGTGAGGATTACTGTTTGAAGATCGTAAGAATTCAACCAGAAGGGGTTCTCATTTGATGAATAATCATTTTTGTATCGCCAGCAAAGCATATGCAAGATACAGTGAACACTTTTCCAACTATGTTGGCATCAGCATAAACTTTTTGTATTTAGACATTGTTATATGTACAGTAGGTCGCAGTGATAAACTTTTTATGCTCCATTAATCACATTTTTGCATTTAGCTCTGGTTCAATAACAGTGTTGGACATATAGTCATGAAACTTGATGGTGATATTCATTTTTAATGGTGCTACTCAAAACATGAAAAAGTAGGTGTCAATGACTTACTTTTCATGCTCCAGCAACTTTTCAAGTTTTTTTATACACCTGTCAAAGGTGGAGTTTTCTGTTAACAGTGTCTGCCCTTCTATCTGTCTGTTACCAATTTTGTTTCAGCACAATTACTCAAGTTGTCCACCATCTATAGTTATCAAACTTTGTGTGTGGCTTGCACTTTGGATATTGAAGAGCCCTGTCAATTATAACAGCAAGAAGAAAAATGGTTTTAGCAAAATAACAACCGTACATACTAAACTTTTTGGATGGCTTCTGATCTAACCATTTTGATTTTAAAGGGAAAATGTCAAGGTCACATTGATTGAAAGAATAAATATGGCTTCCACAGAATAACAAAATATATTTTATGTTACTGTGGATACAAAGTGAGCATAAGTAGTATACAAATTTATGATATTCTGTCATAGGGTACTAGCATAAGAAGTATAAAAGTTGATGGTGTTCTTCCATAGGGTACTAGCATCAGATGTATACAATTTTGATGATGTTCTGCCATAGGGTGCTAGATTAAGGAGTACAAAATTAATGGTGTTCTGCCAGAAGGTACTAGCATCAGATGTATGCAATTTTGATGATGTTCTGCCATAGGGTGCTAGATTAAGGAGTACAAAATTAATGGTGTTCTGCCAGAAGGTACTAGCATCAGATGTATACAATTTTGATGATGTTCTGCCATAGGGTGCTAGATTAAGGAGTACAAAATTAATGGTGTTCTGCCAGAAGGTACTAGCATCAGATGTATACAATTTTGATGATGCTGTGCCATATGGTGTTAAATTAAGGAGTAGAAAGATTATTGGTGTTCCGTCAGAGGGTACTAGCATCAAATGTATACAATTCTGATGATGTTCTGCCACAGGGTGTTAGATTAAGGAGTAGAAAAATTATTGGTGTTCTGCCAGAAGGTACTAGCATCAGATGTATAAAACTTTGATGATGTACTGCCATAGGGTGTTAGATTAAGGAGTAGAAAAATTTTTGATGTTCCGTCAGAGGGTACTAGCATCAAATGTTTAAATATTGATGATGTTCTGTCACAGGGTGTTAGGTTAAGGAGTAGAAAAATTAATGGTGTTCTGCCAGAAGGGTACTAGCATCAGATGTATAAAATTTTGATGATTTTCTGCCATAGGGTGTTAGATAAGGAGTAAAAAATATTGATGATGTTCTGCCATTGGGTACTGGCATACAAAGTAATATACATGGCTCTGCCTCTTAATTAATTGCATAAGAAGTTTAAAAATTGTTTGTTTTCAAGAACCACTTCTGTGGTAAATAAAACTACAGTACAGTAATTATATAAACCCAGTTGTCTATAATATATTTTCAATTTAGGTGGTTAATGTTTTCTTTTGATGTACTGTTTTTAAGACCATGCCAAGGTTTAAGCTTCCATCTCTCTGAGGTCAGTGGGAATTTCCTCTAGCTTTTCTGGTTAAATTTCAGTTCAAAGCATTGATCACTTCACACCAACTTTTTATATATTTTTAGCATGTTGTGTAAGTTGGTGGAACTTTATGTAAATTTAACATAATTCTTCTGTTGACAAGTTGGTTGCAACGTGCAGTCCATCAGTGATAAATACAAACTCAGATTCTGTGGCATCATCCTTTATTTTGGTACTGTTGTTGTTATTGCTGTTATTATTGTTTCATTAGTTATTGCTATTGTTATTGTCATTTTTTTCTTCAGATTATAAGAATGCCTTTGAGATCCAAGCCAAAGATCATCCCAATAACAGCATCATTTTGGTTGCCAAATCTGCTGAGGAGAAAAGTAATTGGATGGCAGCTTTAATAACACTTCAAACCAGGAGGTAATTTTTCCATAATGATATTGAACTGATTTAATATATGATCTAAAATAGTAACATGGTAAAGAAAGCATGGTGTTTCTTCACTCATTTGGTTGCTTTCATGCATGAACCACCTCCCAATTAAGCTGTTTACTGTTTTAATTATATTTTAGTTTCTTTGGAAAATTCCATAAAAATACAGTCTTTGGTTAGGGGTATTAATATTATGGGCAAAGTTTTTTTCCCCTGAAAAATGCTGTATGCCACAGCTGTATTCACTCGTTAGCTTTTCACTCAGCAACAAGTTAAATCAGTAGGATTTATAATCACTCTGAATGACAGATGAAATGTTCCTAATATAAATGAAGTTATGTACAAAGAATTGCTACCTGCTTGAACCAATTCATGCAAACTGGTTGATAAAGCTTATCAGCTATGTTATAAATAGGCACATAAACACTTTCTGAGGTTCTCCAAAACTGTTGGTGTTAGAATGACATACTATCGACAGGTGGATAAAATTATGGATAAGACTTAAACTTAAAACAGATATCTGTTACAGTAAGCAGGTCGGAAAAGTCTTTTCTTATTATGCATACAGTTAGCAGGGTTGGAAGACATAGAACCACTTTTCCAGTAGTGACAGCATCTATATCATGGTGAGGATTAAGTGTTAAAGTTCATATCTGATATTGTGGGCATACAGCATCACAGTATATCAAGGTGAGGATTAAGTGTTAAAGTTCATATCTGATATTGTGGGCATACAGCATCACAGTATATCAAGGTGAGGATTCAGTGTTAAGGTTCATATCTCATATAATGGACTTACAGCATCACAGCTATATCAAGGTGAGAATTAAGTGTAAAGGTTCATATCTGATATTGTGGGCATACAGCATCACAGTATATCAAGGTGAGGATTAAGTGTTAAAGTTCATATCTGATATTGCGGTCATACAGCATCACAGTATATCAAGGTGAGGATTCAGTGTTAAGGTTCATATCTGATATAGTGGGCATACAGCATTGCAGTATATCAAGGTGAGGATTAAGTGTTAAAGTTCATATTTGATATAGTGGGCATACAGCATCACAGCTATATCAAAGTAAGGATTCAGTGTTAAGGTTCATATCTGATATTGTGGGCATACAGCATCACAGTATATCAAAGGAAGGATTCAGTGTTAAAGTTCATATCTGATGTAATGGGCATACAACATCACAGCCATATCAAGGTGAGGATTCAGTGTTAACATTCATATCTGATATAGTGGGCATACAGCATCACAGCTATATCAGGGTGAGGATTCAGTGTTGAATTTCAAGTCTGATATTGTGGGCATACAGCATCACAGGATATCAAGGTGAGGATTCAGTGTTAAAGTTCATATCTGATATAGTGGGCATACAGCATTACAGCTATATCAAGGAAAGGATTCAGTGTTAAGGTTCATATCTGATATTGTGGGCATACAGCATCACAGTATATCAAAGGAAGGATTCACTGTTAAAGTTCATATCTGATATAATGGGCATACAACATCACAGCTATATCAAGGTGAGGATTCAGTGTTAAAGTTCATATCTGATAGAGTGGGCATACAGCATCACAGCTATATCAAGGTAAGGATTCGGTGTTAAAGTTCAAGTCTGATATTGTAGGCATACAGCATCACAGGATATCAAGGTGAGGATTCAGTCTTAAAGTTTATATTTGATAATCACAGCTATATCAGGGTGAGGATTTGGTGTTAAAGTTCAAGTCTGATATTGTGGGCATACAGCATCACAGTATATCAAGGTGAGGATTCAGTGTTAATGTTCATATCTGATATAATGAGCATACAACATCACAGCTATATCAAGGTAAGGATTCAGTGTTAAAGTCAATATCTGATATAATGGGCATACAGCATCACAGCTATATCAAGGTGAGGATTCAGTGTTGAATTTCAAGTCTGATATAGTGGGCATACAGCACCACAGCTATATCAAGGTGAGGATTCAGTGTTGAATTTCAAATCTGATATAGTGGGCATACAGCATCACAGTAATATCAAGGTGAGGATTCAGTGTTAAATTTCAAGTCTGATATTGTGGGTATACAGCACCACAGCTATGTCAAGATGAGGATTCAGGGTTGAAGTTCAAGTCTGATATAATGGGCTTACAGCATCACAGTATATCAACGTAAGGATTCAGTGTTAAAGTTCATATCTGATATAGTGGGCATACAGCATCACAGTATATCAAGGTAAGGATTCAGTGTTAAAGTTTATATTTGATATAGTGGGCATACAGCATCACAGTATATCAAGGTAAGGATTCAGTGTTAAAGTTCATATCTGATGCAGTGGCCATATAGCATCATAGCTATATCAAGGTGAGGGCTCTAATGTTAAGGTTCATATCTGATACAGTGGTATACAGAATAGCACACTTCACTGGTAAGACTGCATTTCACAGAATTAGAGTGTACAGACAAATAGAAAAATTGCTTCAGAAGTTACTGGTCAGCTATGGATATTTCTAGCTTTGGACTGTCATTCAGTCAGCAGCTTAGTATGTTGCAGTTAGTATTGCTTTAATTTTGATTCTTCTTTAAATACATTATCCAATCATAATACCTTAAGAGAACTACTACAACCTTACAAATCTAGCCCTCCCAGATAACACTTTTAGCTGAAAGAAGCTAAAGGTCATCAGTTCACCTAGATGGCAGTTGGGCAGAGTGTTCTCCATTTGGTATATGGATTGATGGCAAAATCCCTGAATATCTCAGTTATTTAGATGGCAGTTGGGCAGAGTGTTCTCCATTTGGTATAGGGATTGATGACAAAATCCCTGAATATCTCAGTTATTGAGATGGCAATTGGGCAGAGTGTTCTCCATTTGGTATAGGGATTGATGACAAAATCCCTGAATATCTCAGTTATTGAGATGGCAGTTGGGCAGAGTGTTCTCCATTTGGTATATGGATTGATGGCAAAATCCCTGAATATCTCAGTTATTTAGATGACAGTTGGGCAGAGTGTTCTCCATTTGGTATAGGGATTAATGACAAAATCCCTGAATATCTCAGTTATTGAGATGGCAGTTGGGCAGAGTGTTCTCCATTTGGTATAGGGATTGATGGCAAAATCCCTGAATATCTCAGTTATTTAGATGACAGTTGGGCAGAGTGTTCTCCATTTGGTATAGGGATTGATGACAAAATCCCTGAATGTCTCAGTTATTGAGATGGCAGTTGGGCAGAGTGTTCTTCATTTGGTATAGGGATTGATGGCAAAATCCCTGAATATCTCAGTTATTTAGATGACAGTTGGGCAGAGTGTTCTCCATTTGGTATAGGGATTGATGACAAAATCCCTGAATATCTCAGTTACTACTTCTGCTCATGCTAAAAAACATGCTGTAGCCATAAGAAACCTCACAAAAGCCAGATTCAGCTTTGGGAACTTATTATTGTAAGTTGTAGTCCTTTCACATCTGAGTGTACTCCATCTATTTTTCCAACATTTTTCTTTTCTTAATGCAGATGAAGTATTGCCCTTTCAGTTTTTTTACACTATGTCATCTTCTTACATTTTTGACAGAACATGATCACTTGCCTGGGTAGCCTGTGTGACATCACAATAAGATTGGGCTACAAATATTTTTATATGCATGCATTTTTCTATGCCTTCAGCTAATTTTTTGTATATGTATAATTACATCATTACTGGTACATGTGAGTTTTCTTTACCAAGACATTTTTAGCATCCAGTCACCATGCTTTAGTGATATTACCTGTACAGGCCATCCTTGAACCTTCCTACAGGTAGTATTGTAATTAAGATCATCTTCTGTCACTATTTTCCAGGTAACCGCCATTTTGTATAGCTCTGCACCCACCCTGTGTTCAAAACAAAGACAGGTGCAGGCCCACAGGTTTATAATTTCTCCTTGCTGCATGTGATATTGTCAATATATTATACCTATATGCTTCATTGTTTATTAGACCGTCTGTTATCAATTTCAGGGTAAAACTTTTTAAGGTATAGATCTGCACTGTGTTCAGATGAAGGTTCAGTGCCATGCAGATTTATAAGGTCTGATCTATTTGTCATACAGATAATGCCATGGACAAAGAGCATACTAGCAAGCTATAAGCCCAGCCTTTATCCTCTAACCTGTTTAACAGTCAGATTCATTAAGTCTCCAAACAAGCCTCTAAGGAGACCAATTTAGCTCCTCCCACAACCTCTTTGTTGATACAGGGATATTGGGAAATCAGCAGAAAGATTTAAGGGCACATATAGAACACAGACCTCTGAAAAACCATCCATTCAAAGCTTGGCCCTTTGAAAGCCACAAAGTTCTTGCAAACCAAAGTGGATAAAACACAGAGACGGTCCAATAGTTCTCTCCAATGTTTCTCCTCTCAGCAGCCTCCTCCTCTAAAAGAAATAACATCATCGCCACTTCATCATTCCCTTCCATTAGGAGGAAGACTCCAGTTCTTTGCTGCTAAATGAGACAAGATATGCCATGATGATCCATGGACTAGCCAAGTGGGACTTTACATCACTTTCAACACTCCTCCTCCTCTGTCCAGAGTCCCAACAGTTGCAAATGTTCCAACAGACCCAGATAAAGCCACCACTACGCAGCAAGAAATAATCAACCTTTTCCAGAAAAGTGCAGTAGAACTTGTTCAAAATACAAATGATCCAGGGTTTTATTCCAGATTTATCTTGGTCCCAAAGGCAAATGGCACTCTGCATCATATCATTGTTCCATGCACCATCATCATTCACATCCCATGGTACTTGATGGGAACACCGCAGCGCATTTTTAATGCTGTCCAAGATGGAAACTTAACAATCAGTGTGGACTTAAAAGATACATATTCTCATGTCTCTAATCACAAAGCTTTGAGGAAGTTCCTGCCATTTGCCTACAATAGCATCATATACCAATTCACTCATCTTCTGAACTAAGTAATGGCACATGTCTGAACCATTGTTGGCAACATCAAGTAACCTGGATGACTTACTGCAAAAATGTAAGTTGAGTTATATCTTAGAACACGACATAATAACCCTTGTTACTCTGCTTACTAATCTGGGCTTTCTTGTGAACAAGGACAAATCTGACCTAGTACCATCTCGACAATTTGTTCATCTAGGTATGGAGTTAATTACACAGGCAAACATAGTATGTCACATTCAGGAATTCAGTTTTTTCCCCACCTACTCAAACAACCTTTACAGCAGTTATTTCATATCTACCCAGAGCTGCTGAATTGCAGGTCTGGATCATATTAAACAGGCCCTCAGAAATAATCAGTTCTCACAACCAGTCATGGAGAAAATCACTCCAGCAAGAAGGTCTTCCACTCTGAAAGCATATGAAGGCAAATGGCAAATTTTCACACATTGCTGTACAAAATAACATATCCTACCTCTCAAGGCATCTGTACTGCAATGGCTAACTTCCATCACTGGCTCTTTGAATAGGGAAAGTTAGCACTGAGTATGATGAAAGGTTACTGCTCCACAATCACTGACACCTTTCATCATCACAGAAGAGAGGATGTTGGAAACAATTTATCTAACCTTCTGTCTAAATTTGGACTGCTCCAGTGGCAGTGGTTTAAGCATCCACCTTGGATGTGGGAGGACGTGGGTTTGATCCCTGGCCAAGTCATACCAAAGATTATAAAAATGATACTAACAGCTGCCTCGCTTGGCGCTCAGCATTAAGATGTTAGTGTTAGGAATGGTTGGACTGGTGTCAGGATAATGTGACTGGGTGGGACGTCATGCTATATGTCTGTAGCATGATGCCCCCAGTGCTAGACATCACTATAAACTGCCATGCTGCAGACATTGTTGTGATATGGCTGATTTTTTTTTTAAAGCTACGTTAAAAATCCAAATCACACACACACACACACAAACATTCTCTAAATTCAATTATACATGGCCAAAAACATTGTCTCTGGCAAAAAATGTTGTCTATGTGGCCAAAGTGTAACCTATCTTGGGTACTAACCTGGCTGAACAAGACACCTCTTGAACCACTGTCAAGGGCATCTCAGGTCACCTTTCATACAAGACCTGCTTCCTCATTGCATTAGTGATGGCAGACAGAATCAGAAAGATACATGACCTGTCCGCAGACCCAGATTATATGCAGTTCTGGCAAGATGGGTCAGTTTCACTCATGATTGCATCCTCTTTCATTGCCAAGAACAGACTTCCTTCCATGAGTGACCAGACTTCTGTTATGAAACCACTGTCTAGTCTGGACACTTCAGTTCAAAGCCACCTGCAAGATAAAGTTTGGGATTTAAAGTGGAGTCTTAATACAATAGAGTGGCTGCATTGAGGGAGATCACACCTATTTTACCTCTCAAGAAAGGACAGGACAATATATCAGCACAGACTATTTGTCCTGTATAAAGTGGGTTATTTGCTCTTCATGTAGAGAAATAACCCCAACTCAAATGAACTTATTACGCATTTTGGCTCGCTACGTTAGAGCAGTTGCCACCAGCTTAGCATTTGACCTGAACTGTTCTCTAGCTTCATTATTCAGGCTATGGGATGGAGATTCAGTCCACATTCTCTAGCTTTTATCTCCCAAAATCTGTCACCCTAAAAGGGCTCAGTTCAGTCTGGTGGGACCTAATATCCACGGCTCAAATGTTCACCTTAAAACGCAGCTTCATGACTTTTGCTGAATTTTTCAGGGGAAAAATTTTCCATATGTGAAGCCACTCCTCTCCAGTTGGGTAATCTAGGAGCTGTCTCACATACCTCAGGGGACTGGAGATGGTATCTCCAGGGTAAGGGGATGTATCTTTCTCCACCTCTTACCTATTCTCCTACGGTATTTTGATTGGGTAACATAGTTAAAGAAGAAACTAATTTTTTCTACTAAAACATTTCTTCTTGAATACTTACCCAGTCATGATACACATAACCCTCCAATCCTTCCCTCAGTTACAGCCATAGAGCGCATGCCTTATGCTTCAGTAGCAACTGAGATATTCAGAATTTTGCCACCAATCCCAGTACTAAGGAGACCTCACTCTGCCTGACTGCCACTGAGGTGGGCAGATAAGTTTTAGCTTCTTTTAGCTAACTGTATTATCTGGGAGGGCTGGATTTGTGAGGTAGTAGTAGTAGTCCTCCTAAGGTACAATGATTGGGTAAGTATTCTTGAAGAAACATTTTACTAGGAAAATTTGGTTTTTCAGTATGCTAGAAAGACGACTAGATGCAGTACTTAAGGAAGAGGAGAAGCAAACACCTCTGAGGTTACCACCACCAGAACATTATAGGTGAGTTAGTTAAAAAGGTATTGGAAAGTTAGCTGCAACTTGAGCCATGTTTCAGGTTTGAGATTTTTCCCAGTAGGAATGTGTTTAGGAATGTTCTACCAGGTTTCTTCATTTTAAATTATATTTCCTAAATTAGATATTTGATTTCTGTTACAGTTGTTTTTTAAAATACTTACTTATAGTTGATGTGTTTTATTAAATGTGTCTAATTAACAGCAACAATTAATACAATTTTATGCTCAGTTTGTATATCAAGTCAAGGAATACTTGTTTCTGAAATAATTTGTACAAATGAATGCCTGTATAGAACATTCTACCATCTTAAATATCTGCATCACATTTAAAGCCAACCTTTCTTTAGAAATGCCAGAAAAATGTTTAAAATTTTCATCATAAAGTGACCACTCAAGTCCTCTAAGTGGTTAGAGCTTCTTGGATGTGGGAGGTCATGGGTTTGAATCCCAGCTGAGTCATAAATCAGACTTATAAATGGTACACCGCTCCCTCGATAACTCGCGCCCGGATAACTCGCGATCCCGCTTATAATGCGGTGTCCGTCTTGGCTCCTGATTTTTTCCAGAGAAAATGTATTTAAAATATCTTTAAAATATGCTGAACATGAAAAAATTATGATAAGAATTCATAAATTAAACCTTGATATATTGCTCGTTTTATCATCGAAAATGGTGATTAATGCTCGTAAAAATATAATCCATATTTTGAAATTTTCAAGTTCTAAAGAAGAATTAATTTCAGAGATCTCGAAAACGCTTAATTACACGTATTTGGACGCCAATTTTTGATCTGAGACGCAGAAAATCACTGAGGCGGGAGTCCTTTGTACGCATGTAATAGGTGCATGGGAAAATTCAAAGATTTGCCGGTCCTGTTTCAGCCACCTGCTTTGTGGGAAAATGTGTTCATCAGTTAACTGTGCTGATATTTACAATGACAGAATTCAATGACTGAAAGACTCTTTGATGTACTGTTGCCATTTTATAAGAGTACATTAAAAAAAAAAAAAGAACATGATGCAACAGCTAGGCGGCTAGTTCGAAGGCTTTTGACTGGCGGCCAAGTGAGAAAATGTACTGATATTTAGTGATTGAATTCAGAGGCAGAAAGACCCAGTTTTAAAATCCTAGTGAGACCTCTGTTTAAAGATATCATATATTATGTAAGTTTTTATGATAAATAGTTGTCAGTATACTGTAAATAAACAGTCTGGTGAAATAGCGATCAATGAAAACTTCTGGTAAATGCTAACAGGTGGCAACAGAAAATGAAATAAACACCAATTAAACGTCTTCCTATGTGAAAGTCACATTCTAATCCTTTAATTCCGTTTAATTGTAAACATTATAATCACAACATATTCTGTTCATTGAAAACATGAAAGGAGTCAATCGACTGTCACATCGAAACCCGTGAGTACTTCTGTAGAACCTAATTACATGCCAGCTTTGTTTTGATCAACAACTTAGGGAAGTATTTGTTGCATTAAAAAAAGAATAGATTACAAGAGACCTGGGGTGCTGGATTAAGGGTCTTGGAGCTGCCTTTGACATAAAGCAAAACAGTAACAGAGACAGCGACGATGATAGTGACTTCGAATGTTTCAGTGAAACTGATGTCATTAATGCCGAGGCTGTTTGGGAGAAATTCGTACAGACTTATGGTCCTGAGATGGGTGTTTCTCTTGATGATATGGAGGAGTGGATTTGTGCTGACAATGATTGCCCCACAGCCGAATACATGTCAGATGAAACTATAATTAATTCTATAACGAACAAATTTGCAGCAGAAGACGATTCTAACTGGAGTAACACAAGTGTTGAAAGTGATGCAGACACAGATGTTGCACCCCCACCCCCACCCCTCTGCACAGGAAGCAATCAGATATTTTGATATTGCCATAAGGTGACTGGAGACCCAAAATGTTGACTACGTAAAGCTCATGCAGTTGAGAAATCTGAGGGATTTTGCTCAGTGACAGAGAAACCAAGGAGTAACACACACAAAAAAAATTAACTGATTTTTTTCAAAAAGTGAATTGATATTTGTCAAGCGTGGCACAAACGGCAAAAATTAACTTGTTCTAATTTACGTTGTTTTAAATTTGTAGACCAATTAAATATGTTAGTACTGATTAACCCTTGTTTTTTTTGTTTTCCATTTTACTTCTATCGCATTCAAATCTATCTATCTATCTATCTCTCGATCGACACTGTTTCTCAAAAAAGAGTCGATCTTTTGTATATAAAAAAACGTCTAATTTGGATCAAACAATAAAACTAGAATGTATCCAATTCAACATAAAAATTAGTGACGTAGTACGCAATGTGTGAAGTGGTACACATGTTAAACAAACGGAAACCATGTGGAATAATGTTTTCGATGATCGCCTCAATATACTGTAATTTATCCTGAAATTAATGTTATCCTATGAGGAAATAATAAAGTACACCATTGTGAAGAGATATTTATTAACAGTTAATCTCAGATCGATTATAAAGTGAGTATTCAACAGTATAATCTGCCTACCCCCCCCCCTTATTTTTCCGTTATGTCGTCAATCACTTTATTGGTTTTGGGCTTATTTTATAGGTCCCTCGATAACTCATGCCTCACTTATAGTGCGGTTGATGTTTCTGGACCCTGATGTGCACGAGTTATCGAGGGAGTGGTGTACTAGAAACTGCCTTGCTAGGTGCTCAGCATTAAGAGGTTAATGTTAGGACTGGTCGGCCTAGTGTCAGGATAATGCGACCAGGTGGGACATGATGCTACATGTCTGCAGCATGATGCCACAGTGCTAGAAATCACTATAAACTGCCACACTGCAGACATCATAGCGATATGACTGAAATTTGTTTAAAGCTACATTAAAAATCCAAATCACACACAAACACCTTAAAGTTACAGTTATTAAAAAATTAAATTTTTTAAAACCTTTGTGACATCAATCAAAATAAAATTCAATTTTGTTTTGACAGATTAAAAAAGAAGCAACAGTTAAGTCAATAACTCCTTTTTCTTTGTTGATCAGATTCTAGGGAGTAACTTGTATGGAAAAGTGCTAATCAGGAACTGTCAATTGCTAATATACTACTTTTAGCAAAATAATTGGGAAGGAGAATGAAAAGAATAGTGTTAGTGTTTTTAATAAATCAGTAATTATTATGAATTCTTTCTTATATGTCCACCATCTAACAGAGTGTATCATGTTACGATTTTGTCCAGTTATTAATCTGTCCATCTGTTCCCTGTTTCATTTTGCACAATAATTCAAGTTCTCCCCCATCTACTGTTGCTATACTTTATAAGTAGCTTGCATTTGTGGCAGGAAAGAAACATCAGTTTCAGGCTCAAGAGGTCAAGGTTACAGAAACTGTTGGAAGGAAAGAAGCTTTCACTTAATAAATTGACTTGTATACCAGATGGCTTGACCATGCTTAGTAAATGATTTGATTTGAGATAAGAAATAGCCTTTTAGATTTAAGGTTAAAAGTTCAAAGGTCAAGGTCTCAGTGGCTAACAATAAAATGATTTCTGCTGGACATGTTGGTTTTTATTGCCAATTTGGCAAGACTTTGGATCACTTGCATTTAAGACATGTAAGACACCTATCCTTTCAGGGTCATTAAGTCAAAGGTTGTTGTCACAGTGACAGTGATGGAAAAAAATTTAGTTCTGTACTGCATACCCAGAGTAAACTTTGTAGATGGCTTGTATGTGAGACAAGGAGGACATTTAAAGCCCATGCCCCAAAACATGAACAAAATGTGTGTCTGGCACATGTTTTAGACAAGAAAGGCACTTACACATTTGGGCGTCAGTGGTTCAGAGGACATTGCCACTGAGAATGAAAGAAGAAAAGTGGTTTCTGCAAAATAACTTGAGTTCTGAGTCTTTTACCTTAACTAAAGTTTTGTTGATGACTTGCACTTAAGATACAGAAGACACAAATTAATTCAAGATGTAAATGGATGAAAGAGGATTTCATATAAATAAATATAATAATACTATTTATCACATGGCATGTATGTATTTTACTGTTTATGTAAATTTTCTTTTATTGGTATTATTCATGATTTTGTAGTGGATATGCCTCTGCTAGGAAATTGGTCTTATTGTTTTAACAAAAGGAACATTGTGTTTAGATCGAGGATTATAGCATAAACAAAATCAACAAAATTTTATAGCTAATAAAAAAATTGCATTCACCAAAACTAAAATTGACCTGTGTTTTTTCTGTCAGATTTGCAATTGAGGACTCAGAGGAGAACATAGTGTTTGAGGAGAACCAGCAGTCCTCAGTTGAGAGTCCCCTAATTAAGGGTGGGACTCTCTTAAAACTAGTGGAGAGACTTACCTACCACATGTATGCTGATCCTAAGTTTGTCCGCACATTCCTGACAACCTACAGGTCGTTCTGCAGTCCCCAAAATCTCCTGGATCTGCTAATAGAAAGGTAAATGAAAAGGATGTTGTTCTCTTTTTATATTGTTGTCATTGTCTGATGAGACACAGGCATTGGCTTGGTTAGAGATATGCATTATCACAGTGAGCCAGGCTTAGCATGGTAAGACATGCATTATCACAGTGAGACAGGCTTAGCATGGTGAGACATGGATCATCATAGTGAAACATTAGCATGGTGAGACATGATTATACTGAGACAGATATTAGCATGGTGAGACATGCATTGCAGTGATACAGGCATTAGTATGGTGAGACATGCATTATAATGGTATAGGCAATAGCTTGATGAGACATATGCATCATAGTAATATAGGCATTAGCATGGTGAGACATGCATTATAGTGATACAGACATTAGCATTGTGAGATATGCATTATAGTGAGATTGGCATGTTGAGACATGCATTATAGTGATACAGGCATTAATATGGTGAGACATGCATTATAGTGATATGGGCATTGGCATGGTGAGATGTGCATTATAGTGATACAGGCATTAACATTGTGAGACATGCATTATAGGGATACAGGCATTAACATTGTGAGACATGCATTATAGGGATACAGGCATTGTGAGATGTGCATTTTAGTGATACAGTCATTAACATTGTAAGACATGCATTATAGTGATACAGGCATTAGCATTGTGAGACATGCATTATAGGGATACAGGCATTGTGAGATGTGCATTTTAGTGATACAGTCATTAACATTGTAAGACATGCATTATAGTGATACAGGCATTAGCATTGTGAGACATGCATTATAGTGATATGAACATTAGCATGGTGAGACATGCATTATACAGGGTCTGTAGTGGACCTTGAAAACTTTGAAAAGCCTTGAAAAATGAATGGTCTCTCAAGGCCTTGAAAACACCTTGAAAATTCAAAAATATTGTCTGGGTACCTTGAAAAATGTTGATTTTCTTGAAACTGAAAGGAATTAATAAATAGTTTGCGTTATACAGATTTAAATATAAAGGAAAAGGAAATTTAAAAAAAAAAAGAAATCAAAGCAAAGCAGTCTCTCGCTAAGTTTGTGCTGGAACAGAAATTTCCACATCTGGCCACTGCGCAGTCGTACATTTTGAACTTCCGATTGTATATGGCCCGGATGTAGCCACAGTTTAAATTCTAATCATTTGTACATTTTGAAATGTCTAGATGCCAATTCAAACTTCGGTGGCTAGATGAAGAAAACTATAAAGTTTGGATTATGAGAGCTTTGCAAAATGCAAATTATGCCAGAAGGATATTGATTTGCGTGCAGTGGGAGAGAGTGCTTTTCAGCTAATACGGCAAAACACGAAGCCTTCAGCATGAAATCGTGTTTGATGAAAGAGGTATCTATGAACAAAGAGATTCAAGTTTTAAAGTAGAAACTGTGTAAAGTCTTAATTATGAAATTAGTTTGATCCGGTTCTTTTTTGGTTTGAGTGGAAATAGGACAGAAAATAATTGCAATGAACATGATAAATCTAAAAATATAGAATACAACTAACTGAGAGAAATATTATTACAATATGAAATAGGTTAAAATATCCATATGCTGTTTTTATATAAGTGATAGCGTAAATAGAACATAACATTCTTACTTTTTGTTTGTTTTTTGGGTGTCAGTGAAGAAGAAAAGCAGGTACTGAAAAAGACATTGAGACAATGACAGCTGCTGATGATGACTATGCACTGAAAGCAGAGACTCGTAGTAAAATTTACATTATCGTGACATCAAATAGTTTGAGGAAAAGTGTTAAGAACAAAATCGCTGAACTTGGAGCTCTTGAAAAGCAAATTGATGACAAGCTACAAGAACTGAAAAAATCACTCTAAAATATTTTGGACTCTGTAAATAGTGTAATGTAGACAGAGTAAAATGAACATTGTTCAGTGACTGTACATTATTCTAATGCCCGGATGTAGGATGTTTAGGAATGGGAATGATATTAACGTAAGAGTAAGCATTAAGTTGTATTTAAGTACGGTTTCATTGATGTATCCTTTAAAATTAATGTAAAAATGAACCTTGAAAAACACGATAAAAAACCTTGACAAACCTTGACAAAACCATTAATATTTTGAAAGAAATATGCTACTAACCCTGATAATCGTGTCACAGGCATTAGCATTGTGAGACATGCACTATAGTGAGATGGGCATTAGCATTGTGAGACATGCATTATAGTGAGATGGGCATTAGCATGGTGAGACATGCATTATAGTGATACAGTCATTAGCATTGTGAGACGTGCATTATAGTGTCATAGGCAATAGGATAGGTAGTTTGTGGGCTGTTGATGTTTTGTATTTAAGTTTTTGCAAGTTAGGTACAGTGGGGGAGGGGAGAACACATCAATACACCAGACTTGTGGGTGTGAACAGTGGATTAAGATGAATACTATTTCTTACTTTGTAATTATTGCAGAGCTAGTTTTGGCATCAGCTTTTAGTGTTGGTGTTTTAAGCTTACAACCAATTTTTATTCTGCTCCATGTTTAGGTTATAAAGGAATATTTAATACTGCTATAAACAAATAACAAGTTACATTAGCATAATTTCTTTTACATAATTAACAGGGAAACTTGATTTGCAGGCATTTAGTTATATTAAGTTGTTAAAGCTTTATATAATTTCATGAAAATGTAAAATTAATTTGTGATGACTGACATAGTTGGGATACATTTTAAAGCAGTAGTGAAAAAGAAAAACAGATTTGATGATTGATTTTTACCTTGATTACATGCATTTCTCCCATGTTAGATTTGAGATTCATGAACCCCCAGTTGATCAACCGATAGAGGAAGAGGGGCAGAATGACACTCTGATGATACGGGATGATATAAAACGCTTCCGCAAAGAATATGTAAAGCCAGTGCAATTTCGGTAAGTTTAATAACTTGAAAAGCAGTCATTATATTTCTCTGAGATTGAATACTTTTCTAGAATTAATTAAATTCTTTGCTTAAAAGAAGGCTTTTGTTGACAACATTTACCAGGAGTACTGTAGTACAATTTAAAATGAAGTCATTACATTGTTATTGATACTTAGTAAATTTAAATCTTGTTTATGCAATCTAAGTGATACTTAGTGAAGTTAAATCTTGTCCATGCAATCTAATTGATACTAAGTAAATTTAAATCTTGTCTATGTGATCTGATTTTACACTTAGTAAATTTAAATCTTGTTGATGCGATCTAATTTTACATTTAGTAAATTTAAATCATCTCTATGCAATCCAATTGTTACATAGTACATTTAAATCTTGTCTATGTAATCCAGTTGATACATAGTCCATTTAAATCTTGTCTGTGCAATCCAATTGATACATAATAAATTTAAATCTTGTCTGTGCTATCCAATTGATACATAGTAAATTTAAATCTTGTCTGTGCAATCCAATTGATACATAGTAAATTTAAATCTTGTCTGTGTAATCCAATTGATACATAGTAAATTTGAATCTTCTCTATGCAATCCAATTGATACATAGTAAATTTAAATCTTGTCTATGCAATCCAGTTGATACATAGTACATTTAAATCTTGTCTATGCAATCCAATTGATACATAGTACATCTAAATCTCATCTATGCAATCCAATTGATACATAATAAATTTAAATCTTCTCTATGCAATCCAATTGATACATAGTAAATTTAAATCTTGTCTGTGTAATCCAATTGATACATAGTAAATTTAAATCTTCTCTATGCAATCCAATTGATACATAGTACATTTAAATCTTGTCTGTGCAATCCAATTGATACATGGTACATTTAAATCTTCTCTATGCAATCCAATTGATACATAGTAAATTTAAATCTTCTCTATGCAATCCAATTGATACATAGTAAATTTAAATCTTCTCTATGCAATCCAATTGATACATAGTAAATTTAAATCTTGTCTGTGTAATCCAATTGATACGTAGTAAATTTAAATCTTCTCTATGCAATCCAATTGATACATAGTAAATTTAAATCTTGTCTATGCAATCCAGTTGATACATAGTACATTTAAATCTTGTCTATGCAATCCAATTGATACATGGTACATTTAAATCTTGTATATGCAATCCAGTTGATACATAGTAAATTTAAATCTTGTCTGTGTAATCCAATTGATACATAGTAAATTTAAATCTTCTCTATGCAATCCAATTGATACATAGTAAATTTAAATCTTGTCTATGTAATCCAGTTGATACATAGTCCATTTAAATCTTGTCTGTGCAATCCAATTGATACATAATAAATTTAAATCTTGTCTGTGCAATCCAGTTGATACATAGTAAATTTAAATCTTCTCTATGCAATCCAATTGATACATAGTAAATTTAAATCTTGTCTGTGTAATCCAATTGATACATAGTAAATTTGAATCTTCTGTATGCAATCCAATTGATACATAGTAAATTTAAATCTTGTCTATGCAATCCAGTTGATACATAGTACATTTAAATCTCGTCTATGCAATCCATTTGATACATAGTAAATTTAAATCTTCTCTATGCAATCCAATTGATACATAGTAAATTTAAATCTTGTCTGTGTAATCCAATTGATACATAGTAAATTTAAATCTTCTCTATGCAATCCAATTGATACATAGTACATTTAAATCTTGACTATGCAATCCAATTGATACATGGTACATTTAAATCTTCTCTATGCAATCCAATTGATACATAGTAAATTTAAATCTTCTCTATGCAATCCAATTGATACATGGTAAATTTAAATATTGTCTGTGTAATCCAATTGATACATAGTAAATTTAAATCTTCTCTTTGCAATCCAATTGATACATAGTAAATTTAAATCTTATCTATGCAATCCAGTTGATACATAGTACATTTAAATCTTGTCTATGCAATCCAATTGACACATGGTACATTTAAATCTTGTCTATGCAATCCAATTGATACATAGTACATTTAAATCTCGTCTATGCAATCCATTTGATACATAGTAAATTTAAATCTTCTCTATGCAATCCAATTGATACATAGTAAATTTAAATCTTGTCTGTGTAATCCAATTGATACATAGTAAATTTAAATCTTCTCTATGCAATCCAATTGATACATAGTACATTTAAATCTTGACTATGCAATCCAATTGATACATGGTACATTTAAATCTTCTCTATGCAATCCAATTGATACATAGTAAATTTAAATCTTCTCTATGCAATCCAATTGATACATGGTAAATTTAAATATTGTCTGTGTAATCCAATTGATACATAGTAAATTTAAATCTTCTCTTTGCAATCCAATTGATACATAGTAAATTTAAATCTTATCTATGCAATCCAGTTGATACATAGTACATTTAAATCTTGTCTATGCAATCCAATTGACACATGGTACATTTAAATCTTGTCTATGCAATCCAATTGATACATAGTAAATTTAAATCTTGTCTGTGTAATCCAATTGATACATAGTAAATTTAAATCTTCTCTATGCAATCCAATTGATACATAGTAAATTTAAATCTTGTCTATGCAATCCATTTGATACATAGTACATTTAAATCTTGTCTCTGCAATCCAATTGATACATAGTAAATTTAAATCTTGTCTATCTAATCCAATTGATACATAGTAAATTTAAATCTTGTCTATCTAATCCAATTGATACATAGTAAATTTAAATCTGGTGTAAACAAAATGTGTTGTATAAGATAATTAGCTTGCTCTGTTTAATGACTGAACAGTGCTGATCTCTGATTGTTATTCATAAAGGGTTCCTTTTGAAAATGTTGCTATTCAGTTTTAAAAATGTTAAGAGCCTGTATATATGAGAAAAGTAAGTTGTAAACAATTAAAGAATGATTATTTGGACTCATGAGATTTGTATTTTGTCCATATAATCACCTGGGTATTAATAAAAGTAAATAGAACAAATTATTTTCTTTAAACATTAATCTTGATAATTTAACAGTCTTCATTATCCAGAAATCTATGCTGAAATGGTTTTTATGAGATAAGTTTGACTTGACTGTAATTTTGATGATTGTATTTAAATATTTCAGTGTTGTGAATGTGTTGCGGCATTGGGTAGACCACCATTTTTATGATTTTGAGAGGGACCAGGGTTTGCTTCACAAGCTTAAGGAATTCCTTGACACAGTGAAAGGAAAAGCCATGAGGAAAATGGCTGACTCCATTCTCAATGTCATACAAAGGAGGGTAAGTTTTATGGATATATATAATAGCCATAGTAACTCAGTGGTTAGTGTACTGGACTTATGACTAACCCAGTTGCAGGTTAGAATCCTCACTGGATCTGCATGGGTATGATATGTCCTTGGGCAAGGCAATTTATTCCATTTGCCCCATTACTAAATCTGTGTTGCTTGCTGTAAAACACCAAGCCAAACCAAACTGCAGATCTCAAATGTTTTTGTGAGGCTAAATGTTTGGGAACCATTAAAAAAATTAATAAGATTTACTCACATGAATAGCAACAAAATTGTTTATGATAATGTGCATATTTTAACTGTTTTAACATTTTTTAGCAACTTGGAGATAGGGTGAGATTGAAAAAATAAATCCAGTCAAAATTTATCAGATTGTGTATCCTACCCTAATTAGATAAGCAGTTGTTAAAATATCACAAGTTAAAATTTAAGAGTTCCATTTTTGGATGAAATAAATGAATTTAATTTTTCCTTTGAATGCATTCACCAATTACATTGACTGTGAGGAGAAGCTCCAATACCTCTTGAATCTAGTGATTGCGGAAAGATGGAATATTTTATCTTTAGCAGCTGTACACCATGTAAACAATGGGAAGAATCTCTTCACAATCCTTTTCCTTACCTACCCTCCCCAAAATAATGGGAAGAATCTCTTCACAATCCTTTTCCTTACCTCCCCTCCCCAAAACAATGGGAAGAATCTCTTCACAATCCTTTTCCTTACCTCTCCTCCCCAAAACAATGGGAAGAGTCTCTTCCCAGTTCTTTTCCTTACCTCTCCTCCCCAAAACAATGGGAAGAATCTCTTCACAATCCCTTTCCTTACCTCCCCTCCCCAAAATAATGGGAAGAATCTCTTCACAATCCTTTTCCTTACCTTCCCTCCCCAAAACAATGGGAAGAATCTCTTCACAATCCTTTTCCTTACCTCTCCTCCCCAAAACAATGGGAAGAGTCTCTTCCCAGTTCTTTTCCTTACCTCTCCTCCCCAAAACAATGGGAAGAGTCTCTTCACAGTCCTTTTCCTTACCTCTCCTCCCCAAAACAATGGGCATAATCTCTTCACAATCCTTTTCCTTACCTCCCCTCCCCATCACTTGGTGACTAGGGTTGTTGACTTAGTTTTAGCTTTTGTGTTATATGATGTACATTATATCTTGTACCTCTCACAGAAATGAAGTTAATATTTCTGGATTATTGACTATCCATTTACAAAGTTGGTACAGTATTGAGAATAAAGATATTTACTACATATTGTAACCATTATTTTGTAAATTGTTGATATTTGTTTGAATTTTGTGCAGAAAAGAGCGAAAACAACTTTAGTAGAGTTCAACAAATAATTTATTTCCCAAGAATACAAAGTGAAAATTTAAAAGGAACTCGCTGTGAATTAAATCACTAACAGTCTTAAAAGTTATATAACAGGTACAAAAGTGTTCAAAATAAAGGCCATTTAACAAAAAGGTGTTCCCATGTGGCAATGTTGGCAAGCTTGTCCGGTTTACAGTCATGTTCTTTGTTCAAGCGCCTATTCCTTAATTGTTGAGAACTTTATGCTTTGATAGCTGGCTTTAAAAACTCCTGAGAACCTAATTATTTAAGATTACAACTGTGGTATTAAATGTGTTACTTCAAACATGTGTGCCAGATGTTAGCAGTGATTAACCTAATTACTCAACTTAATTATTGTATTATGGATTAAGCCTGTTTGCTTGCACATGGAAATGAATGTTGGCAATGGCTTTAAGAAGTACTTCACTTTCTGGTATTCATTGTTTTTCATCTAAAAAATTTAAAAACAAAACTCAATTCACTTATAGCTGGAATATGTATGGCATGTATTTTAGTGTTACATATTGTTTCAGTTATTATTATTTCAGTGGGGTAGGCAGCTATACATTTTTCCAAAATATGACCCAGGGAGTAAGTCCTTGTGGGTAGGGAGAACCCTAGGGTAAATACAATTGCATGGTGTGAATTTGTCTTTTCATGTCCAATAGTTACAATATATGGCATTATGGTAGTGATCTCAGTAGTCAGAGATCATGGTCAGTCTAATAAGACAATAATGGTTCTTGCCCATTAAGTTTAATTAAAGACTATACAACATTGTCCATTGTCAAGGGAATTGAGACCCAATCTCCAGAATCAACATTACCATATTAGTGCCTACACAGTGAACTATTAAAGACAACTCAGACATTAAATTTTGTTTTTGTTTTCAGACAGAGTGTCCTGGTTCAGAGAGAGAGTTCACTTATCAGAAACCTCCTCCACCTATTGAAGTGCATCTGGCTCGACAGAAGGAGCAGTTTGATGTTCTCACAGTTAGTATTGATACAAAATAATACATACAGCTATATAATGGTAATGACAAAGAGTCTAATTGCTAATATTTCACCTCCCAAGAAATATTAAAGTAATTAAATATTTTCAGTCTGAAACAATAAAAAATACCAGTTGGCATTAAAAATTGGCATTAAAAATGGAAATGCACTTGTCCCGGTAATAATTTACCTTTGAAATTTACCAAAAATTATTTTTAGCTCTACTGGCCATAGACCAGATGAGCTTTGCCAATTATCTGTCAGTTTGTCAGCACAAAATTGTTATTGCTTCTACTCGTAAACTATGACATCTAAAATGACAGTGGTGCCAGGCAGGGCTCCATTATAGATTCCAAAGTAGCCATCTTGAAAGTCTTGTCGTTGTTTCTTCTGGTTGGCTTGTCATATTGACATTGGGGTTTTGCCAGAAAGCTTATTATGATGACTTGTTGGTCCTAAATAGAAGTGTTGTTAGTTGGATATTTCAGCCATCTTGGCAGCTGTCTTGAAAGTCTTATCATTACTCTTCCAGAATTGAAAGCCATATCAGTGTAGAATTTTGAACAGAAAACTTCTAATGATTTCTTGTTGGTACTAAATGAACATGGCACTGACTTGACATCAAGTATGGTTGTCATAGTACTCATCTTGAAAATCTTGTTATCATTACTCATCTTAAATGGAAGGCCATTTTGACATGGAACTTTGACCAGAATGGTATGTATGGTGCCATATTGGTCTACCAGAAGACTTCTTCTGATACCTAGTTGCTCATAAATGAAACTGGTGCTAATAAAAAATCCAGTATGGTTGCCATGATGGCCATCTTAAAACACTTGACACTACTCTTCCAAAATGGCTGGTCATATTGACATTGGGTTTTCATTTGAAGTCTTGAAATGATGTCTGCTTGGTCCTAAATGAAAATAGTGCTACTCTGAAACGACTGTAACAGCAGCTACTTTGAAAATTTTGTTATCGCTGAAGACTATTAGAGATGGCTTCAACCCTCAGATGTTTAAAGGAAGAAATAGTCATATGTTGAATTCCTGGAAATTCTTTTCGATCAATAGAGTGTCAATCCATTAGGGGATTTTTGTTTTTTAAAAAGAAAATTTATCTCTGGTTTTGATCAACATATTTTAATACATCTTCTTCTTTTTTTTATATTGCTTTATGTCTTTTATGCCGTGTGACAGGGATCAACATTTTATCATCATGATCAATTTAGTTTGAGTATATGTTTTGCATGATAATGCTTACAGAGGTTGTTGAATGCTACTAAAAGCTTAGTAGAGGCATGCTATGTATTTGCTATTGTCCATAGAATGATAAAGGAGGAAGAAGCTATTTCATTTTGAGATCCAAAATCAGCAGGAACTATCATGTCAATATTAATTTCCTATAGGTACTGTTGTTGGATGTCTTTTTTGTGTGGAAACAGTAAAATCAGCTTATGAAGCTGGACAAGCTGCAACAGTGCTGCAAAAGTCGAGGCTTTCTTATATATTAATTATTGTTTGGATTTCTTCTGCTGCTGATTCTGTTGCATATTCTTTCTTACTAAGTTATTGTAGGATTAATGATGTTTGTATATGAATCTTAAACAGACATGATAAACTATGAATACAGAAGTAATGATTGTTACCACCAAAGTTTTTGTCCTGTGCTTTTTTTTCAGCTTCATCCTATTGAAATAGCAAGACAGATCACACTGTTGGAGTTTGATTTGTACAGAGCAGTCCAACCTTCAGAACTAGTAGGAAGTGTCTGGATGAAGGCAGACAAATACAAAACATCACCAAATCTACTAAAGATGATTGAATTTTCCAATATGGTATGTTCTGCCTTTGTTGGAGTTTGGTTTAAAAGTTTTTGTAGTGTAATTGGTTAATAATGAGCCTAAAGGAATAAGTAAATATGTATAAAAAAAAGAATTTTAGTCTTAAAATGAAATGGTAAAAAGTACGTGAATTTAATTTATATTCAGAATCAAATTAGCTCTTTGCCTAATCTATAAATTTCTTGAATCTATATTTCAAATTACTGACCATTATGGTTTCTGATTTTATGGTTTAATGTGAGATTGTGTATTTATATCGATATTTACATTTGCACCTGTTGAATGGAAAGATATACAAGCTATCAAAAAAAGTCACAAAAAAAGGACCAGCTTCAAAGAGAATTAGTTGAACTGTTTATAAGTTGTTCATTAATAATCTGAACAGACAGAGTCTGTCATTAATAATCCAAACAGACAGAGTCTGTCATTAATAATCCAAACAGACAGAGTCTGTCATTAATAATCCAAACAGACAGAGTCTGTCATTAATAATCTGAACAGACAGAGTCTGTCATTAATAATCCAAACAGACAGAGTCTGTCATTCATAATCCAAACAGACAGAGTCTGTCATTCATAATCCAAACAGACAGAGTCTGTCATTAATAATCCAAACAGACAGAGTCTGTCATTAATAATCCAAACAGAGTCTGTCATTCATAATCCAAACAGACAGAGTCTGTCATTAATAATCCAAACAGACAGAGTCTGTCATTCATAATCCAAACAGAGTCTGTCATTAATAATCCAAACAGACAGAGTCTGTCATTCATAATCCAAACAGACAGAGTCTGTCATTAATAATCCAAACAGACAGAGTCTGTCATTCATAATCCAAACAGACAGTCTGTCATTAATAATCCAAACAGAGTCTGTCATTCATAATCCAAACAGACAGAGTCTGTCATTCATAATCCAAACAGACAGAGTCTGTCATTAATAATCCAAACAGACAGAGTCTGTCATTAATAATCCAAACAGACAGAGTCTGTCATTAATAATCCAGACAGACAGAGTCTGTCATTAATAATCCAAACAGACAGAGTCTGTCATTCATAATCCAAACAGACAGAGTCTGTCATTAATAATCCAAACAGACAGAGTCTGTCATTCATAATCCAAACAGACAGAGTCTGTCATTAATAATCCAAACATTAATAATCCAAACAGACAGAGTCTGTCATTCATAATCCAAACAGATAGAGTCTGTCATTAATAATCCAAACAGACAGAGTCTGTCATTAATAATCCAAACAGACAGAGTCTGTCATTCATAATCCAAACAGACAGTCTGTCATTCATAATCCAAACAGACTAGAGTCTGTCATTCATAATCCAAACAGACAGTCTGTCATTCATAATCCAAACAGACAGAGTCTGTCATTAATAATCCAAACAGACAGAGTCTGTCATTAATAATCCAAACAGACAGAGTCTGTCATTCATAATCCAAACAGACAGAGTCTGTCATTCATAATCCAAACAGACAGTCTGTCATTCATAATCCAAACAGACAGAGTCTGTCATTCATAATCCAAACAGACAGTCTGTCATTCATAATCCAAACAGAGTCTGTCATTAATAATCCAAACAGACAGAGTCTGTCATTCATAATCCAAACAGACAGAGTCTGTCATTAATAATCCAAACAGACAGAGTCTGTCATTAATAATCCAAACAGACAGAGTCTGTCATTAATAATCCAAACAGACAGAGTCTGTCATTCATAATCCAAACAGACAGAGTCTGTCATTCATAATCCAAACAGACAGAGTCTGTCATTAATAATCCAAACAGACAGAGCCTGTCATTAATAATCCAAACAGACAGAATCTGTCATTCTTCCATTTTTACATTATGGTAAATATGTTTGTCAGTCTTTTCTAGCTTTCCTACTATGTTAATTTCAAACATTTGTTTTTGCAATAATTATATTATTTGCTTCCCCTTGCCTTGGGCAGGTTTAATCCTGGTAGCGATTTTGAAAACAGAAAGCATCAAGGATAGTAGAATGCACAACACTTAATCAACTCATTCATTCATTTCTTGCCTAAATGGCACTAGGTGGATCCCTAAGATTATCCACTTTTTCATGTTTTAAACAAAGCAGAGTTCTCAATGTAAACAGTTAACCTGCTCATTCTCTTTTTCCAATTCCTGGAAAGTCCATTTTCAATGAAGGGGTGAGAGTCCTAGGACTGCAAATATATGGAATGTAAAACCTGTGTTGTCTGTATCCAATATTTCAAATATTTAGTTTGATTGTTTATCAGAGTAATTTAAAAAAATAAAAATGGCAGCTTAAATCTTTGTAAGTGGATTTGAAGGGATGAAATTCCCAGAGTTACAGAAAGTTGTAGAATTAATTGGAACGTAGAATTAATCGGAACTTATTGAAGATAATGAACTAAATCACATCTGTTTCAAAAAATAGAATTGCCCAGCAAATATGGTTTGAAACACAAACAACATGACAGTGTTAGGTACCATATTGGTATTTTTGACACATTTTTTTTTATCATTATACAAACTGCCAGGGGAGTGGGCAAATAAGATATTTGCATTTTTCTTTTTCAGTTCACATTTTGGTTGGAAAAGTGCATCATTGAAGCAGAGAACTTGGAGGAGAGAGTGGCAATAGTGTGTCGGTGTATAGAGATCATGACGGTTTGCCAGGAGCTCAATAACTTTAATGCAGTGCTTGAAATTGTTAGTGCATTGAACTCTGCACCAGTACATAGACTAGAGCATACATTCAGTGTAAGTTGGAGCTTAAATTCTGAGCAGAATATTTCATCATGCGAGTGGATATTCAATTGTCTCTTTTTTTCTTTTTCTTTTTGCAAAAGTGGAATATCATTTCTACCTGTGACAGGTAAGTTGTGTATCGTGTGCATGCTTAGTAATGGATTGTACACAAATTCAGTTCCAACAGGTAATTATTGCGTGTACGGAAATCCCATTATGCAGCAATGAAATTTGTCTGTGTCGGATCATGGGTAATAAGTCAGGGACAGTCGCAGAGAGTGAATTAAGCACTCTAAAAATGAACTTTTGATGTAAAACTGTTATGCAGGAAAGTGATATTTATGTTGCCCACTAATGACACCAATCAGATTTATTGACAATTCACTTGGTTGTTACCAAGTTGATGAAGCCAAAATGCTTGCTGTCAAATTATTCCAGTAGCAGTTTCTTTTTTTTTCTGTCATAAACTTTTAAAAATATCAACAGCAGCAGTTCACTGCATAGGCTAATAAAGAGACATACAGATTTAACTTTACACCACAGCACTAGTACCATCAGCATCAACAACAAATCCACTACTGCAGGAATCCTAATCATATATATTTCCTAATGACATATTGAAATATATCAGCAGGAGAAAAATGATATTGCCATAGTGGTGATGCCACTTTCATCACCACAATGGCAATAATAATATCACTTTTGGAACTACTTTTCTTTTTAGGAAGTATATCTACCTTTAGGCATGTTCTTCAGACCTGTATTTCCATATTTAGACCCATCATTAATTTGACAAAATGCACATTTTGAAGCATTATGTGTACAATCTAAATTTGTAAAAGTTGCTGTCCAAAATTATTGTAAAGTTTTAGAACTTATTTTTAGTTATGTATCAGTGCAGCTGATAATCATATTTACACAGAATGGAGAAACAAATCCATGCAAAGTCTTTTGCCTTAAAAAATACATAACAACAGAAAATCTATTTTATTTTAGTAATTTTAAGGAAATATTCACTTGTGAAGTGGACGCATTTTGTATTCTCACTTGTGATTTTGCCACTTGTAACAATACACTTAGGAAATATTTCCTTATATCTACTCAAAAAATGTAGATATCGTTTTTATAGTATATGAACAATTTCTTTTGGTATTGTAATTCAGATTTATCAAGTCTCTCTATTTTGGTAGCCTAGGATAATCTCTAAATAGTGTCCATTATTTAATATCACACATCTAATCAAGTAGTTGAGACTGACCAGTAGTTACTGCTTTGATGTTAAGCTCTGTGTCAGCCAGTGCAACTTCCTCCTGGACACAGTCTGGATAAGCAACTTTTAAAGCCACACCCTGTGATATTAATAAGCAGATAAAACCAGGTCCTGCCTATGGACACATTCCTGCTCTTTACGTTTCCCTCACATTGTGGCTTACTATAGTGCCATTGGATAGTGCCATTGGAATGGCACAATAATCACAGTATTTTTTGGTTTGTTTCAAGACAAAGTGAAATCAGTCTTTAAAGGACGCTCAGGGAACCTCACAATTATGACTTATATGCATATATATCTTGCTCATGGAGGTTAAGTATTTCACAAAACCTGTGAAAAGTAGGGTTCATCAATTTTTCTTATGTGAAGGCATCCACTAATGCAGGTTCCTCTATATAATACATTCCCATTGGAAAATAAGCTCTGCTGATTCTCAAATCCAGCCCATACGGAAATAGCAAGAAATGGTGTCTTTCCTGACTAGACAAAGCGAAGAAATTCTACCAATTACCTCCTCTTAACACTGCTAGGTAGCTACCTATCAACATATGTTTAGCAGTTTAAGCTTTTTTCATGTATGTGTGATTTAGCTTTTTAACGTAGCTTTAACAATTTTTAGTCATATCGCTATGATGTCTGCAGTGTGGCAGTTTAAAGTGCTGTCGAGCACTGGGGCATCATGCCACAGACATGTAGCATGACGTCCCACCCAGTCACATTATCCTGACACCAAGCTGACCACTCCTAACACTAACCTCTTAATGCTTAGCACAAAGTGAAGCAGATTGAAGCTTTTTGCTGTTGTATAATCACCACATTGCCTCCTGATATTTAAGAAAAATCAACTTGAATCCTACCTATCCATCTAGAAAGTTGGTATAATATTGATTATTAATGTATTTGCTACAAACTATGATTATTTTTGTATTTTGATCAGTAATTTTGTGAACTTTTAGTTTTATGTCCTCCAGCATGATACCATTTGTGCTTCTTGTTTGTTTTGTTTGCATAAACTGCTTGAATTTTGTTTCCCCTTTTTTATTATTGAGTGCAGTATTACGATAAGAAAACATTTATGGGTTGTTATTTTTGATTGTTTTTGTCAACCTTGCATGTAGCGATACTGGTCATGGACCTGAGTAATTTTTTGGATGGTCTATTGTCTGTCATTTGTCATCCGTCTGTTCATTAAAGCCAGTTTTTTATCACTGTTCCTCCTAAAATTCTTGGAGGATTGCTTGGAAAGTTTACACACATATTCATCTCATACTTTAGTTGGTCCTAAATTAAAATTGTGCTGCTCTGAAAATCTTGTTATTGCTACTCCTTGTGATACACATGGATATGTATAGTGCTGACTTTTAAAAAACATTGTTTTATAAGGTGGATTACTGATTTTTTAACATTGTTTTATAAGGCGGATTACTGGTTTTTTAACATTGTTTTATAAGGTGGATTACTGGTTTTTTAACATTCTTTTATAAGGTGGATTACTGGTTTTTTAACATTGTTTTATAAAGTGGATTACTGGTTATTTAGCATTGTTTATAAGATGGATTACTGGTTTTTTAACATTGTTTTATAAAGTGGATTACTGTTTTTTTTAGCATTGTTTTATAAGACAGATTACTGGCTTTTTAACATTGTTTTATAAGATGGATTACTGGCTTTTTAACATTGTTTTATAAGGTGGATTACTGGCTTTTTAACATTGTTTTATAAGGTGGATTACTGGTTTTTTTAACATTGTTTTATAAGATGGATTACTGGCTTTTTAACATTGTTTTATAAGGTGGATTACTGCTTTTTAACATTGTTTTATAAAGTGGATTACTGGCTTTTTAAGATTGTTTTATAAGATGAATTACTGGCTTTTTAAGATTGTTTTATAAGATGGATTACTGGCTTTTTAACATTGTTTTATAAGGTGGATTACTGCTTTTTAACATTGTTTTATAAAGTGGATTACTGGCTTTTTAACATTGTTTTATAAGATGGATTACTGGTTTTTTTAATATTGTTTTATAAAGTGGATTACTGGTTTTTTTAAATTTTATAAGGTGGATTACTGGTTTTTTTATACAACCTCTAGGTTAGTGCAGCATATAGTGGTCACTTCATTTAAGCTTGACATGGCATCATCAGTGGTTTTGTCCATATAAAAACATTGGTCAGATTGAATGTTTGGGGCCACACATCCAATTCAAACCTGGTAAGACAAGACATCTTTCTTCTCTCATTTGCACTGAAACCACATCATTCTTTGACTCTGTGCTTACTTCCCATTGGTATTCCATAGCTCCATAGCTGTTTGTTGGTCATCTTGAAGATATGCAGAAGCAGGCAGCACAGCTGTCTTTATGGCATACTCCAGCCTTTAGGCTACGTGAGTCTCAGCCGCAGTGGAGACTGTCATTGGCATTAATAATGAAGGCCACCTGGTGAAATATCTGGCAGCAGTAAGCCTCTCTGTTTAAGAGGCAGTTTAAAAAAGGGGAAAGGAAACACTGCTTCTCTTTACCCAAACCTCCCTATCATTGCCAGTGACTTGAGACCCCACCAGCCCAACAACAACCTGTCTCGTGGTACAAAGCTCACTTTTGGTATGCTTGGATTGACCCTTTTCCACAAAAGTAAGGGGTGATGCAGGTTAGTTTTGGAGGGTCTTTGGATTTCATTTATCTGGTCCCCCCTGCACTTTCATTTTCCTCTTCTGTGGCAGACATCCCATCTGATCCAGAGAAGGTGAAAATTTGCACAAAGTGATCTGGTCTTTACTCATCAAGTGGGTCATGAGATAGTTTGCATGTTGAATTCTCCTGGATTTTATTTTAGGGTTTTTCTTGTACCCAATGTCAACAGGAAGCTCAGGTTAGTCATAGATCTCTAAAAGCTTAGCAATTGCTTAGCCTTGCCTAAGTTATAAATGGAAGAAGCAGGGTCTTTGAGGCTTTTATTCAAAAACAGTGCATATTTTTATATCCCTGTGCACCCCATGTGTTACTTCAGAGTTTAATGCCATTTTGTTTGGTTTGGCTTCCAAGGAACTCTATACCTTGTACTCTTATATCAGTCTCACACTCAGACTTCAAGGACTGGTCCAAGATTGGCCACATATCCCTTTGAATGCCACCATCTCAAGTGGTTAAATTCTTTCTCTGGCTTTTTGTGGAGAAGAAGGCTAGCATTTTTCAATAGCAAAAGCTACAGTTACATGATTTCTGATATATTTTGGCATCATGGTAGAAGGGATATAGGTTAAAATAAGGATGTATCAGACTTGCAGACCAATTTTGACATGAAAAGACCCAGATCACTCAGTGTTTCTCAAGTGGAATTTTCATGGGATTTGACATGACTCAACACAGATAAATTCAAGCCTTTATCCATGATCTTGAAGCAGTTGCTATTTCTTTTATGGCAATGGTTTTAGCATGCATTTTGAACATTTTGCATGCATTTTGATGAACCTGAACCATATCCAGATCAGATCAGAAGATTCTATGGGGCTGTGATGAAACAGGGATTCATAGCTAAGAACTGGCTACCATTGATGAACAAACAAAAGTGGTTATCCCAATCCCACTGTGTGACTGATATATTGGGATAGGTGGCAACACATTACCTGGTCCTTTCTTTCAGGCATTACTTTGATGAATGGATAAAAGTCATGGGTCACAGCATCTCTTTGCACTGGCAAAGGCTGTTAAAGAGAACATAACCCCTATTGTCATGGCTGAGGTATGTGATATACACTGTGTACTCTGAGGTATGACAAGATTAGATACGCTAAATGAAAGTTTCAGCTCATAAGGTTTGGGTGATCTCTGCAAGTCTCACATTCAGATTCAGCATTTCCTTCTGAAACATTACTGAAGCTGTTGGTTGGCATGCACAGCCAACCTTCTCCAGTTTCTGTTCAAGATCTAGCATTTACAGCAAAAAGAATTGAATATGGTGGGTCCTATGGCTGTCACAGATAACCATTAGATCCATTTGACGTCAGAGAACCTACTAATGGGTGTGGATTTAGTGCTTTCACTAAATTTACCCAAATTTTCTCTGAAGAAAGCATCATTCATATTTTTAATCAGTATATAGATATCATATATTATTTGACCAATGGTTTTGCTGTCTTCATGTTACGAGAGTTTTTTTTATCCTTCATATAGTCTCTAGCTACATTATGCCAAATGGTATCTGTGGTAGCAGTTGGATGCACGTGGATTTCTTACTCCTATTACCCGTTTTCCTAATGTTAATGTGATAAGGGAATGTATTCAACCGAGAAAGTAAATTATTTAGTAAATTATGTTTCTCCAAGAATACTTATCCAGTCACATTGCTGTTAAACCATGCCAGACCTTTGAGTTAGCCTCAATCACTGTTAAATGCCAGAATCATCAAATTAGATGATTTTGTGCATCTGAGATAGTACCACAACCTTACAGTATAAGGTCACTGTTACCAACATTTGACATTTTACTGGATTATGTTATTTTGCATTTACCATTTGTATAATACTTTTCAACTTGGAATGATGAAACTTGCAGTGTGCCCTCACCCCAAGAAACTTGTACACCCATACAGATTTTAAAATTGAAATGCATCAAGGATATAAAAAATGCACAAACCTTACTCTTGTCATTCATAGGTTTATAAATTCTAACTCAGTTGTCACCAAGCAGTCCCTAACATTGTTATTTTCTTCATGTTTCAAACCAAACGAGGTTTTCATTGTCAACGAGGAGCCTGCTCACTTTCACTTTAACTTGTTACTGGAAGACCCCATTTTCAGTGAAGGGGTGGATGCAAGGCCTATACAAGCATAGAAGGGAAACAGTTTGTCATCTGCATCCAATGTATGCTGCATCTTATTCTAATATTTCTTTAATAAATTTAAAAAAAGGTGGAGAAAATGCCCTTTCGTCTCATTGTTATGGAAAATTATGGAATCATCTAGAGTTTATAGAACACTATGAACTACATCTTTCATGCTGTGTGAACAACACAGGCTTGAACACACAAATATGGATGCTGTGTTAGTTTTGAAGTTCTGTTTTATTTAAAATACGAAGAAGGTGACAGTGTAAGGGATCACTAAGTTATAATCAAGTTAGATCCTATAAATCAGTGAATTGAGTAAGTTTTGTTTATTTTTTTATATCCATGCTTTTCACTTTTAAAATCATTAGAGGGATACAAGCTCATGGGAGGGAGAGTACAGAGAAACTCTAGCAAGAGGAAATATCTTTATGGGTACTACACCCTCATCATAAAAATAGGTGACTGACCCATATTTTGCGCATTACTTTTGTTAAATTATATATTTTTTATTGTTCATGCTTAAACATTAACGTAAATAATTGTATGAATTTCCGTTGGTATCCCACCCATGCAGAAAAATTACTGTGACCTATATTTCAGATTTTACTGGCTTAGGTTAAACTTTTTCATTTAGCTATGTGCATACTATCCTATCAAGAATCATGAAACTTGGTTCATTTCAGTAGATTGACCTCTCCATTGGCCTAATGGTTAGAGCATCTGCCTCGGATGCAGGAGGTTGCAGGTTCAAACCCTGGCTGAGCCATACCAGAGACTTATTAAAATGGCTTTGGCTAAGATTTTCCATTTAGCTCATGATCGCAAGTTTGCTATATTCATACTCTCCTACCTAGAATGATAAAACTTTGTGAGTGGATGCATCATGATAAGTTCTACATCCTTATTGTAAGAAGTCTTTGTGATGTATTTCATGTTTCAGTGACTATGTTGAAATTGTGTTTAAAGTTCATTAAAGTGTTGCCATTCATGTTCCAATCAGGAAACTTGGCAATTGGCTGTATCTTTATTAGTAATATACCTTTAGAACCAAAAGGTCATTAGCTTTACTAATATAGGTTTAATTGTGTTTATGACCACAAAAATTTTTCCATTCTATGTATATCCTAGCCCACTCATGAGGTTCTTTCTGACCAGAGCCATATGAAGCAGGAATAAATGTTTATTCTTAGTAAACTTTCCATATTACTGTGGTGATTTTACGTTGCAGATTGTGATAAGTTACCCTCAACAGGTTAACAATGTATTGTAGACATGGAATGTGGACTAGATGAGTGTAGAGCATGCTGCATGCTTTATCTGTAGTGGCTAATCAAGGTAATTACTGATGCAGGACAATGCTTGTATTACTGGCAATTTCTCTATGATTACTCAGAACTGCTTCTGGGGGCCCCAAGTGGCCGAGTGGTCTAAAGCGCTCTCTGTTACGGATCACTGCCATCTCACCTCTGTCTGCGTGGGTTCGAGTCTTGGATTCGGCTAATGTGGGTATGTGAGAAAGCTTGCCAGTAGCTTCTCGTGGGTCAGTGGTTCTTTCCGGGGTTTTCCCAGGTTCTTCCTCCACCATTAATACTGGCCACCATGTCGGCTAATGTGGGTATGTGAGAAAGCTTGCCAGTAGCTTCTCGTGGGTCGGTGGTTCTTTCCAGGGTTTTTCCTGGGTTCTTCCTCTACCATTAATACTGGCTGCCATGTATAGCCTATCATATGCTGAAAAATGGCATTAAACCATACAACAGCAACAACAGAACTGCTTCAGTGGCCTAGTGGTTAGTGCATCTGCCTCGGATGTGGGAATTTCATGGTTCTAACCCTGGCTGAATCATACCCAAGACTTATAAAAATGGTACTAACAGCTGCCTAGCTAAGTGGTCAGCATTAAGAGGTTAGTGTTAGGACTGGTCAGCCTGGTGTCAGGATAATATGACTGGGTGGGACATGATGCCACACATCTGTGGCATAATACCCTAGTGCTAGACATCACTATATACTGCCACACTGCAGACATTGTAGCATTATGGCTGAATTTTTTTTAAAGATATGTTAAAAATCCAAAATACACACTCAGTTACTCAAATGTTCACCTAGCAAACTCAGGCTTGCTGCACTGGACACTGATAATAACTTCTATGAATGACGATAATTGTTAAAAAAAAAGTAATAAATACAAAAACAGCATTAATCTCTGGTTGTTATCACCTTATTAGTGTGCTTTCTACATTGAAGTTCTTTTTTGTTGTTTGTTTTATGCCCTGACACAGTGCATTGGTTGGTTGGTTTGTTTAATAGTGTGTCAGCACATTACCGGCTATATAGTCTCTATTAAAAGTTAAATTTTTATTTTGAAAAAGATCAAAGTTAAAATATAATCAGAAGAGGAGAAGAAATTCAAAAAGAACACTTTAATTTAAAAAATGGCTGAAATTTCTTTGTTAAGATCACTTTATGTCTGATCTTTCATCATGATAATTGTTTGCAATGCCTACTGGGGACTACTAACAGCTTCACAGAGGACGATGTAAATGTTGGTTACACACTGCATGATAATCGATGTTTGCAATGGCTACTGGGGACTACTAACAACTTCACAGAGGACGATGTAAATGTTGGTTATACACTGCATGATAATTGATGTTTGCAATGGTTACTGAGGACTACTAACAGCTTTATAGAGGACAATGTAAATGTTGGTTACACATTGCATGATAATTGATGTTTGCAATGGCTACTGGGGACTACTAACAGCTTCACAGAGGACAATGTAAATGTTGGTTACACACTGGTTAAAAAAAGGCAGAGCTGAATTTTGCTGTTAGCTACACATTTTCTTTCTCTACTTTAAACCATTAAAAGGAATGTGAATAACATACAAAAAGGGCTTTCAATATCAATAATAAGTGTAACATATCTGTTATTTTTTTTAACCTCCGTCATGGACCATTAAAATGATTACAAAGTTTGTTATGACCACCCTAGCAGAAAGTTTGAGCAGTAGTTGAAAGGTGAAATGAATGACTCACATGGGTTGGGCTAAAAATAGGTTTGGTCCTAAGTAGTAAATTTGCCTTTTCTTCCAAGTACCTGAACTTTACTTTTGTTGGACTACATATTTGAGTGACAAACAGAAAGTTCGTAACTTAATGCAACCTGTTTGCAGGTAAATTGTTTTCCATTCCAATTTCACTGTCAAAATTCACCAGAAACAGAATTAAATAGTCCCTTCCTTTTATAAATAAGTGGATTTGTGCATTTAAAGTAATTTGTCAGCACATGATATTCTATAAATGGCATCCGGTATATTTGGTAGAGGAAGAAGCTGGGAAAACTCTGAGAAGAATCACTGGGCCAGGGAGCTATTTGCAAGCTTTCCCACATACCCACAATGGTCAAGCTGAGGCTTGAACCCATGTGGACATAGGCGAGATGTCAGTGATCTATAAAGGCGAACATTTTTGACCACTTGGCCACCTAGTCTATCCTCCTCCCCCACAAAAATAATGCATGTAATTAGACTTTTAGAAATAATTGCAGTGATATTTACAAAAGATGAAGAATAATATGGTTTTAGTCAGTGAGAAGCTTGCACATTTCTATCATTAACTATGAAGACATATGTAGTACGGATCGATACATTTCTTATAACACACTGTATTGGTATGAACCCTGTGGTTTGTGATATATCATTGTACAGTCAACACAGCAGAATATTACAGAATTTCACTATGTTGTTACTCTGCCTTTTCTTTGTGTCTTCTACAGGAGGTCCCACATCGCTTTATGAAAGTGTTAAATGAGGCTAAAGAATTGAACTCTGACCATTTCAAGAAATACACTGAAAAATTACGTTCCATAAATCCACCTTGTGTTCCATTCCTAGGTATGTACTCTTATAATTGTGGTTATGATGATAGTGATAATTGGAAGGTGTTGGGAGAGAGATAATAGTATATTTTATTCAGTAATTTAGGCCACTGGACCATATTACAAAATACAAGTAAATATAATGTGCACAGTGGTTTAAAGAAGTTAAATACGGTATTCATCATGAATATACATACATAATTTCCAATAATTGGTGCATTATTTTATAAAGATGTTACTACCTCTAAGTATATTATTCACCATTCATTTGAGTTATCAAAGATTGTCAAAGACAAAAAGCTGAATTGATGTAGTAAGAAAATTTCTTATATTTAATATATTGCTATGACTCATTAGGGATACAAATTTTTCTACAGACTGAAAGAGATAATAAACTTCATTGAAGTATTTCTTTCTTATATTGTAATAAGCTGGACAAACACAAAACAAAATGGAATTCATCTTCTACCAAATAAACATTATTTTTCTGGCATAGTTTGCAATACATATTTCTCGCAGTGGGGGTGGGGAGAGAGAGAGATGTTGAACTTACAGATAGAAAGTTAAAGAATGAGGTTTAATTGTGCATCTTTTTTTTTTGTAACAAAAGATAACTAGCATGCAGTCTTTTATCCAGATGGAGCAGATTATGCTTTCTTTACTCTTGAAACAAAAAAAAATTTATTAAAAGCGCATTATATGGCTTATTCTGTTCTATTCAAGGAAGACATTGGACATTTATTTGTGATTCTGAGACTTCTGTTGTATGCTTGTCTTTAAAATTGTTCATACACCTGTATCTTCATCTTTTTCTTCAGGGATGTACCTGACTAATATTATCTACATTGAGGAAGGTAACCCTGACTTCCTCCCAAGACGCACAGAGGGGTTGATAAACTTCAGCAAAAGGCGGAAAATAGCAGAAAATACAGGGGAAATACAGCAATATCAAAATCAACCTTACTGCTTGACTGTGGAATCAGACATAAGGGTAAACAATTTTAACTTTTTGGACCTTCAGAATTATATTGGAATACTATATATATATATATATATATATATATATATATATATATATATATATATATATATATATATATATATATATATATATATATATATATATATATATATATATATATAAATACAGATGTTTTCTAAAAGGTGAATTTCTTTAAATGCTTTCCGACATAAATAAAGTTTATATTAGGTACAACAAACATTTCTTGAAAGAGGGTTGCATGTATTGATGCATAATGAATATATGAACATATGTGTATATATGCAGCTTTCCATTTTTATAATGTGGAAATTGAAGTTCATTACTTCTGACTGTGTTATGTTATGAACTGCCATAAAATGTATTCTCAGACTTATTGAATGTGTACATCTGGATGTTAAGGGAGATGGGGAGGTGAAGGTGCAGATTTGGGTCTGTGCAGTTTGCAGTTGGAATTGTCTCATTAGCGAGTATTTACAGTAGGTCATATTCTTAATGACTCAAAACTTGGGTAATTTGTTAGCCTTTTTGGTTATAGACCAGGAAAGCTTATGTCCATTGTCCATCCATCTGTTAGCACATGTTTGATATCATTACTCCTTGCTATTTGAGGATTGCCATGAAACTTTACACACATTTATCCCAAGGTCTAGTTGGTCTGAAATGAAAATGGTACAACTTAACCATTCGAAATGGCCACACATAGTGGCTGTCTTAGAATCTTGTTATTGCTACACTGCCTGAATGGATAGCCATATCAACACATGCTTTGACTGAAAGATTTCTTGTCATATCAAGTTAGTCCTAAATAAACATGGCACTGATTTGTTATCCTTATAGCATCATAGACAGCCTTCTTGAAAATCTTATTATTGCTACTCTTTCTGTAAGCAAAGTTGTGTCACCATGGGATTTTCACCGGAAATGAAAACAGTGCTGCTTGGACATTTAATATGACCACAACAGTGGCTATCTTGGAGATCTTGTTATTGCTACTTCTCCTGAATGGATGGTCATATCAACATGTGGGTTTTTGCTGAAGACTTCTTTTGATGTCTAGTTAATTCTAAATAAAATGCTGCTGATCTTTCATCTGATATGGCCACCATGGCAGCCATGTTGAAAATCTATTGCTAATTCTCCTAACTGGAAACATATATTGGCATCGAGTTTTCAACAGAGGACTTCTTATGGTACCTAATTGGTCCTTAAAGAAAATTGTGATGATCTGACATCCAATATGGCCAACACATTGGCCATCTTGAAAATATTGCTGTTATTACTCCTAAGTTGATGGTGATATTGACATGGGATTTTCACAAAAAGGCTTATTGTGATATCTGGTTGGTCCTAATGAAAATGATATCAGTGTTACATCCAGCATGGTCACTACTGTTGCCATCTTGAAAATCTTGTTATGTCTTCTCCAGAAGAGTGTATGGTCATATCCACAGGTAATCCGAGAATATCAGAGATGGTTTCTACATTCAGAAGTTGTAAAGAAGAAATAGTCTTATCTTGGATTCCTGGATACTCTTTTCAGCCAATAGAGCATCGGTTCTTTCATTGGACTCATGTTTTCTTAAATACTTACATAGACATTACAAATCTAGTTTCAACTTTGGCCAGTGAAAATCCATTTTTAACAATAGTCATTCAGAGAGTAACCTCATATGTTTGAGTCTCAGCTTGACCAAGTTGGGTCTGTGAAAAAGCTTGCCAATAGGTTCTGGTTAGTCAGTGGTTCTTTCTCTACCAAATATACTGGTTGCCATTTGTAGCCTCTCGCATGACATAAAGTATCATTAAATCTCATAAACCATAAACCTTTATGGCTAGTCTTTTTAGAGTCAGATGTAGGTTTTAGATGCACTAATATAATTTAAGAGACCATTGTCTATTGCCATATGAAGTCACATATAAGGTTAACTAAGAAATGCTAACAAATACTGGCATGAGGATCTGGCACATTTGATTTACACAAAAAGCTTTTAAAGTGTCCTAGACTTTAGGAACACAGTAGCTGAAACTTGCCAAATAAAAAACATAGCTTATTAAAGAAAAAAGCAGCCTAAGGAACAATTTCTTTTGATAACAAACATAAATATAATATTTCAATAAAAATTTGAGCTCATGAATATCCAAAAGTAGGCATCTGTTTGCTTATTACTTTTGTAGACAGGACTCTAATGTGACTTATATCCCAAATCTTATTCTATAATGGACAGTTGTAATTAACAGTTAGTGGACTGGAAAGTTTGACTTTTTC
This sequence comes from Sinohyriopsis cumingii, assembly GCA_028554795.2. Taxonomy (NCBI): domain Eukaryota; kingdom Metazoa; phylum Mollusca; class Bivalvia; order Unionida; family Unionidae; genus Sinohyriopsis; species Sinohyriopsis cumingii. Next base: position 167,023,093 of record CM068824.1, on the reverse strand, counting down.
ATGTAGGTATAAATTGTATGGCAGAGTTTGCAGCAGATTTATCAGGTTTGCATTGCATATACAATTTTTTCTTCCATATGGTAACCAAGCAATTAAAAACAAATCAACATTTATTATTAAAAAGGAATTGTTAATTAACAAGTTCAGCCAGAAGTGTGTTCAAGCCAACATGTGAGGGCTATTCCAGAGTTGAAAATGGGATCAAAACATACTTTTCAAAATAAAACCACTTGTTAAATTCAAATCATACAGGCTTTAGTCACTGACATGCATGAAACACTTACTAAAGTCTTGGTGATCTCCACCATCCATATCTACTCCCACCACATGGCCACTTAATTCTGGAACAGTCTGAACAGTTGCAGTTTTTACTTAATTTTTTGCTTTTTTTTGTTTCAGGATTATTTGGAAAATTTAAGGCCATTAGAGGATTTTAAAGATGAAAAAGAATTTAATGACTACTTGTATGCAAAGTCTTTAGAGATAGAGCCAAGAGGTTGTAAACAGCCCCCTAAGTTTGTAAGTATTTACAAAGTGGTTATATTGCACTGTGAATTTTAAAGGGCTAAAGTTGAACCCTTATTAGCTCACCTGGCCATAAGGTCAAGAGAGCTTATGGTAGGGACCTTTGTCAATCATGCTTCATCCATTCACTTGTTATTTACAACTTCTCAAAAACTGCTGACTAGAATTTAACCAAATTTGATTGAAACATCCTTGCATTAAGCTCTTTTAAATTTGCTTAAATGATGCCAAACCGCCACCAAATATGGCCACCATTGCTAAAAATAGGAAAACTTTGACCAGCTTCTCAAAAATGACTCGGCAGCATTTGACCAAATTTGAAAGAAAACATCCTGGCATGCATGGTTTTAAAATTTGTTCTGATGATACTGATCTGCTTTCATCTGCCATTGTTACTAAAAAAATAGGAGTAAACTTTGAACTACTTCTAAAAATCTACTCAACATAATTTGTCCCAATCTGCCCGAAAGTATCCTGGTATGATGGTCTTTAAAATTGTACTAGTAGATATTGATACAACATCAAATATGGCTGTCATTACTAAAAAAATAGGAAATCCTTTTAATGACTTTTCCAAAATCCCTTAACAGAATTTAGTCAAATTCAGCAGAAAGCATTCTTCTTTAGATGACTTTCAGTTTTATACAGATAGTGCTTGGCTGCCATTACTAAGCATGGAAAAATTGTAACAACACATCTCAAAAACCATTCAGCAGAATTCAAACAAGTTTGACAAAAAATCATCTTGACATGGGTCTTTTAAGTTTGTTCAAATAATGCTGATCAACCATGAAATGTAGCTAGTTATGAAAAACAAAAAAATGTTTAAGCGACAGTTCAACAGAATTTGACTAAATTTGACAGTCTCCTGGCATAAAGGCCTTTCAAGTTATGCTGGTCTGCTCTCAGATATGAGTACCATTACTCAAAACCCTCAAATTTGACCATATTTGAAAAAGAGAAACATTCTGGCATAAAGGGTTTCCAAATATTTACAAATGAAACACTTGCCCTTACAGATCACTGACATTTCATCTCTGAGTGGGTTCAAGTCTTGCTTGGCCATTGTGGGTATGTGAGAAAGCTCGCCTTTAGCTTCTCATGGGTCTGTAGTTCTTCCAGGGGCCTTCCCGGGTTCTTCCTCCACCAAACATACTGATGCCTCATGTTATGTGCTGAAAAAAGTCCCACAAAACCCAAAATTATCCATTGGACTTGTCATATTTTAGCAGCTAACTAACTATGTGGAATATTAATGGCACTTTCCCTGATAGACCTCCCTATATTATTATTCTGGTGCTCTGATAACCAGTTTGAGGGAAAAGGGGGTAAAGAAATATTAAAGTAAAACCAATGATTTTCAGAGAGCAATAGTTTCTTCTCAAAATTTACCATTACATAGGTTTCCTCTTTGGTGCCCCATATAACCATTAAAAGCCATGAGCAGAAGTGGGATCCTTCCACGGGCATTTGTATGATGACTAAGAATAATTTATTTCTTGCATATTTGTGCTAATAATTCGCATCAGAGGTTTTATGTAGTAGAATTTTTATTTTCAAATTTACTATACCACTATAACAACATTTGCCAAACGTAGTCACTCTACGTTAAAAATCCAAATCACACAGGCTTTAGTCACTGACATTTATACACATCGTCAGCTTTAGATTGACAAGGCATTTATGCAACAGAGCATATCTCTGGTATATATATTATATGTTTATGATGAATGCTTTTGACAGTTTTATCATTCACATGGAGTAGAAATGGTACTAAAACCATTGTTTGTAGTTCTTACTCGAGGTTTGGATTGGTTTGGTGTTTTATGGCACAGCAACACAGACAGGTTATTAAGTGCCAAGGCAATGGGACAAAAGTGCCTTGCTCAGCAATATGGTAGCTAACCAGGCCTGGGTCATAGTTGCCTCTTAGCATGCTGGAGAGCACATCAGGTCTATTTTATATCCCTGAGTCCACAAGAGGTATCATACTTCACTATTTCTTTCTTGCCATTTCAAATTCATTAATGGTGTTGCAGTTATTGTTGTTGGTATAAACACCAGCATTTAGCTTCATTTTCCTGATATTGTTGCATCTATCATGGTCATATAATTTGATGGGTTCAGTTAATCCATTCCCACATCATTCAAGACAGATTGTTCATTTTATCTTGCTTTAACACCTTTTTTCAGGCTCGAAAAACACAGTATTCTTTAAAGTCCCCAGGAACAAAGCCAATGTCTCGCCACAGTGCAATTACATCACGAAGCCACACTTTCACATTTAGTTCCTTCGCTGGTGGCTATACGCGTATGGAGGAGGACCAGGATGGTTCATCACTTAACAACTGCACAACCCCACCCACGCCAACTACACCTATTAGTCCCTCAGCAACCTCTCTGGCCTCGGACGCAGTGTTTGCTAATGTCAACATTGGCCAGGGTAAGTATCAGAGATTGGAACATTCAATTCAATCAAGAATTATGAATTCTAGAGTCATGTTTGTATACTATCATTCAACAACTTTATACCTTATTTCTTTGAATACAAAGCCTTAAATATGGAGGATAATTACATCTGTTAATGATGCCGTCATTTTATGATAATATATGTGAAACAAGATTTCATTTTTGAAGGTTTAGCATTTTTGAGGAGATAAAACATCTGAAAAGCATGGGTTTAGCTTATGTATCATTTTTAAACCTTGATGTAAATTTGTTTCTTTTTCACTTCTTACTTTTACTATATTGCATTTCAGTGAATTTGTGCAAACATATTTTCTCAGTAAATGTCCTTGAAACTTTTTTTCCCCCTGGTTTACTATATATTCACTCAAAGTTCTGTTGTTCCCTACATAGATAAATTTTAAACATTCCACATTGTAACATTATATATTTTTTAAAATATTCTTGATTGTACTCTCTCAAATTTATTGTTTAATTTTCTCTTTCAGGCAATTTATCAACAAACACTTCCAATGTTCCCACAGGGGACTTAATCAGCATTGTTTCTTCAATAGGAGATGAGGAGTCTGTGGGGCAACTTCAGCCCCCTCCCCTTCCACCCCGCCGGAGAAATAGAGACTCCACTAATAGTGATGTGTTCATGAGATCCAGTTCTCCTCTTCCCCCTCAGTTACCCCCCAGGACTGATCAGCCCCCTCCTGTACCTCCCAGAAGGGAGTCCAGTCACAGTACATTTCATACATTGCCAAGGCCCCATAGTGTATCACATCCCAACCCCTCACAAACTTCAACACAATCTCGCAGTGTAGTACAATCTTATAGTGAAAATATGTCATTCAGTGGAATCAGTCATAATTTTAGTGCTACTTTGCCACGATATGGAGACAGAGACTCCACAAATATTGCAAACATATTCAATTCCAATGGAGCAAATGAGGAAATTCCACAACTACCACCAAGAACGTATCGCTCACATCATTCTCGGAAAAAGAGTAGCTAGGACATATTAATGTATGGAAATATGACAAAGAATCTATGTTATTTAGAGAGTCGGTTCTATTGATGGTAGTAAAATGTGGTGTTGGGTTTCATATCTGCCTTCAGCAGTGACATCAGTGTTGCATTTTATCAGTAACCCTTGCCTATATGCTTTTAGTATCTTTCATATAATTTTGTTGATTACCTTGTACACAGTCATGTCACAGCTTTGTCTACCATCATGCTCATGTGAATGCAGGCCTGTTCACACTTCACCTATCAGACACCCACATGTATATGTGTGTAGAAGGTCACCACTTCATAAAAGACAAAGTTGTGTATCTAAGAGAGCTACTGTGATGTGATTGCAATAAAGAAATGAAATAGCTTAAGCGTCAAGTCAGAATCTGCCATTGTGATTATTGTCTCGATGTAAGATCTATGTGCATCTGTTAAGCACCACAATTTATTACTATCTGTAGAACCACGATTGTAATGCAGAAATATGAGTGTGTGTGTTTTCTGTCAAGTCTTTGTGTTGCAGAGCTCACAAGCCTGGATTTTAATTCAGTATGTATACCAGCAGGAATACTTCTGTTAATCACAGAATCACAGGCTGTTTAGAAATTCTCGTGATATTTGTCGTTCTCTGGAAATACCTTGGAAGCTTTAATTTGTACTTGAGTGACTGATTCAGTCTTTGCAATTATATATATATATATTTTTATATATATATATATATATATATATATATATATATATATATATATATATATAAGCACTGCATTTCTACTGTTCTTAACCAAAAGTGAGGTCCCACCTCAAAACTGTTTAGCATAAGACACACATGTTAAATTCCAATAAAATTATTATTGCTGTATTTTAATGAATTGTGTTTAAAAAAGAAAAGATGTTTTGAATTTACATAGGTCTTTCCTAGAGGCAGTTACAAATATGGACCTTCACATTTTGTTAGTCTAAGCTCAGGCTAATACAAACTGCCAAATAAATTTCACTGATATTGAGTAATTCTTTAATGTTCTGATATTTTCCAACATATTATGTATAGGATAAACCACAGAGAATTCTAAGCATTTTGAAATATAAAGCTCTTGAAATGAAAAAAGTTGTAGAACTACTTTGGCTTTTCAAAAATGAAATTACTGTAGAAGTCTATGCTGTTTTTGGATTATGGAGTATGTTCATAGCAACATGCTATAACGTTTTGTTTGAGCTTTTAATTTTTTCCCTCACATTGTGATGTAGTATGAGCCAATCTTACACATGTATTATGGTGAAGAAATGGAAGAGTACAAATGCGCCACGGATTCATCTCATTTTCTCAATGCTGTTAATCTAGGTTTTATAAGATAACAAGACATAGGTACAGCTTGTGATGTACAATTATAGAAAAAACAAAAATCACTATTTAATACAATGTTTTATGGAGGCAATATAATGATAATAATAACCGTATGATATTGATGGGTAAAGCTGCCATACAGATCTTCTGTAAAGTAAGGTTTTGTGGAACACTCAATATGTTGTATGTGATACATCTTTACAAACTACCTTAACACAAACTGGAACATTGTGAACATTGCCACCAACACTGCCACAGTTACTGCTTTAACTACCTGCAAATTATTTGAATCGTGATGTATCCTTTCATTATATATAATCAGTTTTTAATTACCACACTATTTTTAATGAATATCCTTTCATTAAAAAACTATAGGAATTTTCGAAGTGGGAACTCAAGTTTGAAAAAGTAACACTGGTGGTTGGCTTGAATATTCACCCAGTGCTATCAGATGAAATCCACACACTTATATACAGATAATAGACACCTCCATTGATATTTGCCCAAGACATTATCCTGTTCACTTAGCAAGAGGAGGCAGTGTTTGCTTGCATTTTTAGCTCTACTAGTTATCGACTAGAAGCACTTATGGGATGACCTGTTGTCTGTTGTCAGTTATCGGTTTGTTAGCACAAGCTTGTTATCATTAGTCCTCCTTTGAAGATGGCCATGAAATTTTAGATGCAGATTCATCCCAGCAATTAGATGACCCTGAATGAAAATGGTGCCTCTTGGACATCCATTATGGCTGCTGTGGTGGCCATTTTGAAAATCTTTTCACTCCTCCTGACTTGATGGTCATATTAATATGGGATTTTCACCAGAAGACTAAGTATGATCTCTGGTTGATCATTATCAAAACTGATGTCAATCTGATATCCAGTATGGCAACCATAGCAGCCATCTTGAAGATCTTATTATTGCTACTTCTCCTGCACAGAAAGGTTTTCACCAGAAAAATTGTGATTATGTCTAGTTGGTTTTAAATGAAAATGATGTCGATCTGACTTCCAGTATTTCCTTACTAGTGGCCATTTTGAAAATCTTGTTATCGCTAATTCTTATGGATTGATGGTCATAAAAACCTGAGGTTTTTTCACTGAGCTGAAGCTGTTTAGTTGGTCCTAAAAATATGGCAATGATTAATGGTAACCATTTTGAAAATCTAGTTATCACTTTTCCTTTTGACTATGTGTAGTTGGTCCTATATGAAAAGGATGCAATGTGACCTCCCAGAATTTGACAAATCTTGCAACAGATGCTATTATAAAACAGTTGGTCATTCAAACATTTTTCTTGCCATATATAATAGTTATTCCTGTATTAAAATGATGCTGATCAAACATCCTAAATGGCTGTTATCAGATTATGTCAATCTGACTTCCGATATGCCTGCCATGGCTTGGTATCACTAATCCTCCTAAATGGATGGGCTTACCGACATAGGGTTTTTCACTAGAAGACTTTTTATGCTGTCTAGTCAGTACTAAATGAAAATGTTGTCTCTTAGACATCCAGTATGGTTGCTATGGTAGCCATCTTAAAAATCTTGGTATCACTAATGAATGGATGGTATTATCGACATTGAAGTTTGCACTGGAAGTCTTCTTATAATATCAGTACTTAGCATTTAAATAAAATGAAATGTTCTTATCTTGGATTTCAGGAAATTAATTTTGGCCAGTACAGCATCAAGCCTTTGAATGACTTTTGTTTAAAAATTAGATCAAAATAAGAGCCATATAGTAAAATTTAATGACAACTAACAACTTAATACGAGGCATTGGTATAGATGAAAGTAGATTTACATTGCAAAGTAGAGTGTCTCTTTGCAAAAACATTATCATTTGATGATTAGTTATTATGGTTATGTCCCCATGACTTTGTACACATTCTGTCTGGTGAAGATCTGAACCTACTTTACCCATCTTTCTCCCTTTCTCTCTCTCAAAATTGAAAATTTGGAATGGCAAGGAATAGTGAAGTAGTTACACAGATTTGAACTCAAGCATGACAGAAAAATGAAAGTTTGCAATTATATAAACAGTGTTTCTTTGTATTTTTATCAGCAGATTCTTTTCAAGAGGCAAGGCAAATATTAAGCATCAAATATTGGCACAAAAGCATTGTTTAAATGAACCTATTGCCACATCTGTCAAATTCTAGCACCTGCTAATGCCTATTGTGGGTAAAGTTGTGAGCAGTTAGTTAATTTTTCAGGCACAGTGTCAGCTTGTTAGACATTTCATGTCTGATGTTAATCACCAAGATGACTAGCACTATGTACTCAGTACAGATTCAATGTTTGTAATGAAGTCTTCAGCATATGGTACAAATTAAGATTTTATATTTTGGGGTCAATCTAAAATACTGGGTATGCTAATGAGTAGACATGGTTATTTCTGCTCTAGTGACTTAACCATTATTAAACATGGACTGTGCTTACAGCAGGAGTACATTGACAACTTTGGACTATAATTGCATGAAATTATGTTGTTTTGCATTATTGAAATGCATTTATTTTTATTTTAGCATTTTGTTTGATTTTTGTTTTTTGGTACAGAATATGCAGACACTGCTTCTGTCGAGCTGATATTCCTCCTTTTGAAATCTTAGAGAAAACTCCATGATTGAATAAACATTTACTAAACAGCCTTCAGGTGAAATAAACATGCTTCAGGTGAGATAAAGCCCATTATTCTTGAAACTTCTGAGTAGGTTATTAAAGCTGAAGCTCAAAGTTCATAATTCAGAAGTCATGCTTTGAGCATACCTACATCAAAAAAGATTTAGTATATAAGGTACTATGAAAATTAACATTTTATAATTGGAACTTTTTTCTTATTATTATTACTAAATGAAAATAATTTTAGGCTTTGAGGTTGAGATTATAATTTTTGCTTAGAAAGTTTTAAGAATACAGTGCAAAGCCTTGATGGAACTCTAGTCTGTCTATAGATGACCTTGGAACTGTCTTCGGTATCTTTGTCTTCTAATTGTTTGCCATCTTTTTTGATATGCTTAATTCTTTAATATTTGATCTAGCACTCACTTTTAGCTCTCCGACTATAAGACCAAATAAGCATAGTATAGGCTTGTGTTTGTCATGTGTCCTCAAATGCTTGTTCATCACCAATTACTATTTTGCTGCTTTCAGCTTCACAACAAGATTACAGTAAACAGTACATTATTACTATAGAAACCAGCAGGGTTTTAATAGTCCATTTGGTTGATACTGAAATTTTTGCACAGAAACCATTTTTCTTTTTTCAGTTCAAGTTACCTTAACCTGTGACATTGTGCCCCCTAAACCAGTAGACTTCTCCATTACCCTAGGTGCAAGCTATCCACAATGGTTGAAGTATGTCTTATAGAACTAATGTTATTATGCAGAAACCATATTTCTTATTTCAGTCACTGTGACACTGACCTTTGACCTTTTGGCTTGAAAATGACTAGGGTATTTTCTTACACCAAGTGCAACCATTCAGTTTGGATGATGAAGAACCGAACTGATTGTGTAGAAACTTTCTTTTCTTCTTGCAGTCACAGTGATCTTGACCTTTGATCTTTTGATCACCAAAATTGAGATGGTTCTTGTTTACCCCAAGTTCATCCATCCACAACTTTTTGGTAACTGTAAAATTTTAGAGAACTTGAGTCGTCGTACTTTCAGTCACAGCGACCATATTGTTTGATTCTTTGACCCTGAAATGAACAGGTTTAATCCTTACCCCAATATTTAATGCTTGGAAACCAAATTTGGTAACAGATGAATGGACGGATGTCTTAACACAATGTTGTACAGTCAGTATTGGAAGAAATTTATACAGAAAGAATCCAATAGACCTAGATTTCTTGACCTGCTTCTTGCATTTGGCTATTAGGCAGATGTTTGCCAAGTGAGCAAACTTAGACCCACTTGAGCCTATTGCTCATTTTGGAAGTCAGGTGTTTTTTTGGGTAAGAAATCATCCATAACCAATCTTACTTTGATTATCATGCTTTTATTTAGTTTCTGTCTTCCTCCTTGATTACCCATTATTTTGACTGCAAAGTTTGAGGCAGTTTTAATGTAACTAATTTCTTTAGCCAGATAAGTAAAGTAAGATGGGAATTGGAGTGACAAAGAAAATTAGGAAGCTCTCTCATACTCTTTTATTTTTTTCATTAGAGAGAACAAGCAACGAAATGTTTCGACCTTCTGTTAGTGTTTGTTATTCTTTTGCCTCTGGTAGGTTTAGCAGTACACACTGTTAAATCAGAAATATTCATGGAGGATTTAATTCCATTGTTTTTTTAACAGGTAATGATTATTCACTAAATGAAATCACTTTAGAAATTAGAATTGTTGAGTGAATATTAAGGTGCATTACCTTCCTTTGTTGTCATTATTCTTTGTGTCTTGAAAATTAAGATTTTAGGTTAAGATTCTATGGGTAAGTTCACGACTCTAATACAAGAGCACTTTAGTGCAGTTCACAAGAGGAGCATGGTGTTCTATGTAACCATTGATGATGTTTTATTAATCATTTGAAACAAAACTATTTTACATTTAAGAACTTTACCAATATTTCTTTCAGTTTTAATTTTATATACGAAATAAGTAAAATGTAATTTAAAAAAATTGAAAGATAAAAGTAACCAATGTTTTATTTGAAAAGCAGTTTAAATATAGTTGATTGTATTTTCCACAATTTATGCTCACATGTCTAGAAGAAGCAAAGAAGATAAATAATATTTCAGTCAGCTTCCACAGCCTAATTGACTTGACATGAATTTTAGTGAACTTTTGGGTTTGGCACATCTTTCAAACTGTAGAGACATTACCATTCGAGGTAAAGTCTGTCAAATTTGATTTATTAGCACTTATGAGTAGCTTTTATTTCAAGAAAGGGACTGAGAATATATATAGGACACCTATATAAGGTCATTCTCTCCGTGTAATTAGAACTATTTACAGCTCTGTTAAGTGGTATGTTTTTATGTGATGATCTCAGTGTTCTTTTTTGCAGAAATGTTCATTCTGTGATTCTGAAATATTCTGAGAATGCAAAGAATATGCAGTGTCATTGTGTTAGCTTGCCCAGCAGTTACAGACTTGGGGGCAGGTTGTTGTAACATGTTAATTGTTTAATAGTTGTGCAATTCTTTCTAAAATTACTTGATGTTTATGAATTTAATGCATCATTACTGTTAATTAGGTCAACAAATTAACTGTGTTTTTGTTAATAGCTCTCAGCTATGGTTTACAGTTATGGTTCTTGAATCAGCTTTTTTTAAGGATGGTAATGTCTGATTTACAGCGATTTTAATGAATTTGCCACATTTGTTTATGGAAGCCTTATATTATATGGACAGGAAGCTACTGTATTTTGCCCATACCATATGGACAGGAAACTACTGTATTTTGCCCATACCATATGGACAGGAAACTACTGTATTTTGCCAATACCATATGGACAGGAAACTACTGTATTTTGCCCATACCATATGAACAGGAAACTACTGTATTTTGCCCATACCATATGGACAGGAAACTACTTTATTTTCCAATTCTGTATGGACAGAAAGCTACTGTATTTTGCCTATACTGTATGGACAGGAAACTACTGTATTTTGCCCATACTGTATGGACAGGAAACTACTTTATATTGCCTATATTATATGGAAAGGAAGCTACTGTATTTTTCCCATACTGCATGGACAGGAAACTACTGTATTTTGCCCATACTGTATGAACAGGAAGCTACTGTATTTTACCAAGTCTGTATTGATAGGAAGCTGCTGTATTTTTACCCATCAACAGGAAATGTTTGTATTTTACCCATCCAGAATGTACAGGAACTTCTATATTTTACTGATACAGTATGTACAGGAACTGCTATATTTTACCGATACATTATGGACAGCAAATGCTGTATTTTACCAATACATCATGGACAGGAACTGCTGTATTTTACCAATAAAATATGGACAGGAGCTACTGTATTTTACCGATAAAGTATGGACAGGAACAGTTGTATTTTATTGATAAAGTATGGACAGGAACTGTTGGATCCTACTGATAAGTAAGGACAGGAACTGCTGTATTTTAACGATACATTATGGACAGGAATTGCTGTACTTTACTGATACAGTATGGACAGGAACTGCTGTATTTTACTGATAAAGTATGGACAGGAACTGCTGTATTTTTAGTGATAGTGTATGGACAGGAACTGCTGTATTTTAATGATACATTATGGACAGGAATTGCTGTATTTTACTGATAAAGTATGGACAGGAACTGCTGTATTTTACCAATACATTATGGACAGGAACTGCTGTATTCTACCAATACATTATGGACAGGAACTGCTGTATTTTACCAATACATTATGGACAGGAACTGCTGTACTTTACCCAGTATAATGTGCAGCTGACTGTACAGTACTTAATCTACAGACAACCAAGATGATACAGTTTTTCTTTGATTTAGGAAAACTGTTTTTGTAATCTTGTCTTCCAGAAGCTAAGACTTAGGTTCTTTAAATGACACTCTCTTGAACATTTCTTTCTAAAGTAATTCTAAACATCAAATTGTTTTTTTAAGTAGAGAAATTGTTAAAATCACATATCATGACAAGGTCCGATTGGTCCTAATTGAAAATGCTGCTGATTTACATTCATTATGGTAACCATATTGACTATCTTGAAAATCTCTTTACTGCTACTACTTCTGAATAGATGGTCATATTAATATGAGGTTTCAATAAAATGATTTCTTATGGTATATGGTTGGTCCTGATTGGTGCCAATCTGACAACCACTATGGCCTCAATGGAGGCCATGTTGAAAGTCATATTGCTACACCTCCAGAATGGTAGCTGTTATTGATGGGTTTTCACAAATAACTTAAATCTAGTCTTAAATGAAAACAATGTCAGTCTGACATCTATTATGGTATCCAACTTAAAAATACTTGTCATGGCTACTCTTCCTGAATGGGTGGTCATATTGGCATGGAGGTTTTCACCAAAGGACTTCTTATGATGTTGTGTTGCTCCTAAATGAAAATTATGCCACTCTTGCGCACAATATGGCCGCCACCCCATCTATCCTGAAAATAAAGTCATCACTCAAGAATATCAATGATGGTCTCAACACTTAGCAGTTAAAAGACATTTTACCTTGAAATTATTTTTTGCGGAGTAGAGCATCATTCCTTTCAAGGGACACTTGTATTTATTACTGTAAAATACACTTTTCAGAATCTTTAGAAATGCAACTTTAAAATGTCTTTTACTTATAAGGAGTTAGTCACAACTATATTTTCTAAATTACTATAGCATTTGTAATATGCATTAATGACTGTTAGTCACCTGCCATCATTGTCATATTATGATTCCATCTGATGTCACTTTTCACCCTTTTGTCATCATTCGCTGTAGCAAGATGGATTGTTTTAATTTCCCTCATCACACATGACTTTTGTGCAATGAAGTAAAAATCGGACTTAAATTGTTTTATCTGACATAAAATATGGACCCTATATTTACCTGTATTCTTGTTCACTTGAGTGTTTAAACAAGTTCAAAAATGTAATATTGTATTGAATGAGAATCCCTTTTAGTAGCTTAAAGTAAAGTAATCTTTTCTCAAATGAATATGCATACCAGTAGGGTGATATTAAATTATTGCATGTAACTCTGTGACAGCAGAAATATCTAAGCAGATGAATTATTCGAGGCAGAACCTAGCTTAAGTACTGGAATAACTTGAATACAGTAAATGACCATTTGATGCTTTTATACAGAGAAAATGATCCTGAAAAAACTTGTTCATCTTGGTTTCACAGTTTTCATATAAATAGGTTACATTGATATCTTTTACTTCGTTATGTTCCTTATGCAGTAGTCCTGTGCTGCTGAATGGAAAATATACTATACAGATTTCTCTCAGAAAACTTCCTTACTTTAAATGTATGAAGCTGGGGCAATAGAGTGCTATAGATATAGATGCAACTATTGTCAGTCATGTGATAAATTTTATTATAATCCTATGGAATGGCTTCCAGAATGCTTGTTTGTTTTATTATGTGCATAAGATGATTTGTAATTGTGAGAGCATAAAAGTGCAAAGTATTATATTACATATGTTGGATACATGAATAAATGAAAATAAAAGTATTTAAAATTGTTTGTTTTTGTCTCACCTGTGTAAGCATAGAGATATATAAAAATCACTTTGCCTGTGACAGCTGTGTCAGCATTGTTGTCAACCATGTAAAAGTATTCCATTATACATCAGCTGCTGCATTCAAGTTAAAATCGTTACTGTGGGTTGCAACATTATACTGTGATATGCTAGAAGGCTTTATCTTGATTGTCTCACCTGTTTAAGCATCCATTTTTTTATCTCAAGATCAGCTGCTGTATTGATCATATTAAAGGTTTAAGGTTTTGTGCGCAGATACGGAAAGAATTGCTGTCATGCCTGTCATGCATTATAGTCAACAATATTCAAGTTTTATGTGATTATGGTAATCATAGACACAGGTTATTTCATATAATATTGACAAGCAAATGAACATGGGTGAGACACCAGATTATATGAAAAAGTTGATATCCTAGAGAGAAAATAATTTTTACAGTGATAAGAAGAATTCTCTTGACCAATACAGTTACTATTAGTATTTCAACAAGATGTGTTGAAGCAAAGATGTTGTTTGAGTGGTTATCCAGACAGCTGTTTGGTTTTTAAAGCAACTAAAAGAAAAGAATATTTTACATAATCTCCAAAATCACTGTGCTAAATTTAATCAAACTCTGTTCAAATATTCCTTATTAGATATTCTACCAAAGTTGTATTTTTGCCTTTCTACCAATTGTCCAGCCTCTTTACCGATAAAGTGAAAGTTGTAATTTTGACACCTCAGCAGAACAAAATTTTAATCAAGCTTTGTGGGAATGTTTCGTGTAAGCTGTTATAATTGTTTCTTTGTAGCCTTCACAGCAACCCTTTGGCTTCCATAGCAACTAAATGTTGAACATATTTTTAAAAAAATATTTTCATTAAAACCACTGAGTGATTTAGATATGTTTTTGTAAGTGTTCCTTATTATTTGTTCTATCAAAGTTAGGTGGAAAACACATCTAACATTTTTCTCATACTCCCTGAGTAATTTTAAATAAAAAAATTGTACGAGTGTTTCATTTTCAACCAAAGCTGATTTTCTGAAGTCTGTCTTTTGAACTCTTCACTTTCATGGCAACCAGTTGGAAACATTGTGACATGCCCATGTCAATACCTGTTACATTTGGCATTAAGTCTTGTGTAAGACAGGTCAATGATCTGAAGCCCACTGTCAGATGTACACCGAATATTTTGGAAGGTACTGTCAACTTGTCCTGCTTGTGTAAAAGAACTGTATGCAAGAAATATCCAAGCATCCATATCTGTAAGTTGAATAGTTTGATTGTAAAACTCCTTAAAGATACATTTATTAGATACATACGTGTGGCTTTTCTGAATATTCACACATCACATATACTGTCTTTACTCTTAGATATAGAGCGTCTGCCTCGGATGCGGGAGGTCATGGGTTCGATCCCCAGCCGAGTCATACCAAAGACTTAAAAAACAGTACTAACAGCTGCCACGCTTGGTGCTCAGGATTAAGAGGTTTGAACCCCAGCCGAGTCATTCCAAAGACTTATACAAATGATACTAACAGCTGCCTTGCTAGGTGCTCAGCATTAAATGGTTAGTGTTATGACTGGTCGGCCTGGTGTCAAGATAATGTGACTGGGTGGGACATCATGCTACATGTCTGTGGCATGATGCCCCAGTGCTAGACATTATTATAAAATGCCACAATGCAGACATCTTAGCGATATGACTGAATTTTTTTAAAGCTATGTTAAAAATCCAAGTCACACATACACACACACACTCTTAGATAATCATGTTTTTTTCTCGGTTTTAGTATATTACATTTAATGTTTTTGATCTTTTGATCTTTGTTTGATTACTCACAGCTTTTATCAAAATTTGGTGCACCAAAACTTTGCCGTTTTTACTCTTTGTTCAGCACTTATTTGCGGTTTTTCATGTACCATATTTACTGGGTTGTTTTTCAGCAGAATGAATGCATTGAGCCTTGGGCTCCTTGAGATAATTATGTTACATGTATTTATTTTTAAAGTCCGCTTGTGTGGAGTGAATTGCTGCTTCTAATACCTTTACTATAACAATAGAATTACTACTACTACTTTTATTTTTTTTTTGTTGCTGATGATTATGAGAAAGAGACAGATGCATAGTTTATCACAAAGGTTATTTACTATTCAGAAGTGTAAGGGTCACACAATTTCAGAAAGGGTCAAATTCAGTATGCACAGGGTATACTAGTACTAGCAATGGAGTCCAAAGTAGAATTTGTACATTATGTCTACGTCATGTACTGGCAACCTTTCAGAACTGCTGTGCAAGGTCCACTCAGTTGTAGAGTGCTACGTGTCGTGTAATATTCGTCCCTTTAATTTAATTATCATATTTAGTACATACAGTAGTTGCACCACACGCCTTTACCTGTTCAAAGTTAATGCTCATTAAAAAAAGGTGATACTTTTTTAAAACTCTACTCTGTCCATTAGCACAAGTTTGTTATTACTTCTATTAAACCTGTCTGCGGCGGTTCGAGTCTAAGATTCAGCCAATGTGGGCATGTGAGAAAGCTTGCCAGTAGCTTCTCGTGGGTCGGTGGTTCTTTCCGGTGTTTTCCGGGTTCTTCCTCCACCATTAATACTGGCCGCCATGTATAGCCTATCGTGCTGAAAAATGGCGTTAAACCCCACAACAACAACAACAACAACTTCTATTAAACTACTTTGAGAATTTATGGAAGACACACATTTATGCCGAGGTCTAGTTGGTCCCAAATATAAATGGTGCTTCTCAGTCATCCAATATGGCCACCACAGCAGCCATCATGCAAGTCTTTTTATCGCTACTCCTGAAAGCAGCATTGGGTTGTTACTTAAAGACTTCTTATGATGCCTAGTTCATTCCAGTGAAAATGGCACTAGTCTGATGTACAGTATGGCCACCATGGCAGTCATCTTGAAAATCTTTTTACCACTACTTCTCTGGAATGGAAAGTCAAACCAACATGGGGCTTTCACCAGAATTCTTATATCGAGTTTGCCCCAAATGAAATGCTTTTATTTTGACGTCTAATATGGGCACCATGGCAGCTGTCATCATTGTTTCTCCTCCTGAACAAGCCATGAGGCTAACAAGTTTGCATTAGACACTCCTTTTCACGTTGTCGAAGACCGCCTTCTTAGATGATGAAGTGTTGTGTTCTAAACAGGCCTCCTGTAACCAATGTTTCTCATTCAGACATCTCTGTATGGGAGCATAGTTACCCAATCTTGATGTTGACATCTTGGGGGACCTAGAGTTTGGATGCAGTTGAGTACACCAAGTCTCTGAAGTATGCCCACTTTTCTTCGACTTTATATATTGATTGTATCTAGTTGGCTGCAGAGTTCTTCAACAAATGACTATTTCAGATTCTGCTGTTTCATTTTGGAGACATTAAGCTTTTTGAACCATCTTTTGCCATGTGGTCGTCTTCTAGGCTGAATCTGGATATTGAGCTTGGAGACTTTGAACTTATGGTCAGTCCACCATTCTACATTTTTCATGACCCTTATCACTCAGACATCCTGCTTGTCATTTCTTCTGACGATGAGGTAGTCAATTAGATGCCAATGCTTGGAGCGTGGGCGCATCCAAGACGTCTTATTGCTGTTTCTCATGCGGAAGACTGTTGGCGATTAGAGGGTTGTGTTCCGTGCATTCCTTAGTACATGGAGTCTGTTGTTGTTACCATTGATAAAACCATTTTGCCAATGGCACCTGGCTAAATCTGGTAATCTGTTCCAACACTAGCACTAAAGTCAGTACGGATGATGAGCTTGTCTGCATTTGGTACTTCTGCAAAAAGAGACTCCATGTCTTAATAAAATTTGTCTTTATATGTCATCTGGGTTGGCCATAGTGGGTGCATTGGCGCTGATGAGAGTTGCATGACTTTTTGCAGTCACTGGGGGTATTATTTGCATTAGTCTGCTATTCACATATTTTTTGGGAGATTTATGATCTTGCTAACTGTGAATTGGCGGCAAACCCAATATGAGTTTCACATTGCTCCTCGTTACCTCAACAACTCCCGAGAGGGTGTAGCCGGCCTCAGTTAGGTGGGTTGTCATTCCTCAGCTAAGTGACCTTCACTCCGGGCTACAATCTGGATGTTGAATTTGGTCAGTTCTCTACCAACTAGAGCTGTTCTTTCTGGTCTATCTGCTGTTATACTGTCTATTATTGTGCATACGTTCAAGGCACCGATAGTGAGTTGCGTCGCCTTTGTCTGACCTAACAAGACATAGATGTCGCTTAGTACTTTAGTACTGGACATTACAAACAATTTTAGTAATACCATCCACAAATATATATTGGATAACCACAGGGCCGGCGCCAGACTATCTGGCGCCCTAGGCAAGGTTAGATTCTGGCGCCCCCTCACCCCGCGGCAAACTGAAGGTTTTGTATACGCGTAATTCCACGGAAAAACTCGTGGCCTACAAAAACACGCGAACGTAATTACGTCCTGAAAATTTCGTATACGCGCGATTTTCACTCACTAATTTTGCTTGTTCCGGTCAGCCTGATGTTTCGGTCAGACTGAATCTACCCGATTATTTGTCCCTGTATGAAAATAACCTGGATAAAAAACGACTCTCAATAAAACTGAAATTTATTTATTTATTTTTCAAAACTGTTGTTGATTTGGAGAAATTCGCCCCCTGAAATCAGCGCCCTAGGCGGCTGCCTAGTTTGCCTATATGGTAGCGCCGGCCCTGGATAACCCAACTACATAATGTATTGGCACTCGAATGTGCAGATGCTATGGAGATCCTGATTAAATATTAAAGAGTTGTTAATGTTCGAAAATACACACACCTTTTATTTCATAACAGCAGCAATATGCGTGTATAAACGGATACGGTATAAAAAAAAAAAAAAAAAAAAAAAAAACGTGTACTTGTACGGGTAATTCTAAAATGTAAAAAACAAAACAAACACAACTAATTTCCAGGTGCAACTCGCCTGGCACCTCTAAACCTCAAGGCGCCAGGGGTTCGCTTAAGCAGCAGAGGGGGCGAATCGGACATTTTGTCCAATCGTTATTTTGCTTAATTATTACTTTCTGCACTCAACGATCTAGTGTCGTCAGCGCCTGGTAAAAAAAAAACGACGACGTCGTTGGGGGATCGTCGCGTCGTCATTTGGTTTAATTAACACCTTCTGCGCGCCGATCCCCAGCGTCGTCAGCGTCCGGTAAGCACGTCGACGACCGCGTCGATGTCATTGCCCCCTCTGCTGCTAAGAGGTTATTTACAATGAAAATTATTTACAACTAACCGAATATTTGGTCAAGTCCGATACGATATCGTGTCCGAGGATCATGTAAATTTATCGTTATGAATCCATGTGGGGTCGACTGAGCATGACTAAAAAAGTTTCGAAAAACATTAAAGTCCATGTCACCGCCGCACCATGTCTGCCAAATATTTCGTAGCGTGTGTGTATCAACGCCGTTGAATACAGCAAGAATATTGCAGTTATCTCTGATTACTTTTGGAATCTGAGTGTATCGTTGAGTGACATATATCACGTCAGTGTTTTTATGCCTGCCTCTGGAAAATATCCTAGCTGGGTTCTTTTGATTGTCTAACATAACATCATCGTACACGACTAGATTGTTAACGTCGCCATCAATATCATCAATACCCGGTGCATCATTGATATCCGTAATAAACTCAATAACATTCTTTTTAGCGATCGCTGATGCATTCTCGTTGAAATCTTTCAACACCTCGTAGCATCGTTGATCATCTACGCTAGGAGCAACCAAATACAACTTATCCCACTTCATCCATCTCATTATTAAATTGAGTAACAATTGCGTCTTGCCGGATCCAGATGGTCCGATGATAATCATCCGGATCGAGTTTGGTAACGCTGCAACATGCTTAACTGGTTCTCTTGTTTTAGTCGCCGAAAAATCAATTATATTCATATCTCTATACATAAATTATGGATCTATATTGTGTGAAGTGTAGAGTGCGTACTGGCACAAATGATATGACAACCGTTACGACAAGAAATAACAGATCGGCGCTTACTGGTAAGTGTGTACAATGCGGTACAAAAAAATTTAGATTTATTTCTATTAGACCCGGAGATGTTTTAAAAAAAAGCGAGGAGGTGACATCGCAGCCAAATTGGCAAAACTCCCCGGAACACCGTGGGCAAAGTATCCAGGAGAAAAACACCTCCCAGGATATAACTACTGTGGCCCCGGAACACGATTAGATATTAGACTCGATGCTCAGGATCAGCCCAATCCAGGTGAGTATCCGATAAATGCTATTGATAAGGCGTGTCATGCTCATGATGTTGCTTACAAAAGTAGCGATCTGCAACAGCGTCATATCGCGGATGTAAAATTAATTCACGCGCTAAATGCTATTCCTGATAAATCCGTCAAAGAAAAATTGGCCTCATGGTTGGTAAAATCGGCTATGAAAGGTAAATTAATGATTGGCGCTGGTAATTAATAACAATCATCCAAGAAAAACGATGGATTCCATCTATTATTCTCCGAGAGGATACTGGAAGGGGAAGGCCGCAATTGGTAAGCTTGCAAGCGCTGCAAAGGTAACAAAGACCACTGCGGCTAATTGGTTATCCAAACAGGCTATATGGCAAATCTATCTACCACCGCCTAAACAAATCAACTTCTCGCGCTTTGATGTCAGCGTACCTAATGAAGTTCATCAGGCTGATATACTATTTCTGCCGCATGACAACGGTTACAAATACGCGCTAACCGTAGTTGATGTTGCGAGTCGATACAAACAAGCGGAACCGTTGAAAACAAAGTCAGCAACTGAAGTAGCCGATGCGTTTGAGCGGATTTATCGAAGAGGTCCTCTGCGCTGGCCAAATCTATTACAAGTTGATCCTGGTAGTGAATTTCGCGGCGCTGTTTTATCAACGCTGAAACATCATAGCGTCGCGATACGACGAGGTCATACTGCGCTACATCGTGATCAGGCAATTGTTGAACGATTCAATCGGACTCTCGCTGAACGGTTATTTGGATATCAATACGCGAAGGAATTCATTCAAGAAAAACGATCTCGTGAATGGGTCAAAAGGTTGCCAGGTGTAATTGCAGCGTTAAATAACGAGATTACCCGAGTAATCAACATGAAGCCCAGCGACGCGATTAAATACGAGTATATACCCGGAAAATTAAAAATAAATAGCGTTTCTAAGCCGATTCTTGGCGATGTCACTGTTAGATATCTATATGAACCAGGAGAGCTTGAAGGCGGTAAAAAAAGGGCTACCGATCCTATTTGGAGTGTTACCACACATAACATATCAACGATAACACGATCAACTGGTAGACCACCGATCTATAGACTGGATTCAACTGCTCCTCAGCGCGGATTTACACGCGAGCAACTACAAGTGATACCTAACGATACTCAATTACCCCCGCGTGGTCTTAACTAGCGCCGTTGCGTCTATTACACTCAAGACAGGTCAACCTCACATTGTTTTTGACATGACCGAGACTGTTATCGATCCTATCCACGGTAAATTGGCGAGTGTCTTTATCCGAATAACGCCAACTCATTATGCAATTGCAACTCGCGCAGTGATTATTCTGTTGTTGTCGTAGCGAGATTATTAATTCGGCATCAATATCAAAACGCCGCTGTTTTTTTTTATCCTGTTGGCGGTAACCCGAGAGTTTTCTATCAATGACGCTTGCATCGATGGTGACTTTGTCGCCGGCTTCGTCGGTGGCTTCGTCAATAACAATTCTTCGAAGCTGATTTATCCTTCGTACTCTGGACACTGCAAGATAGACTAGATTCGACCATTCGATGCGATTATCAACTATCCAAACAATTGTGTCCGTGATGGTTAGTCCCTGCGAGGAATGTATTGTTGTTGCGTATCCTAGCGTCCACGGGGATTTATCAGCACGTAGCGCGTCCTCGACGACGCTGATATCAACGAGCACGATATCATTCAGCACGAGAATTTGTTTTTCTGTCCGGCCTGGAATTTCAACTTCAATGTTCTGCCGCCGTGTGTCCGCGGGTCTATAACATAACGGCACTGGACGCGTTGGAAACTTTTCCTTATGCAACGTAAACAACTTCCGCTGAAGTGTGTCTCTGACTATCTTTCTACTCGCTACAATCAAATCGTTTGGTCTCCATGTTTCCCAGAATTCATTTAACGGCGTTTCCGGAATCACCTCGCGAATTATTTCACATTGAATTCTATCCGGCTGTAATCTGATTAATTTCTTAACCTCGCGCAGTTGTTCATCAAGTGCTCGGTAATCAGTATCGGTTTCTTCATAATAGTCCACAAAACCCCTTAACCAATCATGTGGACCCTCGCCGACAAATGGTGGTGGTTGGCCATGGTCCCCACACATGATTACCGCTGTATTCGCGCGCAGCAACCACTCAAGAAACATTTGTAAAGTATCTAACGAAACAGTACATATCTCATCCCAGATGATAATGTCGGGAATAAATTTTTCACCCATTCGATCAGGAGTCCACTCACCGCCGCTGTATCGAAAAAAGCTGTGATAAGTAACGGCGTCAACATTTCGTTGTTTTATCTCTCGCGCTAGTCTATGGGTCGGTGTAAGCACGATTATACTTGCCCGCGTTCGAAATAATTCAATTGCCCGAGTCGTCTTTCCTGACCCGCCACAGCCGCTTAAATAAACCGTCTTGTGTCTACAAATTGGATCAGAACACGATGGTGCATTAGACCATTCTGACAATTTATCACCGCGTAAGTAGTTGTTCTCAACGGTGACATCTGCTGACGGGGAATAATCGCGTCGTATTTCATTTTTAATTCTCCATGTACCCCAACTCTCGTCCGGACTAGTAAACTCGGCTACGTTTTCCTTATACTTTACGTCTATGTAAAACGAATCAACGGCTACTCTAACCGCGGTATCGGGGAATCTATTTATCATCGAGAATAAATTGATAGCGGCATATCCCAGCATAGACGCCCTCAAATGTGGATACGCCGGGCTGTCTCCATCGCTGTAGGTAACAACTGTACCCAACCTCGTTCCATTGGACAAGAAAGCTGTTTTGCAGTTCACGTATCTATTTTTTGCCACTGTGTCCTTGATTACGAAATCATATTCTGCGTCATCTATAATCAGCCGTGAGCAATATCGTTTGTAGTCGTGGTTTTTTCCACCTTGTGTGAACTTACCAATTATTCTTCTACCGAGATCTTTTGCCTCGCGGTTTCGTTGGTTAAATATCCTCCTGGACCATTCGATGATATATTCCTCGTCGGCATCAATGTTTTTTCTGGACTCGTCAATTATGCTATCTAGACGCTCCGGTTCTGGTAACCAGACTTCAGTCTGTGCCCGGTATGATATAATCGCGTCACTGACAATCAACGAAACTAGCATGCTACAATCAATCATATACCGTAGCAGCGCTATTGGCAGCCATCTCTTTTCAGCCATGTGTCTACCGATCCAAATATAGCAACAGCGATGGAGTCCTGCCGCGAATTCAAATGATACTATGCGAGCGAATCCGGTTAAATCAAAATCAGGCAGTGGTCCATTAATAGCAACACGAATCATTTCATGACTGGGGTGTCCAAATCGTCTAAAGTACTCAGCGGCGGATCCATACCCGAGAAAACTCGCTGGATAACAGGCAACCATATCAACCGAGATCATAGCGTCGCGGTTGTATTCAGTGTTCCATAGTCCACCGTGATAGTATTCCAAACAACTGGATTGTACATCCGGTAGAAATTCCCTGCGCGTTGGTCTCCACGCATTTTTCCTTGCTGCAACATGAGCTACAACCGATGGAATCGTAAAACAATTTGTTAGCAGTTGTTCATCATGCTCCTCAAATTCTATGGCGGTTTTTTTCATCCTGTTGTGAAATGCTTCAGTGCGATATAATTCACCGTTTGGTCTTACAAACTGATCAAAGGTATCCGCATCGTTTTCAGCGCTGCGAAGTAACCACATTGATACAGGGTCGTTTTTACACAAGTAGGCAATAGCATCAAATAGTTTCCTCTCCGCGAGAAAACCGTCCTTGGAGAATTGTTCTCCCAGGAATTCTTCGGGTATGTACTTTACTGTTCTATCCCGTGGAAATATTGTGATCACGGGCGTCCATGCGTGTTCGTTATGATCAATAATTTTGATTGGGGCTCCCTTCGATTTATACTTCGATTCGTATAATACTTCACCGGTTATCGTTGTAACGGTTATTGGAAATCTCAGCGATGTTTCTAATCTCGCTATGTCGCTG
This sequence comes from Sinohyriopsis cumingii, assembly GCA_028554795.2. Taxonomy (NCBI): domain Eukaryota; kingdom Metazoa; phylum Mollusca; class Bivalvia; order Unionida; family Unionidae; genus Sinohyriopsis; species Sinohyriopsis cumingii. Next base: position 166,999,285 of record CM068824.1, on the reverse strand, counting down.
ATGGTTGCTCCACGCTCTTTTACGGTTAGTTCCCACTGGTTGATTTTGCTACGTCGTAAATCAGTCAATTTGTTTCCTCGACATGCATTTGTAAAATGCTCTATTATTCGTTCTGCTACACAATTTATCCCAGTTGACTGTTTCATCGGTTTCAGTTTTCCGATATCAGGTTTCTTATTTAACGGGTATATTCCATAAACAACTGCTGTTTCAGGATACGCTCGTTCATAGTATGGTTTGTCAATTCCGGTTAACAACCCCGGCTTGGAGTCGCGGCTGACAGTGACTGTTTTCTTGTCGCTGAGAACTGGTTCAAATTTATCACGCATGATCCAATCGCCTGATTCCACCCGGACAATGAATTTTACTCTGAAGAAATACCTTTTACCGTCAAGTTGTGATATTATCATTGCTGCGCGGTTGTCGTTCATGGTAGCATCAACAATGCCATCAATTCGAAATGTTGACCAACTGTGAGATGCGCCATCACGCTTGAATTCATTGATACAATCGCGTATTTTACTCAACAGGGTTTTATCGTTTATTAACGCTTTTGATGTGTCCTTGAGGACTCTATCGAGATTAAACCTAATATTTTTCCGGGGTTTAATTGCTGCCAATCTCTCGAACTCATCCATATAATTAAAACAAGTATTTAAATGAAAGAATATAGTATAATGAATCACTGCAAATGGTTGATGATTGGGTCGACAACCCCGTGCAATAAATCATGTAGAGGTGAATTCTGCGGGTATCATTTACAAAGCGTTCGTAATGGTTCTCTTGGCCCCCTCCCGTGCTTGGTTTGCCACGTCGGTGTAAGAGGAAAATCACAGTTGTGTATCAATTGTGGCGGAAAGCGATACAGGGAACTAAAACGCTATTATGACAAGCGAATTAAAAACGCCGTCATCAACCCCACCGCCGACTTCGTCATCAAAACCCCCCAAGACTACGTTGAAAGATTCATAATTAAACCAAATAATAAATTAGACAAGTAGTATTATTATACAAATGGACCAAGAATTTCAGCCGCATCCCCTGCTCGTCAATTACGAGGCATCTCGCGACGGTATTGTTAGAAATCGTAGACTGAAGAAGCCGGTTGGATGGAAAAACAATCACGGGTATTTAATGTTTACTGCTGGAGGGAAAAAATATCTCTGTCACAGAATCATCTATGAATGTTTCCACGGATTGATCAAAGATACTCTCGTTATTGATCACATTGATTCTAATTATCAAAATAATAGACTGTGTAATCTGCAAGCCATCTCTCAGAGTGAAAATAGTAAAAAAGGCCAAACTGGTAAATACTCAAAGAAAGTAAAACCCGTAAAGTCATTTGATACAACAACTCACGAGGAAAAAATATTTCAGTCGATGAATGAGGCAGGAAAATATTTTGACATTTGTATCGCCTCAATACAATTTGTTGCAGAACGAATATATCAAACAGCGATCTCAAAAAAGACGGGTCATAGAATTCGATTTTCATATATAACATCAAAGGGAGATAACTCGTTTTGTGATAGCGTCGCATGACAAGAGTTACGTCCCTTGAAGTCTAATTAATGTTGCGTCCCTTCAAGTCCAATTAATGTTGCGATTAATTAATCATTTTACGATGAAAACTAATGAAATACACGCTATTATCTAACAGCTGTATTCTTTTTTTTAATGTTTTATTTGAGTATTTGGTTTCATTTAAATGCCGTGAAACACCATTAATAAGTATTTAAGGATTCAAACGATTCAAGGGAATTCAAATTAACACACACCTTGTGACTGACGCCGCTGTATTAGTCACTTTATATACAAGATGACTCGTTATAAGCCTGGGGCTTTCGAAAGCCAATTCAACTAATCAAAACTAACCCACGCTCTTGACCCGGGCGTGTGGTTGTCTTTTGTTCACAATCATGCAACCGGGTTAATTTAATTGGGTTGCTTTTGATTGGTTGAATTGGCCGTAGAGTTCCGCCCCGCCGTTTTATGTTTGTGCTGTCTTGTGCCGTCCCATCATCCATCAATCATTTCATTGTAAATATATTCATCCTTAATTAAGTACATGTAGTGATGTCCCCCAAGCATATCTTCTGGGCGGTCTACGATGACGTTTGTCACCCTAGGCCTCCCTCCCGGAGATGTATGCTTTGGGGTTCCAAGATGTGAATGTCCTTAATTAAGTATATGTATATGCCTGCAATCTGCCACAACACTCGAGTGGAGATCTACGGCATTGTACTGTCCATGTATGCCTGCAATCTGCCACAACACTCGAGTGGAGATCTACGGCATTGTACTGTCCATACAAAAAACGGGGTCAAAAATGGCCCCAATAATTTTATTAAAATTTTTGATATTAGAAATAAGATGTTTTATAAGAATAATGAATATCGAAGACATCAATAATATATTAACTGAGATTTCAAAATTAAAAAATCAAGGAATTGAATTATCTGATGGTCTCGACAGTGAAAAAATATTATCCGATTATGAGATTATTAATGAACAGTCGAAACGGGGGCGTTTTACCCTGGCCCGCGAGTATTTTTTTATAAAACGATTACAACATACGATTAATGAGAACCTGTACCACAATGACGCAAATGCATTCATTGGACTATTTACTGCCGTTGAAATAATACGAAAAAAACTCGGACGTGTTTATGAACGACGCCGGGAGATTTCTAGTAAGATCAAAAACATTAGAAGGATTATAGACGAAAACTCCGTGGAGCCCCCGATGGTACACTCGGCGGAAAATTAGAAAATTGCGGATCAATTTACAATAATGGTAGGTGAATCACTTACTACTCGGCTAGCCAGAGAGCGGCTAGCAGCGCTTAGAAAGTTTATACCGTTACGAGACAGAGTGAGAGAGAAACTTCAAACGCGACAACAAATGCAAACTGATTTTGCTGTTGGAAGTGAACAGTTATTTGCCCCGGTAACTAAAGCGACTAAGGATGTTACGGCGGCAACTGTACCCGTTCTTGGTGCGCTTGAAAAGATAGCGGCTCAGACCGAACAAACAAAAAGGTCTTTAGAAACACTTCCTGCAAAAATAGCGGCTGCTACAACACGGAGGCCGCCACCACTCGCTATAACCGAACCACAAGAACCCTATGTTACAATGGCCGACGAAGAAGAACTAGGCGCTACTGCGAAAGAACCAGAAGAAGAAATACCAGAAGAAGAAATACCAGAAGAAGAAATACCGGAAGAAAAAGAGGGGAATATACCCCGTATTGTACTCAAGAAGAGCACAATAGATGAAATTAGAGGCTTCAGCAACAGGGAAGAATTAATTAATTTTACTGCCAACAATTTTGCTAAGAACATACGAGATAAGAAGCATATCAATAGCGGTTACGAGAAAAATATAAAGTCGTTAAAGGACTGGGCAAGAATAGTGTATTTAGCGAGTAAACATAAAGATGCATTACCACATCGTAGTAAATCCGATTACGACGCATTCCACAAGGAAGTTAAGAGTATAACACCAAAAAAAGGAAAAGGATACTCTGTTGGTAAAGAATCCTACGGCGTTACCTGTCCTAATAGTGTTCTCAGTGATATATCACGGCTGGAAGTACTAATCGGAGGAAAACGAGCCGGAAATAACTCTACGGAAATAATCAATGAGGCCGCTGATATTTGCAAGCGGTTATTTGCAGGCGGTATTATGGACATTAATGCATATCGAACGCTCATAGACGAACTCGTGGATGATTAATTGGAAAACTGGTGTTTTTAATAAGGATGATCATACACTACAACCACGATAAACCAGTACTCGTCTACGTGGTAAACTCACGATTGCCTGTTTACCGCGCGTACTATGGAGATGGTCTCGGTAGCACCATTGCGGGGTTATTTACAAGAATGGCTCCAAAAGTAGCGCCGTTAGCCAAACAATTAGGAATGAAGGCTATTGATGTTATTCGTGATAAGGGTATTAGTGCCATTGGAGATGTTGCCGGAAGGGCGTTTTCTGCCGCACGAGACAAACTAATGTCATTGGTGAAATCCAGGAGAAAAAAACAGAAACCACCGGTAATGCCATCAACGACAGTGATGCCTGCAAATGTCAGTAAAGTAATAAATAACGCCGTGGAAGAAAAATTAGAGTCATTGGCGACGACTCCGTCGTTGGCGACTTCGCCATCCGCCGATGCGGCAACCAACGCGCTCATGAACGCGATAGCGGGAAGTGGTTTAAATTCAAAGAATTTACGACAAAAAAATCGCAATTGAAAACATCAACATGATAAATAATAAAATGTTTGCGCGAACCGCTGATCCCGCGTTTGATATGGATGCCCCAGTGCGCAGGGATGATTCTGTCCGTGATTATCAATATTATTCTTATTATGCAGCGCAACCTGACCTACGATCGCGAATTGAACTTCAAGTCCAAGATACCAGTAAATACTTTCTGCCGTGTGAAGCGTTTATCGAAATTGAGGGAGAACTCGTGACAAATGCCGCCGATAATACACCATACGCAGATGACCATCGTGTTCGAGTTGGCTTCGTCAACAACGGTATCATGGCGTTATTTGAGAGCGCCAGATATCTTATTGACGGACGAGAAATTGAATCAATAGAACGCGAGGTTGATGTTGCAACAACGATAATTGGGTTGGCGAGATACTCGGATGATTATACAAGATCGGCGGGCCCATCTATGATGTTTTCGAAGGACACCACTAATAACGCTGATCATCTTCAGTACATCAACGTGCTGGCGGAAAGAGATACCGCATTTGACCCACAAGCTGAAGCAGCCAATCCAGACCGCAGGGTAAGACCGGGCGCTGAGTTCAATATCATAAAAAGTACTAACGATAATTTTAATCTAGGATTTGCAACACGAGTAGGAATGTTGCAAAGACCACGCCGAAAGTTTTCATGCGCGATTCCACTCCATCACATATTTGGATTCTGCAGAAATGTCAGGAAGGTTATCTATGGGGCTAAGCATACAATCGCGCTGACGCGAAGGGGCGATGATAACAATGCAATATGGCGTGCTGCTGGCGTCGCTGCCGGTAAAGTCATTTTAACTAAAATGGCATTGTGGATGCCGGTGCTGACTCCATCAGTTACCACGGAAGCACGATTGTTAGCATTTATGGAACAGGGAGGGAAATCGCTGTTGAGTTGGCTAGCGGTAACAACTGATGCTAAAGAGGATAACGTCGCCGATACGTTTACATGGCACCTGGCGTCAAAACAGGGTGTTTCAGCCCCGCGTCATATATTCATAGCGCTACAGAATAGGGAACGATTGGGCAGTCAAGAACGCAGCCATATGATATTTGATCAATTAGGAGTCAGGGATGTTTCGCTGAGAATAAACGGACAACAGGAACCATCCGAGGATATACAGCTTAATTACGGCGACAACCATATCGCACGTGTGTACCATCGATTGCTGTCGTATATGGGTCGTGATCAAAACGTCGACACTGGTTTGCAAATATCACAACTTGATTTTAAAAACCTGTATCCGATTTATTATTTTTCGCTGGAACATCTTGATTTAACGAGACAATCCGTCGTTGATATACACTTCCGAGCTCGTATAGACCCGGCTGGTGTTAATTATAGAGCGGTTGCTGTCATTCTCAGCGATAAATCAATGCTGCTAGAAGGTGTTGGTGGACGAATGAGAATCGTTGATGCGCCAGTGGAAAACATGTAATTGAAAGCACAAACGCGTTTACAATAAATGTCGTATAGTGTCGTCAGTGTAGAGTTGACTGATGGTCAAGTCAAGAAATTACGATCAAAGTCGGCTAAACAATGCGGAACCACAATAACGCTGAAGCCGTCGCAGATGGCGGGTGGTAATCATAAGATATCGTTGACGGCGCGTCAAATAAAACATTTCAATGATGCGATGAAGAATAAAAAGGGTGTTCAAATAGATTTTTCAGCCGCAGCAATTAAAAACATGGAAAAGACCGGTGGGATATTTCCGCTGTTAGCTGCGATTCCAGCGTTGATTGCCGCGGCCGCACCAGCAGTGGCTAAGGCGGCTGCGTTGGGGGCCGTTGGTACCGCGGCGGGAATGGCATTAAAGAAGGCAACCGGGAAAGGCTACAAAAAAAAACGACCCGTGGCCGGAAAGGGTCTAAGACTACCGGGAACCCCGTATTCATGGTACTCGGGAAAGGGTCTAAGACTACCGGGAACCGTTTATTAACGCAGGAGTCAATGACTCCTGAGTCAATGACTCCCATGTCTAATTTTGATTTAATAGACGCCGCAAACGCGTTAGCGATAAAAAACTTCAGAGGTGTTTTTATGAGGGATCAATTACCGGCGGCACCAAGGAATATTGAAACAGGCATAATTAACCTCGATGGGTCCTCCGGAGCGGGAACTCATTGGGTTGCATACGCGATTGATCCGCGTGCAATCGTCTATTTTGATTCATACGGGTTAGCTCCGCCGAAAGAGTTCATGCGGTATATCCGGGCGTGTTCAGCCCGGGCGTGTTCAGCCCGGGTTTTTTATTCCACGCTGCCAACACAGCAGTTAAGTGACCCACCGATATGTGGCCGTGAGGTATTAAACGTACTTTCGGCGATTTCATCATCGCGAAAACCACCTCATGTGGTTGTAAACGAATACACTAGTGGGGTCGTAGAAGCTCAACGGATTTTAGAGAATAACATTTACAATAATAATGATTGATATTTGGGGACGACCGGTTTCGGCGCTGAAAGAATCCACGGAAACGGCCGCCGCCGACATAAAAAAAATAATTGAGGATGAAATCGCTGATATGTTGAATTTAACAAGTGTTGACCCGGGCGAAATAGTTGTATTTCAAGACCGCCAGGGTAAATTGAAATCCGGTAATGTGTCACTGAATGACGTTTTAATACGACAGCGTGATGCCGCCGAGAACGCTATTGCGCTGTATACCAGCGACGGACGAATCAAACCGGGTGAAGATATATCGATGATAGATGGAAGAATAAGTATACTTGGCGACAATTATATAACCATGTCGGATTCGTTAAAAAATTTGTATAATAAATTTAACATACAAGCAATTCAGTTCGAGGGGGTACAAGTATCTGTCGCCGGTATGCAATTCATTATCAATAGTTTTTTTGGAACCGCGATGATAGCCGAACCAAATCTTAAAACAATAAGAGATGCTATTTTGGAGTTTACGGCGATGTCGGCCAATTTACCCCCGTTGCGAAAAAATGTTAACAGGATCGATGACAACTTTGATAAATTCTTTGGTAAAAAAAATACCAAGCCGGATGAGATTACAATAACTATAAATGATATCACTGCGTATGGACAGGAAATAAAAACAATCAAAACTGATGTTGCAACAAACAAAAAGAGTGTAGACGCGCATGAACGGGAAATAGAAATAATCGGCGCTAATGTTGCAACGATCATAAATAATGTAGACTCGCATGGACGGAAAATAGAAACAATCAAAACTGATGTTACAACGATCATAAATAATATGGACACGCATACACAGGAAATAGGAACAATCAAAACTGATATTGAAGCGAATAAAAAAAATATAGACGCGTATTGGCGGGGAATAGGATTAATCAAAACTGATGTTGCAGCGAACAAAAAAGGTATAGACGTTCATACATATGAAATAGGAACAATCAAACTTGATGTTGCAGCAAACAAAAAAAGTATGACCGAGAATACACGGGAAATAGAAACAATCAAAACTAATGTTGTAACGATCATAAATAATGTAGACGCGCATTGGCGGGAAGTAGGAATAATCAGAACTGATGTTGAAACGATTAAAGACGGACTACCGAGAGTAGCAGAGCAATTCGAAAAAATAAAAACCCCTCATGAGAACATCATCAACACAGTATACACAATTCGGCATGGATCATTCGATTGGACTCCTACACAGAATACAGTAAATATCACCGCAACTGTTAAGGGTATTTATCGACTGACACTGGTTTCAATGATGCAGTTTAATATATTATCGTCGAGTTCATCCGGGTTTAACAATACAATATCAACAATTATAGACAAGAACGCAACTGAACAGTTTACAATTTATGCCGTTGATGGAAATCTAGCCCGGGCAAACATTACATGGTATGTGGAATTTGCAGCGAATCTAAGTAATTAAAAACACTAGCTCTTTTAAAATAAAAATGACCACCAAGGAAGTTGAATCAGAGGTATCACCGACGTCACATCAATATCGATTCGATACCGCAAAAGAATTTTCCGCGAACTTGAAAACGCTTTCCGAACAATACCGTGTAAAAATAAAAAAATACCGTCGTAAAATAACCGCCATCGACGCGGTCGTGTACTCGGTGTCGGGTATAGTAGCTGGCGCCGGTGTTATTTTATCCACGGTGACCACGATAACCCCGATCGCTGTTCCAATCGCTGTCTCCGCAATGACAACAGTTGCTGGAGTTGCCAACGCAATCACTAGGAAGATATCATCGTGTTTTCAGAAAAAACTCAACGAGTATACAGTAAAACATCAAATAGTATCCGACGCATACTCGAAATTATCCGGGTTGATCTCGTTATCGATTGATAATTTGTTCGTATCCGATGTTGAATTCTCCACGATGGTCCAGTTATATAGCTCCGCGATGTCAAAAATCGAGGATTTTCAACTGGAAGCCGAAACCACCTGGTTGTTAAAATTAGACACTAAAGACAACGAATAATAATAATGTCGCTGAACCCCGAAGGGTCTCAATTACTTCAGCGGATCGCGGAGAACACCACTCCGGTACAAACAAGTATGATATCGATAACATCAACGAAACCCGAATTCAGTGTGAACTTCCCATCACCGGTTCCAGTAAAGGAAATAGCGCTGGCAAAATTGCGAGTATATCACAGTTGGCCTAATATCCGAGCGGACGCATTTAACGGACAACAACCTAATAACTCGCTGGTTTTTGCACGGACAAATAAACCCGATGGGACCCCAAACTGGGAGGAGGTTACAATACCAACTGGGTCATACCAAATAGAGCAAATCAATAAAGAATTTCAACGCAGGATAAAATCGATCACAGGAAAGGAATCAAAAATCGCTATTACGGTTCATGAACCGACGTTATCGTCGACGATTGAAATAAGCACACCGGGGTATATGGTTGATATTTATAACAGTTCAATAAGAACCATACTAGGTTGGCCTGAGAATCCACCCGCGGACACCCCCCCATCAACTATCCTCAGACACGATAACGGAGATGGTGGTAGGCATATTGCTCCATACAACGTAAATATTGCATCGGTGATAGCGATTAATCTAGTGTGTGATGTTATCGAAGGGAGTTACCAGGTGGATACCAAGCAATCAAATCAAGCTCAACAGGGGTATATCCTTTATTCGTTTTCACCAACAGCCCCTCCGGGATTTTTAATCGTTGAGAGTCCGATTAATCCGGTCTATATGCGATGCCATGATCGGTTTTTAACGAGAATTAATTTTAGACTTACCGATCAGTCAAATAACCTAATTGATCTACAGGAGGAGGAGTTAGTGATCACTCTGTTTGTAAGATCATTGTAAATAACCTCTTAGCAGCAGAGGGGGCAATGACATCGACGCGGTCGTCGACGTGCTTACCGGACGCTGACGACGCTGGGGATCGGCGCGCAGAAGGTGTTAATTAAACCAAATGACGACGCGACGATCCCCCAACGACGTCGTCGTTTTTTTTTTACCAGGCGCTGACGACACTAGATCGTTGAGTGCAGAAAGTAATAATTAAGCAAAATAACGATTGGACAAAATGTCCGATTCGCCCCCTCTGCTGCTGCTTAAGGCAGTGCTGTCCAACCCGCGGCCCACTGGCTGATTTTAAATGGCCCGCCAGAGCTCAAGCAGCTATATAGTCGTTGCTTTTCAGTTTTCTGCCGCGGCCCTCGGCTTCAAGAAAAACATTTTTCAGTGGTCCATGGTGTAAAAAAGGTTGGACAGCACTGGCTTAAGGGGTGTATTTTATAACCAACTCTCGCGCTTAGCGAGCCAACAATTGCAAAATTGAAAATCAATCTGGACAACCCTCTGAATCTCTAAAATTTCGTTTCGCACTGACCCAGTTTACAATTTTTAAGTACTAGATTTCTTCGTGAGAATTGTATATGCTGTTGCAGAACTTTTAAAAGACCGTGAATATCCGCTTACTGTATATCTATGGTGGGTAGATTTAGGTATCCAGCCATCAGCTATTTAATATTTCTGTAGTTTGCTTTTGTCCGTAACTTTCCAGCTTCTTTTTTATAGTTTTTTCAATGCAATTTATTTAACTACATATTATGTATTTTATAATCTTTGTCAATTCCAGGTTTCACAATTATAATATGGCCAAGCTGTTGTTAAAAATATATCTCGCTCGACATCATCATGTAACTCAATTATAGACTCAGTTTCTGATACTGTGTTTAGTGCAGCATTAATTTACGTTATACTTTTCTTTATCACCGATGAGAGAGTCTATAAAAACTAGATATGGTATTGTTAGCAGGTCGGTGTCAGTACTGTTATCTTCTATTTCTAACAGAGTCTTTATATCATAAAAGTCCAAACCAAGTACACGAAATAATAAACATTTATCAAGTGTGTCCATGAGCTTACGTTTTTTTTTTTTAGAAACTTGTGTTTCCTTGTTTAAGCTAGTTTGTCAAACTCGTCGTGAATCTTCTTTATTCGCTCTGGATCTGGCTTTTTACCGCCATGAAAGTTTGCTTTTACAAGGTTTAGATTTATCAATAGTAAAAACATTTTCTTTATTTAGCTCAAACAGTGTACTTACCAAATATTTATCAACTTTAGCAGCAGAGAGGGTGAACAGACCATAGAATTCCGACAAAACAAATAAAACAAACAAATAAATCATCTCGTAGAAAGGTCAAGATTTTACAAATGAACTTTTCCTTGAGATGTTTTATTTCTGTAATGGACGATTGTACTAATAAAACCTCAGTTTGAAATAGTATCTGAAAAAATAAAGTACTCTACGTGTTTATTTATTTCTTGTTTATTTTTTTGACGACCAACGTTGGTAGGTACCCTCTCTGCTGCTATTAATTTACCACCATACCAAGTTTGATGAATATTTTTCAACGCGTTCTCGCTGTTCTTTCTCCTCATCTGTTTCATCTTCATCTGAATCTTCGGAATTTGTTCTATGTTTCAAGTAATATTCAAGTTCTGATGGTGGTTTTTCTATTTTTGGATTTATGTTCTTTCTGTGTTTATAATATATCATCAAACTTCTGTATCGATCTCCACCGCAATTTTTGCAAATCTGATATAATCCTCTAACGCCGTTGTTACATCCAACACAACTTCGTGGACCAGCATGAAGGTTTTTCTTTATAAGATAATTATGTTTCTTGCAATATTCTCCACGGCACCTTTTGTTGCATTTATCTGTTGTTCCTTGACGTAGCCACGCACACTTGTTCATTACATTAATGATATCTGTTTAATTAAATTTAATTTTATCATCACCCCTGTTACCCAAATATTTTATCAATACCCACACGATATCTTGTTCTTGGATCATGTAAATTTATTGTTATAAATCCATGCGGAGTAGCTTGCGCTCGTGAGAAGAAATTTTTGAATTTAATTATATCCATGTCACCACCACACCAGGTTTGATGAATATTTCGCAACGTGTGTGTGTCTACGCCATTAAACACAACTAAAATGTTGCAGTTGTCTCTGATCACCTTTGGAATTTGTGTATATCGTTGAGTAACATAGATCACGTCTGTATTTTTGTGTCTACCTCGGGAAAATATTCTGGCTGGATTTGATTGTTTATCTAGCATCACATCGTCGTATACAACTATATTATTAATAAATCCGTCTATGGAATCTACGGATGGTGCTTCATCAATGTCGGTTATAAACTCTATAACATCATTATCTTCATCCAGTAATCGTGCGTTTTCATTGAAATCTTTAAGTACATCATAACATCGTTGATCATCAACGGATGGTGCTACTAAATATAATTTATCCCATTTCAACCATCTCATTATCAGATTAAGTAATAATTGCGTCTTACCCGATCCAGATGGTCCTATGATAATCATTCTGATGGAGTTCGGTAGCGCAGGATGATGCTTAACTGGCTCTCGCTGCCGAGCTGCTGAGAAATCAATTATATCCATATATATTATAACATGAATTTATATTGTTTACGCTGTAGAGTTAAAACTCCAACTACTGATTTAGCTACAGTTATAACAAAAAATAAAAAAATAGCGTACGGTGGAAAATGTTCTATATGCGGTAGAAAGAAATTTTCGTTTTTACCTAATAGGCGCGGTGGTGATATTGCTAATTTGATGTCAAAGTTTCCAGGTGCTCCATGGGCTAAATACAGCGGAGAAAAACATCTACCAGGATATAATTATTGCGGTCCTGGTACTCGACTCGATATCAGGCTCGATAATCAAGATCAACCAAAACCAGGCGAGGAACCAATAAATGCTATTGATCGAGCTTGTCATGCTCATGATGTAGCTTATAAAAGTCAAAATCTACAAGATAGGCATATTGCAGATGTAAAATTAATTAATTCATTAAATTCTATAAAAAATAAAAATATTAGAGAATCATTAGCTAATTGGTTAGTAAGATCCTCGATGAAAGGTAAATTAGCGATTGGGGCTGGTAATTAATAATGGAATCAATTTATTATTCACCGAGAGGATACTGGAGAGGCAAAGCAGCAATTGGTAAACTCGCTGATGCAGCAGCGGTTAAACATTCTACTGCTAAAACGTGGTTATCTAAACAAGCAATATGGCAAATTTATCTACCACGTCCTAAACAAATTCAGTACGCGTATTTCGATGTCAGTGATCCTAATGAAGTTCATCAAGCTGATATTCTGTTTTTACCGCATGATACTGTGCGTGGAAAATCGTACAAATACGCGCTAACCGTAGTTGATGTTGCAAGTAGATATAAAGAAGCAGAGCCGCTATCAGCGAAAACATCATCTGAAGTAGCCGATGCGTTTGAACGAATTTATCAACGAGGACTCGGACCACGAGGTGGTCTACGATGGCCACAGCTACTACAGGTTGATCCTGGCAAGGAATTTCTTGGTCCAGTATCATCGTTGATGAAACAACATAATACCAAAATACGACGAGGGCATACTGCAATTCACCGTGATCAAGCAATTGTTGAGCGATTTAATCGAACACTTGCTGAGCGATTATTTGGATATCAATACGCGAGGGAATTTATTCAGGATAAAAGATCTCGTGAATGGGTTGCAAGATTACCAGGCGTGATAGCTGCATTAAATAATGAGATCACACGAACAACCAACATGAAACCCATTAGCGCGGTCACAAAAAAAAATATACCAACACAACGAAAAGATGTTGGAAAACAAAAAATATTAGGTGATGTCACAGTCAGATATTTATATGAGCCTGGTGAACCTGAAGGTGGTAAAGCGAGAGCAACTGATCCTATTTGGAGTGTCACCACACACAAATTATCTACCGTGACAAGATCCACTGGAAGAAATGTAGGCGTTTCCAGACCTGCAATCTACAGATGAGATTCGGCCGCTCCTCAACGTGGATTTACACGTGAACAACTACAAATAATTCCCGCGGATACACAACTACCACCAAAATCACTCCGGTGATTTCGATCACTTAACTAGCACCCAAGGCGCTGGCGCTAAGGGTGCCTGCACTCAAGGCGCTAGCGCCTCTACGTCGATTACACTCAAGACAGGTCAACATGGTATTTTCTCGTATATGACCGCGACTATTATCTTTTCTATCTACGGTGAATTGTCTTGAATCATTACTCGAATATCGCCATAACATTATACAATTACAACTGGCGCAATGATTGTTCTGCTGCTGTTTTAACTCAATAATAAATTCAACATCAAGATCAAAGTCGTGTTTATTTTTTTTATCAGATTGTTTGCATCCGATTAATTTTTTTCTTATTATATCATCATCGATGATGTTAAATTTATCAACGATTTCAGGAATTATGATTCTACGTAATTGAGATATATTTCTGACCCTCGATACCGCCAAATAAACTAAATTTGACCACTCGATGCGATCGTCTACAATCCAGACTCGTGTATCAGAAATAGTTAATCCCTGAGACGAGTGGATCGTCATGGCGTATCCCAACACCCAAGGAGATTTGTCAGCGCGTAATGCATCTTCGACCACACTGATATCAACGGCGACAATATCATTTAATACGAGATTTTGTGTCCTTGACTCTGTCAAGGGTCCTGGAATATCAACATTAATATTCTGTTTTCGTGTATCTGATGGTCTATAACACAACGGTACGGGTAGTTCTGAATATTTTTCTTTATGTAGTTGAAATAACTGTTGTTGTAAAGCGTCTCTGATTATTTTTCTACTTGCTACGATCAAATCGGTGGGTCTCCATAATTTCAAAAAATCACTCATTGAGGTCTCTGAGATCACTCCACGTATTATTTCACACTGAATTTTGTTTGATTGTAATCTGATTAATTTTTTAAACTCCTTCAAATTTGCATCAAGAGCTCTATGATCATCATCTATTTCTTCGTAATAATCAACGAAATTTTTTAACCAATCATGTGGAGATGGTCCAACAAAGGGCGGCGGTTGACCATGATCGCCACACATTATTATGGCGGTATTTTTTGTCAACAACCAATCAAGAAACGTTTTTAATGTATCCAATGAGACCGTGCATATCTCATCCCAAATAATTATTTTAGGTATATATTTTTCTCCCATCCGTTCAGGAGTCCATGTATCTCCGCGCCACCGAAAGAAACTATGATACGTACACGATTGTACTTGCCGCTGTTTCATCTCACGTGCAAGTCTATGTGTGGGTGCCAGCACGATTATATCTGAATTTCTAAAAACATTAATCGTTCGAGTTGTTTTGCCGCATCCACCAGGTCCATTGAGATATACTGTCTTATATCTGGTTATTGGATCACTCAACGATGGTGCCTTCGACATTTCTGATATTGTATTACCCTCACGATAAAAATCTCTCATTGGAACATCTGCTGATTCTGTGTAATTGTGTAATAGTTCCTTTTTTATTCTCCACGAACCCCATCGTTCATCATTACTTGTAAATTTCATAACAGGTTCTAAATATTTACTTGAAATATAAAACGAGTCCGTTGCGACTCTGACTGCGGTCTTGGGAAATCTATTAATCATCGATAATAAATTTATAGAAACATAAGCCAACATGGAAGATCTTAGATGAGTATATTGCGGGGATACGTCATTTATGTAACTAACGATCGTACCTAATTTTGTTCCGTCGGATAAATAAACACTCTCTCGATTTACAAATGTATTTTTCGCCGTTGTATCAGCGATTATAAAATCGTACTCGGCATCATCTAGAATTAATCGTGCGTGGTGTCTTTTATAATCATATGCACCACCTTGAGTAAATTTACCTATAATTTTTCTACCGAGATCTTTTGCGGTTTTGAGTTTATTAGGAATATCATCCTTAAACTCGCTAACAACTTCAGAATCTGACATGGGCAACCAAACTTTGGTCTGTGCATGATATGATATAATTGCCTCACTGACCACCAACGATGTCAGTATCATACAATCTAGCATATATCGTAACAAAACTATAGGTGCCCAACGTTTTTCACAAAAATGTCTACCAAACCAAACATAACAAATCTTGTGAAGATTTTCGTTAAACTCGAACGACTCAATACAGGCGAATCCAGTCAGATCAAAATCAGGTAATGGTCCATTAATTGCCACTCGCGTCATCTCGTTTGTAGGGTGACCAAATCTTTCAAAGTACACAGAACAATCTCCGTATCCCAGAAAACTTCCTGGATAACATGCAACCATATCAACCGAAATAAAATCATTGTAATTGTATTTGGTATTCCATAATCCGCCATGTCCATATTCGACGCAACTTGCGCGTACGTCCTCGAGTAAATCAAATCGTGTTGGTTTCCATGAATTTCTTTCTCTGGCGAAATGAGCCGCAACAGATGGAACGGTAAAACAATTAGTTAGTAATTTGTCAGTATTTTCCGCGTGCTTGCACTGTAAAAACGTCGCAAGATTTTTCATCTCGTCATGGAGGGATTCTGTGCGATATATTTCACCGTTTGGTTTGACAAACTGATCAAATTCACCCTCCTCATTACTTTTAAATAACCATACCGATACAGGATCGGTTTTACTTATTTCTTTAATAAAATCAAATATACTCGTATCTGGGGGGTAAAATCTAACAGTTCGATCACGTGGAAATATTGTTACTGCGTTAGTCCATG
Organism: Sinohyriopsis cumingii; assembly: GCA_028554795.2. Classification (NCBI taxonomy): domain Eukaryota; kingdom Metazoa; phylum Mollusca; class Bivalvia; order Unionida; family Unionidae; genus Sinohyriopsis; species Sinohyriopsis cumingii. The sequence goes on along the minus strand of CM068824.1, from coordinate 166,982,909 downwards.
CGTGCGCGTTATGATCGATAATATTTATTGGAGCTCCTTTCGATTTATATTTCGATTGGTACAGTACTTCTCCCGTTATTGTCGCCACAGTTATTGGAAATTTTAATATTTTTCCTAACTCAGCAACATCTTTTATTGTAGCACCGGTATCCTTAACCGAATCAGCCCACGAGTTTATTTTTCACGCCTTAAATCAGTTAATCCATTTCCACGCATCGCGTTTGTAAAGTGTTCTATTACTCGTTCAGCCACACAATTTAACCTTGAAAATTTCATCGGCGCTAGTTTATCAACGTTAGGTTTTTTATTTATCTCATAGATTCCATAAATAACCGCTGTTACAGGATACGCTCGTTCATAATACGGTCTGTCAATACCCGTCAGTAGACCCGGTCTGGAATTTTTACTTAATATGATAGTTTTATTATTGCCAAGGACAGCATCATATTTATCACGGATAATCCAACTACCTGTTTCTGTTAATATAATAAATTTTACTCTGAAGAAATATTTTTGATTGCCCTCGTATTCAGCGATGTAGTTAATGATAGTTGCCGCTCGCTTGTCGTTCATTGTAGCGTCCGTGACAGCGTCCTTGACTCCGTCAGTGCGTATAATCTTGAACGTTGACCATGTATGAGATGCACCATCCGTGTAAAATTCTTTCTTGGCGTCGTGAATTTTCGAGATCAAACTTTTATTTTTCGGATCAACCAGATCTCGCACTGGCAAGTCAGAAGATAATCTGTCAAGGTTGAATTTATATTTAACAGGCCTAGTTTGGGATAATCTCTCAAACTCGTTCATATAATTAAAACAAATATTTAAATAAAGAAAATTATATATATATACAATGTCTCAATGTAGATGGTTGATGATCGGCTCAGTAAATCGATGCAACAAATCCTGTAGAAAGGAATTTTGTTGGATGCACTCACAAAACATACGACGAGGAAGTCTAGGACCAATACCATGTCTACGGTGTGGTATTGGAGTGCGAGGAAAAACAGAATTATGTGGAAAGTGCGGCGGGAAACGGTTCAGAGAACTTAAAAGATATTATGACAAAAAAAATAATAGCGGTGAAAACGCTATAAAATCCGTGAGGGATTATATATCAAGATTTCAGACAAACAATGATTTAAACGCATAATATTATTATAATGGAGCAAAATATATTTGTCCCACATCCTGTCATAACAAACTATGAATCAAATATTAATGGTATCATCAGACACTGCAAGTTGAAGAGACAAGTTGGTTGTATTAATAATCATGGTTATCTAAGGTTCACATGCGAGGGGGGAAAGAAACATTATTTATGTCATAGATTTACATACGAGTGTCACAAGGGTTTGAGCAAAGACGGTCTTGTTATTGATCATATTGACGGGGATACTCAAAACAATAATTTATCGAATTTACAAGCTATCTCTCACAGCGAGAATAATACACGTGGAAATACAGGAAGATATAAGACAATCGGAAAGAGGGCGGTAATTTCCACAAACATAGAAACCGGCAAAGAAATTATGTTTCAGTCTATGAACGCGGCTGCGACATATTTTGATATTAACTCGCGTGTGGTAAAATACGTCGCAGAAAATATAACCAGATCTACTTTCTCGAAAAAATATAAGCAGAAAATTACATTTCAGTATCAATAACTATCATCACCACATTATTAACTATCATCACCACATTGAATTATTTTTTTTAATTTATGTCACAGTAGGTCCTCCATACACTACTGAATTTTTGATTATATAAAAGGGAGATTACTTTGTAATATATAGTTTTCTTTTGATTTTTTATGATCGTAATTAGTCAGTTTAACTAATTACATCGTAATTAATTACATCGTAATTAATTACTCGTAGAAGTATTATTTATGTTTTTTAAATATTTCCCCATCATACAACATTACGAGAGATCATGATAATGTTATTGATCCGCAGGAAGCTGTGTGTAGAACAGAAACCGTTGTCATGGTAATCGATCTGCAGGTGTGTGTTCATGCCACTGTTATTATTGATTCTCAGTCTGCTTAGGAAAAATGCTGTTATAAATACAGAAACTGTTATTATTCAGAAACCGCTGTTTTATATTCAGAAACTGTTATTATTCAGAAACTGTTATTATTCAGAAACTGTTATTATTCAGAAACTGTTATAAATACAGAAACTGTTATTATTCAGAAACTGTTATAAATACAGAAACTGTTATAAATACAGAAACTGTTATTATTCAGAAACTGTTATAAATTCAGAAACTGTTATAAATACAGAAACTGTTATTATTCAGAAACCGCTGTTTACTGTAAATATTGGTTCCTTAGCTATATAGCTAACTATATATTAACTTCCAAAACATATGTTCGTAACAAGGTTTGATAGCTCAATCAGTATGGTATTGGACTGTGACGCTCGCGGTCCAGGATCAAACCCCCATGGCTGACAATTTGTCGGTGGTGTACGCATAATTGCGATTTTTATAATAGTGGGGGGGAACCGCAAACCCCCCCCCCCGCTCAGCAAAATTCACCCACAATATTGACTTGTGGTTGATACATATTTTCGTATCACCCACTGGATTAATTATTGTGGGTGGGTTTTTGCTGAGCGTACATGTTTGTACTGTCCTTAGTTAAGTTATATGTTTGTGCTGTCCTTGAAACATCCCGACGAACTCGCTAAACACTCGATAGGTGTTCTAGGGATATTTTTTTTTTATTTTAAAGATTCATATATTATAAAATGAACCATGAAAATATCAATGATGTAATTGTCGCTATTAAAAAATTGAAAAAAGATGGAATTAATGTATCTGATGAACTTAATCCTGAAAAAATAGTTTCTGACTTTGAGATTTTACAAGAACGTAAAACCCAGGGAACACACACACTATCATCTGAATACAGGCTCATGAAACGGATTCAGGCGGCAATGTTTCAGTCGCTAGCTACCGTAGAAGATGATCATGTGAAGGAGTTCGTTCCTCTCTCTGCCGCCGTAGAAAGAATTAAATCGTTATTATCCCACGAGTATGAGGCAAAGAAAACGATTAGTACTCGTATAAGACAATTAAGAAAAATTATGTTAGATCGTGAAACGATCCAGAGTAACTTCGTTACTGGTGAAACGGTCCAGGGTAACTTCGTTACTGGTGATAATGAAAATGAAAGTTTTGGTAACTGGGGTCCATGTCAACGCTGACCACGTGTATTGGTAGTCAAAATCAAAAAAGTTCTAACTTTGTCAAATTGTTCCTAATAAATTTTATTTATTATAAATTAATTTTATTTATTAATAATATTATTTTTACTGAGGATTTATTTGTTTTTTTACTGAAATTTAACAAAATTGTACAAATTTCTTAATATTGACTACCATTTACCCCATCAAATTTATTGTTGTTGTTGTTGTGGGGTTTAACGCCATTTTTCAGCACACGATAGGCCATATATGGCGGCCAGTATTAATGGTGGAGGAAGAACCCGGGAAAACCCCGGAAAGAACCACCGACCCACGAGAAGCTACTGGCATGCTTTCTCACATATCTACATTGGCTGAATCTGAGACTCGAACCGGCGCAGACAGAGGTGAGATGGCAGTGATCCGTAACGGCGAACGCTTTAGACCACTCGGCCACTCGGGGCCCCCCCATCAAATTTACAAAATTGTACAAATTTCTTAATTTGAGTACCATTTTCCCATCAAAAACATAAAATTGTACAAATTTCTTAATTTTGACTACCATTTACCCCATCAAAAACATAAAATTGTACAAATTTCTTAATTTTGACTACCATTTACCCCATCAAAAACATAAAATTGTACAAATTTCTTAATTTTACAAATTATTTATTTCTGAATTATTATTTTATTTCTGAATTATTATTTATTTCTGAATTATTATTTGTTTATAACTCTGATGGGTGAGTTGTGGTACTTAGATTTATGTGAAATGATCAAATTTTCAGAAAAAAATAAAACATTTTAAAAAAGATGAATTAACTCATCGGATATATTTATTCGACTTTGATGCTGGAGTGCGCCGGAGTTCATCTAACTGTTAAGAAATCCTCGTGTGTAAAAACCCTCCATTACATAAAGATCTACGACAAAAGTCTTACGACAAAAGTCTTACGACTTTACATACAGATTTATTACAAGCTCTTCTTCACGTATGTCAATTAAGCGATTAAGGTGGTCTGTGAGTTTAAAATTGATTCGCGTTAACATATTATTGTGACACCGTAAATACACAGGATTAGTTGGTTCTTGCACGATTAAACTTCCAGGGGGAACTTGTGGTGTGAACGTGTACAGGATGTATCCTTGTTGAGCTTGATTTGATCTTCCGAGATCTATTTGATAGCTGCCATCGATTACGTCACAAACCAGATTGACCGCGACCGTCGGTGTTATATTAACGATCCCCGGAGATACGTGTCTTCCGCCGCCGTGTGGATCATTATCATGTCTAAGAACAGCTGCTGGTGGAATTAATTTTCTCCATGCATGGAGTATTTTAGGAAAAAACTCATCAATGACATCATTGATAGATTTTCTTAACTCGGTTACACTATACCCGGGAAATTTATAATTTGGTACATCGGCTTCTGTTAATTTATATTTTTCTAACCATCTTTTTGCATCATATCCTTCAAATGATTCTAAACTAACCATCGCTTGAACTATTCGGTTATTAAAATATTCCATATCTGATATAAGCTGATTTAATATTTCCACACGCGTGATGATTTTTTCACGCGATGACGCTGATATGTCAAAAATATGTTCGTTAAAATATTGATTTAGTTGATCTAGTTGTTTTTTACATTCTTGATTGATTTCCTGAAAATATTCAACAATACTACTTCGACGAAGACTAAAACTATTTGCTTCTTCCCCGGAATTGTTAAAAGCCCATAACTCATCATAACTGAGAACGAAAAACCTGCTGAGCATCGATTTACCTTTTAAAATACGTAGTTTTTCCCCGTATGATGGATTAATTTCATGATATGATTGTCTATCCGTGACATAATCAGACTTTTTCGGTTCTGGTGGTATCGGTGTTATCGGTGGTGATATTTCAGGCCATCCAAGCACGGATCTTATCGTGGATTTATAAATATCAACAGCATAATCAGGCGAGTTTATTTCAATCGTCGAGGACAGGGTGGGTTCATGAACATTAATTGATATTTTTGATTCTTTTCCTGTTATTGATTTTATTCTACGCGCAAATTCCTCACTGATCTCTTTAATCTCGTAACTGCCGGTTGGTATTCCAACAACAACCCAGTCAGGTGTTTCATCGGGTTTGTTGTTAGCAAATACGAGCGAATTATTTGCTGGTGTACCGTTAAATGATTTTGATCTGATATTTGGCCAGCTGTAATATACTCGTAATTGTGCTAGTGCTATTTCTTTTACTGGAATTGCAGTGGGAAAATTAACACTAAATTCAGGATTAATTGAACTTACCGAGATCATCGTTATCTTTGGCGGAGTTGTGTTGGTCACGATCTGCTGGAGTAATTCTGTCATTATTGATACTTGTATCTTTAATACCTTCGTCGTATATTTTGGTTATCATTGAAAATTCGAAATCAGATATAATTCCATCACTGAGACTCGCTGATAACAACGAGGATAATTTCGAGTATGCTACCGTCGCTGTATGTAATTTTATTTTGTAATCGGATAATTTTTCGTTCGTACAAGTACATATTTTTTTTGTGATGATATTAAGCACACCTGCAATAGTTGTTGCTGCTGAAATACAAATAGTTACAGCTACTGGTGCCATCGTTGTCAACGCTGATAATATGACACCGGTTCCAGCAACAACAGCGGATACTGAATAAACAATCACATCAACGATAACCAATCGTCGTCGATATTTTTTTACTTTTACTGTATATTGATCAACTTGATCTTTTAGCGCAGCCTGCCATTCACGCGCTTGATTGTATCTGTATTGTGCACCGTCCATATATATTTTTATGCAGTAACCAATTGAGGTGTTTCAGCTACAAATTCCAAACACCACCAGAAGGATGTTGCGGTTAATTTCTTATCATCTGCTTCCAGAATAAATATTTCTTCGGTTCCGCTATTTAATACAACAGATACAACCCCGGAAAACCTGTCTGTGGAATGACGCCATGGAAACGTTGTAAATATTTCAAATTTTGCAGCACTAAACACAGACAGCCTGTACACGCCAGTGACTGTTGCGGTATATTTGATAGTATTATTTTGTTTTGACCATGTTGCAAATCCCGATGATACCGTGCATACGATGTTTGTAATATGCCCGGGAGTTATTTCAGCTGGAATTTTAATCAAATTTGTTTTGTTGATAATCTCAGGAATTCCCGCTACGACGTCTTGCTGTGTTTGTTTGATCGTGCCTAGGTCAGTTTTGATATCAGAAAGTTTCATGTCAATGGCGCGTGGAGTACCGAAGAATTTATCTATGGCATCATCGATTTTTTGAAAATTTCTTCGAAATCTTCCAAAAGCTCCTGCGTGAACATCATATTCGGCCCGTAACGTGGATAATTTACCGTCTACGGTGCCATAGTTGACATCGACGTATTTTTTTGTTGCTGCGTCTTCGTCAGATGTTGGATCTCTTAAAACTACTATTTTGTTCCCGTTCATGCTGAGTTCACCCATCATTGTGTCACCGGTGTTTCTCACGCGATTAGCAACACTTTTTGCAATTTCATCTCTGATGGTTTTAAGTGACATACTTGAATCTCTGATTCTACCACCGTCAGTAAACACGGGAATATTATCTGTAACTGCACCAAGTACTCGCCGGACTATATCATTCCATTTGATATTGCTAGTTTTTAGTTTACCATATCGATCCTGAAAAATAACAACTTCATCTGGGTCAACCCCAGCCAGGTTCATGATATCAGCGAGGTCATCCTTAGTCACATACTTCGACAGATCAACGTCGCCGAGCTTTTTCTCAACGCGTGAAGAAGATCTTCCGTAAATATCAACCATTATATAAGATCCGTTGTTTAAAACGCCTTACGCGCAACATATCGGTTGCTTGTATAATCGTGCACGACTTTATGTGGCGGCCTTAATGATTTTGATATAGCGTCGAGTACATTAATTACTTCACGGCCGCATATTGGCGGATCTGTCATTGTTTGTGTGGGTAGCGTTGAATACCAAACTTTGGAACCTCTGGTTGTTGCGTGGAGTGGTGCGACATACTTGATAAATTCAACAGGTGGAGCTAACCCGTATGAATCAAAATAAACAATTCCACGTGGATCAACCGCGTATGATACCCAATGAGTACCAGGTCCAGAACGTTCATCGAGATTAATAATACCTGTTTCTAGTTTGTTTGGTTGTTCCGGTAATTGATCTCGCATAAAAACACCTCTAAAGGCAGATATTTTTAATTTTTTAGCGGCATTAAGTAAATCAAAATTTGATGCTGGAACGTCTAACGAAGTGATCCTGGAAGCCTTAGGCCTCTCCCCCAACGAGATCCTGGCAATCTTAAGCCGCGCCCCTTTTTTTTGTATCCTTGCCCTGTTGCTTTCTTTAGTGCCATTCCAGCGGCTGTTCCAACAGCAACTAACGCGGCCGCTTTTGCTACGGCTGGAGCAGCTGCAGCTATTAATGCCGGAATGGCCGCAAGTAGTGGAAATATACCACCCGTTTTAACCATGTCTTTGATGGCGCTCGGGGAGAGATGGAATTGAACTCCAGTTTTTGATTCTAGGGCTTTATTGAAATGTTTAATCTGATTATTTGTCAACGATAATTTGTTTGGACCACCACTAATATGATCTCGTTTTAGTGATATTTTAGTTCCGCATTTGTTGGCGGTTTTTGATTGAAGCTTTTTTACCTGACCGGGGGTCAGAGTAACATTAACATGACTATACGACATTTTTATATAAATAATATTTTTCTAAATAACACGATTAAATATTTTCCACCGGTGCATCAACGACCCTCATTCGACCACTGCCACCTTCAAGTAACATGGCTTTGTCGCTAAGTATGACCGCGATCGCTCTGTAGAAGCCGGGAACAATTGGTGGACCGGGTATATCAGGAGGAGGGTTAGTAACATGAGCTCGAAAGTGTATATCAACAACAGATTGTTTGGATAAATCAAGATGTTCTAGTGAAAAATAATAAATCGGATATAGACCTGTAAAATCTAGTTGTGATATTTGCAAATCGGTATCTATATTTTGATCACGTCCCATGAATGACATTAAACGATGATATGCGCGCGCTACATGATTTTGATCAAAATTTAACAATATATCCTCAGCCGGTTCTTGATGTCCATTTATCCGTAAGGAAACTTCATTAACTCCAAGGTTATCAAATATCATATGTGAACGTTGTTGATCATTTATCCTAGCATTATCTTGTAGTGCAATAAAAATATGTCGTGGTGCAGAAACACCCTGTTGTGATGCTATATGTCATGTAAATAAACCATTAATATTGCTTTGAGCAGCATCTGTGGTTACTGTTAACCATGATAGCAATGATTTACCGCCTTGATCCATAAAAGATAGTAATTTTTGTTCCTCAGTAATAGATGGAGTCATTACTGGCATCCATAGTGAAAGTTTTGATATATTTACTTTACCAGCATCAGCAACACCAGCACCTCGCCAGATTGCATCATTATCATCACCTTTTCTTACGAGCACAATTGTGTGTTTAGCTCCAAAGATGACTTTTCTAACATTTCTGCAGAATCCAAAGATGTGAGATAATGGAATTGCACACGAAAAATTTCTATCATTTCCCGACAGCGCTGTTCGGCGTGTTGCAAATCCCAGGTTGTAAGTCGCATTGACACTTTTTATAATATCAAAAGCAGCAGCTGGTCTGGCTGCGTGTTCAAAGTCAACTGTTTGTGGATCAGATGCAGTATTTTGTGGTGTCAGTAATTTAGTATACTGAACATGATCAGCGTTGTCAGTAATATCCTTGGCAAACATCATTGTTGGACCGGCTGATCTTGTAAAGTCGTCAGAATATCTCGCCAGACCAATTATTGTTGTAGCAACGTCGACATCATTCTGAATTGATTCAATATTTTTTCCATCAATCATGTATGTGGCGCCACTAAATAATGCCATGATCCCGTTGTTGACAAAACCAACACGCAAATTAGCAGCATATGCCGTATTAGCTACAACATTCGTTACAAGACTACCTTCTACTTCAATAAACGCCTCAGCGGGCAAGAAATATCTACTTGTATCATGAACCTGTAATTCGATTCTCCCCCGCTGATTTGGTAGTCTTGCCTCATAAGAATAAAATTGATAATCACGTACCGACTCGTACTTAAGGACAGGTGCCTCCATATCAAATGCTGGGTCTGATTCGCGCCTGAACATTTTTATTATAGTTACCATTTTTCAAATGATGATCATCGTCGACGAAGACCACTTCCTGCTATTAAATTTGCTGTTATATTTTTTTCTGCTTCTTCAGATATCGCCGCTAGTTTTTGATTTGCAGCCTGATTTATTATTTTACTTACGTCTGCGGGCATCACCTCAGTACTTGCCAGTTTCACCGGTGGTTGTTGTTTTCGTCGCAATAATCGTGCTAGTCTTTCTTTGATCGCCGAGAACGCCTTACCAGCAACATTGACAATTGCACCAGGAGCTTTATCACGAACAATATCAATAGCCTTCATCGATAATTGTTTTGCTACAGGTGCTACTTTTGGAGCTATCCTTGTAAATAATCCCTGAATAACATCACCAAGTCCATTTCCGTAAATAACACTATAGATTGGTAATCGTGAGTTTACCGCTCTAACCTGTGTGGGTTTACGATGATTATTATGCACAATCATCTTATTTTATTTACCATTTATCTAATCGCGGTGACTAATCATCAACGAGCTCATCAATAAGTTCTCGGTAAACTCCGATATCCATGATACCACCTTGAAATAATCGCCGACAAATATCAACTGCTTCATTGGTTATTTCTGGTGAATTATTTCCGGCACGTTTTCCTCCTATGAGAACTTCTAACCGTGACACATCATTAATGATATTATCAGGACAAACAAAATTATTTCCCAGACCACTTCCCGTTGCTCCTTCTTCTGCTGTTTTCTTAAATAGTCTTAAGGGTGATCTTTCCTCTGCTGATTTTCCAGGTAGCTCTTTAGACCTTTTAAGTTCCGGCTTCAACCTTTGCTGCGGCGAAGAAGATTGCTGTTGTTCTATTTGTTGCAGAGGTGGAGGAAGCTGATACTGGGAGGACTCTCCTTGTCCTAGTTGTTCCCGTCTCCCTCTAAGTCTATTTACTTCTTCATTAAATCTTTTAAATTCTTGACCTCTAGCTTGTTTTTTATTGTAATATACGCGATATATCCATTTAATGAAATCATCATCATTTGTTTTTCCATAAAAGGGTTTTAAAAAATTAGATTTATTAGATATATTTTTTGATATCATCTCAGGTAATTTCTCTCTTTCAGTTTTTCTAATTTCCTCAACAACTCCTTCGTTAAATCTTGCAATTAATTTTAAGCTCTCTCCTCCTGATTTGGATTTAGATGCAAGTTTTTCTCTCACATCGGCGACTTCAGTACGAAGTTCTCCAATACCTTCAAGTATTTCCTCACCAACAGGTGGAGGTTGAGCTGCAGCTATGTCAGTTGGAAGGTCTCGTAAAATCTTCTTTGCCTGTTTAGTTCTTCTTGCTATTTTTTCTGATACCGGAAGAAGATCTTCTTTGATGACAGTTGCAACTTTCTCAGTAGCTGCAGTGACGGGTTTAAACAGTTTTTTAGTGTCTTCTTCATACTCAACTTTTGCTTCTTGCTGCGCTTGTAAATTTTTTCTAAATGAGTCTTTGACAGGAAGAAATTTTTTAATTGCTTCTAATCGTTCTCGAGCTGTTTTTGCAGTATGAGATTCTGGATGTATCATTTTATTATAACATAATAATTTAATTAATATCAGCAGAAGAGGAGCAGCAGAGAGGGTACCTACCAACGTTGGTCGTCAAAAAAATAAACAAGAAATAAATAAACACGTAGAGTACTTTATTTTTTCAGATACTATTTCAAACTGAGGTTTTATTAGTACAATCGTCCATTACAGAAATAAAACATCTCAAGGAAAAGTTCATTTGTAAAATCTTGACCTTTCTACGAGATGATTTATTTGTTTGTTTTATTTGTTTTGTCGGAATTCTATGGTCTGTTCACCCTCTCTGCTGCTACTTTTAACCACCGCTCCTCACATTCGCTTACAGGATAGTATTTACTAATTATATCAAAGTCTCTGATCGCTTGTTTCAGTTGATGTCCTCTCATTCCCGAAACTCTAGCAGAGTTATCAATGTTCTCGGTTAAACCGGGGGAATGTAACGTTAATTTGTTCGAGAAATTATATTTATCGCTCTTGTTTCCTTAGCACTCTCTGGATTCAGCGAATCAAAATCGGCTATTTTAATCTCCGTTTTCGGGTTTTAGAATAAGATTATGAAATCCCTTTGCGACTCTGATCGATGGAGGATCAACAGACATTATAGATTACAGTAGCATTACAATCACAATGACCTATACTAGGTCATCGAGTGTATATATCTGAAGCATTGACAAACCTTGGTAAGGATATTCAGCTTCCGAAACATAAATCCGAAAATACGAGTACTTGTTTGTGGTTACTTTAGAATTAAGTGTATATTGCCGAGAAACATGAACATAAACACTCAATACCGTATACAAAGTAGTCCAAGTTGTATCATCGGTTGATCTTTCGAATCTCCAGTTATATATATATATATATATATATATATATATATATATATATATATATATATATATATATATATATATATATATAACTGGCATCAAATTTCAGTATACCTTGTAGTTGAAATTTCCAAATCTCGACATAATTTTCATTTGTTAAATCTGATGTTACTGATGGGATTGTTGTAATGTATATCTTATTCGATCCCATGTTCAGATTTCCCACCATAGTATCACCGGATTTTATTACAAAGTTGTCCTTGACAAACTTGATATTTGTTACAGAATTGTTATTGGTCAAAGTTGTTTTTATCAAGTTGAGTATTAACTATTGATTTCCCGCCCATATCTATATCTCCAGCCATCGTCCCACCTGATAATGACAACTTATTACCATCTATCGAGCTAAGTTGTGTATACCTTACCGCTTGCGAGTTATTTATGTTAGAGGGGGGTATTCTGTTTCAAGATTTACAATCTTTTACTCATGTTGACATTTCCCGTCATCTTTCCACCTGACAACGATAACTTACCATTACTGACCACATTAAGTCGGGCAAAACTTACTGTTTGTGAGCTATCTGCGTCGATAGGTGGATGTGATGTCTCAAGGTCTAGCACTCGCTGACCTGATATACTTAACTTACCGGTTAACTTTCCACCAGGTATTGACAACTTACTGTTGCTGACAACATCAAGTTGTGCAGTGCTTACGGCTTGTGTGTTGTTCATTTCACCAGTCTGCACTAGGAAGCTGTCTATGTGCTGTCCTGCATGAATGACTCTGCAGGACATTCCGTTGTAAGTGTTCTTGATCAGCAGATGAAGATAGTAATTTACAATTTCGTTGTTAAGATCAATCTGGCGAGCTGATTGGTCTGTAAGTGTCATCGTGATAGATGATATTTGATTTTCGACACTAATAGGATAGTATATTATCCGTCTCGGATTGACTTGCATTAACGAACCCGGTGGGACATCAGGGCTAAACGAATAAAGCGTTTGTCCTTGCTACCTTGTGCCGTGTATGACCCATTTGCAATAGAAGAGTTTATCAGAATTGTATTTACATCTGGGATGTTGACGGCTGACTCGCTGTCATATGATACTGTCACAGATGTGACAGATCCGTATTGTTGTTTATCAAATCCAAAAAACGATCCGATTGTGTATTGGCTACTAAGATCAATAAAAAAATTATTTTTATTGTTATTCTTGCTCGTAACGTGTTGTAGTTCGAAATGACCTCAAAAATATCAGGTGATATACCACTACTGCCAGCGGTTATAATATATTTTATCGTTTTGTTCATATCTGTGACGTATTAGGCGCATTGTGTTATCTTAACAGATTTCCAGTAGATGACACCATTGGTTTTCACCTTGAACGTAAAATCATCGTTGACGTTAGTTTTAACATTTGCCATAGATTTTAACATTTGCCATAGAGTGCCAAACAGTAGCTGATACTAATCCGATCTATTCACGATTTTGTCTGACGATTACAATAAAATTGTCTATAAAATATTATCTACACCTTGCCGACGAGATAACCGGAAAGAACTCTTGCACGTAGTTCGAGTATGTTGAATATATCGACGAGAACGCTAATGAACGTAACAAGATGGGCATCAGAACATTTAATTCTCGAGACGAAGATGTATTTTTGCTGCCGCACAAAGCAGTACTTGAAGTGCGAGGTAGTATTAAAACAAATAATGCTGATTTTAATATTAGTGCTCAATTTGCACTCGTGAACAATGGTTGGAATTTGTTCAAAAGCGCCAGTTATCAACTCGCCAATTAAACAATTAAAGATATTTCTATGTAGCTACCAGATACAAGCACAATCTTAAACGTTGTGTCGTTTAGCGATGATTACTTTAGATCTGTTGCATCAAATATGATGTGGTTCAAAGAAGATGGAAACAGAAATGTTGCTTCAAATGAGTTCACTTATTTTACTGTAATTAATGCTGGAGCTGATGCTGCTGATGATTTAACTTAAGCAAGAATTTTTTTATTGCTAACTCTGAATCTCTTGGAATCGTTGCACCAGCAGATGCTGTAAGGACTTTACTGACAAAAGTTTGTATTCCTTTGGAATCCCTGCACCTGCCGCCGCCGCTGATGAAACTGCAATGCTGGCATTAGTAAATAGGATTTTAAAAAAATTAGAAATCGAACATATAATGTAGGTTATACTAAGCGAAGAGCGTTTACAGGCGGATCAAAACAAATTACGATTATGTTACCGTTGAGAACAAGTTTTTTTTTCTGCGTCTGATGTTTTCCATGGTTTATCCGAAGACGCTGTTGATGATGTGTTTAAAGAAATTTTTTACCGAAGTCCGTAGTGGCTTTTGCGCGATGATGGGTATTTAGATCGACGTAGTATTTCACCCATGAAGATTGTTTAAACTTGAGAGGTCGATAAACATGTTCAAGAGTGAGTCCATGTTGAAGAGCTTGCTCGCGCAGTCGATGATATATCTTGTAGTGTGTTTTGTAATGGAGATTAGGTACGAGTTTTTGGCGTCTCTGATTCCGAATTGGGTTTTTTGTTTGAGTTGTTCCGTGTGATGAGGAGTGGTTCAACTCAGAAGAGATAATCGTTATGAGCGTCGTGGAGATGTTGTGGATACTCCAGATCGACTTCAACGAAATATCCCCAGCTGTCGTGATGTCCCATTTGTCTTTCTTGGAGAAACTGTTCTCCTGTGATCCAGTGAAAATCCCCATTGGGAAAGGGTTGTGTCATGGACCACCGATAGAGATTGTTGGCATAGAGGTAGAGGATATAGGTGGAGGGTTCAGTAGGATCGAAGTGTTTCGTGTATTTGTTGTTGGCTACGACGTGTTTTTGACTGATGGCTGAGATGCCTCCTCGAATCATGCTCTACGTGATGATAAACAGGTCTGGATCTTTGAAGAGCTCAAGCTGCACTTGACTCGTCCTCAGAAGTGCATCCCAATCATGCTCTACGTGATGATAAACAGGTCTGGATCTTTGAAGAGCTCAAGCTGCACTTGACTCGTCCTCAGAAGTGCATCCCAGGGTTCCAGGTGAGGAGCAATACCAGGGTGGATCGAGTTGATCCTGATCTACAAAAATGCTTCTGAAATGTTCAAAGACATCCATGAGTACAAGTACGACCTTTTTCAGTTACAGGTCGTGATAATCGCCGAGAGTGTGACATCCGAGATCGTTCCATATCTTATTCGCGTACTGATGCTCTTCCTCCTTGATATGGGAGAGATGTAAGTGAGAACAGAAGGCATCAAGAACGGGTAATGAGGTTTCATCGAATCTGGACCACGAATCGATGTATTTGTATGGATAAACTACTTTTCGCTGCAGGAGAAGAGTGTGATCTCCAAATTCATTTTCCAGATGCGTGAACTTAGGACATGTTTTAGCGAGTTCTTCTAGCGACGACTCTATGAACTGGAACGATTCGATGAAACGAAATGGCCCAACCGAAAACGACATGAATTTTTGAAAATTGTTGGGGATGCATTTGATGTGAGTTCCCACATCGACGAGAAGTGTATTGACTCGTGGATAGGTGAACGCTGAGATGATGAAGCATCCGTCGTATCCTCGTAGATTATGAGTGATGACTGGAAGGAAGTCTGGCTCTTTGAAGCATAGATTACAATCGGTATGAGCAGCTCCTCGATAGTGACCGGTAACATGACAATGATCTCTGACTTTTTGATCATGAGGTTGAAAGTACTCTTCGCAGATGTGGCATTGCTATATTGAGGTGTGTTGTCTCCGTTGTGAAGAGGTGAGTGGAGTGAGTGGTGTTGGATTTTTTTCGTATGGCTTGAATGCGTTTCCATTCAGTGAAGAGTTGCTCAAAGAATGATGATAGTAGGTGATAATAGTGGAAATACGCTGCTCTACCGACAAGTTTTCATCAATATGGTTAAAGTCAAGGACCGTTCTGGGTCGACTAAGCTTTGCCGTAACAATTCAAGCTGTGCCAAGTCCTCTTTTAAGAATTTAATGCGCACGTTCACTTTATCCTCGTCCATCTCAGGCACTTTTTCTCCCACCAGACACAGCGGATATATGTTTAAGCAACAGGTGATTTGCGTTAGCTGATTTAACCTTACAAGATCCGTCAGCATGTCATAAATCGCTTCCAGTTCAACATAGTCCAGATACTGCTGTGATTCTATGACATGTAACATATCATCCATAGGTACCTTTTGTTGATAATTTTAGAGGTAGTAATACAACAGGGCGATTTTTCTACGTTGAGATTGACTTTTTCAAAGTCATTTATCGCTGCAAATATAAAATCCCTATCTCTGTAAACCCACGAACTCCAGTACTTTCTTCGATAGGTTTCACGGTCGTTTAGTTTATCCAAAAGTTCCTGAGATGACTTTGGAGCATTGACAACGTGTTCTCGTGGAAGAACAATTCCTTTCTTAAAAACGCTACTAAGCTTTTTTGCAAGATTTCATTTGGATGAAAAGTTACTAACTACGCGTAGTAGGCTGCCACCACATTCAGTTCGATATTTTCATGCACACTAAATATAATCACGTTAAAAAGTACTTTTATAGACTTGTTGTTCTAAAAAAAAACTACCGATAGTTCCTCGTCGTCGATTCATTCCCCATCAGAGCGTTTATCGAGTTCCATCACTGCCATAATCGTATCTACGTCCTCGTATTCCAGTCCCACCTGCATAAAAACTTACGTTAGATGATAGACTCACTCAGGGCCCGATTACCTCGAAAGCGTAATCGGGGTACCACTTTGTCCATGCAGTCGTTATCTTTTTTGTAGGCCTCATCGTCTTCCTATAGTGCAAACCGTCTCCGCATTACGTAGCACGTGCTAACGATGAGTCTTACGAGGTCTGGATGTAATTCTTGAATGATATCGTGGACGAGACCCTCTATGGTTTTGATTAATCGGGCTGACTTTCGATCATTTCAAAATACAAAGACCGTCCAGTATCGATCGATGACCTCTCTGAGCTGCTTCTGACGCATGTTCCCCACAGACGTCATCTTTCCTTCAGTCGTAAGCCTCTTCCAGGGATAATTTACCCTCATTTCTTAATTCGTTAAGTTTCTCGTGATTCCTCGTCGTCTGCTTAAGCATATGCTGATCGTTGCTTGCGTAAGTCGCCTCCTGTCTATACGTATCGTCGAACAGCAACTGGTACAGCTCCTTAGCGATGCGCACAATTTCCGTCACCTAAACAAGATCGCAGATGATCTAAACGAGATCATCCAAAGTAAATAGTTGCAAATAACTCAAGCCATGAATGGTAGGATCTCCCATCAGCTCTACCAGTTTAAACGTATAATATTTCGTAGTGGTTGGTTGAGTAAAATTTGGCCATAGTGAATCCGAGAGCAAAATATCGGTGGTGCCATCTGTTTTAGTACCATCCAACCTCCAGGTGAGAATTTTCTCCGTGCATCCCGGACGTCCTTGTAGATGAAACTTCCATATCGACACGGCAAAATGAAGTAGGACTTTCATCCAGAAATTAGAGGAGACACCACTCGTAGCCCATCTGCTCGCGGATCTAGCTCGCGTGGTAAGAATAGAAAAGACGAAGTAGACTTTGTGTTGAGCAGAATATTCCGACGAGGCAGAGACCATGATACCAATTCGGTTATTCCTATTTCCAGATAGCAGTGGAACCAGACCCGCGTGGTTTTTCACTTGACGCGTATCTACGTAGAGTTTAATGACGAGGTCGATATCGTTTGAAGGCATCGACTGCATGAAAATTTTATTGTTGTTCATGCTGATATCCCCCGTCATGGAACCACCCGTACGTGACAGCGGATAATTCTTCACATTTCCGTAACTGGATGCCATATCATCACTCGACATAGTCGTCTTGGGAATATTCTTCACAGCGTTTCCCGACATGGTGATCACTCCTGTCATAGTCTCTCCTATTGTAGATAATTTAGTGCTTGCCAAGGAATTGAGCTGAGCATTCGAAATCGCTTGAGAGTTATCGGTGATGGGCCATGTGGTAGGAAGTCCGTACAACTTCTGGTTTCGCATGGTGGTCGTTCTGTACAAACTTATCCGGGTATCGTTGATATTCACCAGGTAGAAGTAACCGGAGTTGTTAATGCGAAATCATTCTACTATTTGAACCACAATGGGGATATAATTGCCACTAGTATCGCTATCAATCCAGAGGGAACGATTTGAAGTTCCAAAATTATACACCATCTTATGCACCATGCTTGCTCCGATATTGAGTCCAGTCATCACTACATGTCATGGATTTTAAGCAGTGGTTCCAGGGGCTGCTGAAGTCATCAATACATCGCTTGTCACTTGACCTGATACGGAAAATGTTCCAGTCACTGCGACATTGCCATTGAATGTGACATCCGCATTATCGTATTTTCCAGTCCGAGACACTTCGAGATCGAGGCTCTCACGGGTTGAGAAGATCCCGCTGTGGTTGAGGGAAGTCCGTACAAACTCATGCCACACATGTTGTGATTTCCCATCATCGTTCCTTCTGTCAGCGATACTTTTGTCTGCCCGAGGAGATTGACATGAGACCATTGTGCAGCATTGGCATCTCGAGGTGGATAACTCACGTCGTCGAGATTATTGATACTGGCAACGCTCATGTTGAGATGACTCTGCACGGACTCCCCTGAGCGGTTGACTGTCTGGTCTATCACTCCGGACGAAGAGCTACTTCCCGATCCGATTAGGGTTCCAAAGGATGTGTAAAACATTTTGCTGATATACAGGAAATGAACATCATTAACTTCGACAAGGAGAAAAAAAAAGCGCATCCACATAATTTTCTATATCGGATTGTCATTACATGATCATGGGTCCGACGGATCGAGGAAAAACAAGTCTCCTCATGAACATGTTCCTGAATAATATGCTGAAGAATATGATAGTGTGGTCATATACACGTTCAATCCTCGTCTAGGCAAATAAAGTACGCTGCATGAGTTTGGGAACACCGTGAACGACACTGTTTCATGATAGCAGATCCCGAAGAGATTCAATCTATGGAAGACCTGGATTCTGACCTGCACAAGATCATCGTGTTTGACATTCAAATCGATCTCGAGAACATTAATAAAATCTGAGTGTTTCTCGTTATCTCGGAACAAGAGCCTCAACAGCCTCTATCTCACTCCGTCGTACTATGACGTACCTAAATACGTTTGACGAAACCGTAATGCTTTGCGTTGTTTTCAGGACTGAACAGCCAATATACTGACATGATTGCGAGAGACCACTGCAGTGGCATCTCCGCCAAACAATTTAAGGACAGGTATACCGCAGCAAAGTCGAGTTCTAAACATTTTATTACCTTTCATCACCAGATGGAAACGACTTTGGAACGTTATCTGAAAGGCTCTGACTATGAAATTTTACCTTGCTCATTAGTAAAGTACTGTCGTTGGAAAAAGTCAGCAGTGGTCGGTAGCGCGAGGATGTCCTCAAAAAGTTTATAGGTCAACGGGCTGCTTTACGTCAACGCGTCCTCAAGGATAAAGTTGGTCAGCAGACCTTTCAGCGTGATGTGTCTGGACAATTGTTCAAACCCGTCCTTACAAAGATCGGCTGATGAATACTCTGAATCGACTCATCAACAACATCATCGCTTGCTGAAGGAGTCTGCACCACCCGCTCCCAAATGTGGATGGATAAACAGTGAAAGAAAAAAAGTATTGCCTAGAGAAGAAGGTTATCACTGATATACCTCATACTGAGGACATGAAACGACGATGGAAGGCAGAAGCAGAAACACTGACTTATACCAAGCTGGTGGTGAAAGGAAAACAGCCTGAGGAGAAAAGAAAACAAGGAGAATCTAAGGACGAGAATGTGCAAGTATCCAACACAGACTCTTCTGATGTAGAAGGAGAAAGACTTAGAAGAGGGGGTAGCATTCCCACAGAGATCGCCCCGTGACTCAAGTTGCCGATCGCTTCTAAATAAGTGGGGAATGTCGGGGTGAAAGTAGATAATGACATCGCGCTCATCTCCGCTGAAATATGGAACAGCTTCTTTAATATCACCGCCAACAACAATTGATTTTCGTATGTGGTCGCGGTTCAGCAAAAAACTATCACGATCTCCTCAAGGGATATAATGTCACGGATATCGCCAAGGAAATCTCTCGACTGATCACCGCTAATGGAGATGTCTCTGCCAATATTAAAATAAAACCTAATTACTCTACCCTTCGTACCAGAATCACCCTCTCCGGAAAATAAAATGCACGATTTTACATCACTCTCAACCAGATCTCACCTAGGATTTACCATGGATACTTCTCTTACTCAAAATAGAGTGTACGAAGGAGATCTATATGTAAATATCACTGAAGTTAAGATCCTCCGCATCAACTGCCCGATCACTCAAGGATCGCTCTCCTTGATATACACAGCCAACAACGTGATTTATTCCACGTCGATTAACGTTTCTCCAGACTCACTCATGCAAATTCGTCCTAATCCTTTCATTTGCTATACCATCTCGAACACTTACTCAATCTCGGAAATCACAATGTAGCTGACCGATCAGTCCGGAAATGTCGTCGATAATAACAACAAAATTATCTGCACGTGCTTTGAAAATCCGCATAAAAACGTTCGTAGATAAAATAAGCAACGACGAGACCTTTACGAGTGCAACAACGTAAAATCGTGGGTGAGAGTTTTAATCCACCTAGTTTTCTTCGATACAAGCATCACTTTCAGGTATTGCCGCCAAAGCCGCACTGATTGCTCTCAAGGCAGCCAAAGCATGAGCTACCAGAGTAGTCTCTGACGCGGGAATGGCTGTAGAACATAAAATAGTCAGCAAAACTGTGCAATCACCAGCTGCACAGTTGCTCGGAGATCTGTCTAGGGAGGCCAGACGGGCTCATTAAAAAAACTCCGCAGTGGTCCTCGTCCATCGATCCAAAAGAATTTTACCTGACCTGGATAGAAAGGATGGATTACAAGGTCCCTTCAAGGGCGCTATCATTTCCGGGTATGGATTATAAAGATTATGGTATAAAACAAAATATATCATGTCTTTCAATAGCATCATATATTCGAGATTTACTCCCGATTATCGTCGTCACAACGATGATACTTACGTGGATACTTCGAGTATCAGGACACGAACATTAACAATCTCAACACGTGAAAAGCATCGCAAAATAGAGACGCGTGACGAACATGTGTACCTGCTTCCCCAAAAAGCCTTTCTGGAAGTCCGGGGAAAATTGTGGAAGCAGATAATGATAACGCTCACGATGCTAGATCTCTGATCTCACTCCAAATTAACGGATAATCGTTATTCAAGTCAGTACAATATCAGCTGAACAATCAGACCGCAGAAGAAATCAATGGCTACTTACCTCAAGCCAGTACCATCCTGAACTTAATCATGTACAGCGATGACTACATGCGATCTTGCGCCACCAACATGTGGTGGTTCAGAGATACCAACTCAGGTTCGGCGGTCAGCAACTAATTTCCTGCCAACTCAGATCTGCTCCCTGTGCCAGGTTAAGTGGATACGGCTAATGTGACTGGAGATACTTTCAGATCCAATTTCGCTTTTTGCACGTACTACAACGTCGGATTTGCTGATCGATGCGTTCTTACCGACAATGCTCGGAATATCTGCATGATGCTCCCTTTCATCAGTATCTTCATCTTTGAGGTATGTCGAGATATGCGCACGGTATTCAGAGGCGTCAAGCACACGCTGTTCCTGGAAAGAGACTTACCCGCTCAGTACCTCTACAAAGCAGCAGCAGTAGCCACGGAGGGACAATTCAACATGACGTGGTTGTCACTGTGGATGCCTAAAATCGCACCATGGACAACTCACACGCTCAAACTGGAATCGACGTTGGTTCGATTCACCATGAAACTGTACTTCGAACAGCATCGCATTTACATGCAGCAATTTGCTGCGTCTCAGACCACCACGTCGTGAAGAGGCGCCACCAATCCAAGCAGCGAACAGAGCAGCGAGATAGTTCACTTCAAAACAAACACATTTTTAAACATCTCAGTCTGTCTCGCATTCACCTCCGCATTAACTCCAGACAATCTCTAGAGAGAGAACTCAAAGCAACTTCTCTGCGGCTACACGAAATTATTCTCGCACATACATGATGCTGATGGAAGTCATGCAAAAGTACCAAGACGTGAATACAGGCACACAAGTCTCACTGGACGATTTCTCTAACTTATATCCCATCTTCCACTGTGATGCTGTGATGTCTCCAAACATTCCGAAAGTCTCAAAGACATCCCTGATGACATCGAGAGCCGATGGACTGTGGCTCCAGGAGCTAACAATTACGTCTGTTACGCACTGGTCACCTCAGACCGATTCATGACGCTGAAGTACTCAACAGAAAAATGAATATCCTTATATAGACAATGCCTCAGCTCAGGAAACAGTCGTAGGCGTGACGGTCAGGAAATAACGATTTACATTATTACATTCGTCAAGACTATGGCACCCAAGTTATTTCTTCCCTCTTTGCACCGTTAGGACTGGATGCAGCCACAGGAGCCATCACCGGAGCTACTCATAAAGCGGTCATAGGTAGAAGATTTCGTCAAAAACGAGCAAGCGTAATATCACCCACTGGATATCGAAATGTCACAAGAAGAAAAAAACTAATAGCATTTCATATCCCACCATGTCGTACGTTCCAGTCGAAGTCATTCTGTCACTTCAGCAGAAGAAAAGTATCGATGTGGCAGCCACGCACAAAAGACATGTATCTGTGAGATTGAAGGTGTCAGCTCTCATGGGACCCGATCGGATCACGCTGATTCATCGTCAAGCGACTTCGGTCCCTAAACCTAAAGCTGAGCGGAAAGTCATCGTCCTGACCTTATCCGCATCTCAGCTCTCAAAACAAGGATGATTTATCGGACCTCTGTTAGCAGGAATCGCTGGATCGTTATTTCCAGGATTGCTTGGCCTCGAAAAAGGACACCAGCTGTCGAGAACTACGCGTGGCAAGGGCATGAGAAAAGAAAGGTATTAAGCAGCTTCGATCCGGAGAACCTCTTAGGATCAAGCGTTAAACATTTCAGAGGAGTCTTTTCTAAAGATCTGCTTCCTGAACATATCACCTCCGACGAGAGGTCGCCATCGTCAATGATCCTCATTCTGGTGATGTGGAGTATTTCGATTCGTTTGGTTTTACCTCCTCCCGGTGAAGTTGTGCGTTATCTCCACACAGCTCATAAAGGAACTGTGTATGACGGTTACAATAGGTCGACGATAGCATCATTGGATAGTACTGTATCGACATCCAGAAAATAAATCAAGGACACTCTCCCATCGAGACTGTTTTAGATCTAAAATAATGTGTATAGTACCGTAATCTCGTGGTGTCTTAAGTGTAAAGCCAAAACGGACAGTGTCCAAAATGTGAACGGTTGTGTTTATGTATAAAGTGTCCAGAAAAGTCATTTCCGTCTACCTAAGCAATATCTTCAAACAAAGAGTTGCTGATGGTACTCCAAATTTAAGGGCTTTAGAAAATAAGCAAAAATTGCAATACCAAGGCCCAAAAAGAATTGTTTAAAAGAGTCTCAATAAGCTGGTCCACTTGTAATTGCTGCGACACCATTCCCAATGACACAATGTGAGATCATGTCATTCCTTCTTTTCATAATGAATGTCTTAAATTTCGAGATCTTAAAACGGTCAGTTTTAAGAAATATAAATGTGACATTGTATATATTTTTTATGTGCTCACTTATGTTTTTGCTCGTGTTACGGACTTGAAACTGATTGATTTTCAGAATAACTAAATTCACAATTTTTGAGCCATTTTTTCCACATTGTTCTGTATATACTGTTTATATAGCACATAACAGAAGGCCTCGTTAGATTAGTTCCTGTCATTAACTGAATTCCCTTCTCTAAAGTGGTTATTATTATTATTATTATTACACAATACAATTCGCAGAACTACCCTCACCCACATTAAATATTAAACGCTAAATCCTGAATATGTACAAACCATTTCCGTTCTACAAATAGTAGAGCAAAATAAATGCTTATTTGTAAACCCAAAACGAGAAATGCATCATAATAATCTATTCAAGAAGTTTACATACTCGAAACCCAAGTGATCGAATAATCAAAGTCTTGCATAGATGAACGTGTCAAACAATAACGACTATGTCCGTAGACTCGCTTTTCATACGTTTAATGCTGTAAATTTATATCGTGCGTTGCATACATTAATGATGTACAACGATGTAAATCGACTTTGAAGCTTTCTGATAAGTTTCTCATAAAAACAAGCGGAAACCTCACCAAGCAATTTCTAAAGAAATAGGGTGGTAATTTGGAATTCCAACTTGTTATATTCATTTTCTAGAGAAATTGTCACCGAAGAGGCTATTGGGTGACAAAAAATATGCCTCGATGCCGCCAAAGTGTGGAAACTGATCCTTAATTATGATAATCTTATGGAAAGTTTGAAAGAAAGGGTTGATTACTGTAATGTCACCATTATATATGTCTTTACACCGGCTAATACTCGTTTGAAAGAAATGAAGTATATTACAGATGCAAATGATACTGCTTGACATTATGAACTTGATTTCTACACTTTAGCCCTGATGTCACATGCCAGTCTTACGTCATGTGGCACTTACATCAGGGGCAGGAAGCATGGATGTACTTCCGGAAATAGGTAAATTTTGACACGCTTGGGAAAACGGTAGCTAGCAAAGAATCTGGAGAGTTTATAACGTTTTTTTTTTTTCTACTGTGAATAAACTAAGCACATGTAGTTGAACATTTTAAATGTCGATTTTAAAGTCTCACACAATATTATAATATAAGCATTACAATTCACATAAGGGTCGAGAAGTTCTCGCGGATGTGCACTACAAGACACAGTTGCAATAAGTTGGTAAATTGATCAGGGGGAAACCAATGATAGCACCCTACAAAGGGTGTTATAATAGGTTTCCCCAGAATAAGGTGCTAGTGTTGGTCGAGGATAGTTGCTTACAGGTATCACGTAAACCAAGAAGTAGATATTCCCTCTTTCTTTTTTCCCCCTGACATTTCTGGCAGCTCCACAAACAAAACGGCGGACATACACTTGATGGTCTAAGGTATCACGGTACCAATGGTTTTTCCATAGACCTCAGTCCTAACATATTTTTTAAATAGGCATACTTTCTATTCTGCTTCAACATGCGTGTCACACGGTGTCATAGAAAGCAATGTTAGATTTGTCACTCGGCGTGACTAAGACGGAACTAGGTACGCCAGTTAATTTAAGAGAGATAACTATGCTGAAACTATACCGGTAAGAGTTATCCAGTCACAAGGGATACATTTGTATTGATACTGTATCAGATTTTTTTTAAAATGACTTTAAAAAATACGTAAAAACGATCTTGATGTGAATTAACATAATCTTACATGTAAAGAGAGAACTTTTGTGCAAGGCTGACAGAAACTACAGCTCTTAAATTATGCACCAAATCACAGCTAGAACTTGTTTTCTAAATAAATGTTTTCTGTTGCCTTTGTTAAGTTGGTGCCATATATACTTAGAAGTTACCTATATCATGGAGTCCTCAGTACTGATGCGATGAACCATTTACTTTCACCTTTTAAAATTTTGCTCCTTTCATAATGGTACCACTCACTTGATTTGAAACTTAAATTATTTTAGTATGTCATGTATATCAAATGTTATTGATATATTCCCTCATTTTCTTCATGTCATGCTTTCAACCAGATAACCCTTTGTCAAAAAAGGTCATGCATATTATATCAATTGTTTTGACACGCTTCACATGTGTCTGCTTGTATGACACCATTGCTCCTGTCAACATAGCAACATAAATAGCACAGGAAAACTCAGGTTTATAGGAACCGTTACATAAAGAAATTTAATTTGTCACTTCTAAAGCTCATCATATATTTATCAAAATGTTGGTTTTGGAACAGATTTTATCTCAAAAGCAAGATGAATCACACGGGGAAAATATTATGGTATTATAACAAAATTATTTACTTGTAATTAAAAAGTATTAAATTTAGCATATGATTTGTTTTTTAAAGCATTGTGAATATACAGAATGTCAATCTTTGAATGTACAGTTTTTGTAGCAACAAAACTGTTAATACCTTCTGCATTACTCATTTCCGTGGAAGTGCAAATAATCAGAGACAGAAGACAAAAGTTATGAGAGACTTTTTTCTTCAGTTATCGTCCTACCATTATCAACAAAATTAAAAAAATAAATTGGTCAGAAAAAGTTAGTTATCAGGATTCATTAAAAATTTATTGAACATTAACTTGTAGAGTAAAAGTGCTTATAAATCAGATAGAAAATCCTAATACTTTGATTTAAATAAGAAAAAATGTAGAGTATATTAACTTATTTGTGAAATATATCATAAAAGTATGTGTTTTTTATAAATGTGCACAAATTATATCAACAAAGAACTACTTGTGAACATCAATAATGACATCCACATGAAACTTGACAATACTGATTTTGTCATGTCAGGTTAGTTAATAAGGATTTATTTGAGAACTTACTGTTTTGTAAAAAGATAATAGTGAAATGGAGTTTGTTCATGGTACATATTTTTTTATTTCACAACTGAGAATGATATGTTTTTCAAAGAAAATTCTGTCTCTGTGGCACTGTGTTG
This sequence comes from Sinohyriopsis cumingii, assembly GCA_028554795.2. Classification (NCBI taxonomy): domain Eukaryota; kingdom Metazoa; phylum Mollusca; class Bivalvia; order Unionida; family Unionidae; genus Sinohyriopsis; species Sinohyriopsis cumingii. The sequence continues at coordinate 166,956,377 of CM068824.1, read as the reverse complement.
ATCAATGTAAACAAGAACTGTGAGTTCATGAAACTCTCCAGATAGAGTAGCATCCAAACGGGGTTTCAGATGATACAAATTTACTATACACATTATGTCCTCATTTTGCATAAACACAAAAATTGATAGCCCTGAGAAAAATAAGTTCACAGCAAAGTAAGAAGTATATTTGTTACATGATATATATTTAAATCTGAAACTGGTACCATGGATGCACTTCCGAGTCAAAAACAGCGATGCCTGATTTTTTTCATTTTATATGGAAATCATAATTTCTGTCCTATTAAATTTTTTCTTTGCATTTTACAGTGTAAAGGATGCTGACACTGCTAAATACATGTCGATCATCTTGTGCATCATTCAGACTTTGCTACATATCAACAATGAGAATGTCATCCAAAGGAAGAGCACACCCAGAAATATCTGCAAGTCCTCTTGAAGCTTTGATAGATGAGAAGATTGTGTTACAGGTGAAAGGACTGGCAAAGAACCAACCAATTACAGTGCAAGCAAGTCTGACAGAAGGTGGACATAAATATGCATCATGCGCATGCTTTCTTGCCAGTGAGAATGGTGAGGTCAGACTTAGCACAGACCCATCATTACAGGGAACTTATACAGGTACTTTAAAAGTTTCCCAAGAACTTGTAAATATTTCTGAAAGTGTAATAATCAACAAATCAACATACATTACCATAATGATTGTAAAACTTCAGACACTATAAGCCTTGGGACACACAAAATTATTTTCAAAAGTAATTTTATTATGATCTAGAAATGTTTGGACACAAAATTAAAGCAATTTTTTCATGTACTATAAGTCTTGGGACACATTCAACATTTTTTTCTACTAATCGAACAATGTATTGTAATAAATTTGGAGTAAGTGCATTTGGTTATAGCACCTCATTTTAAGGAATTCTTAGATTTTTGTGATTACTTGTTTGATTATTGGAATTCGGTGCAATGGAAATATTCCTTAGCCTGAAATAATTAGCCAGTTAGTAGAGCAAACGTCACAGAGTGAAGTGTCAGTGAGTTTCCATGATGCCATGGTTCACTAGTAGTGAATTCAGGTCCAAACCGAATGAGTGACCCTGGAATACCATAGTCCCTATTAAAATCTAGTGGTGTACATTGGTGGTGTGACTGCAGTGGCAGTATTTATGGTAGGAAACTGGTAAATTACCCAAAGGAATAAATAAGAAGGAACTCGGCGGATACTGTTTATGTTACCATGGTGGCAAATGTGATGCAGTTGTACTGGCGAAATGTGCCTGGAAATCAGTTTTACTGGCCTTAGGTGGTATAGTTAAAATAGTTCCCTGTGTTAAGGGATAGTTGTATAGTTTCAGCTCCATGCCTGCTACAGTTCAGCATCACAGCTGCTATGTTTAATTCCTGTGGAAGGCTTTACAGCTTGCACCACGTCGACCCCGATCACTGATAACTTTGAACGCTCGGGTCACTCTGGACACTCCAGACAGCTCTACACACTCCGGACACTCTGAACACTTTGAACACTCGGACATTAGACCCTCCGGACACTCTGGACGTTAAACACTCTGGAGATCCCGGACATTAGACACTCTGGACACTCCGGACATTAGACATTCCGCACACCCCGGACATTAGTCACTCTGGACACCCCAGACATTAGACACTTCAGACACCCCGGACATTAGACACTCTGGACACCATGGACATTAGACAGTTGAAAATATATCCAATACCGTGTACTATACATGACACGGGCATAATAACGTAATGACTTTATACACAGTAAGTTAAATAGATTATATTATCAGCACAATAATTACCAAATGACAGGTTCAAAAATAAGAATCCTACTATGTTAAACAGTTCTTAAAAATGTAGCTTTATATTGATAATATAAATCCCTTGCTAAGTCGCAAACATGAATAGAAATATGTGCATCATACTGCGTAAACCAAAGCTACAAAGCAAACATTCAGAAATAAACGTGGTAATACAGTAGTTATAACTTATAGACTAGAAATTAATAAACTTACATACCTCTACAGCTGAATATGTGCACGTCCTTAAAGCAGACTGCTGGCTGACAAGACTTATCTGTATTGTAAAGAGATTTATGTACGGTGAACTATTTATACACAGACATAGTCTGTGTGTTGTAGGCATTCGATTAGTCCCATCGAGAGCACTTTGCAATTGTGGCATAGAATGAACCGAACTCACTATTTCGAAATACGACACAATATACATAAATCACCCTCGGGTATTGTTGTACACAAAAACGAAACCCAAGTACATGTATTCAATAAATAAAAGAATTTAATTCCATGACAGGAAGATGGTAGTTATATGTGGAAGTTCGGGAAGTGTGATGGAATTGTTGCTTGGTGGAATTATCCTTCTTCTGAAATGCAGAAATCTTACAATACAATCTCTTCCAGTCCATTTAGACTTTGTACATTAACTGCTTTGGATGGCAGATTATTAAAACTGTGAGTCTTTGTATGGGAAAAAAAGTTACTCTTGATTTTCTGTTTTCTCATTTAAAACATTATTATTTGGCTCAGATTTGTCTATATTGGACAGCATGTTTCTTGCAAAAGTAGCAGATATATTTTTTGTACATTATGGATAATGCTAAGAAATAAAGTTCTCAGTGTTGCAGATTTCAATTTCAACATTTTTAATTGAATCCTTTAACTCTTGTTTATCTTCATAACCTCAGAAATGTAACATAAATTCTCCTTTCTACCCAAGGTGTGTCAGATATGGGACTGTTTTGGAGCATGGAGCCTGCCCCAGGGCAAAGAAAAGGTTTGCGGTTAATGAAAAATGACCCCATGACTCCTTATGAGGTTCAGGTTTCTGTGTTTCACAACCATCACAGTTTGCAGGACTTGTACTCAGAAGGATTCTCAATTGATCCTTTGTCAACTCTAGTGGTCAAGCGGTCATATGTGGCAAGAGGGGTTCAGAAGAGAGTAATAAAAGAAGGACGAGTGAGAGGAGCCCTCTTTCTTCCTTCAGGTATAGAAAAAATTATAATATTACTAATAAATATAATGTCTAAAGCATCTGGGTCCCCCCAAAAACAAAAAGATTAAGAAGACGGTTTAGAGTATATTCTAGTAAGTACTATTGCAGGATTAATGCTAATTTAGAAAATATCACATTAAAATATCAGTTGAATGTGTGAAGAAAACCATCATATAGAAAGAAGGATTTACCAGCACAGGATGTACATAGGGAGAACATTTAACTGGAGGAAAAAGGCAAGGCATGGACAGTTGGTAAGGGATACAGGTCAAACCTTTGTGGACACATAAAGATGGCTGTAACTGGAAGAACTTAATAAAGAAAGAAACAGAAGGATTAGTAGTGGCAGTACAGAATCAAGCATTAATGGTTAGCAATGTTTAAGCAACTGTACAGTATCAAGGTGTCTCTCCATTCTGCAGAATGTGCACTGGGTAGGATGAAGCAGTCAGTCATCTGATCAGTAACTGCATCAAACTAGCCCATTGCAGGTATACAAATATGAACATCAAACTAGCCCATTGCAGGTATACAAATATGAACATTGAACTAGCCCATTGCAGGTATACAAATATGAACATTGAACTAGCCCATTGCAGGTATACAAATATGAACATTGAACTAGCCCATTGTGGGTATACAAATATGAACATTGAACTAGCCCATTGCAGGTATACAAATATGACCACTGAAGTAGCCCATTGTGTGTATACAAGTATGAACATCAAACTAGCCCATTGTGGGTATACAAATATCAACATCAAACTAGCCCATTGCAGGTATACAAATATGAACATTAATCTAGCCCATTGTGGGTACACAAATATGAACATTAACCTAGCCCTTGCTGGTCACCTGTTGACTCTGCCCAGTTCATACTGATTTTACATAGGGGCAGTACTATGGGCCAATAAGGTGTAAAAATTCGTCTAGCAAATGTTGATCACTGGAATATAAAGTAAATTTGTTAGGGACAGTGTGCGCTTAATAGGAAATTATGCTGAGGGTGAATCAAGAGTGATTAAGACTCATACTCTGGTCTAAGTCACATTGTCACAATTTGGCATGTGTGTGCATCAGAAATGCCTCACATTTAAATTCCATGCAGTAAAATCCAAGGGTACATGCCCATTGAGAACACATCCCAGGAGTAAAAACCAGTCATAAATACTGCCAAAATAGATGTCAAAAATGTTAATACGGGTAACAATAATAGATAAATAATAACCTGTGTGTAGCTGACAGCACCATATTGCGGGCAGCAGTACGGGATTTTAATTTTGATGTTCAGGGGGAGTTGAGGATGAGACCCTTGAGCTGGGGGTGGGTGGTTGAGGTGGTATATGACTTTTTCTTCAAACAGAAGCCAGACTGATTTCATTGGCCCACAGAAATGGTATTTAATTTAAATGAAACTGATTCAATTTTTAATGGATGTTACTGAAATTTGATTAGCCAATGGTTTTATTTGATAGGAATTACTGTACTAAGATAGCATATCTTGATATAGAAAGTTCTTCATTTTCAGGCCCTGGGCCTTTTGCAGGAATTATTGACATGTTTGGCACAGTGGGAGGGTTGACAGAGTACCGGTCAGCCATGTTAGCATCCAGGGGATTTGCTGCTCTTGCCCTTCCATATTTTCGTTATGAGGATTTGCCATACAATTTGGAAGATATTGAACTTGAATATTTCTTAGTAAGGTTACTTAGTTACTTACAGTTTATATATGCTCTATCTTCTGTTCATTTTTGCACTGTAGTCAGGATCTGGCACATTTTTAATTGTACCCTATCTTTAATCTCCCAAATTATTTACCCACTACAATTAAAATTTAGCTTAAAATGATTGAATATAGTTTGATAGCCTGAGGCAAGTAAATTTTCTGTTGCACTCCTAGTTGTAATAATTCTAATTATCTGATATCTGATTAGTAAAGTTCCAGTTGTTGCCAGTTATCATTTTTACACTATTGTTGGTCAGTTTTGAAAATCAGAATGATTGTATTAAGTCTAAGTTCTCTGAGAGCAAATTGGCAACCATATGTACTCATTTTTAAGCTGAGTCAGACTGTCAACAACAAAGATTCTGATCTACCATATCATTATAAACCTGCGGATCAGGGTCTATGATTTTGTTCTGCTCATTATTTCTATCAAATTCTACAGACCCAGATATGCTGACACATTATGCGAAAGCAGATCTGGGTCCATGTAGTTTGCAGTTGGACTCGACTTATGAGCAAGAATATAGGTAAAATCCCCAAGATTCATTTGCTCCTTAAAGGGTTATAACAAGTAGGATTTGACTTATAAAATTTCAAGACAAGACTCTATAAATCTTTATCAATTTGTTAAATTGATAGAGTATGGTTGATTGTTTTAAACTGTAAACCAGACTTATTTACATGTCAAACTGACATTGTAGTGTCCTGGTGATTAAAGTCTCTAGGGGCCCCGAGTGGCCGAGTGGTCTAAAGCGCTGTCCGTCACGGATCACTGCCATCTCACCTCTGTCTGCTTGGGTTTGAGTCTCGGGCTCGGCCAATGTGGATATGTGAGAAAGCTTGTCAGTAGCTTCTCGTGGGTCGGTGGTTCTTTTTGGGGTTTTCTCGGGTTCTTCCTCCACCATTAATACTGGCCACCATGTATAGTCTATCTTGTGCTGAAAAATTGTGTTAAACCCTATAACAACAACAACAACAACAAATTAACATCTCTATCATGATTACATTCTGGCTTTAAAAGATTAGCAACACAGAGACATATTCCATTTAAAGGTTGTTATAGTTTGATATCTGTTGTTAAAACCCTAAAAATGCCAATGCTGTTATAATGAGAGATCATGTCACCCAGCCATCACTGTAACACTGCAGATACTGACTTAAATTACTTGTCTGTGGGCTTACAATGCATGATATCCACAGTGAATAAGGTCTTCATCTTTTTCCCTTAATTATTGATTGGTTTTTGTGAATATTTTTCAAGTAACTTTTGTGGTTTTCTAAAGCAAGATTTGTACTTCTGGATTATAAATGATCGTGATTTTTAAGAGTGTTTTCAATCAAGATATATAGTTGTTGTTGGCTTGTTGGAAGGACTAGTGAAAATTCAGCAAGGTAATAATTAACATGTTAACAGTTTGATTAATATTTGGAAAAGAAGTAATCAAGTAATTTACCATTGCAGTTTAAAACTTGCAGGCATTGAAGTGGATATTTACAAATATTAGATTTGATCAGGGGAGTCTGCTATAGTTAGCAATGCATCTGAAGGAGCCAGTGAAATGTGATCTAGATTGGTTAGATGAATGGTTTATTTCCCTTGGCAAAAAGATGGACCTGAGCTGCACTTGGCTCTGATATCTTATTGCTGAGGAGATTGCCTTGTACCATCGAATGTAGACCTCCATGAAGTGAAATATGACATGTCTGTGATATACGTTTAACAGACTGTTACCCAAATATTACAGTCAGATGTTAAATATGACTGATTGTTACCCAGATATTAGTCAGATGTTATATATGACTTATTATTACCAAGATATTACAGTCAGATGTTATATATGACTTATTATTACCAAGATATTAGTCAGATGTTATGTATGTCTTATTATTACCAAGATATTAGTCAGATTTTATATATGATTTATTGTTAGACAGATGCTACAGTAAGATGTTATATATGACATTGTTAGACAGGTGCTACAGTAAGATGTTATATATGATTTATTGCTAGACAGGTACTTCGGTCAGATGTTGTATATGACTTCTTGTTAGACAGGTACTACAGTCAGATGTTGTTGTTGTTGTAGGGTTTAACGCCATTTATCAGCACACGATAGGCTATACATGGTGGCCAGTATTAATGGTGGAGGAAGAACCCTGAAAAACCCAGGGAAGAACCACCGACCCACGAGAAGCTACTGGCAGGCTTTCCCACGTACCCACGCTAGCCGAGCCTTGGACTCGAACCCACGCAGACAGAGGTGAGATGGCAGTGATCCGTAACGGAGAGCGCTTTATACAGTCAGATGTTGTAAATGACTTAATGTTAGACAGATACTACAGTAAGATGTTATATATGACTTATTGTTAGACAGATATTACAGTCAGATGTTACATATGACTTGTTGCTACCCGGATATTACAGTCAAATGTTATATATGGCTTATTATTACCCAGATGTTACAGTCAGATGTTATATATGACTTATTATTACCAAGATATTAGTCAGATTTTATATATGACTTATTGTTAGACAGATGCTAAAGTAAGATGTTATATATGACATTGTTAGACAGGTGCTAGAGTAAGATGTTATATATGATTTATTGTTAGGCAGGTACTACAGTCAGATGTTGTATATGACTTCTTGTTAGACAGATACTACAGTAAGATGTTATATGACTTATTGTTAGACAGATATTACAGTCAGATGTTACTTATGACTTACTGCTACCCGGATATTAGTCAGATGTTATATATGACTTATTTTTACCCAGATATTACAGTCAGATGTTATACATGACTTATTGTTACCCAGATATTAGTCAGATGTTACATATGATTTGATTGTTGCCTCTATATATGAATGATTGTTATAGTCAAACAGTAAAATGTCTTACATGACTTTAAGCATATGTATGTCTTTTGTGCAGGAGGCTGCAGATTGGTTGAGCTCTCAGAGCTTTGTTACAGCTGGAGGTATTGGGGTCATAGGAGTATCCAAAGGAGGAGAACTAGCATTGATGATGGGAGCATATTCACCAAAAGCAAGTTCTTTTTCATATTTAAAAAAAGAATTGTTCTGTCTGTTGACTGTTTGATATATTTTGGTATGTAAATTAAGCAATCAAGGCTCTGCTTCTAAATTGTAACTTTCATGATATTGGTTGGAACGATGGGCCATTATGACTTTTGTCTTTGTAATCTGACTCAAAAGATTTATGTTGAAGTATGTACGTCACTCTCTTGATAATTTGCTCATGTGAAAATAGCCCAACAATTTATTGAATGTGAAGAGAATCATAATGAAAATTGGTAAATGAAACTTTGATAAATAGCTCATTTTATCATCAAAAACAATGGTTAGTACCCAGAAATGAAACTTTGATAAATAGCTCATTTTATCATCAAAAACAATGGTTAGTACCCAGAAATTTAAATCAACATCATGAAATTCTCAGCTTTTAATAAAAAGTCATATTTGGTTAAATTGTCTTTCAAGACAGCATTTTCAGTACTCTGTAAATAACAATATTCAATGAAATTTTGATCAGTGAGAAAAATCATTAATGCTTACTGATGGCAACACTTTAATAAATTAACACTGGTTAAACAAATTTGGCAAGAGAAACTCATGTACTCATCATAAATGCAGTATGCCTTCTTGTATTCAGTCATGAAAAATTTCAATTTACCATCACAAATATGTCCACAAATGTTTCTCTGCAAACCTGATTAGTGCCAACTGCATTTTGGTCTCCAACTTGCACAGGTATTTGCTGTATTGTTACACTCAGTTCAATCCAGACCTGCTTTGTATTATCTTGTTAATTATATCTTTTGTATCAAATCAAATAAAGAGAGTGGAATCAAAGAAAAGTTAAAAGACATGCAAATCCTACCCTTGTATGAGCTAATAGTAACGTTTATGTGTCAGATCAGCTTAGTTTAATTCATTATTCAAACACTATTTTATAAATATTATCATGTAAGTAATGTAATTAACATACCTGCCATATTTCCAGACAGTGTTGGGGATTTTTATAGACTCAGAAAGCGTGTTTTGAGGTCACAAGAGGGGTGTGTGAGTATGACCAAAATATGTGATGTCGTCCAATTGAGAAACTTGGAAATTCAAATTTGAACAGTTATGTCTGATTCGGTTTGACCACGAGATTTGGTTGTCTCTATAGAATGAATATATATATATATATATATATATATATATATATATATATATATATATATATATATATATATATATATATATATAATGAATGAGAGCCTTACAAGTAATACAGCACTAGTATATGCCTGTTTAGTATGGATATTAATGCTTAATTAACTGTGCAAACATGAGTTTGTGCTTATTTTTGTCTTTCAATCAATCTGTTTCTTGACTAAAGTACTGATATTTGAAATATGTGCAAAGAATTAAATGCTTCACTTTGTTTTTGTGCTTGACGAAGTTAAACTTCATCAACCAGAGTTTTTCAGTTTATTTTTGTTGGGTTTTGCTGATGAATCACATTAGAACACTATTCCGACAATTGAAATAATTATGTTTTACAATTTATTTATGGAGTTAAAAACTGACTTCAAAGAAATATTGCCACTGATCACAACTTAATCTAAGTTGGCTTCAGCATTCCCATTTAGTACAGTTATATATAATAATATCTGTTCTTAAGCACATCTTCAGACAAATTTGATTGTTCTGCTTTGTTTGCTTTACTTATGCAAATTAGCTAAATGGACTCACAGCAGAATTTGACATGAAACATCATCCAAGCAATTATCAGCTAATTAAGTAATCTTTGAAAGGTGGTTATTTATATCAGATCACCTTGGCTTTTAATTGCTGCAAGCCCCATGGATAGGTTTGGCTGAGCTTTGATCAGGACTGTTTACTGTTATACAAATACTACAGATTACATGCATATTTCATTCATCAAGAAATTTATGTTTTTCTTTTTGTTGTGGAAAAAACTTGGGGGCTTAGATTCCTGAAAAGAATGTTTGTAAAACATGACCGTTTTTTTTATTGATGGGGGGAGTTTGGGTGTCCAAAATTGTGTTTTTTGTGTGTTATGGTAGGTATGAACTTAACTACCTTAAATTAGCCTACACATTAATAGATGTAATCAAATATTGCAAGACAGTCAAGAAAATATAGTACTTGGTGAATATAAATCTTTATTTCACAGATAGGCTTCATTATGGAGAAGTGAGTTCCTGAAATTTTAGTGAACTTAAAATTCCTGAATTAACACTGAAATTTCATCAAGGATGAGAAATTTCACTAATACTTGCAAAATTGTGGCATAAATATTTCACTAATTAAGCAACAAAAATATTATGTTTGACATTGATAGTTGTTTCACAAAATAATTGTCCCTAGATATTGGAGAAAATGGAATCCTATTTTGTTGTTAATTAACAATTGAAAAACATAGAGATGTAATACACATTGTTTTCATATACACATGATGGTTGTTGAAACCTTTTGGAGTAATGTTGCTAACTATTTCAGAGGTTGGGTGTCTTGAAAATAAAAGCAATCTTTTCAGAAACGTAAACTACTTTATTAAAAACATTTTATTGATAGTGATTTCCAAAATGATTATAAATTGAGTATTCAGTCATTAAACAGTCCTGTTACACCCCTTCTACACCCCACCCATCACCCACCCTGGTTTTTCCCGATTTCCATTGTAGATGGGCATCCCCATCTTAAATGTTTTAGGTCTCTTGGTAACTCACGCCCTGCTTATAGTGTGGTCTGTGTATTTTGGACAGGTGTGCTCAAGTTGTCAAGAGAGAGGTGTCTCTAATATAAATGCCAATGATAATCTGGATGTACAGTTAGAGAAATTGGTATCCAGGGTTAGGTCTTAGTAGCCATTATTTTAGGACATAATACCAGCATGCTGAAGACTTATTCATGTTAGATATAGCTTAAAAATCCATTGTATGGAATAAAGTCAGCACAAGTCATTTTCATCAGTGTTTACATGCATGCAGTGACACCTAATTTATTTTGAAACGGTGAAACTGTCACCATAATATCTTTTTGCTTCACTGATAATTCACCTAGATATTATTTCACTACTATGTTCAAATTATAGAGTCATTCAAATATAATCCTGCAGAAATATTGTAAATTACACTGAAACAAAACAGTATTTAACTATACAGAGACCTGTTTTTAATGGACACCCAGGAATCACAAATAATGGTACTAGACTATACAGAGAACCCTGTCTATACTCGACACTCAGGGGATCAGAGTCAGAACAGTACTTGACTATGCAGAGAATCCTCTTTATAGTGGACACCGAAGGAATCACAGACCCAGAACAGTACTTGATTATACAGAGAAACCTCATTACAGTAGTCACTCAATCAAAGGATCACAAAGAACAGTACTTAACATATACATAATAGACACCCAGTAGATTACATTTTTATTCCTTATGTACTGTTATCTTTTCATAAAGGTATAATGAAAGAATTTGAAATAAATTGTCTTCTTTGTGGATGGGTATAAAATATATGGAGATGTCTGCTAAAAAGTGTGTATTATGTTCTTAAAATATGCTGATTCAGGCTAAAACATGTTACAGGTGAAAGCAGTTGTTAATATTGGAGGGCCACCCTTTTTGTCTGCCGCTGGAATGTACTTTAAAGGACAGAATGTGACACCAGTAGAGTAAGTTTATAATTGAGTAAATTATAAGTACAAATGCTACATTATTTTAGAATTTGATGATAGAAATGGATATTAGAGAATATTTACAATGATAGCTGATGGTCTGAAATATTTTTGGGTAGGTTAATTACCTATCCAGCCTGTACATTTTTTTTTGCACAATAATTATTTCCAAACTTTTTCAAACATTTTATGTATGTATACATCAGGGATCTTGAAATTGTGATGGCTCTTGCCTGACCTTTATCCACGAAAATTAAAATTTGGCCATTTTATATATAAAAACAGTGACAAGAGATAAAACGAGTTGTGAAGAAACATTGATATACCTAAAATGTATCATTTTCAGTTTTGGATTTGCTGGTGCTTTAGTGTTATGAATAAGGGGTTCCCTCTCAAACTTATTATTTTGTACAACTCATTTTTTCCTTCAGAAAACTATACTAAAGAATTTAACCCAACAAAAGTATTTCATTCTACTTGGATGTTTTTAGAAAGTAAGTTTTAATTGTCAAGAAGCTAACTTGCTATCTTGATAATATGTCACACCTATTTAATGGGGATTTCTGGTAAAGTCAGATGGTGAAGTTTTATTTGATCAGGTCCCCAAATAAGTCTTGGAGGAAGAAAATATAAGGTAGTTGTTTTTGCTGGTATCTTTTTGTCTTAATTTTGGCCTGGCTTCATATATTTTGTTCTAAAGATCTCATGTGTTGGCAAACCTTAACACAAACCATGTTATGTGAGGAACAAATGTAACTCCTATGGTTTAGACCAGGGGTCTCAAACATGCAGCCCACACGCCACATGTGGCCCGCCAAGTTGTATTCTATGGCCCACAAAATGGCTGGCATCACAAGGTGTCATGAGAGATAACAAAGGTGGTGTGGCCCTTGGGCCGTTGAAAATGCCCTCATGCAGCCCTCAGGGTGATTTGAGTTTGAGACCCCTGGTTTAGACCCTGGGACAAATCCTGGAAATAAGCTTCTTTTATTTTGTTTTTGTGAGATTCTAAACAATAGGGACAACATACTGACCAAACAAGGTTAGTGACATCTATATTGACTAGCTGATAAAGATGCTATGTGTCATGTAGACCTAGACACCTTTGAATTAAGCTTAATCAGCAACATCTTTATCGATTGTCTGGCAAAGAAACAATCTGTAAATTCTTCCTATCGTTTTTTTAATCTTACATTTTACATTGCTTTGAAAACAGGGTTTTATTTGACAGTTTAATGGATAAACAGATTGAAGATATGTTGATAATATGATATTTGAGAACCCCTATAACCAATGTCCAGTTGCTTAGAGTATGTGCACTAGTTAAAACCATTGATCTGCTGGACATGACAAGCAGATTCAGTCTTGAAAAGACATTGGATTCATATGGTTATCTTGAAAAAATTTTAACATTCAGGGGGTGGGTTTTGTTTTTGAAAACTATTTGAAATTTCTGGGGAAAAAATTATAGAATTTTTTCAGTACAGTAAAACCTGTCATGAGCGACCTCTGCTATGAGCGACCACCTGTCATTTCCGACCACAATCGTAATGCACGGATCGATTTTACTATATAAACGCTCTGTTATGAACGACCACCTGCTGAACGCGACCAGCGACCGCGATTTCTTGACAAAATATGCATTTTGACACTGCTATGAACGACCGCATCGCCAAAAAATCAAAACAGATTGACACCACTGACCTTAACTTAATCCTTTGTAAACACTAGAGCTCGGGATAAATGTAGTATGCAAACAAAGTGCACATTAAATAACACTATAGTTGAACAACCATATATCAGGATAAACACGTCTAACCATCATTTAATCCTTTGTAACAAAGACTGCATAAATAGCAAAGATTGCTCTAATAAAGTATTTAAAAAGAATTTGTCTTGCTACAGTACCAGTTTTGTGAAATTTACAACTCCAGCGTACGGTGTCATTTGTAAACTGCAGTAAACCAGACTAAAGTACATGTCACTAACCGCCATTGTAGTGCCAAAGTCATGTGAATAGCCAGTAAGAGTAACATCAAAGGGAGTAATGATGGATATATGCAGTCAATTTAGAGGTTTGTATTTTTTCTTTATCTTTATGAAAACTCACAAAACGCCGGTAGCCCTTATGTCCCAGTGAGAAATTTTTTGAAAGGGCTTCAGTGTAGGTTTGAGTACGTCGTTTGTCTTTCCAGTTAATCCATAATGCCTGGAGGGTGAATGAGCTCATTGTCTTTAATACTAGTAAGTGAGAATCATTTCTGGATTTTTTTAAAATTATTTTTTATTTCTTTTGTTAGTGTTTCACCAAGCCACCATCTGTTTACCTGGGTGCAGATGGTCGGAACATTTGTTTATCGAGCTATAACACTGTTGATTTAAACTTCATCTCAGAATAAATGTATTGTTTCTTGATGAGTTAATTATGTCTTTTGGTTTCATTCATTGGTACATAATATATATTTATTCTACATTTCACCAAAACCTGATCAAAACTGATAGTCTTTATAACGTCAACACTAATAACAATGGCAGAATCTCCGCTGAAAAAAAGAAAAATTTTAACACTGGAAGAAAGGATTAATGTCATTGAAAGAAATGAAAAAGGCGAGACCACTCGCAAAATAGCAGTCAGCTTAAGCGTCGGTAAAACGCAAGTTCAAAATGTAATCAAAGACAAGAAGTCCATTAGAAACGAATGGCAGAAAGGTGCACAAGCACAGAGGAAATATGCCACGGCACGACGGACAGTTTACGGAGATCTGAACGAGCGAGTATGGGGGTGGTTTTGTGTTGCAAGGAGTACATGTACATCATATCTAACTGTTCATTTTTTGTACATATTAATGTGATGTTGAAATATAAATTTTATTCTCGTTGTTTGATAGATGTATATCTTTATTATATAAAGATATTTTGAGAGGAATGCATGCAATATTTAACAAGATTTATGAATAAAGGATATGATACATGTACAGTGAGTATGGGTATTATTTATTTTTCAACAATGCTAACTATTGACCCTGAAAACCAGTCCATTTTCACACACCTCTTATGAGAGACCACCTGTCTTGAGAGACCACTTTTGGTTGGCAGAAGGGGCGGTCTCTCATAACAGGTTTTACTGTACTGTCAAAACTATATTAATTGAATGTAACTGAACATAGAAAGGAAAGTTTTGTTTAAATGAGCTTAATATGATAGAATTTAATTGGTGAATTAGTACATGACATTGGTAAGTACTGGAACAATGTGCAAGCCTTTGCATAGGTGGCAATTTAATTGGTGAATAGCACATGACATTGGTAAGTACTGGAACAAGGTGCATGCCTTTGCATGGGTGGCAGTTTAATTGGTAAATTAGTACATGACATTGGTAAGTACTGGAACAAGGTGCATGCCTTTGCATAGGTGGCAATTTAATTGGAGAAAGTGAAAATGGCTGACCTAGCTTACAAATGACTTACTATGAGCTGTGTATGCAATAAAAAGTGGGAACAAGACCTGGTTTTTTTTAGCATTTTGGTGAAAACATTAAAAGAAGACATCTCTATTTCCAGCTTTTGAGAAAGCGCTCTCAAGTCATGTCTTGAAAGTGAGAAACACAAGGTTTGTCTGCCATCATGTTGCAATAATTTATGGGACTGTGATGAGCACTGAGGCTTGAGCAACTTTACTCACTGTCTCAAGTGAATGGTTAACAGTGGCCCCTCTAATTCTGTCATCAGTGACTGATCTGTCTTTAGGCATTATTAATTTTTGTGCAATTGATAATGATGTTTCAAAAGCAGAAATATTATGTACCTTGATAATCATGAATGAACATTGTTTATACCATTATTGGATTAAACAGACAAGCTGTTCCAAACAATATCTCCAGGCATTGACATGGGTTGGAATAGTCCTTGATAACTGGTAAAATCTTTCTGAATAGTCTTTGAAAATAATTTCTTCTTTTCTGTTGGAACACAAAAACAGGGATTTCATCTTCGTATATGTTCTCCAATCACATTAACATTAGGAATATCAGCTGAATCAAGCCTTCTCAAAAGACACAAATTCATCATTTCTATTTTTATTGACCAAGGGCAGTCACTCTTGCCCGGTACCTTCCCTTGCCAACGACTGGTGGTACTAGCTTTAAGATTTTGCTGTGAACTGACATCGTTCAAATCGTCTCCAGAATTGAATTGGAAACTTTTGCTAAATTTCATTCCATCATTTACAATTTTGTTATTTTTGGATGTATTAACCCTTTCAACACTACAGACTGATAAAGCAGTCCAGGAACAATAACTCCTGCTCAACACTGTAGACCGGTATTCCGGTCTTACATACCTATCTTGTTTTGGCAATAAATTCTCTGATTGGTCAATGTCTGGGATTCTCCTATAGTAAATATTTATATCATACATTGATTCATTTGCATACTATTTGGATACATTCAGACTTTAAGGTAGGTTCTTTACAAGAAAAGGGTTTTTTTCTGATATATAAATGGAAATCTTCAAAGTTGCCTAGGTACATCCTAAATGGTGGACTCATCTGATGATGAATCAGAATTATCTGGTGACTAAATGATTGAAAATATTAACAATTTTGATCTTGTATAGATAAATCAAGGCGGGAGGGAATGTATACAACAAGAATGGTGTGATATTGTTGGCAATAATGATGATGATGATGAATCTAAAGGTTTTGAACTCGCCAATGTGTACAAGACACCTGAATTTTTTCAGTGGACAAAATCTTCATCGGAATGTAATATTCACACATTTTCCGAACGTGTAGGT
The DNA here is from genome assembly GCA_028554795.2 of Sinohyriopsis cumingii. Lineage (NCBI taxonomy): Eukaryota > Metazoa > Mollusca > Bivalvia > Unionida > Unionidae > Sinohyriopsis > Sinohyriopsis cumingii. Next base: position 166,940,110 of record CM068824.1, on the reverse strand, counting down.
ACAGCACAATTATTTGAAGGATCAGGAACACCTCTTCAATATTTTCAGCGATTTTATAGTGACTGTGTGTTTTCAGAAATGGCAAGATTTACAAATTCCAGTACACACACGAAGCGAGAGACTGACCCAGATCAACACAAAGGTGTTTGGACTGATGTCACATTATCAGAAATAAAGGCATTTTATTGTCTGTTCATATTGATGAAAGTTATGAAATTCGACAGAGATGAACTGTATTGGTATAAAAGTGAGAAATTCTGGCTTCTTGGATCAAATTAATCTGGTTTACAGTCAAAACGTATGTTTTATTTCATATTTATTTCCATTGAATTGAACATAAAACCTTGTATATTGAGTTTTTAAATACCTGTAGAAATATTGTTAACACACCTTTGGATTTGCTTGAATTTTGAGATAATGTTTCATTTATTCAAGCCATGATTTGTAAGAACACCACATTGAATTAAAAACAGACCACATATTACTCTTTAGACACTTTATTCAACATTTTATTGAGAATACAGTGAAATTTACCTTTAACTTACCTTTTGAAATACCTGTATAATCCCTGTGTGAGACTAAACTTGCTTATGAGAATATTTTCAGAAACCTGAATTTGTCTTCTTTATAATGGTACAAAATATGTATTCTTATTGAAAATATTTTGCCTACGTTTATTAAGATCTTGAAAGTTACTTAATGTTGAATGAAAATACGAAAATTACCCTTAAAATATGGACTTAAGGCATAAAAGCAAAAGCTACAAAAAAATGATAATTGCCGAAAAATCCATAAAAATTTGTTCATCCGTGTTTGATTTGGATCCGTGTTTCATACTGGAAGTAGTTAAAGTTGTCAGGGAACCAGACTACCTTTACAGCAGCACATCAGATGCTTTAAACTTCACCTATTTGTTCATGCGAAGCGTCTGCATGATCAAGCTTTTAATCATAGAAATTTTTTTTAAATGGCATCCAGCAAGCAATGCATTTTTAAGACAAAAGGGAAAAGAAGCCTCTTGAAAAGTGTTAATAATAAACACAGGAAAAGTAAAAAGGAATATTCAGATTCTTGTGAATAAAAGCTGGAAGGGACACAATTATGTTTATTGGACATCACGTGCCAGTTTGAGTATGACTCGTGGCGGGAAATATGATTGCCGTCATCATGTGAAATGGAAAAAGAATTTCCAAGAATTACGTCAAATTGAGAGACAGCAACAAATGATAGGGTTTGGAACTAAAATTTGTTCAACTGTACTAGTGGTAAATGAAGTCTATTCGTACTTTGCAAACTTTTCAGTTGAACATAATGTTTATCATCGCTGCACATTCCGAATACCTTTTAATAACTTTTAATTATGTTTCCCAGCTTTACCATAGCAGTTTATGATATTTTGTTACATCTTACTGAAAACTGGTCAAACTTATGGAAAAAAATCAACAGCCTTACTGAGACGAACTCATCAGGCTTGGCAGGTCTGAAGCTGATGTGACCATCAAGGCCATACAAGGACGGAACCGCTGATTTGTCAACTTGTGCTCATGGTGGATCCATGAAGGGTGTGTGTGGCCAATACAAGTGTGGGCCAAACCAAGAATTCAGGAGAACTGTGTGGTTTGACCATGGACGCGTTTGCAAGTTTGTACAAATATTTTTGAGTCATATGGCTGTACAAATGATGGAGTCACGAGTCATATGTTTGTTTCAATTATGTTGTTTCAGTTGAGTTCAATTGAGTCATTTCCGTTACATGAGATTATTTGAATCTTACTTTCATTACATGAGATTATTTGAATCTTACTTCATTACATGAGATTTTTTAAATCTTACTTTCATTACATGAGATTATTTGAATCTTACTTTCAGTACCTGAGATTATTTGAATCACACTTTCATGACATGAGATTATGTGAATCTTTCTTTGATTAATTGAGATTATTTGAATTTTACCTTCATACATGTGACAGACCTGCCAACTCTTACGATTTTGCCGCAAGTCTTAGGAAAATTACCCTTAAAATATGGACTTACAGCATACTTGCAAAAACTATGGAAGAATTATCATTGCTGAAAAATCTGTATAATTGGTTTATCTGTGTTTTATTTGGATCCGGGTTTCTTCTTAGAATTAGTGACATTAGTCAGGGAACCAGACTAACTTTACAACAGCACCCCAGATGCTTTAAACTGCACCTATTTGTTCATGCGAAGCATCTGCATGAGCAAACGGTTGATTATATAATTTTTAAAAATGGTGTCCAGAGAGCGATACATGTTTAAGACAAAAGGGAAAATAAGCTTCTAGAAAAGTGTTTATAATCAACACAGAAAAATAAAAAGGAGTATTCAGACTCTTGTGTATAAAAGCTGGAAAGGACACAATTATGTTTATTGGACATCACATGCCAATTTGAGTATGACTCGTAGTGGGAGATATGATTGTCGTCGTCATGTGAAATGGAAAAGAATTTCCAAGAATTATGTCTAGTTGAGAGATAGCAACAAGCCATTGAGCTGCGTAGGGTTTGGAACTTGAGTTTGTGCAACTGTACTAGTGGTAAATAAAGTCTATGCGTACTTTTCAAACTTTTCAGTTGAACATAATGTTTATTGTCGATGCGTTGAACTTTCAATTGTATTTTCCAGCTTTACAATAGCAGTTATTGATATTTTGTTCCATCTTACTGAAAACTGGTCAATCTTATGGAAAATAATCAAATGCCTTACTGAGACTGACTCGTCAGTTTTGGCAGGTCTGATGTGAATATATGAATCATATTTTTGTTTTCCCATTTGTGAAAGTTTGTGTAAAGCAATTGAATGATTCATGTGTTTAGAGCATGAAAAAATCACAATATATTTGTAGAGTATATACATATTTTATTTAATTCATTTCATAAACTTCCATCTTTCATCATATTGTGTTATGTTGTCATTTTATCCAAGCATACATTCAGGTTAAATCCTGTTACAGTTTCGGATTTAGGCAGGCGATAGACACCAGATTTCATAAAATTGCTGGGTACCTACAAATAACATGCAAGTGACAAGGCATAAACTGTCTTTTTTAGCTGGTAATAATAATGGCAAAAAATATACTTACAGTTTAATGCCCTGAATTTCCTCAAAATGTACTTTCTTAGTTCTGCAAATCCAAATTACATGAGCCATTTCATTGGTTCTCAAGCTTGATTACACATTTCAAAATTGTACTGTAATTTCGACTATATTCCAAGTGCAATTACATCCTCCTTACTGTACTCAAAAATGAAATAAACATTATATTCCATGGCATCTTTTTGATAATGGCAATTGAGAGACTTCACATTTTTCCCACATTATGATTTCAAACGTACAATGACAGAACAGAAACACACTTGCAGATGTCAACACTCTTCTCACTCGCTGCTTCAATCCGATGTATTTCATGTAGAATTGGCACAGATAAATACAGCCCATAATCATGAAATTTTGTAGAATCAACAAAAATACCAGAATCTATTCATTCCAGATCAAATGGAAAAGTTGTTGCAGTGTGCATTCATTCACAAAATGACTCCAAATTTCAATTTTAAGTAGATCAAAATGCCATTTTCTTTCTAAAGTTATGTCTAGCATGCGACTAAGTTCAAATTTATTTGGGCGGAGTTATGTGAGCAATAATAATGTTGTGTAATGATGAATTTGCGCTTGTTTATTTAGTTTGGAATACGGCTTACATTCAGTTACTTTGTTTCATGTAGTGTATTTTTGTTTACATAATTCAACCTTAGGTAGAAGAAGAAAATGAGCACATAATAAAATGGTTACTGCATTTGTATGGGAAAATATGAACTCGTTTTGTCAGATGGATATACTGCACTCCCAAGGTTGTGTAATTTCCATCCGAAAAACTTGTTAATATTTTCCCATACAAATGCAGTAACCTATAAATGTTGAAGATCATGTTTGTGCACACTATATATTTATTACCCCTGGTATAGTGGGTGTCTCTGGCATTGTTACGGCAGCTGACTATTAATTTCTTCTCTCTTTTCTGACTTTTTCATTTCAGAATTAACAGTGATGATTATGTTAGCTAATTACAAGATATTCAGCAAGGATTCTCATGACTCATATCTTGCCTGTACCAAGTGTACATCCTCAGTTACTTTGACCATGTGCACCAGTTTGTCATAGAATTTATGATCAACAGTAGTAAAGAATACTTTGATTGTGGGAGAATCTCACAAGTTAGAAGGCCCTCCACTCTGATGGCTAACGCGGGAATGTGACCAGTCTTCAGCTACTGGTGCAGAGTCAATAACACATTCCTTTCAGTGCTTCAATCCCTTAACTGGGCAACATTTTACACTGGCTCTATGAGGAGAAACAGTTGGCCCAAATTACCACCACTCCATGATATTTGACCCATTCTGTCATAATGGCAGCTGCAATTTTGGTTGTGGTAAAGATATGTCATACCTTTTAGCCAATTTTGATCTGAATTGACCAAATTCCCCCAACCTGTTTTCAAAATGGTATCTCTCCTGAAGTGTAACTTGGCTAATTCAGATAAATTTGGGCCTTTAGCATGTATTTTCCTGAAGCTGCTATCCTACAAAGCATTACCTTCAGCATGCAGGGGGAGTGAGTTACATTCTCTTTTCTTTGAACTGAACTATCTTCAGTTCAGATTTTATGGTTTGGTGGTTCTTTTGATGCAACCAGGCTTTGTAATCAAACATAGTTCAGTCAGCAGTCAGAAAGTCATCATACATTTCCTCTCTTCCATAGACATGTCAAGAGCAGAGGCCATGCAAGACCCTGTTTGTACCCTCCAGCACTAATTGAAGTGCACAGAAGCAAGCTGTGGCATACACAAGCTACCAATATTCTTTCTCTCACTAAAAGCTAAGACAAAGGATAGCACCCCTCAAGCAGTATCTTCATGGCTGAAGTGGGTTATATGTTCAGCATACTCTGAGGTCTCAAAAGATCAGAGTTACCCTATGAAGATTTCATCTCCTGAAATTAGAGCAATCTCTGTGAGCCTCACATTCAAATATAATATTTCAATCCAAGACATAACAGAAACTGTTCATTAGCCTACAGAATCAGCCTTCTCCAGTGTTTATCTCAGGGATTTAGTTAACAGAATCAGACTTTGAATCTGGTGGGTCTGGTGCCAGCAGCCCAAATGACCACCAGACCCAACTCAGGTCAATAGAGCCTATTAGCTTAACTTGATTCACAAGTAAAATTTTGTTGGTTAGAAGGTGTCAATAATTATGTATGTGTGTGTGATTTGGTTTTTAACATAGTTTTTTTTAAAAAAATCAGTCATATCACTATAATGTCTGCAGTGTGGCAGTTTATAGTGATGTCTAGCACTGGGGCATCATGCTGCAGATATCTAACATGACGTCCCACCCAGTCATATTATCCTGACACAGGGCCAACCAGTCCTGACACTAACCTCTTAATGCTGAGCACCTAGCAAGGCAGTTGCTAGTACCATTTATGTCTTTGGTCTGACTCGGTGGGGATCAAACCCACAAACTTTTGTCTTTTTAGTAGGGTTGGATTCAGGATATAATGGTTTATATCCCCAGTATTAATGAGAACAGATAAGTATTCTCAGAGAAACATAATTTACTTAAAAATTTGCTACACACACACATATATAGACAAACAAATACTACAAAAAAGGTTGATATTACAACAAAGAAAGAAACTAATGATACTTTACTGTGGCATACAGTGAGGAGGTGTGTGCACTTTGAATATCAGCCTTTTATGTGTTCATGATCTATTTTGCAGACAAAAGCCTTAAAACAATTGGTATCCCAAGAATTTAAAATATTTTAGAGTCAAGCTTTGTGCAAGATGATTAATTTAAAGTGATTTACAGTAAATCTTTGTTAAAAGGTGGTTCATTGTGACCATGTTTTCATTTAATTTGCTCTTTGCAGGTTAGATATTTCCAAGCTTGAAATACATGCTGATGGGTCCATATCTTTTAGAAACTGTTTTCCATACAGAAAGGAGGACTTTATCAAGGTATGTACTCTTGTATATGCTATCAACAAGTAGCAACCCTCCCAAAAGTATGTCAGTTACAATTGTTAGGATTTAACCTATACTGTCTGTCTATTCATCCTTTCATCTTCCTATACTGTCTGTCTATTCATCCAGGTTTACATCCTAATTTTGTATGGCAAAGAGTGTAACTTGGTGACATCTTTTAGTACAACTGTCATGTATCCATACAGCTAAACCCCAGCTATAACATGATGGTCAGGTCCGCATAGTGCCATCATGCTTATAACATGATGGTCAGGTCCGCATAGTGCCATCATGCTGTGTACAACTGTCATGTATCCGTACAGCTAAACCCCAGCTATAACATGATGGTCAGGTCCGCATAGTGCCATCATGCTTATAACATGATGGTCAGGTCCGCATAGTGCCATCATGCTTATAACATGATGGTCAGGTCCGCATAGTGCCATCATGCTGTGGACCATATTGTGCAGCATCCAGCAAGGTCAGTTAACAAAACAAAATATTGATGTTTGTCCAGTCAGTGTTAGCATTACACTGACAATTGCAGGAACCTACAGTGTTAATGGTTCTACTCCAGTCAGTGTTGCATTACACTGACAATTGCAGGAACCTACAATGTTAATGGTTCTACTCCAGTCAATGTTCGCATTACACTGACAATTGCAGGAACCTACAATCTTAATGGTTCTACTCCAGTCAATGTTCTCATTACACTGACAAATGCAGGAACCTACAATGTTAATGGTTCTACTCCAGTCAATGTTCTCATTACACTGACAATTGCAGGAACCTACAATCTTAATGGTTCTACTCCAGTCAATGTTCGCACTACACTGACAATTGCAGGAACCTACAATGTTAATGGTTCTACTCCAGTCAATGTTCGCATTACACTGACAATTGCAGGAACCTACAATGTTAATGGTTCTACTCCAGTCAATGTTCGCACTACACTGACAATTGCAGGAACCTACAATCTTAATGGTTCTACTCCAGTCAATGTTTGCATTACACTGACAATTGCAGGAACCTACAATCTTAATGGTTCTACTCCAGTCAGTGTTGCATTACACTGACAATTGCAGGAACCTACAATGTTAATGGTTCTACTCCAGTCAATGTTCGCATTACACTGACAATTGCAGGAACCTACAATCTTAATGGTTCTACTCCAGTCAATGTTTGCATTACACTGACAATTGCAGGAACCTACAATCTTAATGGTTCTACTCCAGTCAATGTTGCATTACACTGACAATTGCAGGAACCTACAATGTTAATGGTTCTACTCCAGTCAATGTTTTCATTACACTGACAATTGCAGGAACCTACAATGTTAATGGTTCTACTCCAGTCAATGTTTGCATTACACTGACAAGTGCTTATGTACATGGAAGTTATATGATGCTGCTGTCTGTCTAGAAAATAAAAAGTATTAAGATAAAGGATTGTGCAGTGAGTTTGTATGATGTTTGATTAAGCAAGAATTGTTGATCTTTTGTTCTCACTTCAGTAGATCAGTAAATCAATTAATTTGTAAATTCAGATGAGAATCTTTTGTTTGGTGATGAATGCCAGATGACTGAGCAAACATCTGTCGGCTTTTGTTCATACTGTATTGAGCAACAATTGAAAACAAAAAGTAAAGTAGACTTAATGACTTTACTCTTGATGATCTAGTAATAATTTGATGAACAGTTACATTATCAACATTTTTAAGAAGCTGATGTCTTTAAAAAATAGGCAGGAGGCAATGATATTTTTTATCAGAAATACAGCATATCATGCTTAAATTAATAAGTCAAGCTTTGGTTTATTTTGGCACAAAAGCTTTTAACTGCTTCAAGAAATTGGTGAAATTAGTGTAAAATTTTCAGTATTCATGCCATGATTGCATTATATTATAATTTTATTGATTAATTATAGTTTAAGTAATACACAGTGCATCCTTCTCTGGCCCGTTGCTGGGCTACCTTTGTCTACTATGGTTTCTTTGCCCAGACATGATGTCATTGCAGCTAGTATATGTTAATAAGCTAGTAACTAAATTTAGATACATTGCCGTGTTGAACCAGTCAGATGACTGGGTTGGAGCATGTGATCAAACATTGTGTCAGTCATATAGCAACTGGGATGCCTGTAGAGATGCATTCCTTTCAGTGTAGATGCTGCATTTAATCTTTAACATTATTTAGTGTCAAATCGGCTAATGTTTATTAATGTTTATATATATATATATATATATATATATACACACACACACACATGCAGTAAGTATTTTGTTTGCAATAAATTGCCTTTGTACATGTACTTCCCTTGAAAAAGGAGAAAAGAACAGACATCAATAATAAAAAAACTTCCCTTCAGAAAACATTTCCACACAATAACATAACTTTAAGTATCAAGAGCACAATTTGTTCCAAGTTTACTATTTGACAAAAATGTTTACCCTGTTTAACTTACTGTAAGAGTTACTTTCTGTTTTTGTCAAATTAATCAAGTTTGAATGTCCAGCAGTAAATATGGTCATTTTGGACTTTGATATTTAATGTGGGAAACAAATGTCTTTGTTTTGCATACATTTTTTACTCTATGTTATGTCTAGTACAGACAAAAGATGGACTAAATACGATTTGTGTTTGTTGTGTTTGACCTAGAGAGTAACAGAAAATGGCATTCAGCTGATGATGGTACCTCTTGTTTTGCATTTTGACCATTCATCTGATGATGGTGTGTTCTGTTTTGCATTTGACCAGTGATTTAGTTTATAATGGTATACACTGTTTTGTATTGGACCAGTCATTTTGTTTATAATGGTATGTCCTGTTTTGTGTTGGACCATTCATTTAGTTTAAAATGGTATGTCCTGTTTTGTGTTGGATCAGTCATTTAGTTTAAAGTGGTGTATCCTATTTTGTGTTGGACCAGTCATTTTGTTTGTAATGGTATGCACTGTCTTGTATTGGACCAGTCATCCATCTGCTGATGGTAGGCACTATTTTGTATTTGACCATTCTAATGCTAACCATTTCAGGTGTGGGAGTCAGATGCAAAGGTTTTGAATATAATAGGAGATGATGACCAATCGTGTCCACCAGAGTCATTACAGCTACTGCAGGACTGTTATCCACCCCATAAATGCTTCAATGTCCAGCTGAAGATCTACCCAGGGGCAGGCCACCTTATTGAGATCCCCTATGCTCCTCACTTTAGAGTGACCTATCATAAGACTTACAGTAAGTTCAACCTTGTCTCTGATTTATCTTGCAGTATTTGTAATTTCTTGTAGAATAATTCTTCCAGAGGCTTTTCAGGTAACCTTTTTGGACATCTGTCACTTTACTATGTAGACTTGAAGTGATTTTTAGCCATACTTTAGCTGTGATTGATTATCTCCTAATTAATTTACACCTAGCACATATTTTTGTTGTTGCTCAGTGCAAGATTAATTGCATCGAGGAAGGTCAGTTCTTCTTAATGTTTATGTTACAGGTAATACTGACAGTAGTGGAATTTTGATAGTAGATTGATGGAAGTAGTAATTGTACTATGGTGGTAGTACTAGTAGAAATGGTATTTGAAGTAATTTTGGTAATTGCAGTGATACACTTAAATCCTGTTATAGCATAATTTGTTAAAACACAAATTTTGACTTAACACAGTTGTGGCCAGGCTAATGAGTTCCAAAATAAACAAGAGTTTGATTCATTATGTTGGCAAGATGTATATTATTTAGTGTCTTATCACTGCATCGTTCTTCATATGAATAAAGATGTTATAATTTTATGTGGGTCCGGTGTTGTAGACGTGTCCTCACTACATCTTGTAAGAGGGGACTAAGTAGAGGCAGCCTGTTTGCCATGGGTTGCATGCCATATTGGGGGAGGAAAGGATCCTGGTAGTTGAGTAGAGGCTTTCCGATGCAATACACTACTTTGGCCTCTACTTCTCCTTGACAAGTGGTTGGGAGGGCCCGGTCTCAACAAATCGACTGGTCACGCCAAGCCCTAGGAGGTCATTATTTACTCACACTCTCTCTATCTTTTTCCTTGTATCTCTCTTGATACCACCGTTGCCCCTACTATCTACCTCTTTATTTTTCCTTTCTTCTACTCTCAGAAGACTTCCTAGATGGTAGTGGCTTAACGGGTCAATTGGCAGGTGTCTTTACTTACCGAGTACACCATCTAGTATCCCTGACACTTGAAAAGTGTCCCCTTGTTGGACTCTGCAGTGGGTGGGTGAACATGGGTAATGAATATAAAACAAAACATAATGGAAAACAAAAATCAACTGAAACTTATTAAAGCTTTAACAAACTCAGATGATGAACCATGTAGCATGGAATCATTCCCATGCTTCATGGTTATTCAGTCAAAAGATCCAACAAAACCTATTGCTTCACTATCACCAATTATAGTCGAAAAGACTATACTTGGCCTAGTCAGCATGCCAAAAAGTGTGAAGAAACTGAAATAGGGTAGCTTGCTTGTTGAATGTGAGTGCAAGGTACAGACTGAGAATGTCAGGAAAAATCAGACTTTCTATTCCAGTTACTATTTACACTCATTCGACACTCAACTCGTCCAAAGGTGTCATTTGCTGCTGAGACCTTGCAGGCATCAACGACAATGAATTCGTTGAGGGAATGAGGAATCAAGGTGAATTCGTATCAGATGTGGTACACAATTGCAGGACAAGAACACCATCCACTTACCTTTAACACACCAACCCTACCTAAGGTAGTAAAAGTTGGCTTTTTGTAGGTTAAAACTGAAGCATATATTCCAAATCTTCTACATCATTTTAAGTGCCAGAAGTATGGTCACCACGAAGAGAGATGCTCCAGAAGCATTGTGTATTGCCGATGCGGTGAAACCAGTCATCGAGAAGCAGACTGTGGCACTAACCTTCATTACCCAAACTGTGGCAAAGGTCACCATGCTAATTCTAAAGATTGCAAGACCTGGAAACTAGAGAAGGAGATCCAGAGGGTAAAATATACTTCTAACATCCCCTTCCCAGAGGCCAGAAAGATAGTTGAATCTCGAACCTATCTACATGTACCAACCTTCTCAACTGTTTTAAAAACCAGTCCAAAGACAACCAAGGATGGACAACTCAAACTGATCTACCTGATATAACATCAACTACTAACATTCCACACTACAAGGCACAATGAAACACAGTCTCCACACAGACAACTTTCAACAACCCCCCATTACCTAAATCTCCAAGAAAGAAAAATAAGCAACAAACAAACAGGCAGCAAAAGGGGTCTGATGACCCCATTAAGCTACACAGTAGGTTTGGTGATTTTGAGGACATGGAAGCAGAAGAAACTGCTCCATGATTTCAGGGTGGCTCAAAACCTACAACCAAAACATTTAACCCGATACTTCCTCCAGAAAAATAACCACCTGGAGTGCCCTTGCAAAAGGTCTAACCTAGCTACATAATCTCTACTTTAAACTTATAATGAAGAACAAGATCGTACAATGGAACTGTCAAGGACTTAAAACCAATTACATTGATCTTCTTCTGCTCCTAATTGAACATGATGCTGCAGTACTATGCCTGCAGGAAACATTCTTGAAAGATACGGACAACATCACACGTAAAAACTATTCCCTCTTTAACACCTACTCTAAAAATGGTGACACGGCCTTAGGAGGAGTTTCTTTTGTTGTGAACAATAGAGCCCCTCATAGCATCATCCCTTTAAACACAAAGTTTCAAGCCATTGCTGTAAGTGTCACTCTACATCAAGTGATTACCTTTTGCTCTATTTACTTACCACCAAACACCAACCTAGTACCAAACGAATTAGACAATCTTGTTCAACAACTTCCTGCACCATTTGTTTTAATCAGGGATTTTAATGCCCATTACATTTTATGGGAATCAAATCACATACGTGACTGAGGCCACAAAGTAGAAAACTTCATTTTTGACACGATTTGTGTCTATATAATACCAAATCACCGACATATTTACACCCAGGAATGGGTACATATGTGTATCGATTTGACAATTTGTTCCCCATCGCTGCTTTTGGACTATGAATGGAAGGGTGCTGATGACCTTCACAGCAGAGATCACTTTCCAATCTCCCTTGAAAATATTAACTCTACAACTGATGTTGCAATTCCACAATGGAATATAAAGAAGGCCAACTGGGCCACGTTTGAAACACTCTGTAAAACTAAGCTGAATCATGATAAAGGTTTTCAACATTGATGACCCTATTCAGCATTTTACTGCTGTTTTAATTGAGATTGCAGAAGAATCCATTCCCAAATCCTCACCAAACTGTAAAAGAACCCCAAAACCTTGGGTCACTAAGGAATGTAAGGAAGTCATTAGAAAACACCAAGAAGCATTGAAAAAAAGAATTCAAGGTACGAGTGGGCTCCACCCTCTCAGATATGCTTGAGCAAGAGATGGGTGTGCCCCAGGGTAGTATTTTATCTGTGATGCTTTTCAACATCAAAATCAGAAGCATCACCAAGTGTTTGGCTCCTGGTGTGGATTGCTCCTTATATGTTGATGATTTTCTAATTTGTTATCGATCAAAGCACATGTATACAATTGAAAGACAACTACAACAAAATATAAACAAGATTCAGAATTGGGCCAATACTAACAGTTTCAAATTCTTGAAATCCAAAATGGTATGTATGCATTTCTGTCAGTTACGAAGACATCATGATGAACCTAAACTCTCGCTGGATGGAACATCTATTCCAATTGTTGAGGAAACAAAGTTTTTAAGTATTATCTTCGACAGAAAACTTACTTTTATTCCACACCTAAGGAACTTGAAAGCTAAGTGCTTGAAATCTATAGATCTACTTAAAGTAGTAATATACACTGACTGGGGTGCTGATAGAAAAGTCATCTTCAATATATATAGAACATTTATTTGCTCCAATCTGGACTATGGTTGCATTGTTTATGGTTCAGCTAGGAAGTCATACTCAAAGATGCTTGATCCAATTCATCATCAAGGAATAAGACTCACTCTGGGAGCATTTAAGGCATCCCCAGGTGAAAGCCTTATCGCTGAAGTGAATGAATCACCTTTATCACATTGTAGAGAAATGCTTTCTGCACAGTATGCTCTCAAATTAAGAACAAACCCTCTGAACCCTACTTTTTCGGCTGTTTTTCAACCCAAATACAAAACCTTGTATGAAATTAAACCAAATGCCATTCCTTCCTCTGGCATTAGAATATCCAGCCTTGACAGTACCAAAATTGATCTTTCTAAAATTCAGAAAACATTCATTTCTGAAACACCTCCCTGGCTACTTAAACAGCCAAAAGTACTTTTTATGCTTCATGGTGGAAAAAAATCTGAGACAAACCCTTCCATCTTCCAGAACTCTTATCATGAACCCCTAACCAAATTTGAAAACTACAAAATAATTGATACTGATGGATCAAAGGATGAGGAAAAGGTGGCTGCAGCCTTCGTTAGTGGAAAACACAGAACAGAAGTTCTGTTACCAAATGGTACATCAATTTTTTCCACCAATATCAGAGCAATAGACCTTGCTGTGCAATATATAAAAAATAAACATATTTTAAATAGCATCGTCTTCTTCGACTCATTATCATTACTTCAGTCACTACACAATAGAAAACTTGAGAAGCCATTATTAACCAATATTCTCGTCAAACATACTGAGCTGAGTACCTTCCACAATATAGGATACTGTTGGTTACCTAGCCATATTGGGGGGCCCTGAGTGGCCGAGTGGTCTAAAGTGCTCTCCGTTACGGATCACTGCCATCTCACCTCTGTCTGCATGGGTTCGAATCTCGGATTCAGCCAATTTGGGTATGTGAGAAGGCTTGCCATTAGCTTCTCGTGGGTCGGTGGTTCTTTCCGGGGTTTTCCTGGGTTCTTCCTCCACCATTATTACTGGCCGCCATGTATAGCCTATCGTGTGCTGAAAAATGGTGTTAAACCCTACAACAACAACAACAACCTAGCCACATTGGTATTAAAGGTAATGAAAAGGCAGATTGCACTGCTAAAATGGCCCTATCCCTTGAACCATCTGATTTTAAAATACTGTATACTGATTTTAAACCTAGTATCAAAAAAGTCTTTACATCAGAAGTGGCAGGCATTGTGGAATGATGCAGTGAATAATGAACTTCATGTCATCAAACCAACCCTGGGAGAATGAACTCCTTCCTACAGAATCATCCATAGGGAGGAGGTAGTCATTGCAAGAATTTGAATTGGTCATATGCATATAACCCACTCTCACATACTAAAAGGTGAAGACCCACCATAGTGTGTTTCTTGCAATGAACCATCACTGTTAAGCACTTTATGATAGTGTTTTGACCTGCAACCTATGCGCAATCAGTACTACAGTGTGCATGACATGAAGAAGGAACTTTTTGATACAGTGGACGTGACTTTTATTATAGAATTCTTGAAAGAAGTAAACATTTATTGTAAACTGTAACTTTTATGCCATCATCTTGAGCAGTTTTATGTAATGTATATACCGTTTCTTATTTTCAATACCTTTTCATCTGGCATCATTAACATACACCATTTACATTCCCCGATTGATTGGGAAGCTTTTTTTTAATTACCATTACCATCTTGATGTTTTACCTTCAACTCTTTGGTTTTATATTGCTGGTCAATACAAAACCTTTTACCACTTTTCAATAATCCTAGAATAACCTTTTGTATGGTGCCAAATAGCCTAACAGTGCTGGTGTACTGTAAAAAATATAATCAATCAATCATTTGTGTCAGTAGTCAATCACTGCACTTTTATCTTAGACTTTTTTAGAAAGACATCAGCTCTTTAAAACCTTCTAGTTATTAATCTTATTATTACTCTACCATCAATTTAAAAACTGTTAAATCTTTATGTTCATTTTCATTGCATCCAGTGTTGCCATGGTAAACACAAGCCAGCAGATGTTTGCTCAGTCAACTGGAATACACAATCAAGCGCAAAACAATAGAGTAGTCAGAAAAAGTGTTTCTTTCCTAAATTTTTAAATCAGTTAATTTACCTGCATCATTAAGTAACTGCTAATCTGTAAGTCTCATAGCTTAAGACTGTCGAAATTATTGGGCAGAGCTTGATAAAAGCAAAAAGAATGAAGCCACCTTTATATGCATGTGACTTAGTTGCTTTGCCAGATAATCATCATGCTATCAGTTGACCAGTTAATCATATTATCTGTTTAACACACGCACACACACACAACTAATTGCTCCAAATATGCAGTCACTGTATGCTCACAATTTGTTGTTTAATATGCATTGATTTAAGATGGTAGCTGTGTCATTGCAGCACAAGCTTGGAAACTATCCTTATATTGCAGCCACCTGTAGGTAGAGTCTAAGATAGGTGCGTGCATAATTTTGTTTACGTAACAGACTTGTCACACAATTGCACGACATGTTATAAAGCATGATAGAACTCTGTGGACCCTGATCATCATGGTATTATAGGGGTTCACTGTAGTAGTAATAGTGGTTGTAGAAGTAGTAGTCATTTTAGTAGAGTGAAATGTGTCTCAGCTGACCTATCTTTAACCTGGCTTTCTATAAAAACAGGCCAGATATTTATGTCATATTGAGACTGTTCTAATGGTAGCATATATACTGACAGATCAGGGTCTGTGTTGTTCATTCCACTTATTAGTCCTAACAAACTACATTGACCCAGATCTGCCAGACATTATGTGATGGCAGATCTGGGTTTACGCAGTTTGCAGTTGGACTAAACTTGAAAGCAAGTATATAGAGTACCTCTTTATACTGATAACTTCTATAAAATGGCCAGAATTTTGGTCCCAATAGTGACCAGATTAGGAAGGTTTTACTGTAGTAATAATAATAACAGTCATTATTATTATTATTATTATTATTATTATTATTATTATTATTATTTCAGGTCAATATTTCCTTTGGGGAGGCAAGCCTAAACCACATGCAGATGCACAAGAAGATGCATGGAAGAGTATTCTGGATCATTTTAGGACACAGCTTTCTTCCTCATTTTATAAGGAAAATTTACATAGCAACTTGTGATAGTGAACTGCTTTAGAGGTAGAAAGAAAGGAGCAAGATCAGAACAAGAGAAAATGACTGGGTAGATTGATTTCTTTCATCTGTGATAAAATACTGTCAATAAAATCAGATAAAACGTAAATACCTGTTCCTTTACAGGAACTTCATGTATCACAGAAGGTGTTTATCCATGTATTTGTTTTTTATTTATATAAAGGAGTAATGCAGCATTACTCCAAGCACTGGCCTAAGGAGAATTACTCTTAAGACTATATACTTATATATATATTATTATACGAGGATGTATATTAAAATCACTATGTTTGACAAATCTAGGGACATCGGTTACTACAAATATTACTACAGATATTGACACCCCAGCACTAAACTAGCAATTTCAGTAATTCGCTCCATACTGGGTTTCTGCTTGGTATTGAACCTAGGACCTCTTTATGCAAGATAAGACAACTATTGCCTGCCTACACGTTACAGAGCCCATACTACCACGGCCAATTGGTTTGTCCTTGTTTGATTTGGGTCCAGGTTTCACGTTAGCTTTAGTGGCATTAGTCGGAGAACAAGACTAACTTTGAAGTAGTACCTCTGACACTTTAAACTGCACATATTTTTCCATGCGAAGTGTCATCATGATCAAATTGTTGATCATAATAAAAAAAATTTTAAATGGTGTCAGCTACCGATACGTATTAAAAACAAAAAAATAAAAAAAAATAAGCCTCTTAAAAAAGTTTTAATTAATCAGTACAGAAGAATAAAAAGGAATATTCAGATTGTTCTAAATATAAAGCAAGAAAGGACACAATTACATTTATTGGACATCATGTGTTAATATGAGTATGTCACATGACAGGAACTATGATTGCTGTCATGTGAAATGAAGGAAAAAATTCCAAGAATTACGTTAAGTTGAGAGATAGCAACAAGCCATTGAGCTGCATATGGTTAGAAACTGAAGGTGTATGTGTACTTTACAAACTTTTAAGATGAACATAATGCCTACCATCGATGTTTCAGTTTGGAACACAAGGGCTCATATAGTTGCTTACAATATAACTATCAGTCATACATGTGTATTTATTATATTAGTACATGTATGACAGGTAAATTGTAAGCAATGATACAAGTCCCTGTGGTTTGGAATACTGAGCTTTTGAAATACACATTTTCCAACTTGACAATATCAGTACATGATATTTTGTTACACCTATGGAAAACTGGTCATATGTACAGGAAAAAAAATCTGCTTCCTTACTGAGACAATCTTGTTAGGGTTGGCAGGTCTGGCTTTGTACCAGATTACATTAGACAATAACATTTATAGGCTACTGTGAAACACAAAAGTGTGGACTTGATTCTTAATGTTTATTTGTTAGATGTGTGGAATTAGCATATCTCGGGATATTGTGAATTGGATCATTCAGGGCTGCTGTTTTATACCATTTAGTGACTTTTAATAGAATTAATGAATTTCTGATATAAATGGATTTTAAATGTTAAGCATTATGGATTTCTATTGATTTTATGACACAAAGATGGACAAAATATTCCACATGATAATACAGTTGTATTTTACGCTGGTATTGTCTTCATTTTTCCTATCTATTCATCCAGTTTGTTGTTTTGGCTCTAATGTATGTTATTGCACAAACAAAATTCACCATTTTTCATTGGTAGAGCCACAAAGTCACTTTAATTTTAAAAGAATAGGAGCTCATGTTAACCTTCAACAGAACAATTTTTGCATTTGTAGCTCAACTGCACAAAAGGGTTGGAGGTTTATTTTATTTGTCAGACAACATAACTTTCATTGGTATTATCTTTGTTTGCAGCCAAAATATACATCTTTTATGTTAATATCACTTTCTTGGCACTTGTGCTTAAAACATATTGTATATATACATTGTGTGGAGCACTACACTAACTTAAAATTCTAATGTAAGCCACATTCACCTACTTTTCAATTCAGTAATTGCCAGTATTTCTTTTTTGTTTAGGATGGTTTGTCAGACACTGTTGTTAGAGTCATGAAACTTGATATGTGTGTGTATTTATGAGGAATTCTATATCACCATATGTTGAAAAAAGAGCTTAACTTAACCACCTGGATTATTATCATTAGCTGTCATTATTGAACATAGCTGTCATTATTGAACATCATTGACATTGACAAATTGGTTCTTGACATTGACAAATATAGTTTTTTACATTGACAGATATGGTTCCAGGACCGTTCATACTTAAATTATTCATCCAAGACTATTTGTACCTTCAATATTTGTGTCCAAGGAATTCAGATTTTTATTAATTACGGTGCTGTCTTAGAGCATGTCAGTCATATAAATGCTACCTCAGTGTATGTTAGTCTTATAAATGCTACCTCAGTGTAAGTCTTATAAATGCTACCTAACAGTGTATGTCATTCTTATAAATGCTACCTAACAGTGTATATCAGTCTTATAAATGCTGCCTAACAGTGTATTATATGTCAGTTTTAAAAATGGTACCTTACAGTGTATTGTATGTGAGTCTTAAAAATGTTTACTCACAGTGTATGTTAATCTTATAAATCCTGCCTCACAGATAGTTCACTGCTATAAGCAGCACATTTGGAAACAATGGCATGTCATAATTTGCATCTGTCATACATGAATGCATGCATATATATATATATATATATATATATATATATATATATATATATATATATATATATGCACACACACATTCACCTCATGTGGCTGCACGTTAGTCGAGCCTGAGACTCGAACCCATGCAAACAGAGGTGAGATGGCAGTGATCTGTAACAGTGAGTATTTTAGACCACTTGTCCACTTTGCTACTTCTACATGCTTGAAACTTAAGGTTGCTGTGATTTACGTTTTATGCTTTAGTAACACAAGCTAATTATTTGTATTAATGATTACAATGATTTATCCATGCTTGAACACTATGTTTATTCAATATAAAAATTTCCATATTATTGGCTATTTATTGTATATTAAGATATGTTGCCGTGAGCAGGATCACTGTGCATTGTACATGTGAATGAACATTGAAATTAGGCAAATGGAAAGCTTGCTGTATACTTTTGATGTCAGGTCTTATGAGGAGTAGTTTCCTAATTAGGTAATTATTGCTGCATAAAGTATTTTCTCTGCGTTGTCGCTCCAAGGTTACTTAAAACCTGTCATTTTCACCCAGTAATGTTTGGTTTCCAGGTGTGGACATTGATAATAACTTTTCAAGCAGATTTTAAGACCATTGTCTTGACAAAATTGATATAAAGAGAAAGTTATTCAGTTTCTTACAAACTTATTATATCTACATTTATAAGATAGATAAGAATGTTCTGTTGTACTCATTTATATCCTTTATGCCCCATCTCATTAGGTTGTTAGGTATGTAGATAGATGGGTGGGTGGGTGGGTTGGTGGTTTCACAATTTGTCAGCACACTTCTCGTTTTATAGTGCTAATTAGAAGTTAAAATATCAAATGTTTAAAGGATTAAAAGTTCAGATGTAAAGATCACAGAAAAATATCTTTAGTTGAAAAGTGCCAAGATTACTGGAGTCTAGTGAAAGGAGTGTTGAGCTTTGGTACTTTTGATTGTTACATTTCTTGTTTCTTTCATGGTTGCCATATAGATTTGGGTTTTTGTTGGTTTTAACTACTTTTAAAACAATATTTGGCTATAGAATGCCAGGGAAATGGGAGCTATGTATCTTTAAGACATTATTTGGCTATAGCATGCCAGGGAAATGGGAGCTATGTGCCTTTAAGACATTATTTGGCTATAGCATGCCAGGGAAATGGGAGCTATGTGCCTTTAAGACATTATTTGGCTATAGCATGCCAGGGAAATGGGAGCTATGTACCTTTAAGATGTTAATTGGCTATAGCATGCCAGGGAAATGGGAGCTATGTACCTTTAAGATATTATTTGGCTATAGCATGCCAGGGAAATGGGAGCTATGTGCCTTTCCCAAGTTTTAGAAATAAGAAATAATAAATGACATATTTCAAGTATGTAATTATTATTGTATTCATTTATTTAAATCTATGAATTTTAAATTTGTCATGATATTAATTCTATTTTGTATGCAGTTCATGATCAAATAAACTTTTATTCCTGTATCTCTTTTTCATTTTTCTACACAGGTACAGTTGGGTTTACACTGTAATACTAGCATCTGAAAATGCTAATGACATAGGTGCATTTTCAGTAAACTTGAAATAGTAATGAATATTTTTATTGTTTGTATTAAAACATATATTGTATCAAAATCTATGTGATATATTTGCTACATGATTTATATATGGCATTGTTGTTTTATTTATTTAGTTTTAGTTCTTTGTAATAAAAAGTTTGTGGTGCACTGCCATGTCTAAATTAGTAAGACTGCTTATATCAGTATTTATAAAGAATGAAGCATTCAGTATACCAATGCTTCTATATCTATGCTAGTGGTGAAGAATGAATTCAGAATGATACTTACCCTATACAAGTTGCTTGAGTCTTTGGCAGTCAACAATAATTTTTGTTTTCCTTTTTATTCTCTATGGTGAGAATGCATCTGAGATAGCTGTGGCAGACATATGCACCTATTTATATCAGATTAGACAAATAAAAATTTGACAACACCCACTCACCTTTTACAAATTAACACAAGCTAACTCAAGTGGTTTGAAATCTGCCCCCCTCCCAATTCCATGCTAATCAATTTGTCCTATAAGCATGTTCAGCTACTTATAACAAACATCAACATAAGGGAGACATTCCAGACTTGCTCATGTATGATTTAAATACTTTACTGATCAATTAATAACCATTTTGACTTGAATGTTGCTTTGTATATTTTCTGCTTGGTTTGAATTTGGGGCTATACTTTCAGTGTGTCACTCAGTAAAATATGTTACATTCAGTTCTGATTGGGGGTAATTGCTGTTGTAGTGTATTCACTGCATGATACACTGAAGGCATTGCATCAAAACTCAATACAAATAAATACAAAGTAACAAAAAAAAATCACAATGATCTATCAAGTACATGGGAAATGTCTCCTTTTACATTGATATATGTAATCAGCAACCGACCATGCAGATGGGATAGAAAAAACAATTAGCACACAGAGTTGGCAAGGGGACAAAATAGAAACTACAAGAGTTATTGTCAGCTTGTTAATTTGATGGGGGGGAGTGAGTATTGCCAATAATTTCTTTGTTTACTGACAGTTCCAGTAGCTGCAGCAGTTGTTTTGCATCTGCACTGTGTACGATGTGATAGATTTGGTTGTTATTCATCAACACTTTTATACTCAGTGTGTACAGTGTGATAGATTTGGTTGTTATTCATCTCCACTCCCATACTCAGTGTGTACAGTGTGATAGATCTGGTTGTTATTCGTCTCCACTTCCATACTCAGTGTGTACAGTGTGATAGATTTGGTTGTTATTCATCTCCATTCCCATGCTCAGTGTGTACAGTGTGATAGATTTGGTTGTTATTCGTCTCCACTCCCATACTCAGTGTGTGTACAGTGTGATAGATTTGGTTGTTATTCATCTCCACTCCCATACTCAGTGAGTACAATGTGATCGATTTTTTTTGTTATTCATCTCCACTCCCATACTCAGATTTTCATTGCATGAGGAAAATGCAGTCTATATTGTTTTGAAGATAACACCATCATGCCTTCCCAATTTAACTGAATACATAAAATGTTTTTAAAGCATTCATGCAGTCCAAAAGAAAGGGTGTGTTGACCAAGAGAAGTCATACATCTGATGGAGCAGCCTGAAATGGACTAAAAGATAGTTGTGAAGTGATCTTGTATATGATTTGCTGATGTTGCTACTCTGGAGGCCATATTTCTTATATCTTAAGATCTCAGATGAGTTCAATAATGAGCATGATTCATGTATAATAATGATATGATCTTCCTTCAGATTGGTTGAACTTGTTGCACCACTTGATGTCATATTTCTGAAAAAAAATTGATAAAACTTTGAATATATGCTTACATTATCAAGGTTTCAGTTGAGTTCATTAGTAACTGAGACACATGCATATTAATAAGATCATTTCTATCAGACTGGTTGAGCTTGTTAGTACCCTATATGCCTTATTTCTGGACTAATTTTGATCAAACTTGGAGTGTGTACATATATAAAGATGTTTGAAAGTTTGACATTTAGTAAGATGTGCATAATTATGAAGTAATACTTCGTTTGACTGGTTTTTGTTACCACTTTGGAGGACATATTTCTGATACCATTTTGATCAAATATAGGCTTATATCAACAAGATCTCATGTTAAGCAAACCATCCATGCATGTTAACAAGGAGATCATGAATCAGATTGACTGGGCTTATAATCAACCTCCTAGCCACATTTAGGATCCAGTTTGATCCAGTATGGCATAAAGTCCTTTTTGGCAAGATCTTACAAGATTCGGATAATAAGTTAGAAGCACACATAATTATGACATGATCTTGAGTCAGACTTATTGTGGTTGTTAATGATTTGGAGACTTGGTAAATATGGCTTATATTTTCAAGATCTTGGATGACTACAACTATGAGTGAGATCCACATGTTTATGAGACAGGTGATCTTTCATTTGATTTGTTGAGCTTGTCATCTCTCTAGCAACTCTATTTCTGATCAGATTTTGATCAAACTTAGTAATTAGGCTTATATCTCTCTGAATTTAATTATAAACAAGATCTAAGTGTTTTATTGAGGTAATCTTGCATTTGATTGGCTGTGCCTCTTTCAGAGACATGGTGTTACTGACCTGGTTATTATTAAACTGTAAAAATGGTTAGCATCATCAAGAGCATATTAATGAGGTGATCTTGCATTTGACTGCATTCTTTTCCACACTATGGGGACTGTTTTTGAAGGGATTTTGATAAAGCTTAGCAAATAGGCTTATACCATCAAGAGCTCCATGTTTATGAGTTAGATCAATGGATATTAAGGAATTAATTTTGCATCAGATTGGCTGGGCTTGTCACTCTAACAACACAAGGTTTTGATCAGGCATGTTAAATAGTCTTATATCTTAAAGATTTTGATTGAATTTAGTTGCAAGCAAGATCTATGTATACTTTGGAGGTATCTAACATCTGAATAACTGACCTTGTCACCACTAAGGAAACAGATTTTTGTTTGCTTGGTAAATAATTTTGTTTATATCATCATGTAATTTAACTAAAGCAATTTCAGATAATTAGCACTAGTTCTCTGTGGTCATTGGTTGTTTCTTCATGAACACCATGAACACCATCAGTTATATCTTTTGAAGTTGTTTTGAGCTGTAAATTTAACTTTATTTTCCTTTAATACTTTTCCCATAAGAA
Source organism: Sinohyriopsis cumingii (assembly GCA_028554795.2). Lineage (NCBI taxonomy): Eukaryota > Metazoa > Mollusca > Bivalvia > Unionida > Unionidae > Sinohyriopsis > Sinohyriopsis cumingii. Next base: position 166,916,608 of record CM068824.1, on the reverse strand, counting down.
ACAGAATTAAGACAGGAATTAGCACAGTTTAAACAGAATTATAACAAAAAATCTTGGAGCTTCAGTAATTGTAATTTAAATTAATACATGCTTCACTGTGGTAACAATGAATATTTGTATCAATTTTGTTTTTACATTGAATCGTATCTGAAGGTCATCGTTTTAAAAAAATTATAGAGTGGAGAGAGAGAGAGAGCGATAGCTTAGTATAACAACTTGTTATAACACTGCTATATTAAATTGAGGCCAAATGGATGGTGACATCAAACATTTAATCTGCATTTTTATATTTGGATAGGAAAATGCTAGAGAACATGGTGGAAGTTTGTTCTAATATTGCACTTTGCTATTAGTCACTAGAAGGATGTAGATTTGACTGATTGGGTTAAGAACAAACAACTTGCATAAACATGGAAAATATTGGTTGTACTTTTATCTTGTGGAATCAGTGTTGATTACACCAAGTGATCATATGGGGGGGGACCATAAAATACAATTTACATTAGCTATTGGTTTAAATGATGTCTTGTCAGAAATTGAGAATAGCATTTAAAAATTGAAAATGACATTGATGTATCTGAGATCTTGGAAAGGGAAGACAGTGGTATGTAGAGAAAGAACATTTATCGTGCTACAACAGCTAAAATATAGAATCAAATACGTGTTAATATTTCATTGTGTGGTTCTAAAGATGAGAGTTATCATTATGTTAGAATAGAAGACTTGTCAATATAAATGTCACAAGCCTAAAACTATACAAAATACTTGCGAATAATGTTTGAATATGTTCAGCATACCAGAAAAATTTATTCAACAGAAAAGACTAGTTTGCAGTGTAGCATGGAGAATGAATTTGCAGAATTTAAAATTTAAAAACTATCAGCATTAGTTAAAATTCCTTTATATTATTTATTGCAATTTAGAAAGCTCATAGTCACATAATATCCCAGAGGTGTATAATGTAAATTGGGTGCAACGTGCGTCAAAGACTAACCCTTTGCAAATGGACACTTTGGTACAATATTGAGGGTGAGCACAGAATGTATGGAACAGTCCTGTACCCGGTTGCAAATCAAAAATGCTTGCATCAAAGGTGCAAAGACAATAAAACAAACACATTCCATTAGGATTTTTTAAACATTTAAACCAACCTACAAGAGACATCAACTGGTAGCCTTCAGAGGTATATATTGTATTAAAGTATTTTACATGTACTATGTGATATGTACAATTTCGAAACAAGTGCATGAAAAATAAAGAATAAAAAATGCGAGAGCTATTAGTGTCCACAGAAGAGTATGAATACATTTCAACTCCATAAATAAATGCTACTGACTGGGAGAGAAATTGTGCCAAGTTAGAGTGTACTGGAGAAACAATAACTGAAAACAATTTTGTCATTATGATCACTTAAGAGGTCAATATTGAGGTCCATTACAAAGAATGCAACTTGCAATTTGAACTTGAACCGGGGGCCCTGAGTGGCCGAGTGGTCTAAAGCGCTCTTCGTTACGGATCACTGCCATCTCACCTATGTCTGCGGCGGTTCGAGTCTAAGATTCAGCCAATGTGGGCATGTGAGAAAGCTTGCCAGTAGCTTCTCGTGGGTCGGTGGTTCTTTCCGGGATTTTCCGGGTTCTTCCTCCACCATTAATACTGGCCGCCATGTATAGCCCTATCGTGCTGAAAAATGGCGTTAAACCCCACAACAACAGCAATTTGAACTGGTTATGACAGCCATCTGTTCATGAAGACACTTGGAAAAATAATCCAAATGAAGTAGCACAGGTGTATAGAAGCCTAATTTTTTACAAAATTAGAATTACACATTGATGTGCATTAGTTGATGTTTGTAACTTATAATAAGTAAATGTTGATGCAATATAGCTAAATGCACCACTTCAACCATTTTGAGGTGTTGTTTTGGACTTACAAATGCCCAGCAACCCTTTCTTTATTTGATATTTAGTACAAACTATACACTCTTACTTCTTTGTAAAGTTGTGTTGTATCTGTTCCAACATTTACTATTACACTGTTTGGATACTCCTGTCTCAGTACAATTTGAAAATGTTAGGCCATATATATATATATATATATATATATATATATATATATATATATATATATAATAGCTGAGCACTTATATGTGTGTGAACTTAACAGTATAGATTTTATGTTGCAACAGGCTTCTGAATTGTCTGCTAAGTTTAACTCTGCGTGGAACTTTCACTTTTCTATGGTTACTTTCTTTTGTTTTTCAACTGTAGATTAATATTCCTTTTTTGAGTTCACTTTCTTCAATTTGTTTGTTCTTCAGTGTTAGAAAGCTTACTTAATATGAGTCCAGGATATGAAAAATGTTAGTGGCACTTCTCTTTTCAATGTAACCAGTACATGTAGTTAGAATAATTTGAAATTTAACTGGGTTAAAAAACTATGGATTTCAAGTCTCATACCATGTGAAAAGTAGATGTTGCAGAGCTGGCAGCTATTGTAAACCCATAAATTGAGTACAGCAAGGAAAAATGAGATAAAAATGGAAATATTAAAACTGAGATCCTTGCAAAGAAGACAATAGATAATAATACCCGACAATGGTGCAACAATAATGAAAAATTTTATTTAATTTAAACGACAAAAAGGAGAGCTTTACATACACCTAGACTAAATGTTATATCAAACATGATGTTAAAGATACTTGACATAACATTGATTGAATTCTACCAAAGGTGTCAAAAGTGCACCAGTCTTGAAGTGTTGGTAATGATGATTTAGATACAGGTCACTTCATTTCACGTCAACCTTTAATAAACCATTCTTTTCTTCATCAGTGTTAATGTTTAGGTTTAACCCATTTTGAATGAGTAAATGGATTTCTCTAAAGTGTTACTCTTTCCACTATTGCTACCTCTTTTCATGATCATGCCACTCAGTAAAAAGCAGAAAGAAAAAAATAATGCTGTCAGCAACAGCATAGTCGCAATTTTAATATTGAATCTATTATCCATTTTTGAAATTTTAATTTGTTTTCATCAGTGTAGTAACCTTGTTATCTTACAATTAATAACTATTTAAACTTGTTAACTGTGCAATGCTATAGAAACAGATTGTAATCACTGTCCTATTTAATATACTGTTACAACTCAATGGTCTTAAATTATGTAACAGATAGGAGCCAAACCATCAGGTTTTGTAAAATTCAACCAAAGATTTATTTCCCTGGAATGCAAAGTCAGAATTTAATTAAATCACAAATAATTCTAAAAGTTCTATCACAAGTCTAAAAGTGTAATGTTTCTAATAAATTACGATCTTGAATGTGTGATGTTCCAATAGTTTTTAATAACATGATGTACCAACAGTCTTGATGTATCACAATGATATAATCCAAAATGTCATGGAATGAATTCACAGTAATCCCAAAACATTGTTTTAGTCCAAATAATCAATGAATACTTTGCAATTCCAGTGAATAATTTAAATAAATGTTTTCTCTCAAATTATATCTGAATACAACTAAAATTGATATTAAAATTGGAATGAATAATTTTGTTTACCTCACTTATATAACAACCTAAGAAACAATACAGTTACCAGGATGTGGGTCACAAGTTCTCGTTCAGAACATTCTACATTTTATACTTATGGCTAGACCTTGGACTCAGATATCACTAAACAGCTTATTTATAATTACAAACCTGACAATTAGGTAGACTGAAACTCAACCCTCGAGCACAGATAAAGGGCAAACACACAATATAAATTAGATATACATAACAAAATGTGCACCTGAAATACAAATAACATATGATCTTATGTTTTGATTCAAGTTTTAAAATTCCTTCATCTGTTAATCCACTGCCATCCTGCAGAAAGAAGCAAGTCCAGCCAAAAGGTTCATCTTTGTCTGTTTTAGAATTAATATCATCAGCTGACAATATACTTTTAGTATTGAACAGTTCTTACTCTATATTTATATATTCAATTTATAATCAGCCTGCACAATAACAGGTGTAGGATTGCCCAGTTCTTTGAGTACTATTTTCTTCCTATCCATTACTCATCAAGTACTTTATTGCTATTTTCCATGAAGTATTTCCAGACATGCCCTCAGATGATTTTAAAGTATTGCAAATCAAATTACATTCTTTCATATATATTATTCTTATTTAATTCAAATGCATTATGATCAGACAAAGGTACTATACAGACAACAGATTTCTTATGTGGAAATATACATGAACTTTTGTATCCTGATTTTACAAATGCTATAACCTCTATCTATATCAAATGCTTTAAAGAAACCCCACATTCAGGTGTTGCAATCCACACAACCAGGCGTTGCCATTCATACTTCTTGGTTCATCTGATTCTGCTGAAATTTCATGTCACACTACTCTATATCCTTCCATCACTGACACATTTTAAGGTGTAGTTATTAAAAATGTGTCTTAGGTCATATGTTAAAAACTGATTTCAGAATTAGAAGTTTGGATTTTGTTAAATAATTTTGCGATATTCTTGTCAACCAGTTTATTATATATAATATTATTATCTTGAGCAATGTTCAGCTATACTTCATATATGAATTTTTCTTGTTTAAATACATGTATGTTCATCCTATATTTACTGCTATTCCATATTCACATAAAATTCATTGATTTCTCTTTCTAATCTGTTTATTTCCTCTACTGGAATACCAGTTTATCTTCTCTGTATTTCGTTTTTCCATTCCACAATCACTTTTTATCTTTCTATATCTATATTTACATCAGTGTTAAAGATGTATTTAAGTTTACTTCATCAGTGTGATGTAAAAATACTCATATACATGTATTAGGTAAGTTTTGGTAACTTTGTATTTCTTTACAACAGAAAGTGTTTCAAGATGTGCTTATTGTACATGACATAAATTTGTCCAGGAATAATGCTCACTTCGTTGTGTAGTTGTCATGACTGACAGAACGTTTTGAATGAAATTTAAATAAAGTTTAAATGTCCGCATGATTGAATCAATATTTACATGATTTTCATTACCTTTTTTGTACTCAATGTCTCATGTATAAGCTTGCAGTCTTTAAAATTGTATTTAAGTATTTTTAGATGTCACTGAAATCAACTTTATGTTTGTTGCTCTTATTTTCTTTTACTGCTTCCATTTTTTTAGGGGGTGGGGTTGCCCTTCTGGAATATTGTATACTTTTTTGTAGCCTTATTTACTAGTGATATTTTTCTCTGCATTAAGTTTCCCCTTAAGTTTCATCATCTACATAGCTTTTTAAATTTAAACACCTATATTCTCCAATGCACTGTTTTCTGCTTTTATCACAAAATAGAAGCTCTTTATCTTTAAAAATAAGTCAGTGTTTTCATATTCTTTAATACCTCTATTTTCTGTGCTTCCTTCATCTTCACCGATGGAGATATGAACTTTCCTGTAGATGATTTATATTATTAGTATAAAGTTTCATCTGGTTCCTATCTGGTATTTAATTCCATTCCATTTTGTGAGTACTGTACATACTTGCTAAAGTTTGTTCTTTTGGTCTTCGGGGCCCCAGATGGCAGAGTGGTCAAAAGCATTCGCCTTTACAAATCACTGACATATCACCTCTGTCGGTCTGGTTTCAAGTCTTGGCTCGGCCAATATGGGCATATGAGAAAACTAGCCACTATTTTCCCACGTGGATCTTCCTTTACCAAACATACTAACATATTTAGCCTGTCATGTGCTGAAAATGGTGTTAAACCCAAAATCCACAAACTTTTGGCCTTCAAAATCTTTTAAACTATGCAGATATCATATTGTTTAACTTATTGAGATAACTTTTGTTTGTAAACATGCCCCTCTATATTCTCCCTTCAAGTGTTTCATTTCTTAAAATAACTGAAATAGGTAAAATTACTTACCTGAGATTAAATAATTACTGGAGAAAGTTAGAAAGGTATTACTTCTAAAATTATTTTGCATTTTGAGATTGTGACTCTTTCATTTGTTGTCAGGTAGCATCATAGATTGTTTCATACTTTTGATCTCTTTAATTTCATGTTTGCTTCAAAAGGAATATTTATCTGTGATAAGTGTTTTTGTATCCCTACATTAGCTTTGGTAAAATGTCAACCCATTTTCTGGTTTTATTTTGAGTGAAAGTGGTCCACATTCTTCTCTTTAGGAGTCTGTCAAACCTTTTTACAACAGATGTCTTTTATCTCAGTAAGTGGACCAACAAATCCTTAACTTTCCTGTTTAAAATCTCTTTCCCTCATTAAACAGTATCTTTTTCAGGTTTTCACTCTTTCAGTACGTTGTTATGAGCATCGTGTATATCATCTTCCTTTCTGTTCTTTTCGCATTCTGAGCCCAACAGCATTTTAAAACACAGCTATCATTCTCAAATTGTATTTATATCCATTGTTGTAATTCTCGTTAGCTAGCATGACATCATCTGCTATCTAATGGCATTCAACATAACTGACATTATCTCATTTGCATGGAAATCTTATTTTTGCTTGCCTGTGTAATGTGTAGATAGACTGTTTGGTACCATTCTTCTGTTTTAGTGTATTTTATTTCCCATTTCCTTTTTTGTTTTGCTTAACTTGTTCAAAGAATTAAATATATATATATATATATATATATATATATATATATATATATATATATATATATATTATATATATATATATATATATATATATATATATATATATATATATATATTATGTGTGTGTGTGTGTGTTTGTATGTGTGTGTGCATGTAACTGGACTTTCAAGATCATAGTGATGACATCCTAAATTATGCTCTTGGGCATTGATTTAAAATGGTGTAAATCGATATAAGAGAATATGCCACATAAATTGTGTTCGGATGTTATCAACAAGCCAGCATGACAGCCATTTACAATATGTGATTTTACTTTAATTTTTTTAATGTTTCTCCAATATTATTAAACATATGAATGAGTTGAGGCTATGTGTGCCAATTCCCATGCTTGATTCAAAGACAGTTACTTCATATAGCACATCACTATCTTTTGTTGTCAATCGTACTTCTATTGTTTTTGTTCATTGCTGTAGATTGGTCTTGTAAAATATGAGAGCTGCAAGTTGTATGGCGAATTTAGTCCACTATAAATCTATGTATTTACTCACATCAAATACATAATTCCTTCCTTCCTCATACAGTACTGTTGTGACTCTCTTGATATCAGAATGTAATTGTGCTTTTCTTGATGTCATATCATTAGACATAATGTGTAAATTAGCATCTTTTCTAAAACATAGCCGGATATCTTTTTATGTTTGAAAGAAAATAAATTGGTATTTTTATCCTCTTGTATGTTATTTTGTAGCACTGCTACTATAACCTTTAACAAATTAACATGATTGCTTCATATTGTTACTAATGCTTCTGAAATATTTCTTTCACCTCTATAAAAAGTGTGGTGTGCCTTAGTGATAAACAATTCAGATTAGTGTTCTGCATATCAGTGTCATAAATACCATTAACCACTGTGCACTGATGTACCCTATGATGCAAGGACTGTGGGGTATTTTTGTGGTTCTTTGGGGACTAGGGATATTTTTGTGATTCTTTGGGGACTAGGGGTATTTTTGTAATTCTCATTGCCAGTGTCTAAAACAAAAACAGTTTGCACTATGTTCCAGAACCTTGTTGTATTTGTTTCATTTATCTTGTAAATTGGGTGGTCCAGGCATGGTATCTTATTGGAGGAATATGATATCTCAGATATAAAAATTAATGTTAGGCTTAAGCTGGATTAAACCTGTTTAAACTGGTCAAGTGATTTATGATTTTTCATTATCTCAGTAATAATGATGTATGTAAACGTTGTCAACAGGGATGAAAAATCTGAAGATTTTTTTTCTGTATTATTTGTCTGGAGCTAAACTTTTAAAATATGCTTTAATAATGGTAGGTTCAGCTGTCAAACTAGATTTATACATCTGATATTTAAAAAAACATACAATTAACCATCTAAATAGATGTCTTAAAAGTGTTTGTACATGCATCATCTTTGCAAGCCAAGGTTGCAATATGTTAACCCTATCTAAACCTTGGCTCATTGAGCAGATATTTTAGTGCTTTGCCATAGTGACATCTATTGGATTTCATTAGTCGTCACCCTTAGTATGCAATGCCAGCTAACCAATAGCATCTAACAGCAGTGCATTGTATATCCGCCAAAAAATGGTAGAGATAATTAACTTGAAAAGCATTCTCTGTAAGTTTAACATCGAAAGTATGACCATGTACCAGAGAGAAGCCATTACAGGAGTATTTGATTGAAAGGTATTTGTATAAACATGGCCAGGCTGTGGAAAATTGCTTATTTATGAATCCATTCCAGTTGTGTGCTCCCTTTGTCTCGATCTAGTAGGAAGTGTGTTCAGATTTAAACAACTAAATTTTGATTGGATGAGGTGGCTTGCTGCTGCATCCAATGAAATTCACAGACCTAAAGCACAGAAATATCTGCTTGATCCACCAAGGTGTAGATACCTGTTAGCATATTGGAACCTTGGCTGGTTAAGATACACACACACACAGAGTTTACTTATGGTGGAGCAAACTGACATTTCCTAATTTTATTCACAAGTGCATTAAGTGTCCTATATGATGCATTTCTACTTGTCATTAAGATGTATACAATATATACAAGACTTTGATTACAATATGGGTAAAACAATGTGTAAAAAAAGAAATGGTAACTAAAGCATGGATGGAACACGTGTCGTACAATTTTCAACAAAATACACCAAAATCAACTGAAAGTGAGTCGGCATTAGTAAGTGACAGACTGTTTTATTTTTGTCATTTAAATGTGGCTGTTAGCCCAAAGTGCAAGAGATATCACAATTTATTTATGACATTTTATCTGATTGAACTGGCCAAAACAATGACTTAGGCAAATATAGAAAATAGAACATTAACAAATATTTTGAAAATTTTGCTTGTCTTGAAATTAAAATGTCACAAAATTGACAATATAAATATTTTTTTTGTTGTAAAAAAACATAAAAAAATAGAAACAACAGTAGATCTGCAAAATGTTGTTAAACTCTAAACACCACAAATGATTGATAATCCACAGTAATGATCATCTGGGGTGGCATAAAAAAATTACACATTCTATAATGACTGAAAATATTTATATTTAGTCAGTAGGATGAAACCGCATTTTAATAATAATAATAATAATAATGAAAACAATAACATTTATTATTATTATTATTATTATGTTGTTGTTGTTGTTGTTGCCCAAATTCCTTGGAAGATGTGACAAACATTTCTACACAGGAGTTTGCATACATCATTTGGGTTATACTATTGACCCACAAACTTGGGAGATACATGGTCTAAAAAACCCAAATTAAGCATGACTATTAACAGCGCATAGACAAATCAAGTTCTACAATGATAACGACAACGACGGTGGCGGCGATGATGATGATGATGATTGTTGTTGTTGTCGTCCTCGTTGTTACTGATTTTGAACTTAACAATATAGTATAATGTGCCGTCAATTTTACATATATTTCGTGTTGTTCCATATGTTTACACGAGTTCCGGCTCGGTAAAACAGCTACCATTCCGGATTTTTCCAGTTTTATCAAGTGGCCTAGTTTTATTTGAACCACGCTGAATCATTTGGAACCCTTTCGCTATTTTCCAACAAGGTATTGCAAAACCTATAAGGAGCACATTAATATGTCGCACCTGTAATGCAGCTAATTTGAAGGTTATTATCACCGCACGTAGTTTTAAAATGATAATTGTAATAGCTGCATTTGAATCAGGAAAGTGCAGATCTCTGTTTTACACGCACTATTCATCTCCCAGTTTAGGTTTTACGTAACATACGCACTCTCACAGGACTTGGGGCCCCAAGAAGGGGCAATTGGCTTGTAAAAAAATATAAGGTTGCGGCAGTGTTGGCATAAAGTCCTTCAAATGCGACTTTTCTCCATCACACAATTCAAGCAGTTAAATGAATGGAGATAATTTTTCTATCTAAATAAAATCGATTTAGTTTAGTAAAACATGATCCGGAGTACAAAAGTTCGTGCAATCATATAGTGTATTGACTAGTGCTCGTGATTGTTGGGAAAGTATATTCAAACCTCGGATGTAAAATTTTAGGAGAATGGAAACAAAACTGCCCTATAAAGATTTTGAAAGAAAATAATCTATACCTTTTTTCAGCGATATTTGAATCGGTGTTTTTAAAACGAGCGTCAGTGGGAAAAAGCAAGAGTTGCAATAGAAAAAGAAACTTGTTTTTCCAAGAAATTGTGCCGAGGCATGTAAGGATAAATGAGCAAAAATCCCTAGTTAACAACAGATCATTAGAAACATAGGAAGTATTGGAAAAAAATATAGGAAAACTATCTGGTGGAATTTCCAAAGAATCATGAATGTTTTGACAGGCAATTCCTTTATATAAGAGCCTCTAGAAAAATTTATTTCATTTTAACTTTGTCATTAAACTTTTGCTAAAGTTGGAATTTATAAAGAGCTTTTATTCTCTTATACTATTTAATATTGTTTTGTTACACCTTAAAAAATGCATTGTCACATGTTAGTGCTTTGAGTGCTTCAGGTGGAGGAGATTACCAATAGTTTAAATAGCAGTGATAAACACAATACCTGTTAGCTGGTCATTTAGGGGTTATGGTAGACATAAGCTTGACTTTATAAAATTGACCCTAGTAGGTGATAATTTGGGTTACAAACTTCATCTGTCAATAACTCTATCAGGACCCCAAGTAGTCTAAAGTGCCCTCCGTTACATATCACTGCCATCCCACCTCTGTCTGCATGGGTTCGAGTTTAGGATTCGGCCAATGTGGGTATGTGAGAAAGCTTGCCAGTAGCTTCTCGTGGGTCAGTGGTTCTTTCCGGGATTTTCCCGGGTTCTTCCTCCACCATTATTACTGGCCGCCATGTATAGCCTATCATGTGCTGAATAATGGTGTTAAACCCCACAACAACAACAACAACAGCAACAAAAATCAATCGCTCTATCAGATAGTTATCATAAACTTGTACCTGGCTATTTGTTTTGTTCACTTGTTACATAAACAGCTGGTTAGGAGTAATGAAATTCATCAAAATTCTGCCCATGTCCTGTAAGAGTTCAGTTGAAGAGAAAATGGCATCTAGTTTACATGATATGGTTGCAGTAGTTTTGAACAATGTAAGCACTTCATAAAGTTACGAATGTTTGTGTTGTGCATTAAATATAGGGTACTGATTTACAATCTGGAACAAAAGAAAAATCTGTTATTTACATTTGATTCAATGTGTCTGATCATATGTATTGTAGTGTATTAGCCTTTACTGGTTGTTTGTGTTGCAAGTGAGTGAGTATTTCAGATCTCTGGTCAATATTAATGAAAGTGAAACAGCCAATCTGATCCCAGTATTAAATAAAAAAACATTTCTTCTCTCTTTTGTACTTAAGTGTCTTTAAATGTGTACCTTTATTAAATGTAAAGTTTAACTTGTGTGTAATTTAAAAAAAATGGAGCACACTTTTGTCTTCATACTGGCCCAGTTCAGATAATTAAGAATTTGACCATCTCTGACAAACAGGTTGTGTAAAATCTCATCAGTAAATAAATGCCAGAGAATCATTGTTATTTGGTTCAGGTATATAGCAGAGTCTGATCCCTGTTTAGTGTCCCAGTTTTGAGTTCCATTGGTTACAGACCAGTCCTGAAAATGTTTTCACTATCTCCCACCCCCACAAACACCACGAATGGATGGTCACACTGACATGGGATTTCACATAAAGATTTCTAAAGATGTCTGTTTGGTCCTTATTGAAAATTTTGTTCATCGACATCTATATGGCCACCACAGCAGCTTCATTTGAAAGTCTCGTTGCTGCAAAATATCAAAGATACTTTCAACACTCAAACAGTTAAAGAGAAATAATAGTTATTGAATTCCACAAACTTATTTTCACCCACTAGAATGTCAATTTCTTTGAGGGACTCTTGTTTAGATTATGGTAGTACATGTCATAAAATGGAGAACATGCTGATTTTATCTCTCAGCTATAAGATCAGGTGAGCTTGTGGTATGGCTTTGAATGCATTGTTTGTCCATTTACAGTTCTTATAAGGTTCTAAAAAACTACGGAATAAATTTCAATCAAATTTGGCAGAGTACAACCTCACATGAAGGCCTTTCTGATTTATACAAATGATTCAGATGTGCCATTAAAAGTTGTCGCTACTTCTAAAAACAAAGTTTCATCTCATAAACTGCTCAGCAGAATTTGACCAACTTTGACAGAAAGCATTCATACAGTAGCATGAAGTCTTTAAATTTTGGCCATAAAATATATCCAGTTAGTAAAAAAAGGTACAACAGAATTTTAAATTACTTCTTTTAAAAGCTACTCTGTGTTTTTTTACCAAATTTGACAGAAACCATTCTTGCATGAAGGGCTTTCAAAGTTTTACAAATTATGCTGATCTGCCATTACTGAAAACAAAAATCTTTAAATGACTTCCAGGAACCTTGCTGGATTGGTATTTTGTGTGAAGCACTTCTATCTTCAATCAGAATATGTTCAGGATGAGATAAATGGACAGAAGCAAGTGTAGACTGTTCAGAATTTAGATTGTATAAATAAAACTGGTTCTTTAAACACCTACTTACTAAATCTTTGAGGCAGATAGTATAAAAGGAAAGAAATACACCTTAAACTGAAAATAATTAATTTATCCTGTCTTAATTGCAGCAAATTTGTTGTTGAACTGTATTTTCACAAATGATATCAACTTCAAAATTAGATTACTATGCAAATTTTAGGTTACCAGATGTTGAGGTACAAGTACACTCTGCCATCATTTTATGGAATGAAGTGTGAATTTTTTTTTACAGCATCTTAACTTGAAAACCATTCAAGTTTATACAAATAATGCCGATCTGCCATCAAATACTGCCTGCATTACTACAGATAACTTCTAAATGATTTCTTCTCAAAATCCGCTCAGTAAAATGTTACATAAAACATCTTTACATTTAGTGCTTTCAGATTATTTAAATGATGCAGATCCACCATAAATTATGGCTGATGTTACAGAAAATGGAAAAATCTTTGAAAACTGAAAAACAGAATTTGACCAAATTTTACAGAAAGCATCTTGAATATTTTCTAAATATGTACAGATGATGTCAATATGCCATCAAAGACCTTATCTATAAACTAAAAAAAGAAAAAAAATACACAAGCTTTTTTCCCTCTGAAAGATTTTGACAACATTTTACAAAAGGTGCCTTGACATGAATGGCTTTCAGATTTATATAAATGATGCTGATCCACCATAAAATATGGTTGCCATGCTCAAAATACAGCTGAACAGAATTTGACTAATTCTGGTATAGGATCTGTAGCATAAAAGCCTTGCTGTATTGGACAAATGATGCTGATGTGCTGTCAAATTTGCATGAAGACACAAATTCAGGGTGGGGCCCTGAGTGGCAGAGTGGTGTAAAGCGCTCTCCATTACAGTTCACTGCCATCTCACCTCTGTCTGTGTGGGTTTGAGTCTTGGATTCAGCCAATGTGGGTATGTGAGAAAGCTTGCCAGTAGCTTCTTGTGGGTTGGTGGTTCTTTCCAGGGTTTTCCCGGGTTCTACCTCTACCGTTAATAATTGCTGCCATGTATAGCCTATTGTGTGCTGAAAAATGGCGTTAAACCCTACAATAACAACAACAACAAAAACAAATTCAGGGCTAGACTGCTCCTGTGACCTAGTGGTGAGAGCGTCTGCCTCAGATGCAGGAGGTCGTAGGTTAAATCCCTGGCCAAGTCATACCAAAGACTTATAAAAATCGGACTTACAGCTGCCTTGCTTGGTGCTCAGCATTAAGAGGATAGTGTTAGGACTGGTCGACCTGGTGTCAGGATAATGTGACTGGGTGGGACATAATGCTACATGTCTGCGGCATGGTGCCTCAGTGGAAGACATCACTATAAACTGCCACACTGTAGACATCATAGCGATATGACTGAATTTTTTTTAAAGCTACAAATAAAATCCAAATCACACGCACACACACACAAATTCAACGCCAGCAGTGTATGGCACAAAAATAGGATATCACATATATATATTGTTATTCATTTAGACTGCCAAAGTATTGAACATGCAACAGAGAATTGGTATTTAAAGCGTTATTTTTGACATTTTCGTAACTTTGCTCTTACTAAAACTGTCAGCAAATATTTGTGCGAACTAGAGCATCTGTAATAATGATTTATATACTCGCATATTCCCTGGTACTAAATGTATGTCAGTGGGAAAAAACCAACAAACCTTGCGATGAATCGGGTGAAAATTTATGTGTTTGCAGTCCCAGCAGTGACATATAGGTTGCTGGTGTTGAAATAGAGAAACCTTGAAATAATTGTTTTCATAACATATTCAATCAACAGCAAACTCCTGGACACCCAGATTTCTTGGCCAACTGCTCATGCTCTTTGCAGTATGGCAGATTTCAATTTGGTGGTCAATCTTAGGCATATTTGGGCCTCTTGTTTTGTCGGATATCAGGGGTTCCAGACCAAAATAATACTCTAGCAGTTTAAATATACAAGGTCATTTGGTAACCAGTTTTTCTGGTTTACATGTTTTAGTCTGGTTGGTATGTGCACTTCTAAGAGGCAAATGAACCAGGTTTCCTTCCATTAAATTTGGAAGCTTGTCCTTCTCTCCGGAGACAGTGATGTGGTAAAGGAGGTTTTGTTGGTGCTAATAGAAGTAAATCTGGATGAAATCTGAAGACAGAGGTAAAAATAATGGCAAGGAATATCTGGTCCAGACATTTTAGTCAAGTGGAACATCTGACTGACTGAGATAAACTGGGTTTGATTCCCAACAGTGATGGTTAATAAGGCTTAGTGTCTCTTCCCATTACAATACATATTCTTTGTCTCATATAAAAAAATGCAGCTGATAATGTGACTTTCATAATAGCAGGGTCCATGTTATATGCAATTCAGGCAAAATTGTTGCCATATCACCTCTCATTTTGCCTAGATACACTGTGAAAGTGCAGTTTTTGTTCCCTTTTCCTGAGTTCATAACACCACCACTACCACCACTTTCTAAAACATGATTTTTGCATTATGAGTATACTTGATTTACCATTACCCAAAGTACACAAAAACTGGCATATTACGTTATTGCCACTTCTAATTGCGATATTGAGTACTGATGAAAGCACACTTTTGATGATGTTGGTTGGAATGACCAGATATCGGGTCATTATGTTTTCTACAATGTTCACTTTTGCAGTGAGAAAAATAAAAAGCAAGTACTAGTGAAATTTCGATTTGAACTTGGAGCTATCAAACCTCCTTAATTAAATGGTCTCCCATCCAGAAGTTTCATAGCTATATGGCTGGTTATGTACGTTTTTAATTAGATACTCAGTAGGTACTGTGTTCATTAGTAAACTTGTGGAAAAATGTATGAAAGCTCATACATGTGCGAGTATAATAGACAATATATATATCAAATGGACAAAATTTTAGTTTTCTTCCTTCCCACAGGACAAAGTTTCAATTGAATCAGCATGCATCTTATTATTTCCTTGTTAAGATTTTGTTAGTACAACTATATGCATCCTCAGCCAATACAGGGTATCTTAGAAAATTTCTCCAGGAAAGATGTCACTATATTATATACCAAGTATCCATGAGCTTTTCATTTTTTTAACACTTACGGAAATTAGTCAGATTTATATTAATTACTGCATTGCATATTGCTCCAGGGCTTTCATTTCATATTGGTTTGAAAGAACAAAAGACTGAAAGGTAATGCAGCATTTATTTTCCACACTTCTAACAGTTTCAGATTTTCATACTTGGCCAATAAAACCACTGGATACAGGCAAACGAAACCTACAGTACATTGGTTCATGTTTTTTTCTTCTTCTGTTTAGTGAGTAGCTTAAAAAAGTTTAAACATTGGATTTTGAGTTTTTTATAAATTTTTGTGTCAGTTGAATGATTGCTTATGTCTGCAATTATGTTTGAATGTGAAAGATTCCAACTAAAACTTGACACATGAAACTAGAAAAAGCAATTGAAGTTCCATGAAACTAACCAGAAGCAAATTTTTACTCTTTGGAATTTTATGTACTGATTACTAGTTGCAGTAAGAAAGTTATTTTGTATTTCCTCTTGCTAAAGAAAAAAAAACAAACATGTATTTTGATGTTTCATCCCATTGTGCCAATAGCCTAATTTCAGAGTTACTGTATTTTTCAATAAAATTCATACAGGAATTTTGCTAATGAAACTTAGAAAATTTTAATATTTTCATAAAGTTTATTGAGTATTTCCATAGTTTTTATATTATTTTAATTTTAAGGCATGGTAAAACTGCAGTTTTAAGCAACTGTTGTAAACATTCTCAGTTTTTACCACCTTACACTCGTTTTCTAATTTTCTTATATCACTTTATCCAATTCAGGCTGGGGAAAGAAGTCACTTGGCCTAAAAGTTGAGTTCAGCTTCAACCCTGATGACAGTACAAAAATTATTTTAAAATATTGTGTGTCCAACAAGAAAGAAAATGAGCTGCCAAAATAGTACAGGTGTATACTTTTCTTGAACTGTTGTTTTTTTCCATTCAGGGTGACAGCCTAGTTAACACACAATGCTGGTTGTAAAGCTTAAGCCATTGGATGGGGATGGAGATTCACCAGTGGATATTGAAGAAGCCAAAACTGTTATAGGGAGAGGCCCACTCCTGCAGGTCACAGACAAACGAGTTTCAAGGAACCATGCCCTTTTGGAGATTAAGAAAGGAAAATTGTACTTAACTCCTGTAAGCTATTTTACAATCTTGAAATTATTAACAGTACTGTATATACTCAGAGGATGAGTCCAACTACAAACTGCACAGACACAGATCATGGGATATATACTATATA
The DNA here is from genome assembly GCA_028554795.2 of Sinohyriopsis cumingii. Lineage (NCBI taxonomy): Eukaryota > Metazoa > Mollusca > Bivalvia > Unionida > Unionidae > Sinohyriopsis > Sinohyriopsis cumingii. Next base: position 166,899,616 of record CM068824.1, on the reverse strand, counting down.
TGTATATACTCATAGGATGAGTCCAACTGCAGATCTGGGTCTGTGCAGTTTGTTAGGAGTAATCAGTAGAACAAAAAGCATAGACCCTGATCTGTAGGTGCATTCTGCTACAGCAGATCAGAATCTTTGTTGTTTGCAGATTGACTTGACTTATAAGTAGGTGCATAAGGTATTTGACACTAGACAAAATCATATTCTTTATTCACTAAAGAATTCTAGAGAAGGGCTAAAAAGATCTGAATGTTTTCTTCATATTTTACTTGAAACTTGCAGAAGGAAGGATTTGAATGAAATTAATAAACTAATTAGTCATTGCCATATGATTCCTTTTCTTTTAAAATTCTTGTTCCCATTTGAGTTTAACACTGTTTATGACAAAACATGTTTAGAAATTGATTGAATAAAGAGGCTTTAGGCACGATATACTGGATTTAAAAATAAAAATGGCAGAGAAAACAAAAATAGCAGATTTTGCTGGCTGCCAGCATTTAATAGTGCAGTTCTCATTTGTTATGTATATTTTTTATCATTCTGTAAAAGAAAACAATCATCAACTAAATTTCATTTCAGACCCACACCAACCCTTGCTTTTTCAAGAAAGATGGGGAGGGAGAAAGGGAAATTCTAACCAAAGGCGAGAGTTTCCAGCTAGAGGATGGAGATGTTTTTGGACTCCTTCCAGACAGTCTGTACTACAAAGTTATCCTCCCTGGTGCACAAAATGGTGCACCTAAAGGGTACATATTTATTTTTTTAAACTGTTGTTGTTATTATTTTCTCTGACTTTTTGGCTATATTTTCAAAGATCAAAATAACTATTGAAAGTTTATGTTAAATTTGCAATACTATTCAGTTACATATATAGTATTGAAGACATTTATCCTGTTATATTATTGAAGACAATTGTCCTGTCATAGTATTGACAGTTCATTGACTTGCAGAGTAGGCAATGCATGAAAAACCTTTTATTATCACAAACCACCCACGCCCTTCATGTTACCTTCTCCATTATTTAGAACATGGGCAGGTATGTTGAGGCTGTTGCCACTACTGAAAGAGATGAGAATTGCAATCAAATAATCCTTCAGCTTGTAAAGAAGTGCAGTGTGTGAATGCTATGACATATTTACATAGGCAACATGATGTTTGTCATGTTACCTAGTGAGTAATCTGTTTTTGTAATGCAACCATTTTTAAGGAGAGAGAGAGAGAGAATACTTTTCTCATTGCATAGAGATAATTTCTGTCTGAATCAAAGCACAACAATTCTACACTAAAGCTGATTTGATATACATTTTTAGAAGTGTAGACACATCTAATTAAGCTGATTTGATATACATTTTTAGAAGTGTAGACACATCTAGTTAAGCTGATTTGATATACATTTTTAGAAGTGTAGACACATCTAATTAAGCTGATTTGACATACATTTTTAGAAGTGTAGACACATCTAATTAAGCTGATTTGATATACATTTTTAGAAGTGTAGACACATCTAATTAAGCTGATTTGATATACATTTTTAGAAGTGTAGACACATCTAATTAAGCTGATTTGATATATATTTTTAGAAGTGTAGACACATCTAATTAAGACACATCAGATTAAGATTTGTGCTGCAATTTTGCTCAGAATTTTGTGAATTTTCACTGCTTGACTGTCTGAACAGGACTCATTTGAGTGCTATCACTGATTTTGTTTTGGTTTCTATTGAGAGTTTTTCCACGCTGAGAGTTTCAAAGTGCCTGTGTCAGGCAGTGCTCATTCCAGGAATGGAAAAAGTGTCTTGTAATTAAATTTAAAAAAAACTGAAATTTTATGGACATTTTATTTTTTCAACAATGATTTGTATTTGCAAACAGTAAGGAAAGTTGACGACATAATTTTTGTTTTTATTATTTTATTTGCCGTATATACTCGCATATAAGCCGAAAAATTTAGGAAATAAATAAGGCCTGGAAGAAGGGGGGTCAGATTATCTGCAGGATAAGGTCCAAGTCTGAAATTTTTAAAGCTTTTTTCCCTCGATTTCCAGTATTTATTTTTTCTGTCGATCGCTGAAGATGAGATCACATGCCTAATGATGCCACATGGCTCATAAAATTTGTGCTGTCGTGAAGTGAAACAAATATTTTGTTTCTAACTTAATTGGTTGGATAATGAATGAAAAACATGTTTTAATGTACTTGACGTCTATTTGACAGATGTCCATCCGCCAGAAAATGCAGCCATACGTGTTATTTGAGCCATGGTGGTATGTGTATTTTCCAAACAAACCGCCATATTAGTAATCTCCGGTCAAGTATTTAACCCTCAGCTAATCAGTAATCATTAAACTCTACAGTATCGTACAAATGCCTGCTAGCTTATTTCAATATAAATATGAAAAGAATCTACGTAAAAAAATAAAAGAATTACGATACTGAAGGTATATACGACAAATTTTTTGATCGAGAGTAGAAATACATGTACGATAGTCTTAAAGGAACAATAGCAAGAGGCTCCATAGGAGTTTGTTGCGTGCACGCTTAGGAAGGGTAAATAACGGCAATATACAAGTCAGCGTGAATAATTGTAAAACAATATAATTTGTGGGATTTCTTTGACAGTTGTTTTAGAAGCAATCGGCAGCCACAGTTTATATACCACTGTTGTTTAGTTGTTTGTAAAGCAAAGTGGTTTGTTAGTGGTAGAGTGTTGTACAATAGCTACCATATGCTTAATCTGTGGTAAATGCCTCGGGGATAATATGTTTGTTTTGTTGCACAATGCCAATGACTTTACTAATACATGCCGACTCTCAGATGTATTGTTTAATGAGATATGGTAGTGGACATGGCTTCTGCTTAAAGTTATAAACTGTCACAATACTTGAATGTCCACGCTGAAACCAATCATATTTTGATCAATTTAATCACACTACCGGTAGTTTAAAAAAAACACACAAATAAACAACAATGATAAATAATTATCAAATACAAATTAATAACCAACCACACTTGGAAATAATTACAGGATAAGGTATATAAATAGTATACTACCACTATAAGAAATTATTTCAGTTTAATCTCTCTAGAAGTTTATATTCAATTCAATCAGATAAAATGAATAGTGTTGGAAGTAAAAAAAAGCGTTCTGCTTATGATGCAGCATTCAAACTTAAAGTTATTGAATATGCAGAAGCAAATAACAACTGTGCTGCAGCACGCAAATTTTTTATGAACGAGAAGCAAGTACGGGAATGGCAGAAAAGCAAAGCAGCATTAGAAGAAATGCCAAAATCCAAGAAAATTCGTCGGACTGGGATTGCCTCTTTCCCTGAATTGGAGAAATAACTCAGTGATTTTGTAAGTGAACGTCGACAAAATGGATACATTGTCACACAAACTGCAATTCATCTACGTGCTATGCAGATGGCGAAAAATGATAAATATAAGTTGGCAGATTCAAAATTTGTTACATCAGCCGGCTGGTGTTCTCGTTTTATGAACTGGAATGGTTTCTACCTCAGGCAGCGAATGAAGATAGCACAAAAGCTACCAAAAGACTTTGAAGAAAAAACTGAGTCATTTCCGCAGTTCATCATTAAACGCAGAAAGGAGTGCTCATTTGAACTATTACAAATTGGAAATATGGATGAGACGCCTATGACCTTTGACTTACCAAGCAATAAAACAGTCAGTGCTGTTGGTGAGAAAACTATTCTGATAAAAACGACAGGCCATGAAAAAACGCATTTCACGGTTGTATTGGCCTGTTTAGCTGATGGATCAGCTGCCGCCTGTCATCATTTTTAAAAGGAAGACGCTGCCGAAAAGCATGAAATTTCCTGCTGGTGTCATCGTTCGTGCACAGCAAAAGGGATGGATGGACAAAACTGGAACAATTGAATGGTTGGAAAAAGTACGGAACAAGAGACCAGGTGCAATTCTTCAGAAACCTTCAATGCTTGTATGGGATATGTTTCATGCACACAAGACCGATGAAGTAAAAAAGGCAGCAAAAAAAATGAAAACAACACTGGCTGTGATACCAGGAGGTTTAACGTCAGTGTTACAACCTCTTGATGTCTGCCTTAACAAACCTTTTAAGGACAAGTTACGAAAGATGTGGGCAGAATGGGTTTGTTCAGGGGCTGTGAAAATGACAAAAGGCGGGAATTTAATGAGGCCGGACATCGATTTGTTGCCAAGTGGGTAAAAGAAGCGTGGGACTCAAATCCATCGGAAATGATTGCAAAATCATTCAGGAAGTGCTGTATCAGCAATGCCATGGATGGAACATAGGATGATGCTATATTTCAATCCGACAATGACGAGGAGAGCGAGAAGGAGAACGACACACTATCAGATGACCATGATGACAATGACGACGTATATGATGAAAGCATGCCCGATACAGAAGCCGAGTTTCGTGAACTGTTTGGCGAGTCTGATACAGAGCCAGATTTTGAAGGATTCTAAAAGTGATAGAACTTTTATAATTCATGATTTTAGAATGAGGATTAATTAAATTTCCATTAAGACTTAACACTTTAGAATTGTTTTTATTTCAACATATAAATTAGCTTTCTTACTTTCATTTTATTTAATAATGTGATTTGCCTAAATAAACGTATTCAGAACTCACTTTGTGCATCTTGTGATATACCCGTAATCTAGAAATTATGGGTCGGCTTATATGCGGGTCATGCACTTTATAACAGTTTTACCAATTCAGTTGGGGGTGTGTGGCTTATACGCAAACGGGCTTATACGCGAGTATATACAGTACATTAGAGAATAAAGATGGCATTAATTTTGTTGTTTCTAAAACAAAAGAACTTTTGTATTTGTATGCCCAAACCATAACAGGGTAGAGGTATATACATGTAGTGTTACCATTGTCTGTCGCATGCATCGTACTTTGGTTAAGTTTTGTGTTTAGGTTGTTTCAGGCACTGTGATGGACATCTTTGCTGCATGAAAACATTTCTGATTCTGTTTTTTATGAAAGAAATAAAGTTATTTTAGATCCAGTCTCACTAATTTTGAATGCTAGTATGTTTTATAATTTTTCTATCATACTTTCAGTGATGAAAGGGCAAAATCCTCCAGTCCAATGAACGAGGGTTCTAAAGAATCAGGTTGGTTTCAAGTCTATTATTTCTGTCTCAACTAAAACTTACAGAAAACCGACAGTGTTGTTGTAGTTGCTGTAGTCAAGGTTTAACATTAAGGTTTTACTTTGACTTTAGAGTCTTGAAACTTAAAGGGTATTATATTACAGGAGTACTACCCACCATGAGCAAAAGTAAGCCACAGTAAAAGTTTTTTGTTTAGCTTCATTTTTCTGACACAGTTGCCTGTACAATAATAAAATTTGATCGTTGCTGTTACCTTAAGAACTGTTCCGGTGGCCTAGTGGTTTGAGCGTCCGCCTCAGATGCAAGAGGTTGTGGGTTTGATCCCTGGCCGAGTCATACCAAAGACTTACAAAAATGGGACTAACAGCTGCCTCACTTGGCACTCAGCATTAAGAGATTAGTGTTAGGACTGGTCGGCCTGGTGTCAGGATAATGTGACTAGGTGGGACATCATGCTACATGTCTGCAGCATGATGCCCCAGTGCTAGACATCACTATAAACTGCCACATTGCAGACATCGTAGTGATATGACTGATTTTTTTTAAAAGTTACATTAAAAATCCAAATCACATCACATCACACACATTACTTTAAGAACAGTACTCACCATGGGCAAAAGTATGGTAAGATCACATGAATTTTCATTTCTTTTTCCATCACACTTGGTCTGCATTGAAGTACTGTAGTGGATGAATTCACCACTGTGTATATGTATTGTCCACCTCAACTGAGTAAGGACTTGGAAGACATTAATTGTTGACAATGATATAGCCAGTGCATGAAGACCAGCTTTAGAAAGATTGAAATGTCAGAGGTGATTCATGATTGGCTACAAATTGATCAGTCATACTTATGCTGGATTGGACATTTTGGCCAATATAAAAATCATTTCAAAAGAGTCTTTAATACTTGTGACTTTAGAAACAGTTGGAGTGCTTCTATGCATGATGACTGCTCCGGTGGCTTTGTGGTTAGAGCGTCTGCCTTGGAAGCGGGAGGATGTGGGTTCGATCCCTGGCCAAGTCATACCAAAGACTTACAAAAAACGGTACTAACAGCTAGCTCACTTGGCGCTCAGCACTAAGAGGTTAGTGTTAGGACTGGTCGGTCTAGTGTCAGGATAATGTGACTGGGTGGGGCATCATGCTACATGTCTGTGGCATGATGGCCCAGTGCTAGACATAAATATAAACTGCCACACTGCAGATATTGTATAATACCTTCTTCTTCCTAAATGAAAATGGTACCAATCTGACATCCAGTATATCCACCACAGCATTTGATTTGAAAATCTTCTTATCACTTCTGTGTTTCATGCTATTTTGTGAGAACTAGCAAATGTTAATTTATAATTAACTGAATGGTCATGTACTTTCAGTTTCAAAGTAAACAAATTTAGTCCTGAAGGAAGATACAGTCAATAAGAATCAGAACATGGACAATTTTGATTAACATTTCAGGCGTAAATGTGATTCGTAAAAAAAAAAATTGTTTGATGTTTGTTGTTCTAAAGATACTTTTAAAATATAATCACATGAACTTCAACAGAACTATGCTTATGTATGTGTCTATATTCTGATTTAAAAAGCATGATATTTAGATGCATCACACATTGTAGTATGAATCATGGAATTATGTTCATGATGTCTAAACTTTGATTTTTGGATAAATAGAAGACCATGTCCATAGAATTATTAGGTCATTGATAACTGAGTGCCTCACCAGGCATACTCTTGCTGGAGTCATAAACAGTAAAATTTCCCACTTCATTGACACCACCTCAGATCTGGTGATCAGTGGATGTGAATTAATGAGCAAGTATGGTTTGTCAAGTTCTTCTCTGCAGAAAGCCATGGTTACTCCACCAGACTGCAGTAAAGCTGCTGAATTAAATTTACATCAAAAATGCAAAGGATATAGATTTGTGCATATGAGTCAGCAATGAATTTCTCCGATGTACAAGTCCACTTTAAAATGGTTTAGGTTTTATTACAAAATGAAAGCTGTCTTTAAGTTTTCAATAAAAGTAAGATGAAAATTGTAAAAATAATTTAAACCATTGTGACATGAGAACTGAATCACAGTTTGCTGAATGGAAGGTAGCTCATTTACATACTGAGCTATTGACCTTTTTTAATGTGTGACTTAAAGCTACAATATAAACTCACTTATAAGTCAAGTCCAAATGAAAACTGTCAAAATTGGACAACCAGATGATTTTGTTAGGAGGCCTGATTTTTTCCAAACTATTTCCATAACCTCTTTATGCTGAAATGAGTCTAAAGTTGGAGGTATGTGGTTCGGGAATCATGTAAATAACAAAAATTAAATGATTTTCTCCTTGCTTGCAGAGGAATGTTCTATTCAGTATTCTTTCACTGTCAAAAACCGTGATTGATTTGGTTGCATTTGGTATGATTTCTGTTTTCTCTATATTTTCAGATGATGAAGACACATATGATTCCGTGGAGAAAAAAGCAGCCCAATCCACTTCACAGGTAAGATTAATCCAATCCCAAAACAGGTAAATGAATGCATAAATGTATTGAATATTGATTTCCCTGTTCACCAATCAGATGATTTCCCTGTTAACCAATCAGATATGTGTGCTGAGTTGTGTGATAAAAACTAAGCAACCTGCAAATCTATTTCACAAAAAAATAGGACATGATGATTGTGACACCACTACTTTTACCATCATCCAGTAAACAAATTCCTTCCTTTGAGTTACACCATCAGCTTGTCTTGATTATGGAATACAAGCAAGATATGAAATATTTGCACATCAATTCACATGATATTTCTTTATCTGAACAATGCCTTACTCATGAAACAAAATTTGCATAGACTGAGCAGTCACTGTAGCAGTGTGCCAGTGACAACTTTAGGCAGTGAGAAATCATTATTTGGTTAGGAAACGCCTGGCCACTGACTGTGGAAAGCAGATGACCTTTACATATGGGACTTTTACGTAGGAAATTGGCCATTATGAATAGATGACTGTCAAGTAAAGGTGACCAATTAGGACAGGTTTGACTTGACTTGGTAGTAGTTTGAAACATACAAAAGGGGAAGGGGTGTAAGAACCATTTAAGTAAATAATCTTGGTAGTACTATTTCTTCTGCTCTTTTGTCATTACATTTCTTCACATATGTTGTCAAATTTATAGAACAACATATATTAGAACACTGTGCAGTTACTCAATTATAATGCATCAAATCTTAGTACAGCAAGCTGCCAATAAAACCAGTGTTTGATAAGGTTGATTTCCAAAATGTATAACATTTTTGCTGTGTTAAAGATCTTGTTTTATTACAGTTTTCACAGAATGTGATCAAAGGAGCTGAGGTAGCTCAGTAGTTAGCATACCAACACATCCAACCAAAAGGGTATGGGTTTGACTCCATCCATCAGCTACCCTGGTATGTAATTGGGCAGTGCATTTTATTCCAATTACCTGGGCACTAAATAACCTACATGGGTTGAATGTTTCCCAAGGGGGGCGAAGTTGAGAGTCAAAAATCATTTTGGTGGCAGAACTGGAGGTGGTGGGGTCAGATTGAGCAAAAACAAGCTATGGTTTTGTTGATTGTCTCTGATGCATGAATGAGGGTAAAGGGAAACACTGTGTGTGTTGCTGTGCTGTAAAATACCATTCCAAACCATACCTAGCAGAAGGTTGCTCCTAGACTGCTACATGTGCCAAACTAGTGCCAAGATGTACATATTTGAAGTCATTCTCATTGTGATGATAGGTGAGGCAAGCAATAACACATTCTCAACAGCAAAATTTTTTGGCAGATATGTTTACCTTAATTTTGACTTCTGTGCTAAGATTTTTCTAAAGTTAGACCAGTTTTATTTTGATATTTGTTTCTTGTACTGTCATTATCCAACCTTAAACCTTTATTCAGAATATGATGGGGGGAATTATGACATCTGTTTTGCATTAATTGTACAAAATATACTCACTACATTGACATTATGTACATAATATTCTTGATTTTTCATATATTTACCTTATATAACCTTTAGGAAGAAAAATTTAAACTTTTGATATGCTTACCCTCTCTTATGGTGAAACTGGGGATCAAATCCAGGACAGGAAAGGAGCACAGAGTCATCATGGCTACATTATCCATACAGCAGTTGTACATAAATTATCTAAAAGCATAATGAGATTATTATAAAAAAGCTTATAAAGCTTATAAAATACAGCAAAACTGTTTTGTGAGACCACACCTTCTGCCAACAAAAAATGGTCTCTCATAACAGTTTCATACAAAAAGACCATTTTCAGTGTAATATTTCAGCACTATTTAAAGAAAAATAAACATAACCACTGTACATATAAAAATAAACATAACCACTGAACATAACCACTGTACATATAAAAATAAACATAACCACTGTATATAACCACTGTACATATGATCTATTCTTTATTACTCATTCTTGGGGCCCCGAGTGGCCGAATGGTCTAAAGTGCTCTCCGTTATGGATCACTGCCATCTCACCTGTCTGCATGGGTTCGAGTCTCGGATTCAGCTAATGTGGGTATGTGAGAAAGCTTGCCAGTAGCTTCTCGTGGGTCGGTGGTTCTTTCCGGGGTTTTCCCGGGTTCTTCTCCACCATTAATACTGGCTGCCATGTATAGCCTATCGTGTGCTGAAAAATGGCGTTAAACCCTGTAACAACAACAACATTACTCATTCTTGTTAAAATATTATTTGCATTCATCTGAAAACAAAATTATATAGCAATAAATATATACTTCTATCATCATTAAACATGAATCATATTTATATTTGAAGATCACATGTGCATGTATGAGAATATGAAATCATTCCTAATTAACTCCTTTTCCTTTGTAACACCCTAAATTTGTTTTACTGACATTTAAACTGCTATTTTGTGAGTGGTCTCCTCTTTTTCGCTTCTTTCAATTGCAATAATTATTTTGTCGTGTTAAAATTTGACTCTTTTTAGTTGGAGGTTCTGCCATTGTTATTAAGGTGCTAGGTGTTATCATATCCATGCTCAGTTATATTATCAACTGTAATGAAGACTTTGACCAGGTTTTGTGAAATTATTTTAAAAATCTATACACATTTCTTCCTAATAAATGAAAAAGAGTGAAACAATTATTTCATCCAGATACAGAATCATTTATTCAGAGAGCAAAGTCAATGACTTAATTCCTAGGTGACATAAAGGGATTAACTCTAAGCAAAGGGTGCAATCAGTCACACCAACTTGAATAGGGAATGGCTTGGGGTGTGGAATGTACATTCTAACATAGGGAAAAAAGCAACAAACAACACAAGCCTTGAATGTTATCAATCAAATCTGGGAAATGATTCCCACTTGTTGGTTTAATAGACAAAAACCTCATTCACCCCCAAGGCAATATGGACTAACTTCAAAGATACACAACGTACATGACCACTACCCTGACTTCAGCACTACAGTGGCAGTTCATGACATATATTACTGTGGTTTACAGTCTATAACAAAGTAACTATACGCTTGACTGGCCACATTTAAAAGCTTATGGCCAGAATTCTTTTTTTCTTTCTTCTTTTTATGTTTGATTTTTATCAGAAGTCTTTGCTATTCAAACGGTCATTGTTGCAAATGATTAAATAAAGGTCAGTGGTATCTGTCTCGTTTTCATGTTATGGTCATTTATATTGCTGGATAGACTGATCCTATCATCCTACTTATAGGTGGTAGTTATTTTTGAATCATGAACTAGGCTAAGCGCTGGAACAATTTGCATGAATTTTAGTCAGGTTTACATAGAATGCACACTATATAACACTACATGCATGATCTATGAAATTTCAAAACTTGGTTGCTTGCATATTTTTTAGAACAGTATAGACGGTCATTGTTATGAAGGATTAAATAAAGGTCAGTGGTGAATATTCCTGTTTGGGTTTTTTTTGTGTCCATTAGTTGTACATATTTTGCCAAGACATAATGGTTGATGGTTGCATTCAGCAGGTGGTCAGTCACTGTGGTGCATTTATATAATAAAATTGATTCATGTATTACAGTTGTGGTCATAAATGACAGGTGGTCACTCATAACAGAGGTAGCTTATGACAGGATTTACTGTATTACTTTATTTTGTGGTCTCCTTATTCCCCAAATTCTGCAACATTGTAACTCAGAGCTGTAAAATGGAGCATGATACAGCATATAGGTCAAATGATTGCACTATGTTTGTCTAAATACTGTTATAAACACAAGATATCCCAATTTAGGGATAGTGGGTTGTATTATTTTATTCTAGGCAGCCAACAAGTTAGAAATCTTTAATTGCTGATATGAAGCTGGGATACCAATGTTTTGGTCACATCTTTACAGCAAAGTTAAAGTTTTCAGAAATAAAATCAAATTACTGGCAACTTTATTTCTACCCTTCAGGTATACATTTTTTCTATGAATTTCTCTTCATACATTAATTAGCTCATTGGTAATATGTGAATCTGTCTTGATCTTGAGTATTTTTACCAAGTGAAACAAAGTCACTTTGAAAATTTTAGGCTGGTTTGAATTTTCTTGGGCCACTCTAAGTCAGATATCAATCCCCAAGTAATAATCATAAGAAGAAAAGTATGAAACAGTAGCTGAATCAGGATTTCAAATTATTTGCATGGATTGAAGATCATGGATTTCTCTTATCAAACACACAAGGAAAAATGTATGATGGTGGATGAATGTTTCCAGTATAACGTGATTAGTAATTGTATCAGTTTTCTGTACCGGAAAGTTTGTGCTATCGATTTATGGCAGGTTGTAAATGATTTCCACAGGTCTTTTATCCTTTACATTAATTTTATCATTTTGTTTCATTTGCAATTGGTTCAGTTTTTTTCTTTTCTTCTGTCATAATGAAAGACTTAAGTTGTGCAATCTGTCCAAAATTCATAGTGCAGTGATGCATCTTGGCAGAAAGTTATGTCATATCAGCAACATAAGCAAACAGCATAGACCCTAATCTGTCAATGCATTATGCAACAAAAGATCTTAATCCAGACTGGTCTCAGTTTGACATGTGTTGTTACACAGGTAAATAAGGTAAATGTTTGTGGAGAATGCTAGTAGCCTTTTTGACCTGTTACAGAAGACCAAGAGTCAAAGTACATCAGTTCAGCCTCCTGGTAAGAAGGAGATGGCTCTTCCAATAGACAAATCCAGGAAGCTACCCACCTGGTTGGTCCAGTTAGCTAAATCACCCCCACCTCCTGGGAAGTCCCCTCCGAAACCTGTACAGAGGCAGGGTAAGCAAGCTCAGCATAACTTTTTTTGTTCCGCCCACCTGGCCATAAAGCAAATAGAGCTTTTAACAGGGCTCAGTCTTGTTTAAATGTACTTGAAATGTAAACAATGTAATCACTCTCCTTTATAAGCATCAATCTAAATGACGCTAGTAAATATTGAATCATCCATCATTAATCTTTGCTTCATAGACAGTTCTGAATGTCCAGTCACATTGATTTGGTCAGTGGTTATGTTACACTTGTAGTTACCATCAACCTCATAAATAAAACATTCCTTCCTTGGCTTGAAATATTTATATGGTTTTGAAGCCCATAAGAGAAATCAAAAGACAAAAGCTACTCTCTTGTTTTACTATTTTGGTAAATATATATTATATAGATTTATAGAACCAGTGACATCAACACCATCATATATTTAAAGTACTGTTTTTACTCACTCATAGGTTGAGTCCAACTGCAGACTGCACAGACCCAGATCTACCATTGCATAATGTGCCAGGTGCCAGCAGATCTGGTGTCCCTACAGTTTGTTAGGAGTAATCAGTAGAACAAACAACAAAGACCCTGATCTGCAGGCACATTATGCTATGGCAGATCTGGATGTTTGTTGTTTGCAGTTTGACTCAACTTATAATGAGTATCTATTGTACTTAAATTGAAGTAATTTCAGTGGATGCAGAAGATTATCCAACTTCCAATACAGCAGTAATTAAGTTTGGTTAATTATACACTGTTACCTATAGTAAACAATGCCCACAAATGCCCCTTGTGGCTTTTTTCAATACTTTTGTGGTGTTTGTATCTTCTGCATGCATAATTAAACTGTTATCTGTGTGTATACTCATTAGTATTTCTCCCTTCTACATAGCTGGATGTAATAGTCCATGTGACCTACAATTAAGTAATTAATTATGAGAAAGTATGTTTGTATAGGCTTAGAGTGTAGTGCTTCATATTGCATTGACAGGTTGAAAGCCTGAGCCTGTATTCCTGCACTTCTTAAAAAATTACTTTAAATATTACTTGCATACATGTGTTTATGGTCATAAAAATAATTGGCTCCAAATGTAAGTTAATTTAATGTTTGTTTGATGTGTTTTATGGAAGGTCAGATCTCATATCCCACCAGTTTGGCTGAGGCAATCCCTAAGCTGGGGTTTTAATTACAGCTGCAACAAGATAACCGGGTTGGATTTCGGATTTATAACATAACATTTTTGATGGTGATACAAATACAGTGTTTAATGATGAATGACTTGAATGAGAAAAGAATTCTGATTAATAAGTGTGTGTATAAGATCCAAATATTGGACAAATTAATATAATCCACACGAACCTAATAATGCAACAAATGAAAATAAAAATAAATGACCTTACACAGTACAAGGACAAAAGTGAATGATTCGCAGTAATTTTACACAATGAAAAGAATGATGTGTTTTACTCAAATAGTAAAAAGAAATAACTCAGATAGTAACAAATGAGGTATTTTACTCAGATAGTAAAATGATGAAAACAAAGTGACAGATATTATACAAAATATCTTTACCATCCTAAAACACTGGGTATTACAAACCCCAAAATTAGCCCATGGCTCAAAGATTACATGTATATAGTTACATACTCCATCACCAGCACACTTGGCTACCAGTCACACTGGTCAGTTAAGTAGTAAGTATTCCAGGCAGTCGCCAACTACCATTCAATTCATTGGTCAATCAAGCAATCGGCACCCACCAATCAGTCAGTAATGCCCAATCACCTGCTACTTGACCAGCAACACTGTTGACTCAGCTCTACAGTTGCTATGGTCAACTTCTATGGTAGCTCTACAACTGATACCATGTTGACTCCGATCAGCTGAAAATAAATCTAACACTGTGTACTGGGCATGACAAGGGCATATACAATAAAATGAAATGATGATATATACGGTAAGCTATACATTACATTATCGGCACAATAATTACAAAACAATAAACAGGTTCAGAAGTGAACCTACCCATGCCCTATAAGAATCCTATAGTACTGATGTTTCTTAAAAATGCAGCTTTATATTGCTAATATAAATCCAGACCTGCCAACTCTTACGATTTTGCCGTAAGTCTTACAAAATTTGCCCTTAAAATACGAACTTACAGCATACATGCAAAACCTACAGAAAAATTATCATTGCCGAAAAATCTGGAAAATTTGTTCATCCATGTTTGATTTGGATCCAGTTTCATATTAAAAGTAAATAAAGTACTTTACAAACTGTTCTGAATACCAAACTTTTAATTACGTTTTCCAGCTTTACAATCACAGTTTATGATATTTTGTTACACCTTACTGAAAACTGGTCAGACTTACGGGGAAAAAAATCAACTGCCTTACTGAGATGAACTCATCAGCATTGGTAGGTCTGTAAATCTCTTGCTAAGTCACAAACAAGAATAGAAAATATTATACTACATAAGCCAAAGCTACATAGAAAATATACAAAAATAAACGTGGTAGTATTATATTTATAACTTATACACAAGAAATTTATAAATAACTCAAATACCTCTACAGCTGAAGATGTGCAAGTCCTTAAGTAGACCGCTCACTGACAAGATGTTCCGTAATGTGAAGATTTAGTCTTGCGGTGAGGCATTTATACACAGACGATCAGTCATACATCATCTGTGTGCTGGATGTATCCGGTTTTTCCCATTGAAAGCAGTTCACATGTACGGCGTAGGATGAATCGAATTCACTGTTTTGAAATATTATACAATATACATAAATCACTCTCAGGTATCGTACACAAAAAATGAAAGCCAAGTGCATGTATTTAATAAATAAAGGGATTTAGACAATACCGTGACAGTATCTCCCCTCTTAACAAAAAGTGGTAATACTTTTAGAAAAATCAAGGAAAGTGAACATAAACAATTATTAAAACATTCAATTTTGAATACTGCATGAAAATGATCTGCTAATTACACCCTACTTAAACGCCCAATGCATCAACCTTACATTGGCAACCTTTGCTTTCTTCAAGTATAAAAGCTACTGATGGTCTGTTTGTAAGGTAAACTCCCTCCCGAAAAGATATGTTTGGAATTTTTCTATCCCCCATACTAAGGCTAGGCACTCTTCTCAATCATAAAGTAGTTTTGATCCCTTGAGAGCAATTTCCTACTTGCATAGGCAATGGGCAATTTCATCCCCACTTGCTCTTGTAGTAAAACAGCGCCAAGTCCCGTATCAGACGCATCAGTCATCAGCACAGAAGTTTTGTTCAATTCTGGCAACTAAGCATTAAACGCTTTTTCCAGCACATACCCCAAGGAACTTTATTCAGTTGCCCTTTCCTAGTCAAGTCTGTTAATGGGCTGGCAGTAGCTGTGAAATTGGGAACAAATTTCACGTAAAAACCCAATCAAACCTAGGAAAGATCTTATTTGTTTCTTAGTTTCTGGTCTAGATGCATCTCTGATTGCTTCTGTTTTGTCTGGGTGAGGTTTCAACTGGCCTAGTCCACTTACAAGATGTCCCAAACATTCTAGGTTAAAATATCCTATGCTACATTTGGTGGGCCTAGCTGTAAGATTGGCAGTGTGAAGTCTATCGAACAGATCCCTTAATACCTTAAGATGTTCAACCCAGGTATATGTATAAACAAAGATATCATTTACAAAACTGTCGACGTTTTCTATACCATTTAAGAGTTTGCACATGAGATGAACGCATGACGCACCGGCGTTGACTAAACAGAAAGGCATGACTTTAAATTGATAAAGACCTTTGGGAGTAGCAAATGCCATTAACTCGCAGGCATTATCAGCAATTGGTACCTGCCAATATCTCTTGGTAAGGTATAACCTGGAAATGTATTTATGAACTGCCAGCTTTGAAAATAAGCTTTCTATGTCTGGCATTGGTTCTGCATCAAACACAGTGATTTTGTTCAGTTGCTGAAAGTCAATGCAAAAACGGTTTGTCCCATCTTTCTGACCAATACAGCGGGGGACGAGTACAGGGAACTGGAAGGTTCGATCACTTCCTGCGCTAACATTTTCTCCACTTCATTGATTGTCTCCCTTGTATTAATGGGTATTGGTTATCCTTTAATCCTGATTGGCTCTGAGGTATTCAACTTGATCTCATGTTGAATCAATCTAGTATGGCCTGGTTTGTCCATAAACACATCCGGGTATTGGGACAAAACCTCCCAGATCTGTGTATGCTTACCCTCGGATAAATCATTATGCCTTCCCTGATTATCCCTACCAGGTTTTTCAGGTACCCTGGGTTTTTGGTCCTTGACCTGATTCCCACCTTTGTTATCTCACAAAGATGACATTCTGTGAACCTCCCTGAACTTCAGTAAATAAATCCACCTGTGTGGCCATGTCATATATATTCGTGAAAGACCTTTTCTCTCAAGAATAAATAAAACTCCCTGCCACAATTTGTCAATAGTTGAAGCAGTTCTGTCTTCTCCCTTTCACTATCCTTTCCTTTTCGGCCTGTTTTTTTTAACTATATGCTTTTCTAATTCTGTCTTTTTAAGAGCCTTTTTTCTTTCTTTGGCTCCCCTTTCTATCTCTAGTTTTTCACTTTTGACGTTTTCTATCAACTCCCTCTTGGATTCCCTTTATATTTCTCTCTGATCCCTTTCCCTAGCCCATTTTTCATGAACAAAATTTCTAAGAGATTCGCCCGAGTAGACAAACTGTTTCCCCAGTTCCACAAGTTTTTTCATTGATGACATTTAAAAATTCTGATATGACCAACCTAAAGTGCACTATTATGCCAAAATGCGTAGTTAGTATATTTGCAATGAACAAACCGTATTTTCCTTATCAGAAGGCATCATTGTACTGATACGTTGTTTGTACTTCCTCAGATGCCTTTTCATCCGTCCATAACTGTTTCAATACAGCCATGGGTCCTCTCACTGTCCTTCCATAAACTAGTTTGAAAAGTGAAAATCCTAGACTAGCTTGGGTTACTTTGCGGTACGCAAAAAATATTGCAGGAAGGTATCAATCCCAGTGCTTGAGTTGACCTTCGCACAACTTCTTCAGAGCTTGCTTCAATGTCCCATTGAAATGCTCTACTAGACCATTGCACTGTGGGTGATACGAAGTAGTAGTCAGGTGCCTAATGGAAAATAACTGGTTCACTTCTTCCATCACCTGGCTAACAAACTGCATCCCTTGGTCAGTTAGTATCTCTTCAGGAATACCAACTCTGGACCAAACAAAACCTCAGCCACCGTAACTGAGCATAATCAACAATCGTTAACACATAACGATTACCACTTTCTGACACAGGCTTTGTCGGACCTATCAAGTCCATCACCACCCTTGAGAAAGGTTCATCAATCAGGGCTGGTTCCTATTGGCACTGGGCGATGTGAGGTCTTAGATGCCACCCACTGACACTTGTCACATGACAGACAAAACCTCCTTACATCCCCATACACACCTGGCCAGTAGAATTCCCTCACTAACCTATCTCTTGTCTTTGCCACACCCATGTGACTTCCAAGTAGACTCTTGCGTGGTAGTCTAAGCACTTCTGTCTTAGAATGAGGTACAATCATTTGCTTATAATTCTCGGATCCTTTCCGGGCATATTGATACAAGATACCCCATTTCAGCACCAACTCTACCTCACCATCTGGTAAGCTCAGCATTGACTACCTCCTTTGCATACCCACATATCATGTTAAGGGTAAAATCTTCCTCTTGACATCTGCTTAATTCACCAGGTAGCAAATTGTCTGTGGGCAAAATCGAGCGGTTCAGTGGCTTCGACCCTGACCGTCGCTTCATAGACCTCGTCTCTATGGACCCCACATGTATAGGTGTACACGTCATATGATTAGACTATGGCAGCACATACTACATCCTAAAATTACGTTGTGCAACAATCCTGACAAGCACGCTGCTTGAATGTGTCCTTTCACATATGGCAGTTCAAGGTCGATGTAGACAACACGGAGATAATCTTTAGTCCTATTAGCAAATTGGAATTCCACTGTCTCATCTGTATAATCAGCAGATTTAACAAATTTGCTATCCACCAAGGCTGGATAACTACAGCCAGTGTCATACAGCATGGTAGCCTTCTCGCCATTTACAGTAGCTGTTGCTGTATTAGACCATTCTACTGGTTTACACCTTCTGATGTCACTGCATTTATCATGGGACGATATTACCTGCAGTATTTGAGAATATGGCCAGGTTTGTTGCAGCCATAGCATACAACTTCAGCTTTCTTAGCAGAGGTACCCTTATCTACCCTTTGGGTTTTTCCTGGGCCATGTAACTGATCATGGCTGGGATTATTAGCCCCTAGCTTCCCACCATTTTGACCATTCTGCCTATGAGGTACCAAACCATCAGCTCTTCTAAAGTCAATGGTGCTGGTTTGGTCTCTGCCACCTCAGGTGGTTGGACCAGAGTGTGTACTCTCATATTGCTCAGCCGTCACACTGATATCTTCTAAGTTGCAAAATCACACTCTGCTAAAAATATGAACAGGTCTTACTGATACGAACTGAGGACATGTTCTTTCAAGATCTCCTCCCGTATGCCTTCATAAGTGAGTGCGGTGCCTGTAAGTTTAATCCATTTATCGAAAAGCACGCATACGCGAGTATGAAATTGCATGTGTGTCTCCAATGTACGCTTAGATGACTCTGAAAAGTTTGAGAAAACTTTCAGCCGACAACTCTTAATGCCTTAACAGTGCTTTCTTGAGAGCATCATAATCATCTACTTCAGTCGGTGCCATATTATGATAGACATTCTTGGCAGCTCCTTGCAAAAATGCAGAGATGTTATTGACCCACTGGTCTTTGGGTATATGATGGATTAAAGCAAACTTTTCAAACTGAGTTAAACAGTTATTGATGATTTTGTCTCTGTCGTTAAACGTCAGCATTGTTATCTGGACGGTACATCTATCCTCTGATCTTTTGCTTGTGGGTCCTGAATGTTCATTCAGTTCTTGGCCCATCCTAGATTCCGCTTTGATCCTTTGTCTCTCCATGGCAAACATATGTTTTCTCTCCCTGGCTCTTTCTTCAACCTGCAATCTGGCTAACTCAATTTCTCTTTCTCTTTTTCCTCGGCTTGTCTGATTTTTTCTTATTCTTCGGCTTGTCTCTTTCTCTGCCACCTGCTGTTCTCTGTATACCCTGAGACTCTGCTCTATGAATTCGGTTAATTGGGTCCCTTCATAACCTAATTTGTCTTTACCAATAGACTTAAACTCTTTGACCATCTGCCTATCAGTTGCCATTCTATTCTACTTGACTGTTATACCAATTTACTTAGCTTACGTATTTACTAACTCTTACTGCCTTACAGGAAACAGCTTCCTTAAGAATACTTACCTGTATTCTATTCCAGTAAAGTCTTAACCTACAGACTTACATAAATCACTCTAAAGCAACCTAACAGCATTTCGCAGTATACAATTCTGAATTTCTCTCAGCTTCCTCGCACCAACAATGTGCAATTACTCCCTTGGGACTTCCTTAATTATCTCTTCTCGCAAGAGTAACTAAAGGCAATATTTCTTTCTGAATTACTTTAATTCAGGTAACGACCATGCTATCAATGCAGTTCAGGTACGGAATCTGGATTTCTTACAATATCATAATATACATTAAAGAAATATCAAATAATGGCATGCACTAGCTACAGAATGCACAGATATTGACTTGATTCACTCCGGTAATTCCTTGCTTAAACAATAACCAAATTTATCACTACTATGGTATTCTCCTTTCTATTCAATATGCTAGTCGGCCTCTGTCACTCACTCCATTGAAAATATCCCGGGTGATAGACCTCATTTTGTAACATTGGACAACTTAGTAAGAGGGGTGGTTAATTGGATTTGGATGGCATTATCTAAAAGATGACTTCCCTCGATATTATGGCCCGGTGCAAGTGGAAAGATAGAATTTCAACAGAAAACTAAGTAAGACTATTGGGAAGAAATAATGCAATACAAGCTCCCTTAGACAAGAAAAATAACAAAATTTAATCAATAACAATTAATAGCAGCAACTCCAATTCAATTTAAGTTATGTCAGCAGAATTTAATAGTAGTGTCTAATTTGGATTTATTTCATCATAATAAGTGGTGGAATCAGCGTAATGTCCATGACTGATTGCATCACCTTCCTCCCATGACCATGTATCAACGTCTTCCTATTTCCTTGATTCAAGCCTTCCTATTCCAAATGCTTCATCCCTTTCTGGACTTCCTAGTCCTTTATTCTGAACTCGTCTCTTCTTTATTTTTTTTGCTTCCATCTTCGGACTGTCCTGTCTCCCTCCAGAAAGCTGTTCCTTTGAGGACAAAATTACCCCAATATCTCTATATGTACCACTTTCTACACGTACATAAAATCCCTCACTTATGTTACTCAGAAAGTCACTAGCTATCCACACTGCATAAATTCTGACTTAATCCGATAGATCATCACTTTTGCTTCACAGCGGCCGACCATAAATTAACATGTGAGCAGTATGTGAAACATTACCATATCTCTTTATCTTCCTTACCACATGCTCAATTACTATTGCATAAATTTCACAAAATTCTAGCTCACAGCAATCCCTAACTTACAAGATTATTTAAGCATTACAAAATCAGATACAAATATGTGATTATCGTTAGTTCACAATAATCAGTATCGTCCTAACAGACAGAGGAAATTATTTCATATAACCCTATGAAATCCTACACATATGAAAACTTGGATAGCATGCAATCGTCAAGTCTATCAGTGAGCTAGTAACTGTGAAATTAAAGAGATAAATTGCATAACAACTCTAGCATCAATAGATTTCCATGAAATTGAATAAATGATACAGAATATGGATCCTAGGCATATAAAACACATTTGCATAAAACAAACAATCAAAAATAGAAAATTATATGGACAATTAAAATTGCATACCGTAATACTGTTCTCATTCAGAAATTTTGTTTAACAAGGAAAGCACTATTCTTTTTAGGATGCTTTGGGACCAAACTACCCTTCTTTCAAGAAATTTAAGACTAAATAATTTTGACCAAGGTCGTCACTTTAAATTCGCATTACTCCTAAAGGGTACGTCTTAATTTACTCGGGCCAGTCATAAGCAGTAGTTCCTAAATTGTCCCAAGATAATCATTTATTTCATCAGATTTTAGACAGACTAGAATCTGTGAACTATGGTGCATATCAATTTCCCTTTAAAAATGATAATTTGGCAGGGGTTCCTATCAAGTGGTTATGGTTGGTAGCTCAGATGTTTACTTTCTCATAACAGTGTTGCAATGCCCTGGTCAGATCTCACTGAGTCATAAATGCTAGTCTTTTAAGGGTTAACACTGACACAGGGGAAAAAAAGAAGAATGGTGGAAGTGACCCTTCACAAAGACTTTCTGGCTTAAAAGTGATAAAATGTTAATGCTCAATGCATTCAACTTTAAGGTTCAATACGATTCAAAATTCAACACTTTACAGTCTCTCATAGCAGATTTGTACAAAAAGACCAGTTTCCAAGGTCCAGTTTCAGAACAACTAAAAGAAAAATAACCATAATCACTGTACATATATTCTAATCTTTTTTAATAATTCTTGCTAAAATATTATATGCATTCATCAAAAAACAAAATTATTTAGCAATAAAGATATACTTCTATCATTAAACATTAAATCACATTTACATTTCAAAATCACACATTTTAACATATGAAATCTTTTCTGAATTACTCCTTTTCCTTTATAACAACCTAAATTTATTTTTCTGATGTTTAAACCGCTTTTTTGTGAGTGGTCTGCTCTTTTACAATTTTTTCAGTTACAATAATTATTTTCTCCAGCCTTAAAATTTGTCTCTTTTTAGTTGGAGGTTCATCCATTGTTATTAAGGTTCTACATGTTAAAATTATTAGTGCTTAATTGTAATATTAAAGGTAAAGACGGTTTTGACTGGGCTTTGACGGTTTTGGTTGCATTCACCAGGTGGCCGCTCATAACAGAGCATTTATATAATAAAATTGATATGTGCATTATGATTGTGGTTGGAAATGACAGGTGGTCGCTCATAACAGTTTTTACCTTACATGTGTTTCCTGATCCCACAACACTTTTAATATTTTTCTTTGCTTGTAGTTGCCCAAGTTCCATCAAAACCTAAAAAATTAAAACTCTCTGAAAGTGAAGAAGAGGAAGAAGAGCTGCCTAGTAAACCAAAAAGGGCAGAAGTAAGTAAAGCCAAAGGTAGAGTCCAGAGAAGATCTGACAGTGATGAGGAGTCAGAGTTTTCAGCAGAGGAGTCTAAGCCAAAGAAGATGGCTAGACAGTCAAAACCAAAAAAGAAATCAAGCAGTGAAGAGTGGGATGATGAGCCTGAGGAGGAAGAAAGACCTCGGAAAGCTTTGGGGAGGAGTAAGGCAAAACTTAAAATTGATGATGACTGGGAGGAAGAAGAAGAGAACTGCAAGCCTAGAAAGACAGTTGCAGCTAAGAAAGGAAGACAGAAGAAGTCAGAAAGTGAAGATGACTGGAGTGAGGAAGACATTAAACCAAAACGGGGTGGGCGAGGCACAGGCGGCAGCAGAGCAAGACGGGATGAGAGTGATGATGATGAAAAACCAAGTACTTCACGTCCCACAAGAGCTGCAAGGCAGAAGAGAGCTAGTTATGGTAGGTTTTTGCAGTACATGCTGGAGGAAAATAATCCAATCCAGTTTTCCTAGGAGGCATGTATAAATCAAGAATCAACTAGCCCAAGTCCATTCTGTCCCAAGACTCTTGTAGTATACATGTAAGTATTCACATATGTTGTACTCTGCCAATGCTGAATTGGGTGACTTTGTAGTGACAAAAATCAATAGCAGTTTCAATATTACTATACTGATATCAGTCTGTATAAACATGATAAACCAGCTGAGCTGCCTAATATTAGATCAGTCATATCCATAGAGATCACTGGTTTGCAATGGATTTTTTAGGAGTCCAGTCTGCACTTAAGTGCCTTTCTATTTTATCCTCATGCCCAGTTTTGCCTGTCAATTCTTTATCTAAAAGATTTCTAGCCTTCAGCTGGGTAGCATAGTTCCTAAAATAAATAAAGTCCTAACACAAGCTGAAAGTGTAGATGGTAAAGAATTCATTGAGATTAAATAGGTTTTTATCACTGTAATCACCAGATCTAGAAGTTCTATCAAATAGATGCAAAGTGAACCTGGCATGACTTGTATCTCTCTAGTCTTGTCCTGCCCAGACTATCTGCATATAGAATTTGCAGATACCAGTCTCTGGAAAATATGGTAAAACTGAACCCCATTGTGGATTATTTTTATTCAGCATATATATTTTGATCTCAAATCTTGAGTAAATATTGACATCATTATGGCATCATATTGTGCATTGTAGTATAGTATTGTCCATGATGTCAAAACTGAAGCCAGGCTTAAAAAAAGAATTGATTTTAAAGTATTCTTACTAACATATATTTTACTTTGTTGAACTTGAATATGTAAATGAATATGTAAGTTAAGATATTTTGTCTTCATTAACAAGTTTAATTTTCCTTAATAAGTCCAATCTGGTGAATCCAATTTTGGCCACTTAATTTTCATTTCATAAAAATCATTCATCCTAGATGGGCAGTTCAACAGGGCCTAGTTAATTTCAGTGCCAGGTAACTCTGGGATGCTGTGCAAGTGCAGCTAATTAAGGCTGCACATTGGGATTTGAGAGTCCAATAACAATCATCACTTGTCTTTTCATATGTCTATCTCTTTTCAATCTTTGTAGATACCTAAAACCTTGCAACATGTAGCATGGTTGGATGACGTGGTAGGTGGATTGCCCATGATTTGTATATGTACCTTTTAAAGGTTTTACCTCTTACGGTCCAGTTTTCATTGAGTTGTTGCCCTTTTTTGATCAGTTTTACATCAGCCCTTTAGCAAACCCATCTAACAAGGATAGTTCATGAATCATTCAACACGTTATGATGCAATTTAGTGTGTACATTGTCTCCTGAACCTAGCTGTGCCTTTTATGGGATTCTGTCTTATCAACACCATCTAGTATAGAGTTATGGCCCTTGACATTGAACTTTACATCTTTGCATGGGATGTTTCTTGTAACCAGCACAGCCCAAGAACCATTAACTCTGCTCTGATGCCATTTGTGTGAACTTTGTCTGAGTTGGATGTACCTTGTATGGGTTTTATCTTGTCAATGTCATTTGGTATGAACTTTGAGTTGGATGTACCTTGTATGGGTTTTATCTTGTCAATGTCATTTGGTATGAACTTTGTCTGAGTTGGATGTACCTTGTATGGGTTTTATCTTGTCAATGTCATGTTGGATAGAGGTTTTGTCCTTGGCAATTAAATTTAAGTCTTCACATGGGATGTTGCTTGAACTGGCACAACTCTGGAACCAGTAATTAATACAGGATTTTCTCACAAATTAAGAATTATCTTGTGTAAAATGATTTTTTCATTGGGGATAGCAATTTTCATATGAGAATAGTATGAATAGACCCCATATTCATATGTTTCAGCAAAAGTGTGTTTGATAAATAATCTGAAATGATGAAGATAAAACTACAGTTATATATCTTGATTATTGGCGCAGTGATTATTTTCTATGACAATGTGTCCTACATGGTAGAGCTACATGTAAGAGCAGAGCAATTACAATTGTGTATGTTATTGGTACATTAGTAGTAATAGTTTGTTATGACAGTGGCATGTCATATGTATTCAGTCTGCATGTAACAGCAGAGACATTACAGTTGTTTATCTTCATTATTGATGTAGTGGAAGCTGTCATATGTTATGATAATGGCACTACATCATATGCATTTTGATTGTAAAATTAGATACATTACCATTGAAAACTATATACCTACCATTGCACAGCTTCTTCAAGTGCAGTTGGTAAAATGATTTTAACAACTAGATAATCAGGGAAAGTAACTCATTGCTGAATTGCATCAGGCTACTTAATTGGCTCATGGTTATGGCAGTTGATCTGAAATCAGTCACTTATATGGTCAGATTGAACTATGTACTATTCATGGACTCATAACAAAACAGCTATGTGTGATTTTAACATACTTGCTCATATTTGAGAAGTGATTCTTTAAATTTAGGTGGGATTCACACTTTTGCACATCCTTGAGAAAACATGGATGAACCATGTAACATTTTCTGCTGCAGTTTATTTTGACATTGTCTGTTGGATCTAGATGTACTTTCTGTGGAATTTGTCCTATCTTCTAAAGTATACATCGAGTTATGGAATTAACATCCTCATGTGGAATGTTGCTTGTAACTGTCACAGTTCTAAAGCTATACATGCCTTTTATGGTTTTAGCTTTGTCTAATACATTTTTGACAGAGTTCTTTGTTGTCCTATTCTTGTCCTTGCGTAGAAACTTAGAATATTGCTTGCAATCAGCATACCTCAAGAACTGTCCAAAATATTTTGATAGAATTTATTATGTACATAGTCTGTTAGAACTAGATGTGTTTTATATGGGGTTTTCTCATCTACAAGCATGGTGGGGAGATTTATGGCCCTTGTCAGTCAACTTCACATCTTTTCATGGGATGTTGCTTGTACAGTAAAACCTGTTATGAGAGACCGCCCCTTGTGCCAACCAAAAGCGGTCTCTCAAGACAGGTGGTCTCTCATAAGAGGTGTGTGAAAATGGACTGGTTTTCAGAGTCAATAGTTAGCATTGTTGAAAAATAAATAATACCCATACTCACTGTACATGTATCATATCCTTTATTCATAAATCTTGTTAAATATTGCATGCATTCCTCTCAAAATATCTTTATATAATAAAGATATACATCTATCAAACAACGAGAATAAAATTTATATTTCAACATCACATTAATATGTACAAAAAATGAATAGTTAGATATGATGTATATATCTTATTCTATACACTTATTCACTTGTTTTTTAAGAAATCCATTATACTTCTTTGTTGACATGTTTTACTCAGCTGTTTGGTCTGAACATGTATCTCAATTATTGCCTTTTCCTGAATCAACTTTCCACTTACTGGTATGTTTTTACTCCTTGCAACACAAAACCACTCCCATACTCGTTCAGATTTCCGTAAACTGTCCATCGTGCCGTGGCATATTTCCTCTGTGCTTGTGCACTTTTCTGCCATTCGTTTCTAATGGACTCCTTGTCTTTGATTACATTTTGAACTTGCGTTTTACTGACGCTTAAGCTGACTGCTATTTTGCGAGCGGTCTCCTCTTTTTCATTTCTTTCAATGACATTAATCCTTTCTTCCAGTATTAAAATTTTTCTTTTTTTCAGCGGAGGTTCTGCCATTGTTATTAGTGTTGACGTAATAAAGACTATCAGTTTTGATCAGGTTTTGGGGAAATGTGGAATAAATATATATTATGTACCAATGAATGAAACCAAAATACATAATTAACTCATCAAGAAACTCTGAGACGAAGTTTAAATCAACGGTGTTATAGCTCGACAAACAAAGGTTGTGACCATCTGCACCCAGGTAAACAGATGGTGACTTGGTGAAACCCTAACAAAAGAAATAAAAAATAATTTTAAAAAAATCCGGAAATGATTCTCACTTACTAGTATTAAAGACAGTGAGCTCATTCACCCTCCAGGCATTATGGATTAACTGGAAAGACAAACGATGTACTCAAACATACACTGAAGCCCTTTCAAACGATTTCTCACTGGGACATAAGGACTACCAGCATTTTGTGAGTTTTCATAAAGATAAAGAAAAAATACAAACCTCTAAATTGACTGCATATATCCATCATTACTCCCTTTGATGTTACTCTTACTGGCTATTCACATGACTTCGGCACTACAATGGCGGTTAGTGACATGTACTTTAGTCTGGTTTACTGCAGTTTACAAATGACACCGTACGCTGGAGTTGTAAATTTCACAAAACTGGTACTGTAGCAAGACAAATTCTTTTTAAATACTTTATTAGAGCAATCTTTACTATTTATGCAGTCTTTGTTACAAAGGATTAAATGATGGTTGGAGGTGTTTATCTCGATATATGGTTGTTCAACTATAGTGTTATTTAATGTGCACTTTGTTTGCATACTACATATATCCCGAGCTCTAGTGTTTACAAAGGATTAAGTTAAGGTCAGTGGTGTCAATCTGTTTTTTTTTTTTTTTGGCAATGCGGTCGTTCATAGCAGTGTCAAAATGCATATTTTGCCAAGAAATCTCGGTCGCTGGTCGCGTTCAGCAGGTGGTTGTTCAAAACAGAGCATTTATATAGTAAAATCGATCCGTGCATTAGGATTGTGGTCGGAAATGACAGGTGGTCGCTCATAGCAGAGGTCGCTCATGACAGGTTTTACTGTAATCAGCGTAGCTCAAGAACTACTAAGCCCATTCTGTTGTTTGGTGTGAATGTTGTTACATAGACCTACGTGTTTGGTCTGCTTAAATTTGGACAGAGTTATGGCCCCTGTCAATCATCTTCATCTCTTTTTCTTTACATTGGATGCTGTTTGTGTTGATTAAACCTTGAAGGAGTTGGATTTCAAGAATTCACCTTCATTATTTAGTGTTGATTGTAATGAATGTGGCTTTTTGTTATGCACCTATTGGAAAAGCTCTAATTTTATTTTTCCTTGCCTTTTGGAAAGAAATAATGTATGTCGGGTATGCATAATCATCATCATTATCATCCATTATTGCATAATCTATCAGAAATAGATATATGCAGTTTCATAAAACTTACAGCAATAGAAATAAATGTTGGGCGTGGCTATAACCAAACAAAAGCTAATAGCTCTTTAATGTCATCATTTTAACCCAGAGTTAAATCCAGCTTCGAATCTAGTATTGGTTTGTGATGTTGGAAAACAGAAAATAATTTCTTCATATGTTCAGCCTTTCTTGTTCAGTTACTTGTGTCAAATGTCATGTATTTGAAACTTTAATAGCAGCTTAACATTGCAATTATCTCGATCTTATTTGCTTGACATCTGACATCGACGCTTAGGGAAACATTTTTCTGTGGTTGAATGCATGAACATTGGTATGTTATATTACATATATGAGAATGAAAACTAGAGACGTAGTGTTAGTTTAAAAAAAAACTGAAAGCCATGATTAAAAATGTGTTTTTATTTACAAGCTTAAGACATACATATCTCTGTTTCAGTGGATGACTTTATGGGAGGAAGTGATTTCTCAGATGATGATTTAAAGGCACAGAAAGATGACAGTGGAGGAGACAGTGATTATATTGTAGATCAGGATGAGGAATCAGCCAGTGATTGGGAGGCCAATCAGGGCTCACAAAAACGTAAGGTAATTCATTTTCAATTAGAGAAGCAGCACTGTAGACTGTAGATCAGAAAATCCTGGGTTCAGGTCCCAAAATGATCATTGATATTGTGTCCTTGAGCAAGAAAGTTAACCTTATCTGCTTCATATGATACATTTGTAAATACGTACCAGCAGATGCTGTTTACCTTCCAGGCAAGGACTTGCACAATAGACCAGTTATTATTATACCGTAGGTAACATTTGGAACACAGGTCTTCAGTTGTATTTCTGGACATTGTTCTGTACAGATGAATAACTGAGAACAACAGTAGACCATCTTAGGGAACACAGTTGTGTCTTCATTTAGATCTAATAAAGTGTGTGAGTGTATTGGTGTGTGTGTCTGTCTGACTGAATGACTGTTTTAAACTACAGTGGATTGTTGTTACGTAGCCAGAATAAGAAACTAGTTAATGGTTATATGACATTAGGATGAACATGAATTTCAGCTGTGGTCTTTTTAAGGGTAAAGGTAGAATTGCCAGCAGCAGAAAGGTACCCACCAAGAAAGGGAGACGAAAGAGGGGCTGGGATGATGATGATGACGAAGAGGAGGAGGAGGAAGAGTATGTGCCACGGCCAAGCAAGAGACGTGCAGCAGCAGTAGCAGCAAAGAAGGGGAGATTTAAGGAGGTTTCCTCAGATGAGGAAAGTGAATCTGACCAGTCTGATGAACCAATGACACCTGTGAAAAAGGCAAAGAAGAAAATTGACAGCCCACCAAGTAAGCCAAAGCCAAATGCAGAGAAGAAACACAGGCAACGCTGTAGATTTGGAGACAAATGTTATAGGTAAATTAATCTTAACCTCAAGATTTCTCATTTTAAAGTTATTTTGCCCATGTCATTTATATGGCTTTGAACATATAGCATTAGCCATAACCACACTCAAGTCATTTTGTTTGATACTTTGCAGACTTTTCATCAGGCCAGTATAGTGTGGCAAGTCAGTATGGTGTGGCAAGTTAGCATGGTGTGGCATGTCAGTATGGTGTGGCATGTCAGTATAGTGTGGCATGTCAGTATGGTTTGGCAAATCAATATAGTGTGGCAAGTCAGTATAGTGTGGCAAGTCAGTATGGTGTGGCATGTCAGTATAGTGTGGCAGATGAAAAGGGTGTGGCAAGTCAGTATAGTGTGGCAAGTCAATATGTTGTGGCAAGTCAATATCGTGTGGCAAATCAAAAGGGTGTGGCAAGTCAGTATGGTGTGGCAAGTGTACTAATCATTGACTTTTAAAGCCCATTTGCTGCTGTCCTTTCATACCCCAACTACTGCACCTGAACCACAATGCTGCAGTTCAAAGATTTGGGCAAAGATTTTATTTATTCAGCTGGAAAATCATAGACTGAAAAAATAAATTCAGTGCTTGTCAAAGAAGTCTCAATTAAGATTGCTTATCACCAGTTGAAATGGTGAGTAGCATCTCAAATCACCCAGATGCACATTAGTACTATATTTATACTCACTTATAAGACAAATCCAACTGCACAGACTCAGATCGGGGGCCCCCGAGTGGCCAAGTGGTCTAAAGCGCTCACTGTTACAGATCACTGCCATCTCACCTCTGTCTGCGTGGGCTCAGCCAATGTGGGTACATGAGAAAGCTTGCCAGTAACATTTCATGTGTTGGGGATTCTTTCTGGGGTTTTCCCGGCTTCTTCCTCCACCATTTCTACTGGCCGCCATGTATAGCCTATCTTGTGTTGAAAAATGGCATTAAACCATTAACAACAACAACAAGACTCAGATCTGCTGTCACATAATGTGTGGGTAGATTTGGGTCTGTGCAGTTTGTTAGTAATCAGTAGAACAAACAACATAGACCCGGAACTGCAGGTGAATTGTGCTACTGCAGATCAGGATCTTTGTTCTTTGCAGTTGGACTGAACTTAAAAGTGAGTATATATGGTATTTGTCAATGTTTACATAAATTGTTGGCCATTTGCAAAATTACTTCTGTAAGACCAACCAGATTTAATTCTTAGCAAGACCTGAGAAAATCCAAAAGTGATTCACAGATCAAAATGTCAGGAAACCAGGGAAATTAAATGTGTGATAGTGTCAGAAAGTTTAGTGACATACAGCAAAAACAGGGTTTCTTCTTCAGATATATTACTGATCATAATGCCATAATATTACATCCACTGCCTTGCAGATCTAGCTCTCCTGACTTAAACAAAGACAAATGCCATGACTTGTTTTGTTTTAGCAACAGAAGTGCTCAAATGTCATCTACTTTCTAAGATGGTGGTCAGGCTTGAGTGGTCTCCCCTGGGACAGAAGGATCTTTCAATCTACTTCTATGATCTTTCTTGAGGCCTACCGAGTTCACATGTAATTTTTCATCAGTCTTGCGATTCTTGGGAGTTTTCTGAATTTATGGAACTATACTTCTGCTCATTTTGTTTGTATTTATTTGCCTAATTATCAGCTGTGATCATAATCAAGGATGCAGAAGCTCTATTCACACCTTTATTGACTTTTCTTTTTAATTAATCCCTGAATGCAGAAAGATAATCCATTTAAAAGCAAATTGGTAATTCTAGCCATCACAAGTTTTTCACATATTTGGCGCTCTACAGTTTCGTATTTTGCATAGGGTTATAATTTTAAAGAAAAAGAATTTCCCTGGCTTTCCTCACTGATTATACTGGCTATTTAAAAAAGACCATGTATATCTTAGGTATAATTCAAAGAACCTTTAATTCCCTTTATTTTGGTGTATGATTGATGGGTGTAATATGGGTTATTGAGTATACTGGCCTTACTCCAGATTTGCACCTTTCAAAACATGCTAGCTCCACTTGGTCATTTTCAGTTCAGGAATTTCAGAGGTAATTTCTAAAAAAGGAGCCAATAAAGGTCAAAGGTCAAAGTGTAAAATATTTGCCTATTTTTTAATATGGAGGAAGCGAATTTGCTTTCTCATTTATTTTTTTATTTTATTGCAAATAAATGAAAAGAAACAGTTTCACTATATATTTCTTTTACTTATTTAAACAGTTTTTAATTTAAGTTGGCTCTATTCTTATATTCTAAGACATCTAATTTCCCCATAATTAAGGTCACTACATACACAAACATGCCTCATGGCAAATTATGTAAGCAAGAGCAAAATAAGCATAATTAGCTTATTTTCATGCTTAACATCAATATTAATGTACCATTTTATTCAGAACATCAGACATAATGATACGAAAATATAAAAAAATAATTGCATACATTTTTATATTTGTTTTAAGGTGGCACTCTACAGTTTCGTATTTTGCATAGGGTTAGAATTTTAAAGAAAAAGAAATTCCCTGGCTTTCCTCATTGGTTATACTGGCTATTTAAAAAAGACCTTGTATATATTAGGTATAATTCAAAGAACCTTTAATTCCCTTTATTTTGGTGTATGAATGATGGATATAATATGGGTTATAGAGTATACAGCTTGGCCTTACTCCAGATGTGCACCTTTCAAAAAACTGCTAGCTCCATTTGGTCATTTTCACTTTCTGAACTCAGTGGTAATTTGTATAAAAAATAGCCAATAACTTTTTTTACATTTTATATATTTGATAATTCATTCGTTGCACTTTCAGAAGCTAGTATTGTCTAGTCTGGCAAAATGAATTTTCCCTATTTTAATAACTGCTATGGGTAGTGTACTTTAGACTAATTCAGGCTGATTGTTTTAGCACAAGGGAGCATTCATTTTAGTTAGCAGTGTGCTTAGATCATGTACAGTTTCCAAAAGTACAATATCCAGAGAAATATCATCCACATTTCATTAATGTAGCATAGAGGTATGCCAACGTTCTCTCCATTGTGCATGTTTTAAATGCAAAAAACTTCACCTTACATACATCACTCAGTCAAAAGTACATAATAACTGGTGAGTGCCCCCATAGCAACACCACCCTCACCATCACCATCATTGCTGCAAGTAGAATGAGTTAGGACTACCTATTAGGCCAGTACACTGACATTGTATGGTGGCTTATCTTGACGCATATATATATATATATATATATATATATATATATATATATATATATATATATATATACATACTGACAACAATGATCATTCACTCATTACCCAGTACGAGACTTATGCATCAGAAGTCAGACAGTGACAGATCTTGTCTACAGCTCAGGCTGATCCTCAGCTTATACTATCTGCCAATGTGAGTGGGTAATGTGATGTATTTTCCTGATGTATCCAGTCCAAAATGCCACAACCAGAGTATTTCATCACGGTACAGACTACCAGGCCAGTACCAGGATTATACAGTCATCCAGTGAATCATTCCTGAATATTCCAGCAACTCATACAGACCCTGGTACTCCCTATGGTGATATTTCTTTATATCCAGTACTGATTTTAGGTATCTGAGGATAACCAGACCCAGAATATGTCAGCACATTTTGCATTCTCTTGACCTAAGACTTCTACCACTAGGACTGGGTAAGGTGATATGTCTTTTTGGTATAGCCTCAGAACTAGACAGTGTTCCTTGTCCATCCTTGGTTGTGTAATGGATACCCAGAATAGCCATTTCGTTGTCCCACGCTATCCAGGTCCATTGCCAATCGCAGATATGTTGTGAACCTGTAGCAAATCTCCATTCTTGGATACTTATGACCACCTTGTACCTTTTTGGTGAAACTCATTTTAATACCTGGAGATGACCATATCTTAGTATGGACAGACTACCAGCTTTGTTTGCCATTCCTGACACTCTACTTTGTCAGTTTAGTTGCTGCTGCCTTTGCAGAAAGTTTCCTTACACAATGCTCTTATGAGTTTGAGGACATGTGCTCCATCTTCCTACCTTGATCTGACATCAAGGGGGGACCAGCCTTCTGTATATCAACTGAAATAGTCTTTTACTCAGTCAGTGGCTGCAGATTTCCCACATCCATTAATCTCGTAATAAGACAAGCCTTTTACAAAACAGCTTTTATGTTCCAGGTGAGTTGCTGGTATTTTGAACTACTTTTAAAGGCACTTTCCAAACTGGATGGAAGAAGGCTATTAACACTGAGGTCAAAGACCAAGGTCATTGTGGCTGAAGGAAAAATTGGCTTTGCAAAATAACTTTTGTTCTATAGTAAGTTCCCTGACCAAAACGTTTTGGAGGGCTTGTACTTAGGGTAGTAAAGAAATTTGTAGATCTGGTCTAAAGGTCAGAGGTCATGATCAAGGTAATTCTGATATGTTAATAATGGTTTCTGCACATGTGATGTTGCTCAAGCTCTATACCTTGTTCAAAGGTTGAGATCATTGAAATCTGTTTGTTAATAATCTTTAGAGTTAGTTATACCCCACTAATGCTAACGTAGAGGATATTAAACATGGAGTGGGCATATAGTGTGCTGTACAGAACAGTCTTCTTTGGCTTTATATTTGTGTTATGTCCTTTTTTGAATATTGATTGTGCTGAAGTCCTGTTAAAACCTATCCAAACATACTGGCCTATATACATGCATACAGACACTTACTTAAATGGCAATAGTGGCAAAGTTCAACCTTTACCAGCAGCACAACAGGCTACTTTCCCAAGCAGTTCAGCAGCTTTGTAAGAACACAGGTGACTTGGCATCCACTGGATTTGTGGGAGTCAAATTACTTTTCTGTGAACCATGTCAGTGTCATGTACTAACATTATCTCCAATCTCACATATAATTTGCTGCTGCTTCATGTCTGCCTGGAGACAGGACTAATCCAGAGTAAGGGAACTCCCACTTCCTCGTACCTGTTCTCCTAATGTATTATAATTGCATGACATGTTCTCAGAAGAAACTAATTTGTTGCTTTGATAATACTTGCTTGATGCTAATATAGGCACATCCTGCTAAGCCCTGGAAGAGCATTTACATGCATTCCAGTAGTGACTCACAGTTGATGGGAGTTGGCATCAGTCCCTCCATTAAAGAGATCATTCTTGTCTGACTTCCACCTTGGTAGCAGATGACACTTGTCAGCACTTCCATGGCTTAAACAATACAAAAGACATTGGTGAAAATCTGTGTCTTAGATTGGGAGGAAGGATTTTGGATGTAGTAGATGTACTTTTAATGTATTATGGTTGCTCTAAAAGTTGATTTTTAATTCCTTTGTGATAGTGCTAATTGATGATAATGGTGTACCAGAGAAATAGGCAGTGTTCCTAAATACACATTACTGCACTGTGTACTACTTACTGTATACATATTGTATTAAAAAAGAAAGTATACACAGTGTATTAATCAAGCTTTGCCAATTTTACTTTATTGTGACTCAGTAATATTAGTTGAATTTCCTTAGTATTTGACTAAGAATGCACATTTATTTGCATATAATAAACTGTATGAGAAACTTGGCACTTGTAGATCCACATTGCACATGTTCACAGTCATAAGCATTGAGTATACCAGGTAATTTGTAGTTGCAGGAAAAGAAGAATGGTTAGAAATAGTTCAGAATTGTTTTTTGTGACAAAAGCAAAGAAAAAGTTGAGATATGGCAAAAACAAATTGAGCATATTGTATCTTTATCTGGCTATAATATGAGTTCCCATTCAGTTCTCCAATGCATCCAACTTCTGCAATATTTTCACATGAGCTGTATCGAGTTTACATTATGTTTTGATCAAAATAATGAGAGTAATGTTCTTAACAGCCCTTACAGTCAAACAATACTCTTTCTGTGACTATGATGATTATTCAGTTGTGATGTCTTCCTCCAGAGATATGCTTTTTTCAGTTAAGGCAGTTACCAGCGACATATAAGTATTGAACTCATTTCCTGTCTGCATAAACACAAGGCCTATACAGATTCAGATGTGTATAAAGTACAAAGGTACATGTATTAGCCACAGTGGTTTGCATAGTGTGTGCATTTGAGTAAAAAGAAGTACAGTGTATTTTTTTTTGGGTGAGAGGATTTGATTTGGTCTGGTGCTTTCTGGCACAGCAACACATGTAGGTTATTTCATGCAAAGGTAATCATAGTAATGTACCTTGCCCAAGCACACACCATGATAGTTGACCCAGGGCTGAGAGGGAGAGATGCTGGATATCGTAATTTTACATCACAGCTTGGCACCACTATTTGCCCGCTGAAATTTATATTTGGAATATGAATTGTTCATATAAAAAATTCTTGCTTTTTCTGAGTGTTTGCTTCCTGAATCTCTTTATTATAGATAAATTGATGCCTGTGCAAGTTGATTTGAATGCTTTTCATAATTCTTGGTTTTTCTGAGTATCTGCTTCCTGAATTTGTTTAATGTACACATAAATTGATACCTATGCAAGTTGATTTGGATGCTCTTCTAAATTAAAGGAAAAATCCTACCCACAGAGAAGAATTTTGCCACCCTGGGGATGAAAGTTTTGAAGAGAATTCTGAAGATGAAGGCTTACCTGACTGCCCATTTGGAGAAACTTGTTACAGGTTAACTTTTAAACTTTGCTTTTCGCTTTTTTATTTTATGAAGGGGAGACCAGATGTTCCCATGTCTCTACATACATCCCATATTCCATTTTCACTAGATACCTTTTGAAATCCTGCATGGACTGAAATGAAATTAGATACAGAAGTAAATATCAAGAAGATTTAGCTCCTGTTCAGTTTTTATCAAAATTCTAACAAGTTGTGTGATATATATGCTTGCTTCATAAACTTTGTTTCCTCCTGATAAATTTTGAAGGATCTCATGGATTCAGACCAATGGAGCTTTTTATAATGAACACCTTGTAATTTCAAAATTTGTTATGACTTCTTTTTGTTCATTTCAATTCATTAACTGTTGAAGTACTTCATTAATTGCTGAGTCAGTTGGCATTGTTGACATTATTGATGTATGCACGAACAGATACAGTTACATCATCTGCATTTTCTCTGAAAATTGTCGGAATAATAAGGTGAAACACTAACCTCCTCTTCCAGTCTCTTCTCATTTTTTTGCAAATTATATCAAAGACTTGAACAAGATGGTGTAGTGTGTAATAAGACAGCAGTTTTTTGTCTTGCCTGTTCTTGCCAAGGTATGGCATAGGCATTACACAGTCCAATAGCAGCAGAGGCATGGTTAGGTTTTTGATCAAAGTGTTTCTGTATGATTATACATATCAATCCTTGTACATTGATCACTGCAGTGCTTGAACTGTTGAATCAGTAAGCATTGTTTTTTATCTTATGGCACCCTAACCAACTGTTACTGAGAAAAGGTTGTCATTTGAAATTCTTTGTTCAGATATTATAAATGTTTTTCTCTTCTTCATTCATCAAAATCTTTGGATTGATTGTTGTAAGGCAAGTACAAGGTAATTTTTGAAAAATATCAGGTTTTCAACTAAAGTTTTCCTATATGATCAAACCCTTTGCAATAATATTTTAACTGTAGAATCAGCAGGCATTGACATTTATATCTTTTCACCTTTTCCTTCCTTGGTTCATATCAAGGGCAAGTTCAAAGTTATTTCAGCATCTTTCTTAAGTTTCTGGTTATAGTTTTTACATGATTGCCCTAAGGTGGAGTCTACTATAAAGTGATGTCCCTCCATCTCTGTACAATAACACATGTTATCAACCATCTACAGCTGCCAAACTCTTTGGATGGCCTGCACTTGGGGTATGGAAGAACTCTTTTTCAGAGTCAAATGGTGAAAGGCTGATGTGACTTACAGAAGAAGAGAATTGTTTCTGCACAATAACATTAGTTTTGCATCCAGGGGTCACATGCAACTAGCACAGTGGAGAAATAGTTTGGAATAAGATCAGTTTTGTTCCCTATCAGGAAAAGCTCAGTCATTTGCAAAACTTGTCCAGAATAAAAGGCAGAGATTTTTATGAGCAACTTAGGATAGATCATTTGCCCAAAATTATGTTCAAAATCATAAATTAGCAGATTGCAAATTTAGGGGATTGGATTACATTACCAGTATTTTTGGAAGTTGCTGAACATTTAATCAGTTGATGCGTAAAGTTATGCACGCAGCTCTTGGTCATAATAAATTCCAGTGACCTAATATTTTTGACTCAAATATCCATACATTATAAACTACTACTTTTCTTTCTGTCTGGATAATTCATGTCCTGATGAAAATTATATATTGTCTTGAATTGGTATAGTTACTCATAAATAATAAAGGTGCTGTTCAGAAAGGTATCTTAATTGAATGTTAATTGAAACATAAGAAGATATATTTTTTTTAAAAAATCAGTTTTGTAATGTTGAAGTTTCTCAAGAAAATCAGAGATAGTTTCAATGCATGTACTTAGTAATTCAGAAGAATAGATAAACTTGTCTGGGATTCATGGAAAATCTTACTGGCCAGTTGTGTCCATCCCTTTGAGAGACTCCTGTTTTGTTTAGATTTTTAAACTTTTGGGACAAAAACCTTTCTGAGTTGATTAAACAGAAATCACTAGACAAATGAAATTGAATAGAATTATTGTTATTCTTATGTGAATATGATTAAATTTTAAGTTATTACAGCATTTATTCCATTTGTTTTTTACATTTTTGAATTTTTGTGACTTATTACTACAATTTAGCAACAAACACTTAAAAGAGACAAATACAATTTATCATGTATGTTTGTAGTTGTATGTAGATGGTTTGATTTTTATGCTATTCTTGCAATTTTCCCACATGTCCAAGATCAGACAAATGTCAAACTTGTCTTCATTTTTGCAAAGCAAAAACTTTCTTTATGCTGCTTGAATTGACCAAACTGAAGACTGAAACTGGAAGAATTTTTTTTTTATCTTGTCATGTACAAGTGTGCAGAATGACATTACTTACCTAATAAAAGTGGGGGAATTTTTGTTGCTGTCAGATTCAAATCCTGTCCAGTTGCCCATATTATTGACTTGATTTATGACCAATCCTGCTAATTTCTGAATTAAAAAGAAAAGAAACAAGAATTGATATCAGTTGGTCATTCCCTATTGTTTCTACATCCCAGATCGAATGCAATTGGCTGTTTTGGACAAACATATTGGGGACCCAGGGAAGGCACTTTTAATTGTGGAGTAGTCATCCATAGATGTAGTTTAGAATTTTGTATCATTTTCATACAAACTTTATGAGTAATCAGAGTACCCTAGCATATGTTTTTAAAAACTGCCTTCCTTGTGTATCATATGCGTATAAATGGAACAGCTTTTAAGCAATGTGTTAAAATTAAAATATATATGTAGTTCAGTTAAATTGATATATATGCAATGTTATATCTGTTTAATTTTGGCTGTGCTTGTTTCTATTAATGCATCCATTGTTCCAAATCAGATGTTGAATTTAGTTTGGAACTTGATTTTAGATAGTCCTTAATTGAAAGTAGTGTTATTTTTAAGAAGTGCCAAAAATGTTGATTCCATTGTCAGGCCAATAAGTAAACCTTGAAAAGATAAATTTCATCCACAATAAAAGCTTGAAAAATGCCTGGAATTTTTTGTTTCAAAAAGTGTCACAACTCTGTACGTCACAAACTTGTACTAAACTTTGTAGATGGCCTGCATTTGGAGTAAGGAGGAAAACTTTCAAAATATTATAGGTCATGGTTATATACTGAAGGAAGAATAGTGGTTCCACAAAAAACAACAGTTCAAACTCTGGGTGATGGCTTGCGTGTAGAATGAGGAGGAAGCCTATTGATTTCAGGGTCAAAAGGTCAGTAGTAAAGGTCACTGTAGCTGAAAGAAGTTTATGGTTTATGGATGTTATTCTGCAAAATAACTCAAGTTCTACATTATACATATCTTGTTGATGGCTTGCATTTGAGATGATGTCAATTGGTTAACTGATGGGATCACTGACTTAAAGATGAGAAATGCTTTTTGCGTCACAGGCCTGGACCAAACATTGTGGATGGCTTGCACTTTGGATAAGGAAGAAACAGTTAGTCAAACGACATGGGATCATATCTGCAAAAAGAGGTTCTGATTTCCTCATTCAGGTGGAACAAAACTTAGACCAATGATCCACTCAATTTAGTGGTAGACATTCCAGCATCCAGTTTTACAGGATTTCCATTTCTGGTTTGACAAGTTCCTCCTTCATGACTGACTATTATCTGGGAAACCTTGCTGGAAGGTATTCAATACTTTAGTTGTGCAGATAATTGCACAAACTGGATGACCCTTCACTTTGTTATGTTGCTGCATATGGGTAACCAGAAAGTGATTGTTTGCTCTCACTTCTTATTGAATCCCTCAGGAGCTGGCTCAGCAAGACCTAGTTTGTATACTTAAGTGCAGCTTGAAACATGAAAACATTTGCAGCCCTCAAGAACAACTCCTCCTCTTGGTACAGGCAAGGAAGCAACACATAACTCCCAAAGTCTTGGCATCTTGGCTCAAGTAGGTGATCAGCTCAGCATGCACATTCATCTCACGGGATCAGATATGCCCAGTGAAAATTTTAGCTCATGAGATTGGAATCATCGCTTAAAGCCTTAATTTGCAATGCAGTGTTTTGATTCCAGAAATTATTGAGGTTGTTGACTGGCATGTGCAGTTAACTGTTAACTATTCTTGAAAATGGAACTAAATGAGGCTGCTGACTGCTTAGACAATTACCAGACTTCATTTACAGCACAACCTCTTCATGGGCATTGGGTTTATAGCATTTGTTAGATTCATCTGGAAAAATTATTTGGTTATTAAATGTCACTTGTTCCTTTTTACTTTTGTAATGCTTCATGGTTTCACATGTTGCTTGCTAATCCTTGATTGTGTTGCCTCATTTGGAGAGTTGTTTTTCCTTCACATGATGACCCAAGTGATAATATCTTCCAAAGGATAATAGAGGTCAGATGCTGAAGTATTTGCTCCTCCACTTGCCAGTTTTCCTGACAGTAATTTTACTGGATAGTATATTAAATGGAGCAGAAAATTGTTGTTTTAAATGGTTTCTTTGAGAATACTTACCTGATTACATTTTAATGAAGACTTCAACACCTCCCAGCAGAAATGAGTATCCTTGATGCTGTTCTCAAGCTGAAACTGATAAATATCAGTATATGCATGGCCTGTTAGTGATCAGAAGGGGAGAGTTGTAAGAGTTGCTTTCCATAGATATTGTTTTTTAGTTGTATATCATATAGACAGGAACATGTGATATATATGTAATATATTTTGGTACTTTCATCTGTGATTGAGGTGTTATGAATACCTGACTTTTGTCATGATTGTAATTGAGTGTAATGAATAGTTTTTTTGCCTATCTGACATTTGTCATGATACTGTTTATTTGCCTATCTGACATTTGTCATGATACTGTTTATTTGCCTATCTGACATTTGTCATGATACTGTTTATTTGCCTCTCTGACATTTGTCATGATACTGTTTATTTGCCTATTTGACATTTGTCATGATTTTAAGTAGTTAACAAGATCTTGAGTTCAAGAGTTAGTAGAATTTTTCCATTTGAAATCTGGTTTTCCCAAAAAAATATATTGTGTTGTAAGTCAAGTGGATTTTTTTATATGAAGGGGACTTATTAAACAGTTGTTCAATCCTTTTTCACTTCAGTCTTAGGGAATCTAAGGTCATTTTGTAGTTTTGTTGAAACATAATTTTTGAAGAATTATTTTCAATTATTAAATTGTAATTACAAAGTGCTTATTGACTTTGGAGTAAAACATTACTTTGGGATTACTGAGAATTCATTCACCAAAATTCAGGTTTATAGCATTGTGGAATATTGGGACATTCGAGACATTCAAGACTTGGTACATTAGGACAATCAAAATGTGGTACATCAGGACATTAAAAAAACTTGATACATCAGGGCATTCATGGTTGTTGAAATTTATTTGGAACTTATTCTCAATGCTGCAAGTGTCTCTTAAATTTTTTCACTTTGTAATTTATAAATAATTATTTGTTGATTTTACTAGTAAGACTTGTTGGTTTTGCTTCTTTCTGTTTATATAGTTTATGACCTTCAGTCACAAGAAAAGATAAAAAATGTTGTCCCTCTGGGAGGGCTAGATTTGATAAAATAATGGAAGGTAATTCCAAATGTTAATGTGATTCGTTAAGAATTCTTGGACGATCCTAATTTGTAATTAAAAATTTCTTTTCGAATTTAACCACTAGTCTATGAAATTAAAGTACCTCAAAAAAGTGCAGTCTCATATAATATGGGTATAATCATGATTTCAGTTCATGAAGTTTGAAACTGAAGGCACCTTAGTATAAGGATACCTTGCTTACAATGCATTGTACTTTTGTGGCTCCCCTGAACAGTATTATAGTGAGGAACTACTGTATATATTCACTTATAAGTAGAATCAAACTTCCAACAACTAATTAATGCACCATCAGATTAGACTCATTGTTTTGTTCTACTGTTTATTCCTAACAAACCACACCAACCCAGATCTGCTGGCTCATTACGCTCCAGCAGATATAAGTCTGTGCAGTTTGCAGTTGGACTCACTTACAAGCAAGTACTGTAATTAGTCTTCTTATAATTATTAAATATTCCTTGTACGTTTTTTTCTTCAGTCGGAATCACACACTCTTTACTACTTTTTTTGGTATGTAAAAGACTAAGTTAAATTTTCACCCTTTAAAATAGAACTGATTACATATGGAATTCCATGATCAGAATATGGTTCATGGATTACAGTGAAAGAAATACTGTAAGAGATACTTCCCTCTTCTATATATTGATGTAGTGAAAAATGCACAAAATTAGAATCCAGACCAATGATCTCTTGTACAGAAAGTGATTATTGAAGTCATGGTTTCATCTTCTTTACAGTAAAGAACATTTTAGAAGTTAAGTGTTGTAATAAGTTCCAAATTATTCATTCTGGAACATTCTCTTCTGTGAATTGGACTTATATGTTTACTGTTTGATTCAGATGTTTGCTGATCCATCTTCAGTCAAGGTCTCTTTAGTTAGGGGAATTTCGTTCCTCTTTATCCTGATATTAATTGTTTAAAATGAAATTTTTCTACTATTCCTGTTATGCTGGCAATATAAATACATGCATCTGGGAATACAGAAATGATGACAATACAATATTGATAGTGATGTGATGTGTACAGAGGTGATATTGGTGGTGATCATTATGGAAATAACAGCATTGGTGATGAAGTTGATGGCAAAGACCTAATGATAAAGCATTTTTGTTTTATACAGAGTTAGGCATAAGTATTCATAGTATTTGGAATGGCATTGGTGCTTGTTATCCTTTTATTTGTAAACCCTATTCATGCAGAACTTCCCATTAGTTCCATATATTGACCTGTATTGACACCTTGACCTGTGATCATAGCTTTAGTACCTATTTCATTGTAGAACAAATCCCAAGCACCTGCAGGAGTATAGACATCCACAACCCTACAAGAAAAAGGTTGACACTGAGGATGACAAGGATAACAAGGAAAGCAAAAAAAATCAAGGTAGGGTCTGATGAATGTTATCCCTACAAAAAGTGTCTAAGACATCCACCATTCTAAAAGAAATGCTTTCCATCTAAGGGGGACAACTGAAAACAAGAAATGAACTACAGTACAAATATTTACATGGAAAGGAATTGTGTTATAGGGCTTTTCCAGTAAAATCTACTTGGGACCAAGGGAGGGTAGTTTCAGTGGGAAATAGTCACACATAGATGCAGTCAGGAATTTGTGTAATACTTTCATATGAACTCTTTCAATGCAGTGTGTCACTTATTAGCTGATACACATGTACATCTGATTGCATTAATTTTTTTTTCATTGTATACAGATATTTAGCAATACTAAACAGTTATGCTGATGGCAAAGATGTTTTACTTGTCAGATATTTCCAAAAAACTTATAAATTTAAACCTGACATAATAAGAGGGAAAATATGTACTGCACATGAAACAATTACCGGTTGGGCAATATACAAAATGTATGTTGTCATTTGCTAGCATATAAACAACTGCCAGCTGCAAGTCTAACATACAAATTGGGAGTAGGGTTGTTTTATATTGATTTTATCAGATGGCATTGTTTTGATTATTGTATACTGTGTAGAGACTTAGAAATTTTTTAAACATCGCAGCCTTGGACATAGGTACATTGAACTGTTTTGTGTATTTTTATGTCATTTTCTCCAGGTAGGAAATCTCTCA
The DNA here is from genome assembly GCA_028554795.2 of Sinohyriopsis cumingii. Classification (NCBI taxonomy): domain Eukaryota; kingdom Metazoa; phylum Mollusca; class Bivalvia; order Unionida; family Unionidae; genus Sinohyriopsis; species Sinohyriopsis cumingii. Next base: position 166,855,698 of record CM068824.1, on the reverse strand, counting down.
TGGCCGGAGACGATGATGAGGCTATAAATACATACGATTATGAAGACAGTTTCATTGATGATGATGCTGGTAAAGATGGCAGTGAATCAGGAAGTCAGTATTCAGATGAGGAGGAAGAGGATATTACTAATTTGAGAAAAAAAGCCAAGCAGTTCATGAAAAATGAAAAAATGGCACAGAAAGTGAAATGAAATTGTAGCATCTGATTCAAAACCTGGATTAGGCAGCTACATGTATTGAGGATATAAGATGGGAGATAAAATGTCTAAGCTTGTCTAGAACTAACACATACATTTTCATTGTTTGATGTTAAAGATGTAGTGCTGGGAGTAAAACAGGTGATTATACCATGCACTTTGATCAAGATCTGTTGCAGTGTAAGTTTCAAATGAAACTTTTTCATCAGAATTGTTCATTTATGACAGTTTCCTCATTCATTTTCAAGGTTTGACAAAAGTTTGGGAGAGTACCATGTTTGGACCCCCTTTGTTGAGGACACCAACTACATTGGGCCAAAATCATAATTTCTTGCCTTGTAATGTTTGGATATCATTTTAAAACAAAACTTTTTATGTACAAATGTAACTCAGCAGTGATAGACAAAATAGGCAAATACTGCTTTCAAAAAGTTGGGGAATAGCAAGCTTGTAATAAGAAATATCTTTGATAAGTTCTATGTAGTATCCAAATTGATCAGAATTGGGAGCTGTATTTCACTATTCATTTGCTCGCTGACACTGATATAATGAATAACGTTAAATTACTTGCCTGTGCATATGACACCTCATGTAAAGGCATTAGAACTATATATGTCACCCTTTTTTAAAAGAGATAAAGTGAATATCTTGAAGAATTTTTTAAATGTATCCATGGATAATACTAACACCTGCACTGATTTCACAGAATAATAATTTTGTTTTTTAAATAGCAAATAAAACAAACATTTTTTCATATGTTTTATATGGTTTGAATATTTTAGTTTTCAAATAGAATTTAATTTGCTGTTGCTATAATCAGCATGTGACCTGGTGCAAGTTTTAGTATTATCCACAATGGAGGTATTACAAAAAAAGTTTCAAGGTGACTTTCATTTCAACATTTTTCTCCTGTAATAATTGGTTGACCATTTTTCTTTCTGCATTTGACGATGAGATTTTCTCTTTGCAGGTGAGTAACATAGTGTTATATTTAAATTGTATGCATTATACCCATGTCCACAACCCAATGAATAGTTAAATATGGTTCCCCCAATTTATTTACAAAATTTAAGTTGTAAATGTAACTTGTTATTTTTATGTTTCAGTAAATGAATATAATATTTTAATGTTTTCAGACAGACAAATAAATAATTAGTTTTTCTCATCCAAAAACATGCAGAAAATACAGTAAATTTGACAGAATTTTGGGGACAAGGTTTAATTGAAATTTCCCCGCTAGATGTCTTAATGGCTCATTGTTTATGTCATTTTAGTACTCTCTGTTTAGAACTAACTCATCAGTACACTGCAGCTGTCATACATTCTGTTACATAGAACCATGTTTAAGATCAAGTCCATGTCATACCACAAACGCATTTTGTCTCAGATTTGAGATTCATGATATAAATTCAAATTGTGTTAATCTCATATCATCTGTAATAAAAGCTTTTGTTTTTAATACCATGTAATATTTGTATTAATTCTCATAATCTATCACAGCTTTATATGAGAGCTTTCCCTGCTTATTTTGTCTCTGTTGATTTTTACCAGCTTTTTGATAGCTTGGCTTTTGTTGGAATAATGTAAAGAACATAATAGTAGAAAAGTGAGACAAAGATATCACTTTTATGATAAAATTATCATCATCACTTTTGTCTTGGTTTTGGTTCAAGTTTTTGCTTATATCTTTTTACCTACTGTATATACTCACAATAAGCTAAATAGTTTAGGAAAAAATAAAAGCTTGAAGCGGGGGGGGTCAGCTTATCCATGGGCCTAGGTCTGAACTGAAAAATTTTAATATTTATTTTGTTGACTACCATAATAGCTGTAAATCTTGGAGAATGAGAAAATATTTTTTCCCCATGTCCTATGACTTGTATGCATGTAAGTAAATACATTTTCGGTGTCGTAACACTTTGTATGTGCATACTTTCTGATTTCTCCAACATGACATTAATTAAATAAAGGTAAATAAAGACTTCACAATTCATGGGCCGGTTTGAGTTTACCCAGGAGACCAGCTGTACTATAATGTATAGTACTTACATAGTGCGAATCTTGCTTAGTGTCACTTAAATCTTTGTTTATTCCCAAAAATATTTGATGCAGATTTTGATTTATTCATTGTTTCTACCACGTGACATTCTTCCAGATGACATTTCATCTAGACATACTTAGCTGTTTCATTTTTGTTGATTCCATGTGCTCACAGGTTGCAATTTTTCAGTGATATAAGAAATCCTAAAAATTGGGGTAATCGTTATGAAAAGGTATACACATTTAATTGTGCAAGGCACATAACTGGCATCTATTCACATAACTCTAATGTTCATGAAAGAATGGTAATAAAAAGGCTAAAATTCTTAATAAAGATCCACTACGATCATCATCAATCTATTTTAGTTTTGATTTGGCTGAACAAAATCATAATTTTCCACACACTGGAAAGCTGGTTGTTTTGACATCTCCTTTATTTATAATTGGCGGATTTGTCTTTTGTTACAGCAATCCAGGTCAATTAATTGTTAAAACCCTGAAACTTGCTTGAGTTAAGAGAGAATTTTGATCAGTGGTTATACTGGAAAGCTGGTTGTTTTGACATCTCCTTTATTTATAATTGGCGGATTTGTCTTTTGTTACAGCAATCCAGGTCAATTAATTGTTAAAACCCTGAAACTTGCTTGAGTTAAGAGAGAATTATATTACCTTTCACTCCATAATATTAGCAAGATTACTGTAGCTACATGAAATGGGGTATAAGGTATTTACATCAAAGCAAACTACATCTCAGAGTTGATGGTATTACAATAATTTTCAAAGCATTATTTCTGAAACTTTATTATTGTATTTTGGAGATATGATTTAAATTTAGTGCTGTGGTGCCTGTGAGTCAGCCGGGTGGTCTAAAGCGCTCTCCGTTACGGATCACTGCCATCTCACCTCTGTCTGCGTGGGTTCGAGTCTCAGATTCTGTCAATGTGGGTATGTGAGAAAGCTTGCCAGTAGCTTCTTGTGAGTCGGTGGTTCTTTCCGGGGTTTTCCCGGGTTCTTCCTCCACCTTTAATACTGGCTGCCATGTATAGCCTATTGTGTGCTGAAAAATGGCATTAAACCCTACAACAACAACAACAACAAATCCTGTGAGTCAAATCCATGGGATGTGCTTTATTTAGCGCAAGCTGCAATCTTCTGTGTCATTGCAGTGGTGCCATTATATAAATATGTTAACAAGGCTAAATGCTTCATTGTCCATTGTTGTCATGCTGGAATCACATTTTAATGAGTTAGGTATTTACAGTTTCAAGACAAAATAAAATTATAATTACTGGTGCACTGATACAAAATTCTAATAAATAATGCATAAAGAAACAATAATTAACTAGAGTCAAAAGGGAGAGATACTGTTATAGCAACCCACAAATGGTCAAATCTTGTCATCATCCAATTAAATTATACACAAATCTGAATTAGGCAGAAACAATAAGAAAACAGAAAATTAAATAAACTTATTTACTTTTAAAACAAATTATATTACCTTATAACATTTCCATGTAATAATCACACATGCCAACAACAAGAGAGGTATATGCGTAATTTTTTATATATAAGTTTGCCTAAATAAATGCATTTTTAATGTGTGCATCTTGTGATGTTGTCTCCAACTTGTGGGTTGGCTTATGTGAGGGTCATGCACTTTTTAATGTTTATACCTGTTCAGTTTGGGATGTCACCTTATATGTGAATGAGCTTATACCCGTATATATGCAGTCCTTCATGAATTTTGTTTATACTGGAAAAGTCTCTGTATGAAGGAAAGACAATTTATTGTGTGACAAATCTGTGCACCCCATTTGACTTTGAAGTTGATGTTAAATGGATCAAAGCAATAATCTGAGTATGTGTTCATCATGAATGTCATAGCCTACAGTTTTAAAAAGTCAGTTTTCTACAAGTCAGGCCTCAGGTCCTCTTGTCAGATCTAGTTCTCTCAACACATTCAAATCACCAATAGTGCATTGCAAACTAGATCAAAGATGTAACATTGTCAAGAGAGCAGAGACATATTTTTAAATACTATCTTCTCTGTGAATGCATTTTGGATCCATTTTAAACATCAACAAAGCAGGCTCAGGAATGGTGGGTTGCAGGTTTGAATCCTGCCACAATCAATCTATGCTGTTATGGTGTGTCTTTGGGCAGTGCACTTTACCACCATTGCTTGAGCACTATGTAATGTGCCAAGATACTTTAAACACCAATCCGTCAAGGTATCAGTCATCAGATCCTAGTTTCAGATTGTTTCAAGACATATGCTGGGCTTGAACCTTGAGCTAGATATTATTATCTTAAAACATTTGAATTCAATGTACCATATATACTTGCTTATAAATTGTGTCAAACTACAAGCAGCAAAGATCCTGATCTGTCATAGCATCATGTACCTGCATATCAGGGTCTGTGTTGTTGGTTCTACTGATTACACCTAACAAACTGCACAGAACCAGATCTGCTGGTGTATTATGCAACAGCAGATCTGGGTCTTTGCAGATTGCAGTTGGACTTGTCCTATAAGCAAGTATATAAAGTATCTGCTTTTCTACAGTTTGTGAAAACGCCGACATTACATGGGGATGTATATAGATCATAATAAAGGCATTTACCATGAATGTAAATATTGCAACATGCTTACCTTCCATTAAGGGTCTAATATGTTATAGGTTTTAAAAATTTAATTCAAATTGTCGTTTGTGTAAAAATTTTAATCCTTGGTCGTCTGTGCTTTGATGTTAATAAAAGACCATGGTCTTTGGAGTTTATTTGTACAGTTTACCGCCACATCATGGCATTTGTACATCTTACATCAATCACTTTGAATATGTAAAGAGTAATATACATTATGTATTGGTGCATGTCTTTGTACATAATACAGTGACAGTATCATTTATTGGAACTGAGATGCCGAATATATCAGTGCATTGTATTTTGTGTCATTGTAATTATTTAGAATAAAGATACAAGATGTAGTCTGACAATTTGTACTTACTTTATTTTAAGCATTTTGCAGATGGTATCACTTTTTGGGCAGTAGAGAAGACAGTCCTGTCAATATTAAGGTTTTGTATTTTTTTTTAATTTTAGTTTTTGAAAGTCATATACTAATTGGGTATTGTTTACAGGTTAAACATCAAGTTCCACCAAATCCTTCTTTATATACACTAACTGTGTCCAGTTAAGATGATTGCATGCATAACATTTAGTTATATGACTGTTTATATAAACTAACCAGGGGCCCCAAGTGGCCGAGTGGTCTAAAGTGCTCTACGTTACGGATGACTGCCGTCTCACCTCTGTCTGCGTGGGTTCGAGTCCAGGATTCGGCCAATGTGGGTATGTGAGAAAGCTTGCCAGTAGCTTCTCGTGGGTCAGTGGTTCTTCCCAGGGTTTTCCCGGGTTCTTCCTCCACCATTAATACAGGCCGCCATGCATAGCCTATCATGTGCTGAAAAATGGTGTTAAGCCTCACAAAAACAACAACAACAATATAAACTAACCACATTCTAACAGTGTCAATCAAAATAACATGGCCATAGGCTGCTGTGCTGAGTCAAATGTTTAGCACAGGATAAGGACCATTTCATCGAGTTGAGTATCATATCAAGTGTGAGAATTTTTGTGATTAGATTTGAGTATATTTTGACTATAATACAAAACTTCATTGAAGGTTAGAGTCAGATGTCTGTATTTTGCATGTGTCAATAAATTATCACATAGCATAAATCCCTGACTATTCCAATCACAAGTGCAAAGAGAATCATTACGTAACAGCACCTAGAATGGCAGTGATTGGACCAATGGGAAAAGTATGTGGGCCACCTGTTGTAGGTTTCACTATATAACATATACAATTGAAGTTTTTCATGACTTGACAGATTCATGTGCAGTTTTCATCAAAATGTTCACCATTTGCTTGAAAATGCTGTCACCAGAAAAGAACCTTAATCAGTGACATTCAGATTGTATGAATTAAATACCAAACATCTGTACTACGCAGATTAAAGAACATGTTCCAAAACAATACTTATGTATTTCATTCTGCAGTCTATTTATGGTCCTTTAAAACCACTTATGTCAGAAAAAAACACAGATCCTTTGTAGATATTGTGAAATTGTGTATCATATAGCATCATCAAAGAATCATTAAGCTACAGTAGGACAAATGTAGTTCTGATCCAGTTCTCAAAAATATTGTAAATTTATGCTCCAACTGTATTCTGTCAAATGGACATAGTGTTACCAATGGATCATGTCCATCCATCCAGTACATGTACTTGTGCATTGCCAAGTTCATTTAAACCAAACAACTTCTAAAGAACAATGGATTGAAACACTATTTAGAATATTGCTTTAGGAGATAATTTGATTTTCATCAATTGTGTTAAATTTTCACCAAAGTTAACGGCCATTGCTGCTGAAATATTTGCCCATGTGTCTCATTCTTTTGCTGCTCAGTTACTTTTGAAGGATGTAACCAAATGTGGTATTGGGTTATATATCAAGAATAGATATATAAATTTTGATGTTTAATATTTCAATCCAAAATTGACCAGAGATACAGCCCTTGCATTGGAATTGTAATGTTGCATCTTGAATCGAACCATATTAACATATTTTTGGGAGCATCCTTGTCATCTGGACATTTGTTTTAGTCACTTGATCTGTATGGAAGATAACTCCACATATAACATATTTTAATGTTTCCAGACATTTTGCTATACAACTTGGTTCCCATGCTACCTGGAAATTGTTAAGAGAAAGAATTGGTTTATTCCGAAAGGGAAAAGACTTGGAATTTTGCAAATACTGACCAAAACTCAGGGAAAACGGAATTTACAGGAGCCAAATAAAAAAAATACATAATCAAGTCGTAACTAAACAGATTAAGAGTTAAATTTATTTAGTTCTTCATGGAATTTTTTGGGAGGTTGCACAAGTTTTTAGTTTCTGTATGAATAATTTGAGTGCTAAACATATTTGTATAGTCAGTCCAAGTGCTTAGGTAATTTAATTGGTCAGTAGACTTGTTGCCTCTTAGTCCAGACCATATTGGTATCTTTTTTAAATTTTTGTTGGTAGAAGTATGACAACCTAACATCACTTTGTGTCAGTTCAATGTTTGATCATGGTGAGTGTAAGAGAAAAATAATAAAGCTTTTCTTTCCAAGTTCCCCTCTTATTATCTAAGTTAATGAATATGTATTTTTAAAAGTCAGCTTTGGAGTGAATTTAACTCTTGGACATTGCTAAATGCTTCAGGTAAGATTTCTACAATAAAATTCTGGGAACCCCATTCCTAGAACTGGCAATTTTTATCGTGAAACAAGTATTTTGGGGGAATGTTTGACACATGGTCTTATGATTTCAAACCTCCTGTCTCTCATCACTCATATTTTTGTTGCAATTTATTTTCGGTATCCTTTATAACAGATTTTTAAAAATAAATTCTGGGTTTGTGTACAGTGTGAACCATAATTTGTTATATAATTTTGTTCCTGTTTTGTAGAGAAGTTGCCTTCTTAATAACACCAGTAGTAGAAGTTGCTGCTGTTGTGTTCTTGACATTAAAACAGCTTTATTTCTTCTTTACATATGTTACCTGATTATAATATCTTAGAAGAACTACCACTGCCTTGCAAATTCAACCCTTCCAGATTAAAACTTGTTTGCTTAAAAGCTAAAAGTTATCTGCCCATCTAGTTGGCAGTTAGAATGATCTCTTGATTATTATGATCAGGTAAGTATTGTCAAGAAACATATTTTAATAGAAAAAAATGGGGTTTTAAATAAACAGTCCTGAAAATGAAACAAATTTATTTGTTTATTCATCATTCATAATATAAATTGGAGTTGCTTTTTAATAATTATGCTTGTTACTTAATGGTTTTTCTGGAATAAATGTGCCCTATGATCATGTAGCAATGTTGGCTTTTCATCAAATTACAGTTTTGTTATGTTTTGATGGATTGGAATCTTGAAGCATACTCACCAAGGAGACATAAATCAACAAACAAGAATACTGAACATTACTTTAAAAAAAGTCTGTGTTCCTTTTATAATGAAGCATTGAAAGTAAAGTAGATCTAAATGAGTCATTTAACATGTCATGCTAAGCCACATGACCCAATGCATATCTTGGCAAACAAATCTCAGGCTGTAATTCAGAGCACAAATTGGGTGTATTGATTATTACCCTTATGTATTGTCAACTATCCAAACAGCTAGTCAGTTTTCTTTTTATAAGAATACATATCCATTGCTATGGAAATGGAGGAGCATTTTTATTTTTTATTGCCTGATCATCCTTTCTTCAATGTACACATGTTAGAAAATCAAAATGCTTGCAGGGTCCATGAATTAGTCGCCATAGAGTATGTAATTTCATCAAAGTAGGCCCGAAATGAAAAGTTCATGTCGCTTTGTAATAATTTCATGACATTTCTGCAGCCACTTTTTTCTCAATACAGTGTATTGATAAAGACAAACATTAACATTTTGTAAATTTTTCCAAGAGGAAGGTGGAAATATAGATTACAAAGTCTTGTGCTCTGTAGTCAACTTTTGTGCTAATTTTATGATCACAAGTACCAGAAACTATATTGATTTCTATGGAACTTCTGCCAAAAAGTTGGATATGATCCATGAAAAACAAGTTACAAATTTAATTTGTGTAGTGCAGTCTCCAGCAAACTGTGACTCAGTGGACATATCCAGATTCAAAACTAATTAAAAAAAAGTATCATTGTATTTAATCAGACTGACTTTTGAAGAGAAGATCTCTATTCTAACATTTTTTATGGTAACCTAATTTCAAGGTTGCCATTTTAAGTTGTACACATTAGCTGCAGCAAAGCAATAGTTTTTTTTAAATGTTTATAACTTCTAATAGTATTTCATCAGCATTTTAATCATCTGACATGAAAATATGCAGAAATAATAGTTCCTAGGAGTTATTTTGATCTATTTATACCTATTAATCTCTATTTTGGAAATGCATCCTATTCTGGCTATAGACTTAATTTCACCCAAATATTGGAGTCTGGCTTGAACCCTGGCTTATTAAAGGCAATGCTAATTTGAATGAAGTTCTGGCAAGCTGTAAATACAGCTGAAGGTTTCTCACATATACATCATAATTAAGTTTGGTGCATAAATTTGGGAACCTGTTTGATGCATTCAGTATAAGGGCGACCTAACACCTTAATGTCATGGCATTGTTAAGGAGACATGGACGACTTACATAGAATCATTTGCTTTTGGTTCTAGTGGGAAGTTGTTGAGGAAGTTAAGGTCTTCTGGATATTTCAAACTAACCTTGAAGAAGTAACCATAATTACTGCTGCTATCTTACTCTCATTTGCATTTTTCCACATCTATATGTGTGTACTCCACCTATTCAAACCCACCAAAGGCATGGGTTATATCCTTGCCTATCTTTACAAGTTTTTGTTATCTAGGTACATCTTGTAATCTTTTGGAATGGGATGGTTCATATCCGTCCACTAGCAGATTGTTGGCTCTAGTGTATCTGTGTCTTGCTATAGGAATAGCTCCATTAATTCCTTGTAGGATAAAGATCTGTAACAAACTCCACCTTGGATAGCAATGTGTCTCAGGCAGCAGCAGGGAGGGTGAACAGACCACTTTTAGGAGGGTCCATTTGTGAAATTAACCCTTCCTATGAAAATGAACAATCACCAAGGCTTCTAACTGGGTTAGGTTATTTTTGTCTCATGTCAAATTTGCATGTGTCCTCGTTCACTGACCTGTTGGTTGTCCCTCTCCCTGCTGCTATTTGTGTAAAAAAATGTGGCAGGTCTCTCAACCAAAAATTTGTTTGAGACCTATGCGATATTGCAACTAGGGATCATGTAAATTTATCATAATAAATTTATGAGGAATTGCTTGTGGTTTTGAGAAGAATTTTTTTAAATTGATTATAGACATGTCCCCTGAACACCAAGTCTGGTGGATGTAACTTAATGTGTGGGTATCAACAGTATTAAAGACAACCAGAAGATTGCTGTGATCTTTGATCACTTTAGGTATTTGCACATATCGCTGAGTAACATATATCTATGTTTTTGTGTCTGCCTCAGGGATAATGTCTGAGCTAGATTTGATTTTTTGCGTCTAACATCACATCATCATATACTACGAGATTCTTGATACTAACATCAAGATCATCAACCAATGGTGCATTGTTGATGTCAATGATAAAATCAATATCATTACTGTCCTCGTCCAACAACTTTGCCTTTTCATTAAAATCTTTAAGCACATCGTAGCATCTCTGATCATCTGCAGATGGTGCCCCTAAATACAACTTATCCCACTTGAGCCATATCATTATCAGGTTAAGTAACAATTCCATCTTACCAGACCCAGATGGACCTATGATAACTCGAGACACTGCCAATAAACTAAATTTGATCATCAACAGTCCAAATATTATTATCCAAAATAGTTAATCCTTGTGACGAATGAATTGTTATTGCATATCCTAAAGCCCAGCCCAAGATCATCGATCGGAACTAAAACAATATCATTTAATACAAGTTTTTGTTTCTCATTAATTCCAGGAATTTCAATATCAATAATTTGTTTATGTGTATCTGTTGTGCGATAATGCAATGGCACATGTAAATCTGAAAACTCTTCTTTACATAACAAAAAAATTTATGTTGAAGTTTATCATATCTTTCTACTTGCAACCATCAAATCAGTTGGTCTCCACATATTCCAAAAATCATTCATAAGAGTTTCTGGAATTACTTCACGCATTTTTTCACATTGAATTTTATATAGTTGTAGTCTGGTTAACTTTTTTAACTCTTTCAGTGTTGAATCAAGCGCCCAGTGATCACCAGATATCTTCTTATAATAATCTCTGAACATTGTCAGCCATTCATGCGGAGATGATCCAACAAAAGGTGGTGGTTGACTATGATTGCCACACATGATAATAGCAGTATTTCGAGTTGATAACCAATAAAAAAAAAAACATTTTTAATACCTCCACGAATACCATGCATTTTTTTTATCACAAATAATAATCTTATAGATATAATTCTCAACCATTCGTTCAGGTGACCAAGTATTTCCTTTCCATCGAAAGAAGCTGTGATAAGTATGAGATTTAACTCCTCACTCTTTCATTTCTTTGGTGAGTTGGTGAGGCAGAGTTAGTATGATCATGTCAGGATTCTGAAATAATTCAATTGCACATGTTGTTTTACCAGAACCACCACACCCGTTAAGATAAACTGTTTTATATATAGATACGTGATCATGTAGCAATGGTGCTGATGATGGTTGTGACATTCGACTATTTTTATAATATATATCCTTAGATTCAACATTGGTGGATTCAGAATAACTGAGTATTTGTTCTCTTTTTATTCTCCATTCGCCCTATGATGCATCGTTACCAATCTTTAACAAATCGGCATGTTTTTTATCCATTGAAGATCTTAAATTAGTAAACTGTAATGAGTCACCATCAATAGAGCTAACAATTGTTTCCAGTTTAGTTCCATTCGATAAGTAAGCATTATTCCAACTTATAAATGTGCCTCTCTCTGTTGCATCAGCAATTATGAAATCAAGTTCAGCATTGTCTATGATTAATCTTGTGCAATGTCACTTATGATCACATGAAACTACTTGTGTAAACTTACCAATTATTTTTCTGCCAAGATCTTTTGCAAATTTAGTTTCGTATTATACAGCATCGGAATTGCGCTCAAAGATCTCGTCGAGAACAGATCTCTCAGTGACAGGCATCCAAACTTGTTTCTTTGGACAATACGGTATTATTGCCTCACTCACGGTTAATGATGTTAAAAGTCCCCCATCAAGCATATATCATAATAAAATTATTGGAACCCAACCGCGTTCGCGAAAATGACGACCAAACCAAATGTAAAAAATCACATGAAGGCACAATGCAAATTTGCATGATTCAATACATGCAAATCCAGTTAAATCGAAACCTGGCAACGGTCCATTTATCGCAACTCTGGTCATTTCTTGTGTTGGATGTCCAAATTGCTTAAAATATTCAGCCCATTCTCCCATTCCAAGAAAACGTCCAGGATAACATGTAACCATATCAACGGAGATAACATCCTTATAATCATACTTAGTATTCCACAACCCGTGTCCGTATTTGACACAACTGCGTTGCATATCATCAGGAAATTCCGATCTTGTCGGTTTCCATGAATTCTTCTCCCGAGCAATCTAAGCAGCAACCGACGGAACGGTAAAGCAATTATTGAGTAATCATTCCATATCATCGGTATATTTTAAAGCAAGATTTTTTCATTTTGTCATGAAGCGATTCAGCACGATATGTGTCTCCATTAGGTCATACAAACTGATCATAATTTTCACATTCGTTACTTTGAAACAACCACACGGACACAGGATCGATTTTACCAATTTTATTTATAAAATCAAACATATAACCGTCATAAAATTTAACAGTTCTATTTCGTGGAAATAGTGTCACGTCCAACGTCCACGCATGCGCGTTATGATAAACGATCTCAATCGAAGCTCCTTTTGATTTATATTTTCATTCGTACAAAATCTCACGGTTATTGTCTTCACCCTTATTAGAAATTTAAATTTCTTTTCCAACTTAGCATCGTCGTTGATCGTAGCTCGATTTTCACGGACTAGCCCGGCCCATTCATTTTTTTAATTATTTTTTCCTCTCAGATCCGTTAAACCATTTCCACATATCGCATTTATGAAATGTTCTGTAACTCTATCAGCTACACAATTTATGCGAGTAAATTTCATTGGTTTAAGATCTTCAACGCTAGGCTTATCATTTAGCGGATATATTGCATAAGCAAGTGCCGTCACAGGGTATGCTCGCTCATATGGTTTGTCAATACCCGTCAACATTCCAGGTTTCGAATTTTTACTTAATGCGACGACACCCCAGCGTCGTATGATTCTCAAACAGGATCACGTTTGATAAGAATAATCCAGGTTACGTTGACAGAGTCCACCACTGCGATAAATTTTATTCTAACATAGTATACATGTTCGTCGAGATATTTAATGATTGTTTTTGCTCGCTGGTCATTCATTTTAGCATGCATTAGGGGGGTTATCGTCTTGCCTAATTCTGAATGTTAACCACACGTGGGCTGCACTATCGTTGCGAAACTCTCTCTCTCTCTCTCGGCGAGGGGCCCTGAGTGGCTAAGTGGTCTAAAGCACTCTCCGTTACGGATCACTGCCATCTCACCTCTGTCTGCGCCAGTTCGAGTCTCGGATTCAGCCAGTGTGGGTATTTGAGAAAGCTTGCCAGTAGCTTCTCGTGGGTCGGTGGTTCTGTCCGGGGTTCTTCGACCACCATTAATACTAGCCGCCATGTATAGCCTACCGTGTGCTGAAAAATGGCGTTAAACCCCACAACAACAACTCTCTCTTGGCTTTACGGATATTATCGATTTGATTCGTCGAATCAGGATCAACATCAGCCAAAGCTAGCCTCGGCAAGTCAGGAGTTATTCTGTCAATATCGAATCTCCCTTGAGAAGGCCTGATCGCAGATAATCTCGTAAAATCTTCCATGTTATAATTAAGGCAAATATATATTTAGATTAAACTTTAATTTATAATATATAATGATTCAAGCAAAGAACAACTTCAAGTGCTTGCTGAATGAATTCTGTGGATACCACCTATGCGACGAGAGGTCTAGGGCCAAAACCATGTTTGAAATGTAACAAAGGAGTCGGGGGAAACACAGCTGTGTGTAGACTGTGAAGGCAAAAATAAAACGGCCTTATGATTAAAAATAATGATGGTAATGAGGTAATGAATCTCCCACAAAAAAAAAACGCTGGAGACTATCTCGTTAGATTTTCGGGCTAGCATCCCACATATTTTTCTAGTAATAAAATAATAATTTAGACAAATAATATTACTATATAAATGGAGCAAGGAGAATTTGCAATACATCCTATCGTGAAAAACTATGAGGCATCACGTGATGGTACAACCAGTCACTGAAGACTAAAAAAAAAAAAAAACCCGGTCGGTTCAGTTGATAATGCTGGTTATCTCAGATTTACTGCTGGAAAAAAAGAAGATGTCTATGTAGAAGAATTTGTTATGGTCTAATCGAAAAATGTGATTGATCACGTTAACGGACAAAAATTTGATAATTCTTTGAATAACGTTCAGGCTATTACACAGAGTGAAAATTGCTAACTTGGAGATACTGGCAATAATAAAAGTAATTCAAGACCAGTTATATCTGTGAATATAGAGACATGCAAAGAAATATAATTTCAGTCGATTTATGCAGCTTTCAAATGTGATATTTTCCCATCTTGGGTACAACGTGTCGCAGATAACATACTTAGGATCAGCATTTTCAAAGAAATACAAACAAAAAATAATATTTGAGTATTGGACAGCACAAGAACTGACTTGTTAGCTGTCCGTGAGCAGTTTAGAGAGATAACTCTGCAGGGACTAAACATCACTACAGAAAGAACAGGAACTCTACGTGGCTTTTCTGTATGTCTGTGTGTGTACTATTGACATATTCCTGGGAAGGGAAATCAAAACGTGAGTTGTTTTTGTGACGATGTATTCGTAAGCACCTGATTTTTCTGCATGTCTGCATGTGTACCAAATTCACATGTACCCTGGAAGGAATATCAGCTTTCCGTCACAAAAACAATTCTGTTTTTCATTCATTTGACATAATTATCGGCGTTTAAACGTGTACAGATATATAGTTACTTGTGTCTAACCCCCCCCCCCCCAACACCCACACATGCATAATATAGTACCATGTTATTGATTCAGTGGGCGGGCTGAACTTAACATGGCGGATATATTATACCTGCAACGAGGATTGAGATTTGTCGCTTGGTTTTTTCATTACGTGTAATTTTATATATCTATTTTATAAAGAAATATATATTTTATACTTGAACTCTGACAATCTTTGCCAAACCTTACACATAAACTACATTTATTTAACATTTATATTTTGAGGAAGAGGTTGAAAGTGAGTGTGAGTCTGATCAGATATATTATAATCATTTATATTTTTTCAAATCAACTCCTAGACAACTCATTAGTGAGATATCAAATGTTTAATGTAGGAAACACAGATCTGTGTACCATAAACAATCAAGCCAGTTATAGAAATATGATATCAAGATTTCTCCTGTGAAGTCCACTATACAGAGGCAGAAATGGTTAGAGAGAGAGAGGGAGAGAGCTTTTGAATTTGAATTAAATAAATATGTAACCTAGATGTTTGTTTGTTTGCTCTATCAGCAAATTCCCCAATGTAGCTGTCGCCCACCCCACACAGCTACAAGACAAATATCTACATCAGCATATCAGTGCCAGAAGCATCCCCGGGACCCCCGGGAGAAATATTACCAACAACGAATTTACAATCGTAACCGTGGGATTTTATTCCTTGCCACAGTTCCGTGCTGTGATATTTTGGAATTTCTCCATGGTACGAGTGTTTGTTTGAAACACAATCGGACGGAAGTGGCGGTGACGTTGATGAGCGCTGCGCTGGTGCTGGTGGCTGTACGTCTGGCCATCATAATACAGTTTGGACCGACGACTGATAGATATCGACAGCATAATCTAGAGTTGATATTTCTATCGCGGCAGATGACGTTGGTTCATGAGCCATAAAAACGATTTAGGATTCTCTTCCTGTACAATATTTGATTCTGTGCTGGACTCATCTTTGATCTGTTCGAATTGATAACTGTCCGTAGGTATACCCATAACTTGCCAATCGGGGGTTCCATCATGTTTATTTTTATACGCAAATACCAATGAATTATTTGCTTGCAACCCACCGAATGGTTTTGATCTAATATTTGGTCAGCTATGATACACTTGCAATTATGCTAGTGCTAGTTCTCAGGCTTGGTCGAACTCGCTGATATCATCGTGGTTGTTGTTGGTGTTTTATTAGCGACAGTTTGTTTTAATAATTCTTGCGACATTATTATTTAATCAGGGAGATCTAATATCTATTTTCTTAGGACACAAAGGATATTCTACTTTGCCCTGCGCCTCATGGTAAATCAATCATTTCTGTGATTTCCTGATCTAATATCACTCCGTCGTTGAGACCTGGTGATATCGACGAAGATAATTTTGGCGTGTGCGTGTGTAACCGTTGATAATTTATTTGTATATTCGTGTAATTTATTAACCGCGCACGTATATATTATTTTGCGATAATATTAAGATTACAGGCAATTCTGGTTGCAACTGAAACACCAATTCCTATTACTGGTGTTATCACGTATATGGCTGATAATGCTCCAATTATAGTTACTGTTCCAGCGATATACAATTATGTCGGTAACAACGACACGTCCGAGCTATTTTCTTTATAAAAAAATTTGGCTTTGCTGTATACTCGTCAATGATATTTTTCACTTGGCGCTGCCACTCGCATACTTTCTCGTATCTGAAACGTTGAACGTTAATCGATGGGTTCAGTATGCAGATTCCTTTTACTATATAAAAGGAACATCATAAGTAGGTGGTAGTTTGGCGACAAATTCAAGCCACCAATAATACAACACAAGGGCGCATCTTTCTTTGGGTTCCTCACGAACGTTTCCTCGTCATTTTTCTCCACTATTACATAATAGATTGAGAAGATCCAGTTAGTGGATAACACCATGCAATTGTGGTAGATATTGTAAATGTTGTGACGCCATGTACTGAGAACCTGTATATGCTGGTATATGTTTGGTGGATTTATTGAGTGGTGTCCATAATGATGATACAGACGCTACTGTGTATGTTACACCATCGGTAATATTTTTAATGCTATTGTCGACGTATTTCTTCGTTGCAGCGTCATCGTTTGATTATGGTTCAATCAAATTAGCAATACTATTGAGATCACCACTCATTGCATGACCGATTTTAACAACATATTTACTGATCTCAGTTCTGATCGTGGCGTTGGTGTTGTCCATGTATTTTTTTGTTGCCACATCGTTTGATCTGGGTTCTTTCGCATTGATAATTTATTTTTGTTCATGTTGAGATCGCCATACATAATATCTCCAGTTCTTCTGATACGTCCAGTGATCTCTCGCATGAGTGCTAGAATTGATTCCTCCGAGTTTTTAAGTTTACCGTTTTTAGCAAACACCACTAAGTTACCTTTGATCGCACCTGGAACCCGCAGAATAATATCTGTCAACGGGATGTTGCTCGTCTTTAACCGTCCTTGCTGATCCTGAAAAATAACAACTTCAATTTGGCCCACATCTGCGAGACGCAAAAGGGTTGCATATTTGGATAAGTCACCTTGGGGTTTTCCTTTAGCAGATCTTCCGTAAATATTTACCATTGTATATTACACTAAGACCTGTTTAAATCGTTGGACGACGCTGTATACTCGTGCCCAACTTTATGAGGTGGTGTCAGGGACCTTGACACAGCGTCGAGCACATCGAGTACTTCACGGACACATTTTGGCGGATCAGTCGTTGTCTGTGTTTTTAATGTTGAATACCATATAGGTATGTCACCAGCTAAGCCACTATATCGTAAATTTATCACCCTGACCATTACAGATCCAATTTGAGCATTATGTATGATCATCTTATTTTCTTGTCACTGATCTAGATGCATTAATCACTGTGGTAATCATCAACGATTTCATCGGTAAGGGACCGATAAACATTAATGTCCACGATATCACCCGTAAATAATCTCTGACAAATAGCTGCCGCTTCATTAATGATTTCCGGAGAATTATTACAGGCTCGTCTCCCACCAAATAAAATTTCTAGTTGATCAACATAGGCAATTAAATTATTGGGGTATGAGGTAATAATGCCACTTCCTCGAGTAGGGATACCACTTTCAGCTGCTCCTTCTTCCTCCCCTCTTGAAGTTTTGTCTGCTTTGTTCTTCCCTGCTCTTGCGGTTGGTTTCCTTTCTACTTTTGGTTTTTCAAGTTTCTGCTTCATTTCTTCTTCTATTTGTCTCCTTTCTGGTTAAAAATGTTAAACTGATTAACATCTACCTTATATCTGATCTGCGAAATATTGGCAGCGATGAGTTATATATCCCTAACCCGACTGGCTGATTTTTAGAGCTTTAACATATTCAGGTTTTACATACATATCTCTATTATGATATCAAAACGCAGCAATATTAATTAATTTGTCTGAGTCATTCATAACGGCAATACGTTCTGGTGTTAATTTATCCATAATGTTAATTTTAACTGTTGAGGGCGGCGATGACTCAACTTCAGGTTGTGGTTGAGGAGGTTGGTGGGGTGGCGGTTGAGTGCTGGAAGACGGCCAGCAAAATCAACAGGCAATGTCTCAAGGGCTTTAAGTGCTTCCTCAGTTGCTATAACAATCTTCTTGGTTGGTTCAACAATTGGTTCAAATAACTGTTTTGTGTTTTCTGTAAATTTCACCAGAGACTCCCGATGCGCTTGTAGTTAGTTCTTGACAGAATCACGGACGGGGAGATATTTCTTAATTGCATCTAGTCGTTGTTGGGCTAGCTTAGCTGTGCGAGTTTCCATGGTTAGCGTTAGTATTGATATAATAATGATTTAATTACACCACATGTCCTGCCACATTTTCTTTTTACACCAACAGGTCATTTAACGAGGACGCATACAAATTTGACACGAGACAAAAGTAAGCTAACCCGGTTAGATGCCTCGGCTACGTTTGTGTTCATTTAAGTTGGAAGGGTTAATTTCATAATGGACGCCCCTAAAAGTGGTCTGCTCACCCTCCCTCCTGCTCAGGCCATTGCCAGGGAAGAAAAGTAATGTGCAGGATCTAGTTTGTAAATCTGCATGGCTGTAACACAGAAGGTCTCGAACATATCCACTTTCAGCAACGCGTCCGAAACCAGAAACGATCGTGATAGTCGCAACGGTTTCAACAACAAAACGGACCAGACATGGTTTGTATGTGCGTAGTCCTTGTCAAAATATATTTGCGAAACAACGACTAATGAGAAACCTCAATTGGTGTTCAGTTTCAGAAACTATTTCCACGTCACTAGTGTACTCGTAGGAATAGATTTAGGTTCACTGTATTTTCATGATTGTTTTTAAAACGGTGGTCACAGTTCGCAGCAAGGTTGTTCACGAGTTGGTCTAAACTATAAATTTGGAACTGCAATATATGAACTGCAGCTGGCCCAGTCGAAATGTTTCTGGGGATTATGCTTTTTAGTGCATTCGATGCCATTGCTTTTCATTGTATGATCAGGTGACCTGGCCAATAAATATGTTTCTACTCGACAGACCGTCGCTGTGCTTCGTTGTTGACCCTGTCACTTTTTCCCCCAGGTTAGAATTTGTTTGTAAAAGCAACAGAGAAGGTGAACTAGAACGTCATTTTTGAAAAATTAAAGCTTCCTACGAAAATGAAAAAAAATAAAAAATAAAACATAAAGTCAATAACGTCAAAACCGAAGTCTCTAACTTATCGAAAGTTTGTCTAATTGGGTTAGTTTTTGTTACTTTATTGTTGTCGTTAGTGTTTTTTAAAAAGTATGCGCGCGTGTTTACCCACCGTGACGCTTCATTGAGGTCGCACCCTCTCTGCTGCTATAATTAAATCATTATTATATCAATAATGGCACCTGGTACTGAATCTTATACTGCTAGATTAGCTCGAGAAAGATTAAAAGCGATAGATATATTTCTTTCTGTTCGTGATTCTGTTAGACAAAAGCTTCAAGTACGTCAAGAATCTCAAGCTGACTATGCAGAAGGTAGAGAACAATCATTTAAACCCGTTACAAAAGTTACCGAAAGAGTTGCAGAACCAACTGAAGGTCTTCGCCCAAAGGTGGAAAAGACTGCTACAGATACTAGAAAAATAGCAGAAAGAACTAAAAAGAAGAGATTTTACGAGATCTTTCATCTGAAATAGCTGCTGCTCAACATCTCTCCGCAGATGAAGAAATACTTGAAGGTATTGGTCAAATAAAAGCTCGTTAATTAAAACCAAAAGTAATAAAAGAAAATACTGAACTGATTAAAATATTTAAGTAAGGTTTTTATTGAAAAAATTAAAGAAATTAAAGAGTAAGATTTGCCTAATGAGACATTGGAAGGTATTTTTCAAAAAGACATTTTTTTAAAACCTGAATATGCTACTGTAGGTGATGATAAATTCATAAAAAAACAAGCCAGAGATGATGATCTAAAATATATAAATTTTGTTAAAGAAATAAAAAGACTATAACAAGGCACTGTAACAGTCAGAACTACAAACTCCCCAGCAAGAACCTTCCCTCCAACTTTCTCTACCGCAGCATCAAATATAACAAAAACAACCACAATCTCCTTCACGAATTTCTCGGCACCAACAAAAATTCGTCGAGTATTAGAAATAAATTTACTCCTGAAGGTATTGCCAAAATTGATGATCCGAACAATATATCTCAGTGCTAAAAATAAGAATCTGCTAGGAGGAACGATCCAGATTTTATTGAATTTCAACAAAAAGTAAAAGATTAAAGAGATTCAGATTATCTTAAATCATTAGTAGTAGAACCATCTGCTGCTGAAGAAGACAAATTTAATGATCCAGAAGATCCACCCGGCGCTGCTGGAAGTGGTTTTTACTCAATTACGCCAGGAGGAAGCGGTTTTGTAGCTTGTCCTAACACTATTCTTTCTGACGTAGATAGATTAGAAATTCTGATTGGAGGAAAACGTACTGGAAATAATTCACCGGAAATCCTTAATGAAATATCTGATATTTGTTGAAGATTATTTACTGGCGGTATTATGGATATCAATGTTTATCATTCTCTCATTGATGAAATTGCTGATGATTATCGAAGGAATAAGATAAATAAGTAATAAATAAAATGATTATCCATCAAGCTCAACGTGAACAAATCATGGTAAGAGTAGTAAATTCGCGATTACCAACCTATAAAGCAACTTACGGAGATGGAATCGGTGATATTGTGCAAGGTTTATTTAGAAGGATAGCCTCAAAATGCAATACCCATCGCAAAACAACTAGGAATGAAAGCTACTGATTTTGTTCGTGATAGCGGCATCGGCGCAATTGGTAATCGTGCAGGTAAAGCGTTCTCGACAATCAAGGATAAACTAGCACCGTTAATTAGACAAAAAGATATGCCTGCAAATGTCAGTAAAATAATAAATCAAGCCGCAAATCAAAAACTATCAGAGTTGGCAGGTGAAGCAGAAAGAAATATAACTGCAAATTTAATAGCAGGAAGTAGTCTTCGTTTTAGACGATGATAAATCTATTAAAATGTTTAAACGTATATATGATCCAGCATTCGACATGGACGCACCGATTCTCAAAGATGAATCGATACATAATTATCAACTATATTCTTATGAATCAAGACAACCAAATCAGCGTGGAAGAATCGAATTACAAGTTCAGGATACAAGTAGATATTTCACAGCGTTATCCATTAACTGGATCTCCTGGATATATGTTAGCAATGTTATATCGAAATAACGAGGTAACATTTACTGTGGACCCGAAGAAGAAGAAGACATGGTTTGATTTATTATTGGTGGCTTGAATTAGTAGCTAATTCCCACCTAATTAAAATATAATGAGTATTCCGATCAACGTTCAACGTTTTAGATACAATCAGGCACGTGAATGGCAAACAAATTAAAAAAAATATCGTTGACGGGCATATAGTAAAAGTAAAGAAATATCGCAGACGTGTAGTTATTGTTGATAAAATTGTTTATTCAGCGTCTGATGTTATTGCTGGAACCGGCGTATTATTATCAACAATAACACCATCACTTGTAATAGCACCAGCAGTTGTGACAATTTGTGTTTCAGCTGCGACAACGATTGCGGTATTCTTAATATCATTGTCAAAAATATATGTACGTGCACAAATGCAAAATTGCGTGATTATATAATAAAATTACAAACAGCGACGTTAGCATACTCCAAATTATCCTCGTTATTATCAACAAGTCTTAGTGATGGAAAAATATCAGATTGTGAGTTCACGGATATGATAAAACTTTACAAAGAAGCAATGACAGTGATTGATTTAGAAAATCAAGATTTAAATAATGTCAACTCCGAACGAGCTACTTCTCCAAATCGTAACGAACACAACTCCGTCAAAAACAACAATGATATCGGTAAGCTCAACTAATCCAGAATTTAGTGTTAACTTTCCAACTGCAATTCCAGTGAAGGAAATAGCGCTTGCACAATTACGAGTATATTACAGTTGGCCGAATATTAAACCAAACTCATTTGGTGGATTACAGGCGAATAATTCGCTTGTATTTGCAAATAAAAATAAACCAGATGGAACCCCCGACTGGTTAGTTGTTTCTATTCCTACAGGAAATTATCAGATTGAACAAATCAATGATGAATTTCAGCGCAGAATAAAATCTATAAACGGAAGAGAAGCAAAAATAGCTATAAAGGTTAACGAACCAACATTATCGTCTACAATTTAAATATATTCTCCAGATATAGTTGTAGATATTTATCACTCATGAGTTAGATCTGTTTTAGGTTGGCCTGAAATTCCACCAGAGTATCATGGACCACAGTAACCAAAGTTAACTGAATTTCTAACAGATGAGAAAAAATTTATAACAACTCCAGAATATCGAGATGGATATCCTTGGCGTCATGATACAGATAACTGTATTAAACTTTCTGATGGTAGAATATTTCCTAAAACACCGTTTTCAATAATAGATTATGATGAAAAAAATTCCGATCATAATGTTTATGAAAGAGATTTCAGATCATTGGCTGATAAAATTAAAAACGAGTATATAACTATGTCCACCACATTAGTGCAATTATTTAAAATTCTATCCTGGAGTGTCCTAATAACGATCTAAGAAAGAAAATTACTGAAACGATACAACATTTAAATCAAATTGTATCAGTTCGTGGATCTGCTTATGGAGTTAATATTGAGATAATAAATGCTAGTAGTTATGATATAGGAGATTAAAAAAGTAACAAGTATCAGGCAGTTATATATTAATCACTATAAAATAGCTGAAGCAAATTTCTTAAAATTTTTACTACCAGGATTTGAAACCGATGATCTCAAAAGAAGACTTAATGATATTATCAACGAAAACTTTCCCAAAATACTCGAGTCTTTGAGAAAAATAGCCACACCAGCATCTTTTCTAAGAAATAACAATAAACCGTACGGTGAAGGCCGTCATATTTGACCAGGAATTGTATATATAATTCGACAACCGCGGTCAATCTTGTATGTGATGTAAGTGATGGCAGTTATCAAATAGATCTTGAAAAATCAAATCAAGCTCGGTAAGTATATATTCTGTATACATTTTTACTCCACAAGCACCTCCTGGATATTTTAATCGTACAAGATCCAATCAATACGGTTCATCTACATTGTCATAATCCGTTATTATCAAGAATAAATTTCAAACTTACTGAACGAATAGGACTCTTAACTGACTTGCGCTAAGAATTTTTAGATATAAATCTGTATGTAAAATCTTAACGAGATATTTTTTGTAGAGTGATTTACTATTAATTATTTAATCAAGAGGTATATTATATACTGTACCAACATGTGAGAGTTTTCATACACGACAAGGAGGAGGTACATGAAAACACCAACAGAACAATAATGACACAGTCTCCAGTCAACACAGAACAATTTAGTGCTAATATAGTTATTGAAGAATACGGCAAAGAAGACCTTTATTGACGCAGGAACAATTTAATCAACTGCGGCGAGAACATATTTCTATGATCACGTGTGATAGAGATCAGATTATGAGTTATGCACATTCCTGCATTAAATTTGATCAGACTACAAAATATTGTCTATTTCTGAATAAAAAAATGATTTCATTAATTGATTGGTATATTCTAAAAAAAAATTACAAAATATATTATAACAGAATAATTTTGTTTTACTGATTCTCGCTCAGATTTAAGACAAAAAATGAAAATCAGTCAGATTTTATAATTTGATTGGGTATATGCTACTAAAAAAATAATGAAAATTAGTCACATTTTATAATTTGATTGGGTGAAAACCCCAGCAATTCTCTAAACGATTTATAGATAAATCGATAAATTTGCCTTTTCCTGCTCAAAAAAAACCCAACTAAAATCAGTTATAATTGAGCTGAGAGGAAAAAACATCATTTTGTGCTGTGTTCTATGAAAATTTTTACGATTTATCGATAATTCATTTAGAGAATCGCTGGGGTTTTCACCCTTAAACATTCTGCAATTTAAGTGCGTTTTTTTAACTGAAAAATCGACTAAATTCGGTGAAAAAACGATGAATTTTGACTAAATTTAACTAAAATCTCGGAAAATCAACATAAAAATATTATAATCAGAATGAAATTAACTTTTACTTTTCACAATCACTAGTCATAACTTTTATTTTCATCACTAATGAAGTTATTACTATTGTCACTTTCATAAGTAGCAACGCTTTCGCTTTTACGATCTGATATAATCTTTCCAGTTGTCTTACGCGTGTATTGACAATCTTTATTGTTTCGTATTCGTTAGATAATTTCGATCTAACGTTTGCAATCACGATTGAAAGCGGAACGAATTTTTCCAATTCTGTATCATTCACTGTTGATAAAGATTGTAACATAATTTGCTGGATGGTCTTAATCAATCGAGATTCAGCTGATAGTGTATAACCACCTTCAAATTTACGATTTTAGAATGATTCAAAATCAAAAATAATTTTTTCAGGATCAACTTGAATTTTTATACCGTCATGTTTTAGTTTGTTTTATTGTTGAAATAATAGCATTAGTATTTTCAAAATTCATTTTATTGTATATATGTTATAAAATATATATTTAAAATAAAATATATTAGGTCATCATTGGCCGTTTTTGAGGACGGCACAACATAAAATCATTGTGTTGAGGACGGCACAAATACATATAGAAGCATATTTACAGCATTGTGTATAAGTATATTTACAGCGTATATATACTTAATTCTAAGGACGTCAAATTGACGTTTGTCTAGTGAAAATAGCCAAATTGATATATTTCTAGTGAGAATAGCCAAATTGATATTTTTCTAGTTTGCCAAATTGACGTTTGTATAGTAGGAATAACTTAAGATTTGGCAAGTGAGAATAGCTAACGTGATATTTGTCTACTAAGCTCTTTAGATACATACAATCTTAATTGTAAGGACGGCACAACATCTAATCTTAATTCTATAACATAATTCCAAGGACAGTACAAATACATATAATTTTTGTTTTAAGGATGGCACAATACAAATACGGAAGCCTACTCTACTTTCAACATATGTATGCACACCCACCCCAATAATCAACCCCGGGAGAGTGCAAAAGAACACCCACCACGTGGTGACATGGTGGGGAGGGTGTTTTTTCTGTTGAAGTTCTAGTTTGGGTTTTTGGACCCCCACTTATCAATGAAAAATCGAGAAATATCGCAACCGTTGACAATTGTCAGTCAGAGGTTTCGATCGCCCGAAGTCGAGTATCAGAGTTCTGTGCTTTAGCAATGATCTACGGAGACATCTTACAGATGTACATACAGTACTGAGTAAAATTACAGCGTGATTTTTTTTTCCCAGAACACTGTATAAAATAATTGTATATTATATATTTCTGCCTTGACAAAGTCAGGTTTGAAAAATATGTATTTTCCGTATAACATCTAAACATAACATTATATTGTACATGTAACGGTGTGTTTTTCTGCCTTGATTTTGTTTGTAAGTTAGAAACAATAAATTATCCTTCTACTAATGTGAACTATTTTACAATTATGTTACTTCACTGATATTAATTATGACATGGATGGTTAATTAATTAATTACAATAACAAAATGAATCACGATATACGGAGAAAGATATACTACAGAGTTATCTCTCTTCCTTCAGGTCATTGGCATCAAAAGGGAGGTAACTGCTGAATTACTCTGCCAAAGATACAAGAGGTATCTCTCTTTAATAATGCTGAAGTTTTACAGAGGTATCATAATATTTTTTATCATTCTATCTCGCATGTTGTGACTGAGGAAAAGTGCACTAAATATATATTTTATAATAATTTGAGACACTTTCACCACTGATGATAGAAGCTTTAGAATGGATAAAATAACTGTTCTGTCTTGATATTTTACTCAACAAAAATATCGTATATGTTTTGTGAGTGAGGAAAGTGTCCTAATATTGTATTATATAGTAATTTGGACACTTTCAACATCAAACGATAAAAGTCTCAGAATGACAAAATAGTTATTCTATCTTAATTATTTTAACAATGATTATGATGATACAAAGAAAAGAAATTAAATAAATAGTTAGTAATATAACCAAAATAACTACTTAATTAAATCTTGCCAAAGAGACAGATTGTCCCTTCAACAATATTGAAATATTATTTTTTGTTTATATTTCTTTGAAAATGCTGATATTATCTGCGACAAATTTTACAGAACTCCTACGAATATAGAAATGTTTACCAGCTGCATAAATCGATGGAAATATTATTTTTTCACCTGTCTCTATATTTGTAGATACAACTGATCTTGCACTATTATCATTATAACCGACATTTCAGAATTTGCTATTTTGACTATGTGTAACAATTCTTAAATTACACAAACTATTATCGTTTTTTATACCGTTGATATGATCGATCACAAGACCGTCTTCGATTAATCCATTGAAACATTCAAATATGAACCTATGACAAAGATACATTTTATTTTTCCCTGCATTGAATTGAGATAACCAGTATTAATGACAGAACGAGCTGGTTTTTTCAGTTGACAGTGTTCGATTACACCATCACAATTTGCTTCGTAATTCTTGATGATTGTATGTTTGACAAACTCATTTTGCTCCATTATATATAATATCATTTGTTTAATTATTTGTCTAAATCATTACTTTGAAAATCTTGCTAGATAATCTTCTGCACTTTTTATAACTTTGTCATTATTGTCGGTAAAGTAAAATTTGTTGTATTAGCAAAAACAGACAATAATACTTGGATTATCCGTGACAAACATGATCCTGTCCTTCATAGTGAAAAATTGTAATACTGAGTAAAAATTCCAAACCAGGAATGTTGACTGGTATTGACTAACCATATTATGAAAGAGCGTATCCTGTAACAGCAGTTATCTACGTGTTATATTCGATAAATGATAAACCCAGCGGTAATAATTCAAAACCAATGAAATTTTCAAGGCTAAATTGTGTAGCCGAACTAGTATCAGAACATTTTGCCATTTCGACTCGTGGAAACGGTCTAACTGATAAATGATGTAAAATAGTAAATGAGTGGGGAGAAATAGTTAAGGATACTGAAATGTCTGTCAAAGACATTGCTGAGATAGGAAAGAAACTAAATTTCCAATAATTGTAAAGCCGATAACCAGAAAGATTTTGTACAAATCGAAGTATAAATCAAAAGGAGTTTCGATTGAAATTACTGATCATAATGCACATGCGTGGACTAGTGCAGTAACAATATTTCCAAGAAATTGAACTGTTAAATTTTATAACAATGATATATTTGATTTTATTAACAAAATAAGTAAAAATGATCCTGTATCAGTATGGTTATTTCAAAGTTCTGATGATGGAAACTATGATCAGTTTGTATGACCTAATGACTTTATTTATTGCACAGAATCTCTCCACGAAGAAATGAAAAATCTTGCGTTGAAATATACCGATGATGGTGAACAATTGTTGAGATATTGTTTTACTGTTCCGTCAGTTGCTGCTCATTTTGCTAGACAGAAATATTCGTGGAAACCAACATGATTGGATTTTCTCAATCATATAACATCAAGTTGTGTTGAATACAGACATGGTGGATTGTGAAATAGTAAATACGATCATAAAGATGTTATCTTGGTTGATAAGTTACCCTGGAAGTTTTCTTGGTATGGGAGAGTGTTCAAAGTATTTTGAGCGATTTGGTCATCCCATACATGAGATGACCAGAGTAACAATAAACGGACCATTACTAGATTTTGACCTGACTGGATTTGCTTGTGTTGAGTCATCTAAATTTGCCGAAAATGTTCATCCGATTTGTTATGTCTGGTTTAGCAAACATTTTTCAGAAAAAATGTGGGCACCAACAGTATTATTATGGTATATGCTCGATGTAAAAATACTGATATTTCTGACAGTAAGTGAAGCAATTATATCATATCGTCTGCAGAAAGAAGTTTGGTCATCACAACAAAAGAAATATTCTGATGACGAAAATCCTAATATAACCAATTACAAAAGAAAATCGCAAAAGATCTTGGCAGAAAAATAATTGGTAAAGTTATCCAAGGAGGATCACATGATCATAAATGACATTGTACAAGATTGATTATAGATGATGCTGAGTTAGATTTATAATTGCTGATACAACGAAAAAAATACGTTTATAAGTTGAAGTAATGTTAACTTTTCGGACAGAACTAAATTAGGTACAATTGTGAATTATATTGATGGTGAGTAACCGCAGTTTACTTATTTAAGGTCTTCAATACTCGTGTACGTTTTGACAAATCTATTATCGATGATAAATAGAATTTCTAAGTTTGCTGTCAGAGTCGCTACAGATTCGTTTTATATCAATAAAAAATATTCAGGATTGTTGGAAAAATTGAATATTGGCACTTATGCATCATGGGGCGAATGGAGAATAAAACAAGAAAATATACTCGATCATTTTGAATCCGCCGACGTTGAAATCAAAGATATTTATCACAAATTCTTTCAATGGGAGAAAAATATATTCCAAGGATTATTGTTTGGGATGAAATATGTACAGTGTCATAAGAAACATTAAAAACATTTCTTGATTGGTTGTTGACAAAAAAATACTGCTGTAATAATGTGTGGTGATCATGGTCAACCGCCACTTTTTGTTGGATTGTCATTGCATGAATGGCTAAAAAGCTTGTAGATTATTATGAAAAAATAACTGATAATCATAGAGCACTTGATCCGGATAGTGTTTCTTTTTACATGGGTACAATTATGATAAATTTGTTGGAGATTTAATTTACTATTGAAACTTTTTGCTAGAAATCAAAATTAAAGTAAATAAATTAAATGTTTTAGTATTACAATTTATATAAAATAAAACTGATTGGATGATTGTCTATTTCAAATAAATGAGTGTAAACTTATTAAGTCAAATTATAAAACATAAATTATTTTCTTATCATTATAAAGAGTTTTAATTTTATGTAGCAAGGAAAGTTTAATTGTACATAAGTAGATTTAATGATCTGACATTTTCATTCCAATTCAATTATTCTAGTTATTTCAACTGGTATAGTTCTCATTCTAGTTATACAACAGATTTTACTTTGTTTCTTTCACTGTGATATTCACTGCTGTGCTAGTACACATAATCAACATGATGGTTTAAATTATTTGAATGGTAACATATAGTTTTATTTGCATATTTACATCGATATTGTTGTGTTATTTAATACTTTTTCAATGAACTGAGGAATTTGATTTTTTTTTTTTAAAATTACTTTTCGAATAAATAGGCACATACATACTCATTTGTAGGCAATGCTATTACATCTAATTACACACATACAACAGTTGACAGCCATATATACACATACTACTAAAGGCAGCCACAGTATCCATATGCTTCAAGTCTATTGCATTATAATGGATTGATAACTATGTCTCAATATCAGCAATGCTTTATAAGTGAAATTTTGGAGATTTAGACTGTGAATGAATAGATCAATATATGTACATTGAAACAATATAAAATGTTTTTCAGTTCTTTTCCAAAGGGTTAAAATAAAATGAACACAAGTAAAAGCTAATAGTTTATTACCAGATAACAGTATTGATATCAATTTATCACATAGTCAGTACACATTACCTACAGTGTGTGCAGTTTCATATTTTTGATATTATACATGTGAACACATCACTTTATGTGATTCTGATTAGTCCAAATAAGCCCAAGAAATCATTGTGCAATATTTTCTTTACTGAATGGCTGTGGTCGTGGGAAAATTTTTTAACCCCGCCTTCTGGAATTTTTTGTTTTCAATGAACATTTTTGGCCCAGGTTTTTTATTCGACTCGCGAAAGGGAATTGGGAAATAATGGTCTCATCTGTTTCAATTGCCAATTTACCCCCCACAGGGGTTTGATATATCATGTATAACATATAATAACATGAAAAATGGCAAAACCCCCAAGATAAGAACAATAACAACAAGTAAAACTACCGGTATTGCTTCGATGATAATGAGGGTAGGGGTGGGGATGGATGGGCAGTATATCTGTAGCATGGAATCCATTGTGCAATATTTTCTTTACTGAATGGCTGTGGTCGTGGGAAAATTTTTTAACCCCGCCTTCTGGAATTTTTTGTTTTCAATGAACATTTTTGGCCCAGGTTTTTTATTCGACTCGCGAAAGGGAATTGGGAAATAATGGTCTCATCTGTTTCAATTGCCAATTTACCCCCCACAGGGGTTTGATATGTCATGTATAACATATAATAACATGAAAAATGGCAAAACCCCCAAGATAAGAACAATAACAACAAGTAAAACTACCGGTATTGCTTCGATGATAATGAGGGTAGGGGTGGGGATGGATGGGCAGTATATCTGTAGCATGGAATCCACCTTATATACAAACTTGGTTTAATGTGAACTTGGTGAATTAAATAAACCTACCTCTGTTCACAGAAGAATGTAGACATAAATCAGTCTCCCCAGCTGACAGAACTTTATCCAACCACAGCATATTTACGTGGCAAATAAGTGATGTAAGTCTGACTCAGAAATAGATTTGTTTATCTCTTCTGTACAACCTGATGTTCCAAATCAAATACTCCAAATATCTGGTCACAAATACATTACAGTAAATATGTGTATTTCTGCACCCAGTAATCTTCTTTTCACAAAAATATCGCAACAATGTAATGTTCAGTTGTGATGTGGACATTTTGTGTTGACAAATGTTTTGTCTTTTGTAAAATGTTCTGTTTATTTGGATGGAAGCTTATTGTTTAATTATAGTTATTAAAAATTATAATATGCTTTTAATTTCAACTTTGTTTGGGACTATTTTTTATCACAAGGTACAGCATCTGTCAGAATGAATTAAATCATTTGTTCTTCTTTCTATCTAAATTATTTCTACTTAAATAAAACTATGTGATGAAAAGAATCTCATATGAGTAATGATTTAATATTAAATTTATGAAACTTGTTAAGTAATATCCAGCTTTCGCTTGCCAAGGCTTGCAAAAGCTTGACATTATTCAACTCGTTTCACAAATTCAATATTAAATTGTTACCCATTTGAGATCCTGTATTTATCAAATACCATTAGCTCTGTTAATCTCTAGGAAGGAAAGACAGTAAGAAAATGAGAGGTGGGGTCATCATCACACATAATGGCCTATTTGTCGTTGGATCTATAAATTCTATGTTTTGGACAATATAAAAACCACAAAAATTGGTTCCCCAGGAAAATTTCATCTCTGATACTACATCAGTACTTGGTATTTTCATTACCAAATTAGCAAATATATCAACCTGATACTCGCAAATATTACTGAATTATGCTGGAAATTCTTCATGAATTACTTAAGTTCACTATAAAATATAGTCAGTCATATGGACAAACTTGTTTCCTAGTCATGTTTCTGCAGAAATGACTTTCCATAATCTTTATACGTGATGTTTTGTACATCTTGTACACATTTATTCAGCAAATCACATACACAAGCACAGAGTAAACACTGATGTCCACACACACAAACGTGGACTAAGTTGAATATTATATGGATGATTATGGACAGTTCCTGTCTAAAAACAAACTAAAATGAAGAAAGCCCCATAATGGTATCATGAGTCTGTTGTACTATTATTATACAACAACCAGTGTCTCACTAACAGGCATGCTAATCACTCCAGTTATGATTGGAATGCTCTTTCCTTCTTTCAACACAAATACCTGCAATTAAAACATTAAAGGTGTGAATTTCAAAATCAGGAACAACAATGATTTATAAAATCCCTGACTGCATTACATGCAATATAATCAACATTTTAAGAATTATAT
Source organism: Sinohyriopsis cumingii (assembly GCA_028554795.2). Lineage (NCBI taxonomy): Eukaryota > Metazoa > Mollusca > Bivalvia > Unionida > Unionidae > Sinohyriopsis > Sinohyriopsis cumingii. The sequence goes on along the minus strand of CM068824.1, from coordinate 166,823,254 downwards.
ATGTATCCTTCAATGCAATTTATAAACAACATGGAAGCACAATCTTAGAACAAATAGCAGAAACCCTGATCTGTTATGGCAGTATGCAACAGGTGGTATGCTTTATACACGAGAATATATAGTTTAGAAGAGATTACAACCCCAGGGAGTTGTTTTTCTATGACTCTCATGGAATTTTCAATGATTTCTAAAAACATTTAAGGAGTATTTTTCTTAACCAAGACTAAACTTTCTGAATATCTAGTTTGTTTATTTATGCATAAACTACAAAAGTAGAATAAAAACTACCAATGGTAGCAAAGGGATGCTATTCCATCTGGTAACTATCTGTCATCAGTTACCTGATCCACCCAATTTTATTGCATTTAAGTTACTTATTTATTATTTTTGGAAAATAAATAAATAACAAAAAGTTCTTTATTCAAAAATGTATATATTTTATTTAGCTTGTGATTCATATTCCTTCAGATAAAATGAAGAGGTTTTGGAAAATATTAAAGACAAAACCTTTTTCTCTCCAGAATTCAAGGAATTTTCAAAACAACTCAAGGATTTTTCAAGGTTGTATGAACCATGGAGAACATACCTTCACATTGTCTGATACTCCCTTGTCACTCAAGCATTCTATAAAAGTCTCAAAGGCATAATTCAGCCCTGGAACCAGCATTGGTACCTGTAAATACAGCATATCTCCAAATTTAATTGAATATAAAATTTGTGTGTTTTATAACACATACAACACAATACAATATATTATGTAGGATCTGCATGTACCTATTGTGCACCAGTAATTAGCCCAAGTGTTTTCTTGATCAATGTAAAACAAAAATCTCAAGTTGAAGAAATTTAAATTAAATGAAATATCTGATTAACCATGGTTGTAGTTTGATAACAATAGGTCTAAATTTACATAATTATGTTCCACAATAATTATGCAAACATGTTTTTGCTTTGGTTTGTTGAGATCAAAACTCAAAAATATTGTACACTATGATACAATTTTAAATCAAACAATGGTTGTTGAGTCTTATAATGAAATGGATGCTTTAATGGCCACTATGGATTGCAATGGGGAATGATTCAATAAAGGCAGTGTAAATACTATCAATCTAGATTAAGCAGTTACCTTTGCCATGCTCAGGAAAGCACTCTGAAATTGCTCTTATACATTACACATGCATTCAATCAATGACATGATGTACTTTTGAAAGAATAGAAAGCTACCCATTGGTTCTTATTGAAAGTGGTTATTCCATTTAGCTGCCATTGTGCATGAACTCAAATGGTAATTATATGATATAAAAAGGTTGTTTCAAAGTTCATTCATGAAGGCATTTCCTATTTCTTACAAAAAATTTATTATTTTTATATTTGAAAATAAAATGTAAACCATTTTTTTTCCGAATGGAAAAAAAGAAATAAATTACATATCTAAAATACTTTACACATCTAATTGAGAGTACTGTGAGTGGCACATTACAAACCCATCCCATATCTAATTGATAATTGACACTTTGGCTCAAAAACCATATTTATTTATTCATTCAGTCAGAGACCTTGACCTTTGCACCATGAAATGGATAATCTTCTTCCTTACACTATATGTAAGCCATCCACAAAGTGTGTGTTAGATCTATGATGTAATACTACTGTTACTGTGCAGAAACAATTTTTCTTCCTTGTATAATGATCTTAACCTTTGACCTTTTGGTCCCTAAATCAATAGTCTTCTTCCTTTAAATAAGTGAACACCATTCACAAAGTTTGGTTCAGGTATGTCATGTAGAACTAACATTGTGTGGAAACCATTTTTTTTATTTCAGTAACAGTGATGATAATCTCTTAACTCTAAATTCAACAGGATTCTCCTTTAAACATAAGTTACTGTGTGAAAATCATTCTTCTTACAGTCAGAGTAACCTTAACATGTGACCCTTTGAGCTCAAATTTCATATGTTCCTTCCTTATCTCAAGTGTGCAGGCCATCCACAGTTTTTGGTAACTTTAGAACATGAGAACTTGAGTTATTCTGTAAAAAACAATTTTCTACTATTGGTCACAGTGATCTTGACCTTTTGACCCTGACATTTATAGGCTTTTCCTCACCCCAAGCCTGGCAACTGTAAATGGTGGAGAACTCAAGTTATTGTATAGAAACCATTTTCCTTCTTGCATTCACAGTGAGCAAGACCTTTGGACTTTTGAGCACAAAATTTATAAATATTTTTTTCACATGTGCATAAAATTTTCTCAAATGTGAAATTATATGTGAAAATTAATTTCACATATGTGAAAAAAAATTACAGTGGTAAAATAAGCCTTTATTTTAGACATACAAAAATATTTTTTTACATATTTAAAATAGTTTATCTTTGGCATATAAAAATAAGAAGTAACAGGTTTGCCATAGTATCAACACATAACTGGGCTGGCTAATTAAACCCAAAATTTGTACTGATTATCAAGTCTCAATTGTGTGATAAAAATTGTTTATTTTAACTGTCTTTCAGTTGGGCTCTAAAAAGTGTGAAGGTAATTATGTTCATAAACCAGCACAGTGTATTATACATAATTAGTGCTATGGGTCATTTTACATGGTATAACATAAGTGAGTACTGTGCATGACACTATACTAGGACTACAGGATCCTTTGACATGGTATAACAAGTAGCACTATAGTGTATGACACCATAATAGTACTACAGGATCCTTTGACATGGTATAACAAAAAGCACCACAGTGCAAGACACCATACTAGTATCACAGGATCCTTTTACATGGTATAACAAAAGCACCACAATAGATAACAGCATATTAGTAGTACAAGATCTTTTTACATGGTATAACAAATGCCAGCAAAGTACATGACACCATACTAGTACTGCAGGATTCATTTACATGGTATAACAAAAGAACCACAGTGCATGACACCATACTAGTACTACATGATCTTTTTACATGGTATAACAAAAGCACCACAGGGCATGACACCATACTAGTACTACAGGATCCTTTTACATGGTATAACAAAAGCACCACAGGGCATGACACCATACTAGAACTACAGGATCCTTTAACATGGTATAACAAAAGCACCACAGGGCATGAAACCATACTAGTACTACAGGATTCATTTACATGTTATAAAAAAAGAACCACAGTACATGACACCAAACTAGTACTAAAGGATTCATTTACATGGTATAACAAAAGCACCACAGGGCCTGAAACTATACTAGTACTACAGGATTTTTACATGTTACAAAAAAAGAACCACAGTACATGACACCAGACTAGTACTAAAGGATTCATTTACATGGTATAACAAACACACCGCAGGGCATGACACCATACTAGTACTATGGAAACTTTTAACTTGGTATAACTAAAACTGGCTCAGTATAAAGTAATCTGAATGGAGACATGACTTCCTAAAATATTGATTACCTAACATTTGTCTCAATAATTGTTTCAACATGCATATTTATTATTTGATTATTTATGCCAGCCATTACATACATAAGTTATCTATCTCTGTCTAATACACCGGCAAATCTCGCAACAAAATAATCTGATGTAAATATAAATGTAGCTTGAAACTTACAGGAATGTATGTTTTCTTGAAGTTGTACAGTTTATCATCAAAGTCAAAAGTGATAAGCAAATTGACAGATGCTTGACTGAGAGAGGTGTTCTGGAGATTGACTGTCATCTTGAATACTGGGCCAATCCCTTGGACCTAAAACATAAATTGAGAATCTTGTAATAAACAAAGCCTTTATAACTGATGATAAACAGATATACATCTATTCACTTGGCAGAAATACATGTTTCCAATATTGGCTGAGACAAAATTGTTTTGACAATCAAAATGCCTAATAATTATAATAATAATAATAATAATAATAATAATAATAATAATAATATTAATAATAATAATAATGACTTTATTATAAGAGGGTAACACAATTAGCTAAGAACTAATCTACCTTGAGACCCTCATACAAAGGAATTTATTTATTTTAGCTGCATATCTGAAGCCACTGAATATATTGGGTTTGAAGAAGGAGACAGAGTAGGCATTTCTAATCTCAACTGGAATACTATTCCAGAGCAGAGTTCCAGAGTATTGGAAACTTTTTTAAAATAACTCGTTATTTGGTTTGGGAATTTTATACTGTTTGGTAGACATGGATCGCACGTGGGGAGTATTACCAGGTAGCCTATACTGGAATAGTGATTGTAAATGTTCAGAAGCACTATTATTGGATATCCCATGCATTAATTTGGCTTTTCTCAAATGGATTCAGTCTTTAATAGGTAATATTTTTAACTTACCAGCTAAATTTTCCTTGCTTTCTTTCTGGATTGATATTAGCCCAAATGATCTTTTTTGAAGATGTGCCAGCTTTGTTAAGTTTTTATCATTTGAATTACCCGATACTGTATTACACCTGTCTAAATTGGGCTGTATGTAACTGTTATACAATAGTTTTCTGTGCCTTTCAGGGAGGAAATGTCTTATCCTACTGAGAAGCCACAAACTTAAATTGACTTTTTTACTGATATGTTTGATATGTTCAGTCCATGATAGGTTATTATCTGCCAAAACACCAAGTAGTCTATCTTGACAGACCATTTGCAAATTTGTATCCTTCCGTGTTAGACATAGTTCATCACTATCAAGATTTGTTCTTTTTTGCTGTGTTGAGATAAGTAATATTTTAGTTTTACCAGTATTTACCACCATGACATTACATGTGCACCAGTTGTCCAGTTTGTTTAGGGCATCCTGTAAAGAAATTTCAAGTTTATGTTTTGTGTTTTATATGTCTGACAATGTCTAACTAAAATGGCATCCATATATGAACTCTACCTGCTTGTTAATATTTCCTCAAGTGCCCAGAATTGTTATGTGTTGTACTGTGGACAACACAGTAGTGAGATAATGATTTCCTTTGCAACTCTTTTGTCCTACTAGCAGCATACATAATGTAACTTTTAGTCAATATGGCCTTATCCCAGAGGTTCTTGACCAAAAAGCTAAAAAATCTAAGAATGATTTCCTTGTTTCAGTCTCAATGCTCTCACAAACATTCATTGAATTCCATTAGATGGTACACACAAATACTTCCACAGGCATGTGATTGAAATACCTTGCCTCTGATATAACAGGTAGTAAACTTAAATAAAATATCAATATCAGATGATAAGATAATAATTTAAAACAAAATAATATTATTGTTGTTCATTTTCTATTTAAAAAACAATAACAAATGAAAACAGTTCTCTGTGCTTTTAATAATAATGATGCAACCAAGACAATATATTGTCATCTCAAAAAGCATAACCCTCAACCCCATGTACCAGCTATGGGGCTTGACTCAGAAGCAGGAGTGGTACCAGAGTAAAGGAAACTGTGATGTTATATTCTGAATATAAATGTTATTGAAATGCAAGTGATGGAAAAAAAGGTTATTAGTTCTAAAACATATCCACCTATTTTCAGATTATAAGTGTTTAAAATAGTAGTCACAGCTGTCCAAAAGCACTTAAGTAGAATCCATGGATAATCCAAAACAGTAAATCTGCACATCGTGACAACAAGGGAATTAAACCAAAGGAAAAAAAACTCAATTTAAAGGAGTACTGAAAATATCTATCCTTTGTCATCATCATCAAATATCATCCAAGCACACAAGTAAAAAACGTCTTTTTTCCTAATTACAGAAAGGTCTACAACTAAAGAAGTCTTTTCTTGTGCCATTCAATCCATGTCTTTATGACACAAATACAAACTGAATTTAAACCTGACATCTTCACATTTGTGTCATCATCCATAACTGGATTTCAAAACTTTGTATGATTAATATAACTCATCCATGATTGACTCCCTTGAAAAATGAAACAAAAGTATCTGGAATGGAACATTATATGCATGTCCTTGTGTTTAATAATCCTCATGACAGATCAGTGGCATTTATGTGCCTATACCATTTCCTTCTTTCAGCCACACTGACCATTATATTTCACCTTTTCACCCAAAACCAACAAGTTTCTTCCTTAAAAGTCATCCACAAGTTTGGCCTAGGTCTGAGTGTAGAACTAATGATATTGTATAGAATCTATTTTTCTTTATTCAGTCAAAGTAACCTTGACATTTGATCTTTTTTAAGCCTCAAATTGATAGGGTTCTAAGTGGCACAAATTAAAGCCATCCAGAAATGCTGATAACTGTAGATGTTTGAGAACTTGAGCTACTGAGCAGAAAAAATTCTTTCACCAGTCACAGTGACCTTTTAAATTTCAAACCTGAAATCAATGAGGTTATTTCTTACCAATAGAGATTAGTAACTTTTAATGGTGGAGAAATCAAGTTCATATGAAGAACCATTTTTCTTCTTAACTATAGAGACCCTGCTTTTTAAGCCAATTATCAAAATGGTTCTTTCTTACCCCAAGTGTAAGTAGTCCACAAAATTTGGTAACTGAAGATGCTGGAGAACTTGAGTTATTATGCTGAAATTATTTTTCTTCCTTCAGTCACAGTGACCTTTCAGCTTTTATGCCTGGAACTGATGGGGTTCTTCCTTACCCCAAGACCAAGGTATTCTCAAAGTATTGTAACTTTAACTTGTGGAAAACTGGGGTTATTAGAAACTATTTATCTTTTTTCAGTGACACTGACCTTGACCTTTGAGCCAAAAATGGTGGACAACTTATTGTGCAAAAACTAATTCTAAACAGACCGATGGATAGACAGACAGATGGAAAACATCATAACTTTATACACTCTATTTTATGGCAGGTATATAAAACTATCAAAGATAACTAGCATTTAGGTTCAGCAAAAAAGACAGTTACAATTACCAACAGTATATATTTACTAATCTTACCTGTGCTGCAAGCTTGAGAGGTTCTGTAGGATCAGAGGAGATAGGATTCATACTTTTGTCAAGGGCCTTGGCATACTCTCGAGCAGCTCTCAGGCGTAACAAGTACAGGTCCCTCTGGAATGTTCTGTGCATTGCTGAGGAAAAGAAACAAGGGATGGAGACAAGAGCTTTTGCAAGGAATAAAATGTATATCCATATTTTCCAAGTGAAGAGTATGTGTGATCTTTGGAACATGATATAAAAAAATATCTGCAGTCTTATTAGAAGCAGGTGGGGTGGGAGGGTTTGTTGATTTTAAAAATTCCCTACTGCCATGAACAATAAAATACTGCAAAATACTCCAACCCTTGCGTCTATAAATCATCTGAACTCTGGGTACATATCCAGTTCCAATTTTGGAATCTTATATTTTGAATGTACTAATGGTATGCTGAAATAAACACAAATTCTTCCCACATGTGCTTCATTAAATAACTCTGAAAGCGGGACAAGAGTTTGATTTAAGTACATACTCAGAAAGAGGTTTTATGAAACCAGGAACAAATGGAATCATTTAGAATATAAAATTAGTTTATATAGACATAATGCTTCATTTTTTAAGAGCCATCTCATAAAGCACTATTAACGGTTAACAGATAAGATGGGGTCATTTAGGTTATAAATGAAATGGTTGTAAGCCGAAATAAATGGAAAGCAATCATTCCTAAAAGTTACCGATTGTCTCAGTGTAAAATTCAAGACTATATTCCTAATGTTTAATTCATAAATGGAAAGCAATAATGTAGAATTTTTATTTTAAACACATGATGATGTTTTTTTAAGGTCTATAAAGACATGTGTTGCTGATCCTGCTGTGTGTTTGCAAAACCTGGAAAGTGTACTGACACCATGCCAAGAAAATGGATCATTTTCATGTAGGCTACCAGAGGAAACTGATGAGGGTATGATGGCAGGACAAGGTCCCTGAAACCGAGGCTCTCACTTGGGCAGGCATTCCAAGCATCCACACTCTAATGATGAAATCACATTTGAGATGAACTGTCCACATCACCAGGATGTCAGACAAGCAACTACCAAAAGAACTTCTACAGCAAGGTGAAGGATGGAAAGTGATTTCAGGGTAGTCAAAGAATCCCTCAAGTCATCCCCGACACACTTCAACACTCTGAGTCTAGGGAAGGTTGTACCCAGGATCACTCCACCTGGTGGAGTCCCATCCATAATGGAGCTACAGACTGAATGGAAAAGAATTGTTGAAGCAGTGCAGAAGCACAAGTAGTGGAAATTTCAGAACTGCAGCACATATTCTGTCGATCAAGGCAAACTCAAACAGCATCTCCTGTCAAGTGTCCTACAGGCAGTTCAGAGCACAAATCGGCTTGACCAGCCAGTCACATATTCACAGCAACCAACTTAGTAATGTCATGGTAACTTCCAACTCAAAAGACAAATAAACATAAGTTTTGCAGCGATGATGATGATAATTAAGTAAATATAAACAGACAGCTTATAAATTGTCTGCAAATGAACTATTCTTGACTTTAACAGTCATTCAGATATGTTAAAACTGACTGGTTTTCCTAATGACTGCTATATCAAACTGTTCCATGAATACCCAGAGAGAGGGAGAGAGAGAGAAATGATTATTTTAGTTAAAGGCATGTGTAAAAATATAAATATTTTGATAGAAGCACAAATTAATTTATGTTAAAGAGGCAGTGTAACCTAAATCAAAGGTGTTGTGGAGTCATTATCAGGATGTCAAGAGTTCTGAGTCCCTATTCAGTGACCTCTAACAAAGCACTAGACCTCACTTGCTCTGCCAGACACATCTTCCATGGATACCAGAAACCTTGAGGGATTCAAGCACTCTAACTTTCTTCACAACATGGGAACAACAATAAGCTCAACAACAATAAGTTCAACCCTTACAAGCTATGAACTTTTTAAAAAGCTAAATAGGGAGACTGAATAAATAAGGAGATTAGGACCTAAAGTAGGGTGTTTTTTTGCTGCATTTATAAGCATCATTTTCAACAAAATACCACAAAATACATTCAACTTTAAATAGTTGTTTAGTAGTAAAATTATGAGTATGGTACAAAAACAATGCTTTAGACATTAAAAATTAACAACCAAATATCATGAATGTATATATTTAAAACACATACAAGATATTAACAATATAATATATACAAAGGACAATGCACAGAAAAAAACTGACAGCACATGATCCTGACTTATAACCTTCTCAATCTTTCATTTTGGTAAATCATCCTCTGCATTAGAATGCCATGCCTTTTTTGCAGCTGTCATGATCTCTGGACTTGGGTCAGAATTCATGTGATGTGTCAATGTTACCATAACAGACTAACAGATAAGATCATTAATACTACTTGAATTCAAAATGTAATATTTCATTTCAACCAAGAACAAATGAAGATAAAATATGTACGTGTATTTCCAGTAGTGACACAGAAAAACATCACAACAATATGAACAGGTGACTGAGCATGGCTTCTGTGGATTGAGTATGATACAGCTGTTTATACAGTATTTGTTTTCAGCAAAATAATGAAATAATTAGGGCTTCTCTGCAAATTGTGATATATTATGAGATCAGGAGGTAGGCATGAATGACCCCAAAAATCAGGAGTATTTTTTTCTCTACTGCCATGAGAGTTGTCAGATATGAGCTACTGGCAGATTCTGGAAAATTCAGAATCCAATACTACAAATATGTTAGATTTAAGGCATCTGACCAGTCATGTTAGACTTGAAGTTTATTCACATGAATTTATGGATTCTACACAAGACTTAAATTCTGTTGGTGAATACTAGGCCTGTAATGGATTTCTAAAATTAAAATTTTACTTTTTGTAATCTGATTGGATAAGCTTTTAGTCTGACTTCAGTCTGGCCCCCAAAAATGTCTTAAGTCCAGACATAATCTTAGGATATTCTGATAATATTTGACTACATTTAAAATCATGCTATGGACAAGTTTATCCTTTTTGTACTTACCGACTGCATTTTCCCTTTCTCTCATTGTCTGATCAACAAACAACTTGGTTTTCTTGGGGATATTGAGTTTGACATTCTGTGCAGCTGGAGGTCCTCCAGTCAAGTCCCTCTCCTCAAACACTATATTTCTCTTCAGGATCTTGATAATTAACCCTCCACCTGGGTACAAATATATGCAGTGATTACTCTGAATAATTTTCTACTTGAAAATAAAGTATTGAAGAGAACACAGATTATATATATATATATATATATATATATATATATATATATATATATATATATATATATATATATATATATATATATTGCATTTCTTGCTTTGCATCCACTTCTTCCTGTTGAGCTCTCACTTCTCCATGTATTGTCCAAAAGGAGAAGTCACTTCTCCCTAAAATTCAAGTCTAGCTTGACCCCTGCAATTACAATTAATGACCTGTGCTTCCATTTCTAAAATGTAGTAATTAAAGATAATAAACTTGTATTTAAGGATTCTAGGACTAGTTATGGCCTGCATTGTCACTAATTTTATTTTACTGGGGAAAAATCAGCGCAGTAAGCAAAATGGATATTTATAACAGTAAAGAAGCATTCATAAGATTTTTATTCCCATTCTAACACAGTTTGAAATATCCAGTCAAAAATTAGCTAAAAATAATTTTCTGTGGTACTTAGTTCCACAGAGAGTCATGACATCACAGTAATGTCAAAGTTTCTGACAGTATTTTGTGGATTTGGATGCTGCATGTTTTACATTTGACTAATCACAATGAGCATTAAACTGAAAGACATGTTAAAATTTAGCCTTAATTAATAAAAGAAGGAATATGACAAAATAATAAAAAGTACAACTCAATAAAACACTGTTGAACCAAGGATCCCAAGGGCTGGATACAATGTGTCCCCCACCATCCAAATTTTGGAAGACACACAACATTTTAAAGAGACAAAGGAAAGATCCTGTACATAATGGACCAGAGCAAGAAAAATATGATAATCTTACTTCCTTTCACAGTTTGCCACTTTAAATTTGTCATCAGCACTATACAATCATATTTTCCTTGGACACTGACATTATTGCAAGACCACTTCGGTGGCCTAAGTGGTAAAAGCATATGCCTTGGATGTGAGGTCGTGGGTTTGAAGTCCAACCAAGTCATACCAAAGACTAATAAAATTGTTACTAGCAGCTGCCTTGCTTGGTGCTCAGTATTAAGAGGTTAGTGTTAGGACTGGTCAGCCTAGTGTCATGATTTCTGTGACTGGGTGGAACATGATGCTACATGTCTGTGGCATGATGCCCCAGTGCTAGACATAACTATAAACTGCCACACTGCAGACATCATAGCAATATGACTGGAAAATTGTTAAAGCTATGTTAGAAATCCAAATCACACACACAGACACACACACACACACACACACACACACTCACTCTCACACTATTGCAATAAATGTTTTATCAATGTGCTAAAATAAAACATTAACATGATTAAACATTTGGTTAACCATGAATAATCTGCACCATGGAAATTTCCATTCTGGATTATTTAACTTTAGGATACTCTTTATCTACCAGCATTTATTATAGTAAAACCTATGTTTTCAGGATTACTTTTCTTTCAAAGTAATAAGTTATTCCTTAAATGGCAAATGATGTATTTGCACAAAATTAGTCTCTTTAATAATTATTTCAAACTCAAATTAAATTCAATTTTACTCGCCAAAGGATCAACTTTAACCGAAACAATATATTACAACACAATACATTAACAGTCATCAAATACTTTACATCACAACTCTGCCAACTGTCACAAAAGCTTGAATTTTTTCATTGTTTCAAAATGGTTAATTGCTGCCATCTTACAGTTTGTATCACCTTAAGTGACTTTGACTGCTGCTATCACCAAACTAGCCATGGGCAGACAGCCACTAAGAAAAGCTGGAGGCATATTTTTAATATTTAGTTGACATAAAAATGTACACAGGTTGAAGATTCTAAACTCTAAGTATCAAAGTAAAAGGAAAACAGTATGTTGATATGGGAATCCTTTTTCAGTATGACACAGATATGGAGACTGCATCTTCCACAATGGAAAACTTGCATAGCTGAGTTATGGCAGGTAATAAATCACCAAAGATTTCTAAAGGCTTTTTATTTTTTATTGACTTTATCATTTTCTTTTACAAGAACTGTTATTGTGATTATTAAATATGTATAAAGATGTTTTGTTTTCATATTTAATAAGAGGCAGAAGTTGCTTTTGTTGTTATAAGGTTCAACGCCATTTTTCAGCACAAGATAGGCTATACATGGCTGCCAGTATTAATGGTGGAGGAAGAACCCAGAAAACCCCCGGAAAGAACCACCAACCCACGAGAAACTACCGGAAAGCTTTCTCACATACCCACATTGGCCCGAGCCTGAGACTTGAACCCACGCAGACAGAGGTGAGATGGCAGTGATCTGTAATGGTGAGTACTTTAGACCACTCAGCCACTTGGGGCCCCCGGCAGAAGTTGCAACCTCATCATTTTATTTCCAGTCTCTCTATGTGATGATCATGTCATTTCAAGCTGTGCACTAAGTATTAATTTTATGAAATTAGACTACCTTAAAAGCATCTTACTCTTCTTTTCAAGCAATTAAAAGACAATTTAGAGACAAATATAAAAACTGCATCTTAATAATACTAGTGCAATTATTTGCTTGTAAGTCAGATAAACTGCACAGAAACAGATCTGCCATCTCATAATGTATGAGCACGTATGAGTCTATGGAGTTTGTTTGGATTAATCAGTAGAACTAATAACACAGACCCTGATCTCCTGGTGCATTATGTGACAGCATATCTGGGTCTACATCTGTATGCAGCTGGACATGATTTACAAGCATGTACATATGATATTTAAAGTGTATGTCCATGTGGCCATGTAGGCGCATTTATTCAAATTCAACAGAATAATATTTGATCAAAATACTAAAATAGTTTAACCAAAGTTTACTCAATCCTGAATCTTGAATCCTCTGCACATTAAATTCATCAAAATACTACAGTGAGGACATCAGGTTTATCATAACAAGTAATAGGGTAGTGTGACTTGGTTTTCAACATGCACTGCTTTCCTTGTGACATGCAATGCATGACATTCAATCTGGTTTGTAGAGGATCACACCTGTCAATGTAATTTAACACTGATTTTGCCATATGCAATTCTCGGGGTGGGTAGTGGGTGTCAACAATGACCATCCAAAGCAATTTGGATGTATGAGTATCCAAATAAAGTGAATAATTGCCATTAAAAGGCATGCATAATCAAAATCTAAAGGACACTCATTACTGAAATAGTTGGTTCTGAATGCCTACTTGACCTGTAAGACTTTGACGATAAAATGAGTTATTGATTGTAAATAATTATGCATCCAATAAATACCTCTAGTGGTCATGATGAGTGCTCCTTCTTCTCTTCCAAATCTACCAAACCTCATCCCTGTGACAACACTATCAGTTTTAATAATGTCCACAAGGTATTTTTCCTTATACAGGTGAACTTCACAGTTACTAAGGGCCACCAGAACTGCCTTAAATCCCTTGGTTTTGTAGTCCAGAACCTCTATAGTTGTGATGCTGGCAGGGACCTGCACGGTCCACAATTTTTTGCCCTGAGGAATTCAGTTGACATAAATAAATATCAGTAATGTTAAACACAGTTTTTTAAGAAAATATTCCAGTGTTTGTATTGGATACAAAGTAAATTCAATGCCAATAAAAAAAAATTCTTCTATATGATAGCCATTTAAAGATCAAGATTTCACCGTGATACAAAATGTATTAAAGACTATACAATTAATAGAGGCTGGATTACTAAACTTGCCTGATATAGCTTTTATAATGAAATAAGGACTGTAAAATGTGTAAGCCTGTGGATGGATTAAAGGATTGTATGTTGGGCTGGAAACTCATCCACACATTTACCATTTACTGTTTAAGATAAAAAAAATCTGTGGCCATTTATGAGATATACAGTTAAACCTGTCAAAAGCAGCCAGCCATGGGAAAAGGCAAAACTGACTTTGTACACAGATGACCTCTGTATACAGGTTTACTTTTAAAAGTAAAACATAGTCTGAAAAATCAGACCTCCAAATCTGCGTTGATATTGAAGAACTATTTGTGGGTCTGATATCACCTATTCATAAAATAAAATTGAGGAATTGTCTGCAGTCAGATATGTCTGAAACATATTTACACCTTAGACACTGGAATTACTCACATCTCTTGAGCTACCATCCATTGATGGGTCATTTTGGTGATATGAACAGAATATTTCCAGATCAAAACCTATTTCTGATGACTTGCAAATTCACATGTAATAACACAACCCAATGACCTGTAGACAATTTTATTTTCATGGCTATATATGGCTGTTACCAAATATTGTGTCTAAACAGTATGTGGGTGGGTGTGTACTGGGTAGATCGGTATGCAGCAAAATTGTACATTTTAATAACAGGTGACATCAGACCCAGAAATAATCCATCAGTATCAACAGAGATTTAGGGGTTGCTTTATTGGACTAAATAACATGTGCCAAATATCATCAACAACATTATTATTATTATTATTATTATCATCAAGATTGATTTATGTGCATTAAAGTCATAAAATACATGTACATGTTGTTCTTTCCCAAATTTATGTTCCATGCAGGATTACAGTATCCGGATGACTTGAGTCCATTCTATCAATGCAATCATGACTGACTTAAAATGATCACTGATCACAAGCACTAATTTCACTACTGATTAACAACATGACTGTAAAACAAAGGACTTTAAAACAGAGGAATGAATTTTTGATCAACCAACTTATATAAATCAGACTTGGACACAGTTGTTCCTGGTGGGATTTTCTAATGTTGTACATTCTGGCTGATAAAAACACAGGAAATCAATTTTTAAAGAAAACTATATAACTGTAACAATATCTACATGTCTGATCATAATATTTTATAAGCACATCTTAGAAGTACATCTAATATTTAGCAGATACAGCCCTCCCAATGTAAAAAAAAAAACTGCCTAACAAATCTTTAGCTGGTGCCAAGAGCAGCTGAGTGGTCTAAAGTACTCACCTTTACTGATCACTGCCATCTCACCTGTCTGCATGGGCTTGTGTCTCAGGCTTGGCCAATGTTAGTATGTGAGAAAGCTGCCAGTAGCTTCCTATGGATCGGTGGTTCGTACCAAGGTTTTCCCAGGTTCTTCCTCCAACAGTTATACTGACCACCATGTATAACCTATCTTGCACTGAGAAATGGCATTAAACTCCAAGACAACAAACTCTTTAGCTTCTTTTTGCAACAGAAGTGCTCAGATATTGTATGCTACTCAGGAGAAAGTCAGACTTGAGACGTCTCCCCCCGGATAACAGGACAAATCTCAATCCTGTAAACTGTCATTTACAACTGTAATAAATGTGCACAATATTCTAGGTACATAACAGTAGGGAGGACATGAAGAGTGTACCTGTATTATGATCAGATGATTATCACTGAAGAAACATCCATTTTCTCTAAAAATTAGTTTCTTCATCAAATATATTATCTGATTATAATGCATTCAGAGAATAGGCAAAAGGAGGTGTGAGCGATATCCCCCTTACCTTGGAAATGGCCTTGTCTTTGGTCTCCTAATGTACATGAAACAGCTTGAGTTGGGCTACGGATAGCAAATCCACTAGAAGAGGAGTAAACTATGTAGTCATAAAGCTGCTGATCAATCTGAGTTCTGGTACAGGTCAAACTCAGCCCTTTAGGATAAAGGGTTCTGAGGAAAAAGATGATGATGCCATCTGTGACCTCCATCCCATGATTTAGATGATGTCAGGTTAGGAGAAGTTGCATTCAAATGTGGCAGCCTCCCTAACCTTGTGAGCCCAAATGCATAAGAAATTCAAGTGGGCTTGGGTTAGTTCCTTCTAGGCTAAGCAACTATCCTATCATATCCAGGAGAACAGAGCCTGAGAAAATTATTATACCTTCCTTATTTGAGCAGTAAGAACAAGCAAGATCTCCCTCTTTTAATCAGCTGAATTCACTTCAGAAACACTTATGTGACCTGGCAGGAGCCTGTAGATGCCCCTGGGATGAAAGATCCAAAGAAGAGCATTGTTAAGACAAAGGTGAACATAGGCCATCATGACAGAAACAGAACCGTTATGTTGAAACTGCAAAAAATTCAGACTGATCAATAGGGCCTGTATCATCACTAATTCTCCTACTGAGGCTAGGACAACATAGAAGCAGGTTTTGTAAGAGAGAAGATTCACAAATGTTTCAGAATATAGCTCAAAAGGTACTTTCATCAACCATGCCAGATCCCATGGAAAATTCCATTTCCAACAAAGGGCCAAAGTCTTCAGATGTGACAAATGAAAATTCATATGAAAAGCTGAAAGTACTTTGTTCTGGCCTGTATCCTTGCTTCCATGAAGGCAAAATGTATCTGAGGTCATGGAAAGGTAACCCCTTTATTTTGATGGAGGGGGAACTACCTTCTTCCTCTTTAAAGAGGATAATATTAAGCTGGTTATTTTATACATTCAAGATTTAGGCACAGAAATGTGTTCTGCTCACACCACTGAAAGAAAACTCCCTTTCCTCTCATAGGCTTACAAAGTGGTAGGCTATCTTGCTCAAGAAATTCTGTCTCCCACTTCTTCAGAGAAATATTTCTTCTGGAGGGCTTGTTTTACATAAACCAAGCATGCTGGTTTGACATCTCTGGCTTCAGATGGAAATCAGCATTAATTTTGCAGTTGATTCAGCAGGCATGGAGAATATCTGTCATAGATTGATGAAGTAGCTGATCCATGAAGTTTCCTGCTTTATCTGAGTCAACAGCATTAGTCAGAACTCAGA
The DNA here is from genome assembly GCA_028554795.2 of Sinohyriopsis cumingii. Lineage (NCBI taxonomy): Eukaryota > Metazoa > Mollusca > Bivalvia > Unionida > Unionidae > Sinohyriopsis > Sinohyriopsis cumingii. The sequence goes on along the minus strand of CM068824.1, from coordinate 166,806,410 downwards.
CTCAATCACTTCTGCAAGACTGTGTGGATCAGAGGGGTAAGACAAAAAGTGTGTTAACCAATTCAGAAAAATTGGTGCTGGCCATCCAAGCTTTCAAACATCCAGCAGGTGAGATGAGGTGCTGGAGCTTGGAGTTCCACTTCATTACATGGAAGATCACGTACTGTAGTATCATCAATTTTCATAGGGGACCCATTTTCATGGTTTTTGTGGTTGTCCCAAACCATGAAATTTAAATCCCCAACTAAAAATGAGCCATGTAGGATGATGACCCCCACCCCAACTGTTTTCTTACAGTGTTTCATTCCTAGAGATTAACACAGCTACTAGTATTTGATAAATCAAGGTCAATACTGTAATCTGGTGATTAAATATTAGCTTTTACATGTATTTGTTTTATTTTTTATTTTAACCTTTTGAAACAAGATTTAAAAACCATTTTATATTGTTTTAATGCACATGTTTGATATGGTATCCGATGGCCATAATTTTACACTCACTGAATTAAATTGATAAGTGAGATAAATAAGGAAAGAGAGAAAATAGAGAAAAAGCATAAGGTATTCAAACAATAGTAATACTGAAAATGAAAGAAGGAAAAAAATACAATATAACAGTATATGAAAATTAAATTTAATACTTATTCAAATTGATCTTTCATTCAAGTACAACTGTTGTTGAAACATTTAAATCCTTCTGAAAGCATGTTTCATTTTATCCATTCATTTTTAATCCAAAAGAACAACAATCCTGTAAAATACTATAACTATTTCTTGAAACACTATTAATAATGAAACACTATGTATATACACTAATTACAGCAGAGTATTAAAGCTCACACTTCCCATATTTTTGGACAAAGCCACTGCATCAACATCGTGTCAATCAAGTCTCATGGTACTCACAAATGCTTCTCAGGTAAATAATCCCCAAATTGCTGATAATTAGGTCCGACCTTTCACTCACTGTCGCGTGAGCTGCAATTATCCATTCGGCGTGGGGAGGGGGGTCTAAGGTGAATTTTACCACTCTTAAGCCACTGTGTTAACACCATCATCATCAGAAAGTACTGATGGTGCGACATGATGGACAGTGGTTTAAGTAAGAGATCATTCACATGTACATGAACTTTAAAAACCGATTGGTCTAGTGTTGTTGGCTGTGTCAGCTTCCTTTGATATTGAGCATTCAAACGAAAACTTGGCAAAAGTGATTAATCATGACAGGTGGGTTTTTTTTATCATCGAGATGGAAACATTGTTTTAGTGTTGTTGGCTGCATCGGCTAAGACTGATGTTATTCACTTGGTCGAAAACAGTGTGTAAGTACTGAACTTACCAGGTCTTTAATTTGTGCTCATACAGGGGGTAGTATTGTTTTAAACATTAAAGTGACCGCCATTTGTGTCAGTATAGTTTTATTCTGTTGTATTCTTTATTTTGGGTATTTGTAGAGGTTAAACCATGAAATTAAATACCTACTAATATACAAATTTTGACAGGCAAAACCACGAATAAGTACCATGAAAATGCCATTTTTTTTCAAAACCATGAAAATTGAGCCCAACGAAAATAAATGATACTACAGTATGTAGACAATAGTAGCATAAATCTGACTGAAGACTAAGGTGTGATGGGACCATGCAGTGTGGATCAACTGATTCCATTGGGACAGTGAATCTACTAGGAAATTGAGTATACCTGGAATGTTACCAACTTGAATGTAGATTTGTCAATGAAGTCACCACTCAATAAAATCACAAGCACTAAGGCAGAAGACTGGGAAACTGGTTAATTACTGCCTTCTAAAGTATCAAATCACATGAATAATGAAGGTATCCTTTCCATATAACATTTCCAGCTGTGACTGAAAGGCATTTCCTATGGCCAGCCAAACCCTGTTCAGCTGGAAGGAGCACTGGAGGTAGGCACTTTGGCTGGTTATGCTGGCATCTATGCAGCTCATGATGTCAGTCAATTAATCCTTCAGCACTTGTGAACTGGCAGAGGTCCTTGCTGAGATCATACCTCATATAGTCCAAACACTGAGGAAAGGAGGGTGATCTGCAAGGGACTCATGAACTGGTAATGTAGGGTGGGAGGGTTGGGGCTGCACTGAGAAGACCTAAGAGATAAAGAGATTTCCCAGGTAAGACTCTTCAAATGGATCAAATGAAGGGAATACACAACCATGGTGATCCTCAAGAATCAGAGACAATGAGAGTGTAACTAAGGATGTTATGCCAAAGGAAATTACTGGAATGATCATACAGTATGTCATAAAAGATCAATTACATATACTTGACAGAATTAAAAAAACAATGATTACTAAGTTGAACTGAAAGTACTACAAAACATAAGGCAGGTAATTAAGATGGTGTCAGTACATTTATTGTATTATGAAGTTAGACCACTGAAATGCCAAACAAAAGTAAATGGAGTGTGAATCTGACAGAAAAAACTAATGAAAAGACACAAGTGAAAATTTTATTTTGCAAGGCCTTGAGAAAAAGTGTGCTTCCAAGAACAAGTGGAAGAACTAACTGACAACTGATTTGTTTCCATCACCCCTATCCAAGGGAAGACTACTCTAGTCTGACTTTCACTATGTCATACAGACAACCTATTATCACTTCTTTTGCTAAAACAAGCCAAAAGACTGACCAAACGTATTTTAGTCTGGAAAGGATAGGTTTGTGAGGTAGTGGATGAATTCTAAGATATTAGGATCATTTAATGTAAATGAAGAAAGCAGTGTAATAAGAAGAAATAAGAACTGCATGTTTACTATTTACCTTGGAGGTGTAGCACTGTAATGTTTCATCCATACATCCAACATAAATTGTTTTTCCAATTCTTTCTAGACCAACTGGTTGTGAGTTAAGTTCTATACAACTTTTCACTGTATCTGTTGTACCCCTATGGAATAAAATACCAAAATAAAATGATTTAAGATGAAAGATCCAAGTATCTTTAAGATTCCAAGAGCAGTTTCATAGAATGAAACATGGAGTAGCATAAGTTTTTGTAAAGGTACTTTTAAGTGAAGATATTGAATTTTACACACAAGTATATGTCTATCATATCATTGTCTTTTCTAATGTGTGACAAAAGCAATTTGTGATAAAATTTCTAAGAAGATTATAAATAAATTTGTAAACTGTAGAAATCAAACTATTTCTTGAGGATACATAATATAATATGTGCATTGGATTTTGAGTAGGATCCATAATACATAAATGGACAAAAAAAGTCACACTGCATTATTAAAGGTTCTGCTGTTCTAAGGGCTCATATGTAAAAGACAGGGAAATGTCAATAGAAGATAAACCATGTTATTTGGAACATTATAAAGCATGTTATTTGGAACATTATAAACCATGTTATTTAGAAGATTATAAACCATGTTATTTGGAAAAATTCACAGAAAGTTTCTTTCAGAAAGACAAGATATTATTATTATTATTATTATTATTATATCCAATTTTTTCTATTTTTTAGGGATTATATTTAACAGCAAATGACATCTTAATATTTTCATTTTTCTACTTTTTCCTACTGTAAAATAAACTAAACCTTTTAAGAGTGTATACACATCCATTTCTACAGGATGCTACAATTCTGTACTCTACATCAAACATCCCTGTCACACTGAGGAATACTGGCACACTTGGTAGGGGCATCTGAAATAGAAATATGACAAATAACAAGAAAACCAGTATGTGTGATAATTATGTAGGCATGTATTTCAATCATATCATGGCAGATTCAAGACTTATCAAAATACAGTAAAAACAAATGTCTCATAATTCCACTGAAACATACTGATTTGTATATATGGATGTCATCAAAATGTCTGATTATCATACATTCCCAGACATCTGTCTGATGAAAAATATCACACAACAGGTTTGGGTCTTAAAAGTATTAATAAGCAATTTTGTAATAAAAATTTTAAGTTTGACAAATATCCAAGTTATACAGCTAGAGAAAAATTTCTCCATTACAGCATGCTTCAAAGAAAGTAACTTACTGTTGCTAGCACTGTGAAGGCTTCTGGGTCAAGAACATAGATGCCTTTATTCTCTGTACCAATAACAAGACAACTAATAGCATCTTCCTCTGCCATGGATTTCTTCATTGTGCCCAAACATGTGATCACAGTCTGCAGAAAAAGGGAAAAAATGAGACAGCCATTAGTGATGGGTAAGTTTCACAAATACAAGAATGACAAACAATATATTAAATAAAATATGACTGACTTAATCAAACTTCAAACAATAAATATGCAGATCTGTCAAAGCATGATGCACCTGCAGATCAGGGTCTATGTTGTTTGTTCTACTGATTACTCCTAACCAACTGCACAAACTAAAATATCTGGCACATTATGCAACCATAGATCTGGGTCTGTGCATTTTGCAGTTGGACTCATCTTATAAGTGAGTATATGTGGTACTATAGTTTGAATATACCTCCCTGTTTGTTTGTATCCCCCTATTGATCTAAAAATCAAAAAACATAAATGAGGAAAAAGATGCACAGAACTTTTATTGCTTTATAATTTCAAACCTGATTGTGCCCAGGTTGGACCCTAACAATGTTACTGTCTGTGTGTTTCATTCTGAACAGTAGTTTTCAGTGTAAAAGATGACCTTGTTTGCCAGTCATTTCGAGTTCCTGGACAAGTCCATTTTCAGCGATGGGGTGTAGGCATGACTACACATGTATGCACATAGAAGGAAAATATTATCTTGTCTGCTTTTAATATTTACAATGTCGACTGAAGCAAAGGAAAATAACGACAACTAAAAATTTGCCTTTCAAGTGGATTTAACAAGTAGTGTAATTTCTATGTACATGTATGCAAAGAGATATAACTCTAAACTCTCAACATTATGGTAATTTACAGAATTATTCAGCAGTTACTGAACAGGATGAACCTTGCCATATCATGTCTGAGGAAATCAACTCATCCACTGTGTACGCAACTTGGTGCCATGTTAGTAAGGAAAGTCCATTAAGCATGAAAGGCATAGAGAATGCCGGTGTTAGGGTCACTCTGGTCACATTCAGGTTAGAGGTTATAACTCAGTGAGTCAATTGACTAAGTTCTGTGTACTTTTTGTCACATTAAAGATTTCCATTTTTGAACTCGGTAGGAAGGTACAAACAGGGAGGTATATTAAGACTATAGTGTGGATTTTATAAGCAAGTATATATGGTATATCACTAGTGTACATAAAGAATTAAATGCTGAGAGAACATGATATTCAATAAGTGTACATAACTCTCTTGTGAGTATGCTCATATGTTTCTCTGTGAAGTGTCTTAGCATGACTTCTTGATAACCCCAAGTCCATTGGTTGAGAAAAAAAAATGAAAATAACAACGTTTAAAAGATGGATGAAAAATTGTGCCTGTTCTGAAATAAGTGTATGTGTAAGTAACATATTAAAAGTATTCAATTTATAAATATTTTATCACAGTGCAAGATCCAAATGGGCAAGACATAATTGCAAAATAAGACTTTGATAAACAGCCTTATAAAAAAATCAGGAAACATTTTTATAAGAACAAGAAATGTTAATGGAACATGGATGTCCCACCAGTGCCTAAAAGCTGATCTAAACATATAATCCAACCAAGGTGTGGTGGATTAAGAGACAGATAACTGAAACACTATAGGCCTGTCATTGTCATGTTGGCACATCAAAATAGATTGGAAAAATGGCACAAATAATGGACTGATGCTCTTAGGAAAATATAATAAAATAATTTACACATAAACTTGTTTGACTGTAAGTTTTTTTTATCACAATAATGCCTTGACATAGGATTCACATATAATACAGTAAGATTTGAAATACATAAGTGATAAATACCTGTTTTTTCAGTGGAGTTTGTTTGTACATCTCAGTGAAGGCCACCATGTCAGCACCATCCTGTAACTGTAGAAACCGAAGAGAACGTACAGTAAGTGATGTGCCATCTGCTCTGAAATGATGAGACAGAAATATGGATTAACAGAATCTTTACAATGTATGTGAGCAGGATAGATGAAATCTGACCTCAGGGGATAATACTTTGTTGGGGACAATGCTTACAGAGTTCCTAGTACAAATCTTATGTCACAACTCCAATCCACATTGGTTTGACAATTATTATTCTTTCCCACCACATCCTCTGTTTTTTTTATCTGGCAAAACCACTGTAGAATATGAATGGCATGTACAAATCAATGTGCATGATAAAATAATAAAAAAAAGGACAACACAATCATAACACATAAACTTATCTACTCCCAGGGTAAGAAACACTTATTTAGTCCAAGAAAAGAAATCGGATAACTGTCTTGCAGGTGAGGAAATGAAAACCTCAGTTTTATTAACAACAACATGCCATCATAACTGTCTTCAAAATATGCCAATTTTGATTAGAAACAAGTGCCTGGCATTAAAGATTCCAATTTTACTAATGAAATCAAACAACAATCAATTAATACTGCAAGTCCCTATAATATTAGTCACATATATACTGAGATACCATATCAAGGCCTGTTTGTTTGACCTATGCTGTGAAAAAATACATTGTAAATAACTCTCCCTTACTACAAGGCTGCAAAGCTTTTAATTCAGTGAATCATCTAAGTACTAACCTCATTCCTTCCAACATTTCTCTGAGTACATAGACATTTATACTGCTCTGAAATAAAGAAATAAGTGTGTCAATATGCAATAAGTTACAATGAGTTTGTCTCAAATGACATTTATTGCTTCTGCCAGGCGTGCTATTTCAAAACAAAATGGCTCCAATAATAAATAGAGAAAATTTAAGTGAAGTTATAGGTCAAATGAGTTTGAAATATGATTGACAAGTGATGTGTGGAATTACTGAAAGTATTTAAAGGCAGATATGCCACTGTTCATCCATGTTTTCGCAATGACAGCTGGTGTGAAAATTACAACCACTAAACGCATACGGTTTTCCCTATTTGGTAATAGTGACCTGCTTTTGACCATTTATCCTTAAAATCATGAAATTTATTCAAGTGATTATATAACTATGCATATTTATTGCAAAATCTAAATTGACAGCAAATGAATGTGACCTTTGACCTTTTAACATCTAATACAAATAAATCAATTCTTTACCAAAGAGCAAGTCCCATACAGTTTTACAGGACTGTGGTGTGCAGTTTATGTCATGGTATGACTGCAGTCCCTCTGTAAAAATAACAACATAAATAAAAGAAGACCTTTCATCAAAATTAACATATGTTTCAATATCTCATTAAAAACTTTGGCAGTTGGATTGACAGATTGACATGGAGGTGAATTTCACCATTATTAAAACACAAAACAACCACTAATATTTACATCCATATATCATGAAGGAATAATCAAGTATGATTAGCCTTTGTCATTCTCAAGGTCAAAGATTAATGATTAAACACTTTCCAATGTGCTGTTGTTGTTGTTATAGGGTTTAACGCCATTTTTCAGCACAAGATAGGATATACATGGCAGCCAGTATAAATGGTGGAGGTAGAACCTGGGAAAACCCCGGAAAGAACCACTGACCCATAAGAAGCCCGAGACTTGAACCCACGCAGACAGAGGTGAGATGGCCGTGATCCATAATGGTGAGTGCTTCAGAGCACTTGGCCACTCGGGGCCTCTTCAAATATGTGTCTTTCCTATCATATCTGACAAGTGTTCTGTGCAGCAATGGGTAATGCCTGTGAAAGTAAAGTCAAAAGCAGCACTTTGTCACGAAACAGAAACGTTAATAAGAAACTTTATCTGACCTTAGGCCATCTTTGGTGCTAGTGAAGTGATCCCTATGTCTTGCTTGCTTTAGCAGGAAAACAAACCTTATGATATCAGTTCTCCAAAACAAAACACTGACATTTACCTCTTTCATCTGATTCCATAAATCCTCCTCCACAGCATTTACTTCTATTTGGGGCAGTGTAAACTTGAAATAGGGACGCAAATTCTTGTATATGTAGATATATGGTCCAGATGCAACAGCTATGGCTGCAAAGATAAGGTTAAACAATTAAATTCCATGATCAGTATGTATGTTCTGTAAATACTTAAATATAGGTCAAATCCAACTGCAAATAAAACAGGCCCTGATCTGAATAATGCACACTTAGAACAAGGTCAATGTTATTTGTTCAACCAATCAATCCATACAAAGAACACAGACCCAGCTCCACCGATGCATCAAGCACTGGCAGATCAGGGTTCATGCCGTTTGCATTTGGATCTAATTTATTAGCAAGTATATTTTGGTAAGAATGGATTGGATTTCCAACCTCGCTATAAAACAAAGATATGTATAATGGACATCAGCATATGGTCTGGACAAATCATTTTAGATTTTCTTGCTTTAGTTAGCATTTTTATTTAATCTGAAATCATATCTAAATTAAGTTTTACAGGATGCTGAAAAATGGCATTAAACCTACAACAACTACTGTATTTTGTTTAATCTGAAATCATGTCTAAATGTAAGTTTATGGTATTTTTGTGACTCAAAGATGATCAGATTGAATGTTGCTGTGTACATTCCAACCGTCAAGAAAGGCACAAGGGTAGGGTCTACATAATTAACATTATTTCAATCAATTCCTTGATACAGTATCACTTATTTGTAGCAATCTGGATATTGTCATCAAAGACGAAAAAATTCTGAATGCTGAATTAATCCACTTGTATCTTTCTACCTTTAATACTGTAAAATGTGGTTAATAAGTGCATATATTTATCTTCAATACTGTACAATGTGGCTAATAAGTGTGTATATTTATCTTTAATACTGTACAATGTGGCTAATAAGTGTATATATTTATCTTTAATACTGTACAATGTGACTAATAAGTGTATATATTTATCTTTAATACTGTACAATGTGGCTAATAAGTGTGTATATTTATCTTTAATACTGTACAATGTGGCTAATAAGTGTGTATATTTATCTTTAATACTGTAAAATGTGGTTAATAAGTGCATATATTTATCTTCAATACTGTACAATGTGGCTAATAAGTGCATATATTTATCTTTAATACTGTACAATGTAGTTAATAAGTGTATATATTTATCTTTAATACTGTACAATGTGGCTAATAAGTGTGTATATTTATCTTTAATACTGTACAATGTGGCTAATAAGTGTATATATTTATCTTTAATACTGTACAATGTGGTTAACAAGTGCATATATTTATCTTTAATACTGTACAATGTGACTAATAAGTGTATATATTTATCTTTAATACTGTACAATGTGGCTAATAAGTGCATATATTTATCTTCAAAGTGATGGTTATATACATGTTTATGAAATTTACTTCTTGTTAATAAAACCCTATTGCTGATATATGCTTACTGCTGATACATACCAAGTTTATTACAATTATTGCAAGTTTTTGGGTTTTTTTGGGCTCAGCAACCAGTTTGGAGAGCATATTATATAAAGATCATTGATAAAATACATGTAATAGAAATTAGTAAGTAGGATGAGTCATTTATAAAAAAGGTTTCGTATTTCATATTTAAAGTGCTTCTTTCTTTGAATCTGGAGGTAAAAAGTAGAAGAGTGAATTTAATATCTCTGAAATTTACTTTTCCTGTCAATATACATCATGGTCCATGTGTGATTACTTTATAAGCTTGCATACAAGTTGGGTCCAACTGCAAACAACATAGATGCTGATTTGCTGATGCATTATGCGATGGTGGATCATGGTCTATATTGTTTGTTCTACTAACACTATTTTACAATTTATTCAGAAGCTCTCTGTTCAGAGATACTATGCGCTATTTATTATGAATTTTGATGTGCTGAATTCAAATATGACAATTAAAACAACTGATTGGATACTGTTTCCAAGATAGTTAAGTTTTTAGATTTTATGTCTATGCATATTGTGTAGATAGTAGAGTTTTAATCATAAATTGTAAACCTATTGTAGAGTTTTAATCATAAATTGTAAACCTAGGTCTTTTCATATGTTTAAAGTTGCTTTACATGATAATGTTTCACCTGTCCTGTTCATGTAACACTTTAGAAAACAGCAAATGGGTTATATAAATAAAATTTATTATGAAATGAAAGGCAAAAAAACTGTTATATATATATAAGTACATAGTCTTTATTCAGTGTCTACTCGGTGCTTCTTGGCTTATCTTTTGCATTCACTAAATGGAGCATCTCTTGTCACTGTCCAGCAACAGTCCGCAAGCACTGATGGGCACCATTGGCCCTGAGAGCATTTCTCCATTGTTGCAATGTCCTGGTGAAATTGCTTGCCGTGCATGTTGATCATTGCTCTACAGTTTGGTGGGAAAAAAAATCTAGACGAGAGTGCAAAAATGTATCTTTACTGACATGATGTAACCAAGGCTTTTGTATGTCTTGAGGAAGTTTTCCACCAACTCCCTGTAGTCAGTTGTTTGCCTTCTTGTTTCTGAGAAAATTTGTTGCCATTACCTGGAAGGCGTTCCATGTCGTCTTTTCCTTGCCACACAGTATGTGGTCAAATGCATCATCTTGAAGTTCACAAATCTGAGGACCAACAAAGACAATTTTCTTTATCTTAGCTTCACTTAACCTTGGAAATTTTCCATGCAGGTACTTGAAAGCTGCTTGTGTTTTGTCCATGGCATTGACAAAGTTCTTCACCAGATTCAGCTTGATGTGCAAGGGTGGTAACAAATTCTTCCTTGATTCAACAAGTGGTGGATGCTGAACACTTTTCCTCACAGGCTCCAATGACTGTCAGAGTGGCCAATCTCTCTTGATGTAGTGGGAATCTCTTGCATGACTATCCCATTCGCAGAGAAAACAGCAGAACTTTGTGTATCCAGTCTGCAGACCATGCAAGAAAGCAAGAACCTTCAAACTGCCACAAAGCTGTCACTGATGTTGGTCATAGTTTATGCACCTCAAAATTTGTTTCATGTTTTTATAGGTTTTCTACATATGAACTGCATGACCAACTGGAGCTGATGGCAAAATATTGCCATTATGCAGCAAAACAGATTTAAGACTCGTCTTCGATGAATCAATGAACAGTCTCCACTCATCTGGATCATGAACGATGTTTAGGGCTGCCATCATGTTGTTGCAGGCTACAAGATCACCTTCCATACAGAAGAACAGGACAAGATCCTTTTGACAGTCACAGAACATGGAAACCCTAACAACACCTGCCAGGAGATTCCACTGCTGTAGTCTGGAGCCCAACAGCTCTGTCTTACTCTGGTATAGTTTCAAATCCCTGACAAGGTCATTCAGTTCAGCTTGTGTTATGAGGTGTGGTTCAGAGGAAGAGGATGGGAGAAAATATGGGTCATGTGACGTTGATGGTTCAGGACTAGAAGTTTCATCCTCTTCCTCTTCCTTGTCTGGCTCAAGTGAGAATGATTCTGGTGCATCAGGAACTGGCAGTCCCTCTCCTTGGGGTACTGGGTATACAGCTGATGGAATGTTTGGACAATGCACAGTCCACTTTTTCTTCTTTGACACACCTTTCCCAACTGGAGGCAACATGCAAAAGTAACAATTGTTGATAGGATCTGTTGGCTCTCTCCAAGTAATTGGCACTGCAAAAGACATAGATTTCCTTTTCCTGTTCAACCACTGGCAAAGACTTGTTGCACAAGTATTGCAGCATATGTGTGGGGCCCACCTCTTGTCCTGATCTCCAATCAAGTTTGCAGCCAAAATAAAGGTGATTGGTTTTCTTAACCATAGTGGTTATACTGCACTTTTGTGATGCAAAAGTCACTTCACCACAAACATATCAGAAGTTATCTGCATTGTTTACACAAGTATGAGGCATCTCTGCTCACTTAGGCTGAACAGAAATATGTCCCTCTGCAAAATCATACAATGACAAATAAGAGAGCACGACACTGTATGATTTCTAGAGCTGTTATAGGGCAATTTGTTCAGCAGAGTGATGTAAGCTTAGTTATGATTGCATCATCCATGACTTGTAGGAATAACATGATGCAATTAATATCATGTATGATGCAATACCAGCATTTCAGTTAATTAGGTTTGTATGTGTTTGTATCACATGCATATGTTTACTTTGATGAATGTACATTGATAGGAGTTTACTCTATAAGTGTGTTCATATGTCTGTGCATAATGGGTAGTGATTGACTGCACTCTACATATATCTTACAGGACCTCATGGCAGATTAGTTTTATTATGCAACAGAGTTACAGTCTTAAACACTCTTTGTACCATTATTATTATTATTATTATTGTTAAGACAAAGTCACTAAATTAACCTGGTCAACCTGACTTGATTAAAATCAGCCTGGTCGACAGTGATACACCTTCTGCCTGTTTTTGAGTCTCGGTGCTCTTGACCTTGATCATTCCAGTCTAAAACCACCAGGCTTCTGTCTCATCAAAGGAAACATACCTAGTCTGGGGAAGAAATACTTAGTAAAACTAACTTTGGTAATTCCATTTTTCAGATTACATTGACCTATTATATTGATCTTAAGTGGTAAAACAAAAAAATCAATATTTCTTGGAATATATTTGAAAAATTGAATATTTTTTACTGTGTTCTTTAATTTTATATAGCTTTTTCTCAGAGAATTTTAACATCTTTACCTTCTAACCTGAATCAATTAATACTTCATGTTTATTTTTATTTGGAAGGCCTTGTCCTCAATACTATATTTTATATTTACCCTTAAATGGCTCTAAATCACTAGTTGTGTGCTAAAGTGCCATTAAACCCTACAACATGCACACATATCATCAAAGGCAACGTAAGTATAAGTTTTAGTGAAGATATTTTAAGTAGAAAAAAAAAGTTATTGCACACAAACATTATTACTTTCTCAGATCATAGTGAGCTTGATCTTTGACCTTCACAGTAAAAAATCAATTGCAGCATTCAATCTAAGATTCAGGTATATGGGGTCAATGTCACCTTGATAATATTTTAAAGGGACCAGATCAGATTTTGACTGACATAAATGGTGTGGTTTCTGTTCTATTATATTTGTTAAATAGGAAAAACATTATCTTTGCTCTTTCAGTAATTTCACAATATGCAATTTTTAATATTAAATGTATATAAACCAGATATTAAATATTCTTTTTTCACTTCAGCTAAATCTTTGTTTGATATCTTCTGCACTCTTCCATACTGAATTTCAATGAAAGGATGTAGCCAAAATTTGCCAGCAATTCAAATGAATTTTCGATGTTGATGATGGATTGCCTGTGAAATAGTCAGGTCCAATATAAAGAGGTCAAAATGTTTCTCCAATTTTTATAATGAATTAAATGCATGCAAGGTTTAACTCTTGTGGCAAACATATGCAGTTGACATTATTCATTGTTCATATCTTCTTTTAGTTACATATATGTTAAATAGCAGCCTGAAACTATATCACAAAGCAAACACCTAATGATACGAAAACAAAAAGCAGAATCGTTTCATGCATATCTCTAGACTAAAAAAAATTAAAATTACCATTGCTTCATGTATTTATTTTGAGAGTCTCAGAGATACAAATGTTAACAAGCCATGATGTTTGTATTACAGACTTTATCACCACTTAAATTTCTTTCCAAAAGCTAATTATATTTGGTTTCAGTGGTTGACTAGGTGAAGCCTCTTAAGAAATATTAAGTTGGATACTGAGTGAAATCATTTTTATTTACTATGCTTGGTAACATTCTCCACAAAAAGTCATCATGTTCACAAATTACATCTCATAAAGATGTCTGTGTGTGGCATGAATGGTTATAATTCATTGCAAATGTTAAATATGAATTAAATGGCATAAAGCTGTGTAACCAGTCTAGCTAGACCACCAGTCTCTGTAAGCCAGACACTCATCCATATAATGCACATCAAATGTAAAGGGCTGAAATCATAACAATTAACATGATGGATGCAGAGATGTTCCAAATTTGCACCAAACATTTTGAAATCATGCTATGTTGATGCATCTTTCATCTCCAAGTGGCCCATTGATAATTTCTATGTACCATAGGTGCAAAAATGCAGTCTAGATTGAACCTGAATAAACTTCCTTTTAGTTTACAAGGCAATCCATCTGCACTGCCTGCTGAAGGTATACCAGACTGTGAAGTCAAAAAGAAATTTGAAGGGTTTGGAAGTAATACCTGGTGTGCGTGGCTCATTCAGATCCATATAGAAAGTAACAACTCCAGTTGGAAGATCTATGATGGTATTCTCACTCATCAAATTGGTCCCTGAAACAGAAAACTCTTATTTTACTGGACAAATGAAGTCATGTATTTGTATAAAAATATGTATGCCAGCCTCAAGCTGGAAATCACCAAAGGAAGAAATGCTGAATGCACAGTAATGATTTCATTTGTTGACATTCACAAAATCAACATGGGTATTGAGCAGCATCTTACATGGTTGAAACAAAATTTAGGTCAACAATGCACTTTGTTTGCACTATCAAACATCAAAAAAAGTTTCCATTTTTTATCTTAAATCCATAAAAATCTTTATTTCTAAATGTAATATAGACATTCTGCTTGTCAGTCAAGCAAAGTGAGAGTGGTCGATTCACAAGAATGACCAGTCATAGAACTACTGCATTTGATGTGAATTTACAACCTACTACACTTCTCAAACAGCCATGAAAGAGTTGATGGATGAAATCATCTACTTGTCTGCATGTTAAAAAACTTTAGATTCCTTTTGAAATAGAAATGAACAGTGTCTTTAAAACATTGCCAGTAAAACTGTATCATGATATGTATTACAGTAATTGTTTTTAATACAGTATTAACATGATAATCTACCAAATGTAAATAAACTAACATATTACACACATGAGTCCAGGTTTTCAAAAACAAATTCACTTGTATCAATGCATAAATCCATTGTTGGATATACTAAATATCTCCTGCTTCTTTTTCTTTTTTTCTTTAAAATGTTCACTATACATGTTTTCTTATTGCAATCTGCCAAACTGATGTATATTATGCATGAAAATAAGTGAGGAGAGTGCTTCTAAAAAAAACAACCGCTAAAGTGTCTTGTTCTCTCTGAGTGCATGTTTACTTCACAATTCAATTGCTTATTCGTACTCTACTCAAGACAAAAATTGAAACATGATTCAAGAACTGGGAACTAAACATAGCAGATGCTGATGTCATTTTCCCACCAAAATACACATGAATATGAGTTGAATTGCAAAGGGTCAAGTTGTCATGGCACCTTCAAGATCATGTTACATTTTGTCTTGAATTTGTACACAAATGCAAGTAAAACTTGTTTTGATAATATTTTTTTCACCAGAACAAATTCAAACATACATATAGTATTATGTGAAAAACATATTATCCAAGAACAATATTTGCTATCTAGACCAAAATTCTCTGAATTTAAAAAGTGTGCATAGCGGTTAATTTGGTAAAGTAGATAGAGTGGGTACAAGGAGACAGTCTGTGTACATGTTGTTTACTTCATTCAAAGGGGCAAAATGACAGCCAGCAATGTTTATTTTTGGGCAGTTTCTACCGTTTGGTTTATGTTTCTTCATACTACAGTCTTGTATCATGATACACTATCACCAGAGGGATCTGCTGCTTGAAGTATTTATCAAGGAGAAAAAGTTTATGTTCACTCTCTCATTTCTTGCAGATGGCAACCTGTTTCTGGCTGTGAAACTGACTGCATCATAAGAATACTTAACAATTCTAACAAAAATAGAGACAGTTTGGGTCCATAAAATGGGTCAATCATTCTGCAGACCAAAACTAAGACTATCAAACAACATGTCTTGTATGATAGAAGCTGCACTGATGTTTTGGATAAAGGCTTGACCTTAAAAGAACTGTGACGTCTCAAAAGCCAAGAGAGGTTACATCTGAGAAAGAAAGGGAGTGACCTGGGCCAGCTCAGATGAAAATTTGACACCATGTCTGAAAGGTCCCTGTCATGACCTATATCTTCAATCCGATGATCGCTGACTGTTTTCAAAAGTCATGGAGTGGTAATCAATGATCAAGATATGGTAGGATAGGGATAAATTCTCTCAAAAAGCCATAGGAAGATGTTATCTTGCTGTGGAGAAAAGGCTTGCAAGAGGATGCAGTAGTTGTCCCTACACCAGCTAGAAAAGACACACACCCCTTTCAAAATGGAGGGACTTCTAACTCATGACTGATTTAAGTGCTTAACTCTATTTTGTGCACAACGTTCCTGGCAAGAGTCAGGCATGAATGAGGAGCTTGTTGGAATGGGGATGGAAAACCTATGACCTATGAGTATTTTCCTGGAAATACTGATGGACCAAGTAGATCACTGACCCAAGATTTCTCCCATCTGAAAAAGGCAATGAGAACTGACTAAGATACTCAGGTTCAAGTGAGGGGAATTTTTATAATTAACTATTATTGCACATACTGTACTAGCTTGTGTACAGGTAGTTCCTCTACAATATATTACTCTACACAATAACAAACAACCCCCCAAACAGGTATAATATGATGTAATGACCTTTATACACTTTGAGTTTCATGTTGAACATGCCAGTTCCCAAATCTGCTATGATCAATTTCCAGTCGCCATCAGCCTGAATGTCTGCAAGGGTAATGCACTGGGTGAAAGTGTACAGAGATGCCACAGGATCTCGGTATGCATCCAGCCACTTGTCACTGAAAAAATAAAATTAAGATTTTGTTTTGGCAGATAAAAATAGCTGTCATAACAGAAAATCTTCCTGCAAATTGAGAAAATACATCACATACTCACTATAAAGCCCTTTACCATAACACTATTCCTGTTATAATGCAGATATGGTCATGGATTCCATTTCATCATGTGTGAGCAAAATTACATATATTAAATGTACTTAAGAATGAAGTGGTCTCACTAGACAGTCTACTATATGCCCCACACGACCCTTCAAGAACAGAGAATAGAACAGACATCTGATACCTGGAAAAAGTCCATATATTACAAACAGATACATAGAACAAAGTCCATATATAATAGAGTCATTTGATACATGGAACAAAGTCCATATATTACAGTCATCTGGTACATGGAACAAAGTCCACATATTACAGTCATCTGATACATGGAACAAAGTCCATATATTGCAGTCATCTGGTACATGGAACAAAGTCCACATATTACAGTCATCTGATACATGGAACAAAGTCCATATATTACAGTCATCTGATAAATGGAACAAAGTCCATATATAACAGCCATCTGATACAGGGAACAAAGTCCATATATAACTGCTGGGGTCTCACTACCAGGCAAAGTGGGCGACTAAGTTGCCTAAAAAGTGTAAACTTCGCCTTCTGTTAGGAAAGCGAAAACGACTTCATCCTGTGATTATTTTTTTAGCAGAACATTGAATAAGCATCCCTTTGAGATGCTCCCTGCCTTGGTCAGCTTAGTTCCAGTGTTATGTTATATATAGCTCAAGGCAAAATGTACACTTCAAGCCATCAAATATAGTTGGTGTTGATATCAATTACGCTGACAAACAAACTCCTGCACATTCACAAGCATGTGATTTGATAGCTGATTGACCATTAACCATTTTCTGAGTAAGTTAGTAACTATTGCTGCCTGATTTCTAGAAGTTATCCTTTGATGATAAAAACATACAAACTTGTGTTTTGAAACTTAAATTTATGTGAAAATACGAAGAAAGAAAAAACAGCAAAGCAAATATTATTTAACCAATGCCTAATGTTACACCAAGTACATAGACAAATAATAAAATCTTAGTTGGAATCCAAACAATGGACTGATGTAACAAAGCTATAAAGTGAGTGGTTACATTAAGAAAACCCCTCTTTCTAAAATGAGATGCACTTGCATGTTGGCTGTGTCAATTCGGTGGGGAAAAAAAGGTTTAGTTTATTCATATACTGACTTCAGTGTATTGTCTATGAACAATTACGGTAAAGTTTTATGGGCAATAAAGAAATTAGGATGAACCATATAATCTAAAAGACATATGCATTTTCTGTCATGTACATGGTGCAGGGGTTGCTTCAAACAAGTTTAGAAATTTTCAAATGGCACAGAAAGTAAAAGGAAAAAAATTCTTGATTAAGGGTAGTTGATTAAACATTTGTACTAACTTGCAAATAAAATACTGTAATCTAGTTACTCAGTTAGAATTCATAACAATGAATAGCTTCTTTTTAAGTAGTATTGCCAAAATACACTGAGTATGAATTTGATAGTTATTAAACATGCACCAAATGTGCTTATAACATCGATAGAACTACATGGAAAAAAAATATTGCTTAAAACCAATGTTTAATGCAAATATGCATGCTAGGAAATAGATGGCATGATTCAAATAATAGAATGAAAACAACACACACACACACACACACATATTGTGTGTCTCACTTTGCTCCCACTTCTCCCTGTTTAGCTTTCACTTCTCCCTGTTCTGTCCAAAAGGAGAAGTCACTTCTCCCACACATTCAAGTCTAGCGTGACCCCTGAACAGTCATCTGATACATGGAACAAAGTCTATATATACCTCTCCCTCAATAACTTTCGCACAACGGGGTCCACAAACATAGACTGTACTATAAGCAAAGACATCAAAAAAACATGGGTGGGTAGGGAACTGGGCTGTTTAATGACTGAATCCTCATGTTACAATCACATCGATAATAACTGTTAATAATGCACTTCTAATGAAGTTGTTCGTTATTTTGTATAAATAACATCCATTTTCAAATTGTCTAACAAGTGAAAGATCGTTCTAACTGGTTTCAACAACTATCATGTGTATGCGAAAACACCTGTGTAATATGTCACTGTTTTTTGTTTGGTTGATTAGTCTGGTTCCCTGGATGTTATTTAATAGTATTGTGCCAAGTTGGGAGTTAAAGTAGCAGGGATATGACTAACTGTTGATACACCACCAAACAAGATTCCTTTTTTTCAAAAACTAGCAATATTTATTTTGTGAGACAATTGTCAATGTCAAAATTAAATTTTAGTATTGTAAAATTAGTACAATATTGATGTTGTGATTTCACTGGAAGTAACAGTGAAACTTCTTATCATCCTAAGGATATCTCTAAGTGCCAGTTTAGAAATTCTCTGAAACTAGCTTGCTCACTGTGGTCTGTATCTGTGAAATCAAGCTCTTTTTTTTTACGGAGTATTCATTTTGCTTGGTTGCCTTGCTATCACAGTTATGAATGAGTCAGTTAATTTAAGGTAGTTTAATTATGTATATACACAACAATATTCATAACATTGTTCAATTGATCAGCTGGAGTTCACCCGACATATGACCGTGGCTGCTAGATTTAAGTATGTAGGATCTGCATGCCTCTTAACTTTTCTATTATTCCACCTTCTTTATATGATTCAAAAGACATAATTAACATGATAATACAATGGAAGCCAGTTTTTACTTCAGTGCAACAATACACAAATACTTCCACAAGTCAGTTATCAAAACATAGCTGGCACTTAATTAGGTTCTCAGACAAACACTTGCAGACATAGCTGTTATGGTAGACTGACATGTTTTAAGTTTAAATACACATTGCATTTATGATGATTACACTTGAAAGGAACTAAACGATAGAATTAAAACACAAATTTCACTTAATAAAAATTATTTAATTGTAATTTAAATAATAATGTACTGCCTATGCTAGGCATAAGTGACATTTTCATTGATACAAATCTCCTTTAATATCTAAGAATGTCGTTTGGAAAGAAAATGTAACCAATTATATGATTTCTTATTAAAAGTTGATAATTTCAAAATGTTGATTAAAATTTCCAGGACCTATCTACCGTTTATGACCATAAAACGAGCAATATATCAACGCTTCAGTTACAAATTTTGGACATGTTTTTCTCCAAGTTCAGGAAATAAAAATAAATTTTTGGGTATTTTCTCGTTTTAAAATTGGAATCCACGCCTGACACCGCATTGTAAGCAGGTTTACGAGTTACCAGGGCATGAGATATCATTGGAGTGATGTATAACTTTCATCTGTTACATGGAACAAGGTCCATATGTAAAAGTGTTGACAGAACATACATATTATTGGGTTGATTTTTTGGCCTATGCTTCTCCAGGTGCAGTACACAGCTGCATACCAGCTGTCACCATGGGGTAATTATATTGCTAATATCTTGCAAATTAATGCACATTTGTACTTTTATGCATGCTACTGACACATCATATTTCAAAAGAATGCATAATATAGCAAAATTTGTGTATATCGAATATGGTAAAATTTGTGTATATATTCCCCTGCCAGTATAGTTATAGTATTTACTTAATATCACATTTATTTGAAAACATCCCCTTCAACACTTCTGATTTGAAAAGCATCAAGCATTAAGAATATAAGAAATGCACAAAACATAGTCATTTCATTCATCAATTTATAATTTTTAACCTAATTGTTGCATTGTTGCCTGGCGACCCCCTAATCATCTTGTTTGCATCATCAAAATATTGAAGCTGTCAATGTAAACAAACAGACAGACTGCTACCTGTCCTTTTCTGGTTTCTAAAACAGTCCATTTTTCCTAAAAAACTCTGTCATCTGCATCTAATGTTTGCAATGTCTAGCTTTAATATTTCTAAATAAAAAAGTAACAAAATAAAAATGTGTAATGCTTAAATGTATCTGTTCACAGATGTAACACTCAAAGATACAGAAATTAACAAAATTATTCAGACTTTATTGAAGATGGCAAACTACATCAGATCTTTTGTCTGAAAAAAAAGACTCACACTGGTTTCAGAATGTGATGAAAATATTAGTGGTAGAGATCCCCTTTCAAAGATCATGTTAGAAGTTATAAATTGATGAATGAAATCGCTAAGTTTTGTGTATTTTTTATACATCCCTGATGATTTTTGTTTTTAAAATTAGTAGGGGTGGTGTGAATGAGAAAGTAAGCAAAGGGCTACTATGGTATTAGCAAACCCTCCCATTTGTTCGTACCCATCCACCTATTTTAAAAACAAACAGCATAAAGAATATAAAAAATGCAGAAAACTTAGTCATTTTATTCATTAATTTATAATTTCTAACCTGATGTATCCTTAACACTGTTGAATTATAGTAATTGAAATGGAAGCTCCCAATGTAAACAAGCAAAAAGACTGCTAGCTGCCCATTTCTGTTTTCTAGAATAGTTTATTTCAGTCAAAACTATAGTCCATATTGAATATTTGCAATGTCAAGTTTTAATATTTCTAAACAAATTGAACACAAAAATAGGAGGAACATGTATTCAAAGAGATGCAAGTCCAAAATTTACAAAATTATTGAGACTGAGTGTCATTAAAGAAACTCCTATTTGATTTGAATGCCAAACAGTTGACAGTGTTTGGGACACCCTGGCAACAATCAGGTTAGAATTTATAAATCAATGGAAGAAGTGGATAAGTTTTGTGCATTTTTATATCCTTGTAGCCTTCTGTTTTTAAATCAGTAAGGGGGTACAAACAAACAGAATGGTGTGAGAATACTATAGAAACACTGTAATACACCAAAATCCAAAATAACACCAAAATACACATTTTTTCAACCAAAATACTTATTATGATGAATGTATTATGATTTGTATTTGTTTAATGATAAAATGCAAAATAAGCTTTTATTATATGATTTTGATATGAATTAGTTACTTTCAACCTATTTATAGCATAATTCATGTAATAACGTAATTCGTACTTGATTTAACAGGTACGCTAAACGGCAAATAATAATCCATTCATCTTCGTGAGTATTTGGGTAAAAATGTATTTCGGTTTTTTATTGTAAATCGATATAATCGGTAAGCAATTATAGTCTGATAATACAAACCCGTTTGTTTGTAACCCCCCTACCGATTTAAATAATGGAAACCTTTAATGTGATAAAAAGTGCAAGGAACTTAGTCAATTCATTCACTGATTTATAGTTTCTAACCTGACTCTGAGTAGAGTGGCCCTAACACCATCATCTTATGCACATTTCATGCTTAACGGAAGTTTTCAGTGCAATAGATGGACATGCTTGGATCCATTTCCAGTTTCTGGACAAGTCCATTTTCAGCAAAGGAGTGTATCATGACTACAGATGTACATACATAAGTCGTCTGCATCCAATATTTACAATGTCGAATCAAGCAAAGGAAAATGACAACTACGCTTTTCATGTGGATTTAACAAGCGGTTTAATTTCTATGTTCATGTTTGCTGAGGGATATGATTCCAAACTCTCAACGTTATGTAATTCACGCAATTATTCAGCATTTGCCAAACAGGATGAACTATGTCATTATGTTGTCTGATGGAAATAAACTAGTCAATAGTGTACGCAATATGGCGCCGTGTTAGTATGGAAAGTCCGTTAAGCATGAAATGGTGCAAGGGATGCCAGCATTATTGCCATTCTGGTCACAGTAAGGTAAGAAATTTTAACTCCATGATTCAATTGACTTAGTTCTGTGCACTTTTTATCACATTAAACGTTCTCATTTTTTAAATCGGTAGGGTGGTACTAGTCCTACATGTAAGACATAGCACATGTTGATTTTGTTTAGGTGCCCACAACATAAATATCAGCGTCAGGTCTTACATGTAGGACTGGGGGGTACAAACAAACGGGGATGTAGAGTCAGACTATAGTATACATTCAACTTTAAAAACAGCATGCGAAAATACGCTCTATAAAGGAGAATTATCTGTCTGGCGATATAACAGCACGACAACTATCCATCATTTTCTTTATTATATACACTGTACACACCAGAAAAATGGACTATATTATTAAACTACTGTGCTAAGTCATACACAACAGTGTATTGCCTAGTATTGTCAAGACATCCACTAGTCTAACCTTTTTTCTTCTGTGGAACCACTTCTTGTCTCTGTCACAGACATTTCTGTTTAACTTGATACCAAATATGAGTGCAATAAATATTAAGACAACTCCTGAAAAGACAACGAAGAATTAAAAATATGTGATTGACATTCTGTTGCCGATGAAAACATTTCACACCGGAAATACAGTTCCGAGCAAAGTGGCATAGTAGAATCCGATTAGTTAATATTTTCAAGTATCCAGACTGTGCAAAATCAGACCTCAGTATCTAACAACGTTCTCAAATATCGGAACGGATACATGTTCATTTTCACAAAATTAAACTAGACGTCGTGAAACAGCTTGTATTTCATTAAATGTTGTTATGAAATGTAAATATACTAACACTCTAACAATATAATGAAACGAAACTGATTAATTGTTGATTGTGTCTTTTGTTAATTAATTAATAGATATTGCGAATGATCAGTAAACTAACTGTATTCCGGTCATCACAGCAGCAATTACAAAAATAAATAAATAAATAAATAAATAATAATACTAAAAATAATAATCATAATAATAATAATGTAGTCCTTGCTGTAAAGCCTAGTATACGATAGTCCAATGCATAATTCTCCATTAAATATTGTTTTGTGTTTTCATGCACTATTATGACATAGCCTTGTTGGAGCATTGATGTATTTCAGTGTAAGTAGTCTTACTTCTAACATAGGTCACTTTTTCATACAGTCTTGATGAATGTATGCATCACGTTAGTTTTTGGTAGTCTCCCTTGTAACCAGTGTTGTATAGATTACTGTTGTACAGGTAAAGAATTAAAATTACATTTACTATAAAAATGTTATTAGTTGATTAAAATTACCGTCACCCTGAAGTTTTCAATTACAATTACTTTTTATTTAGGTAATTAGATTATAATTGCATTATTTGTGCTCAGTCTGTCATAAATCATAGTTCTCAATGGTCATATCATTTTTTGTACTAAGCACTAAAACTTCAATGGAACATATTGAAAAAAATATTGTAGAATTAATTTCACTAAATTTGCATACATTTCTCTTCTTTTTACAACAGAACAGTTTCTAAAACAATTGGTAAGTTGCTAATTGTAACTGTTGTTATGTATATCTATATTTTTAAAACTCCTGGTATATGAGTTTATTTAATTTTGTTATTTTTATTCATGGCTGTAAATTGTACAAATTATCTTTAGTTAGATTTTGCCTGAATGACAGAGTTTGATATAAGCATAAAATAACATTGGATCTATAAATAGATGCTTATGTATGTGTTGACAATTACTAATAATAATCATAAAATAAAGAGTTAATGATGACTTCTGGTTATTTTCTCATTGGCTGATGGCGTTTTGATGGTTCTAGAAGAATTCAGTAAATTCCCATTGGTTGGAGTAGGTCACATGAATAGGCAAGTTTTGAGATAAATTGAGTAGTAAGCTCCATCACTTGGGGTGTGTTGTGAAATAAAGTCATAATAGAAGGTGTATAAAGAAGAAAACTGAGCAATCAGATTCATTCCTATTTTGAAGTCATTGTCATTTCTTGTGTTCCTGTTGTAAGTCTGCAGACGTTTTTTTATGCTGTACTTCAATATTATTCAAGAGGAAAAACATTTGTTTGGACTGTTCAGGGGAAATATAAAGTGCTCATTAATTGGACAATAATATTATTCTAGAATTATTGTGAATTATTCAAAAGATTTTCGATGATAACATTTTGACAATGTCATTATTCTTGGCAGGCCAGTACATTTCTGCTTTAGAAATTTATACAAAAGTTGTTGTGTTTGCTTCTTTCTTTACCTTAGTTTATGACCATAGAGTCAAAATGTTATGACAAATAGCATTTGTAATTTAAAAGTAATTAGAGCTTCACATTACTTTTCCAGAATTTTTATCAGTGACAGTTACTGATTACTTTTTATTGCAGGAATTGATTACAGTTACAGCTTTATATTTCAAGAAATTGATTACTTAAGTTAATTAACTTATTAGTTTTTTTATAATTCATTTCTGTACAACACAATGAAATGGCACAAGTCAGACCATTTTTCCCTTTCTGTTTGGAAGTTGTATTAATAATAATAGTAATAATAATAATAATAATAATAATAATAATAATAATAATAATAATAAATGTTGTAATGACTTTTGGAAACATACATTAACCAAACTAGTGCAAAGAAATGTAATGAAATTTTTTGTCTGAATGTAGATGTATGGGCTAACATATATAAAGTTTTTAAATAACAAGACACTTGAAACTGCAATGGTTTTAGTTTCATGCTACTCACAGAATTTTGCCAATAATTTTTGGATAAAATAAAATTGTATGATACTGATAAATGTACATTTTAAAAAAAATTGATTGGGGGAAGTAATGTGATAAACAAGTTGTGTAATAATGTATTCCACTGGATTCAGAATAAAGTGAATATAGATTGTGCCAAGTGCATTGGGAGATACAAAGTTCAGATGGAATTTATGACCTTGTTGTTTTATTTTTATCTTCCTGAATGCTACATTTGTATATGTCAAAAGAAAAAGGAATGTGCCAAAGTTAGAGGGGTTGAACTTTTTTCTTTAAGACCACTATAATTTTTCTTTAAGACCACTATAATTTCATACTGTGGCAAAAACGTATGGTCTAGATTCTCTAGAATTATATATATATATATATATATATATATATATATATATATATATATATATATATATATATATATATATATATATATATATATATATATATATATATATATATATATATATATATATAAAATATGAATTACATATAAGTACCATATATCATGCTAATAAAAGCATTTAATAATAATAATAATAATAATAATAATAATAATAATAATAACATATTTTTTATACCGTATCACCCGTTTATTGCATTTTGTTTGAGTACTGAAACGGTATCTTATCTACTTCATAGAACCTTGCAAAACCAGTCTTTCAGAATTCCAAGATGGTGGGTTGGGGAATAGGCGTCGGATGAACAACAAAACTCTCGGTTTTAAATAGTTATTCTCTTGAAGAGGTACATAAAAAAAAACATATTTCTTGATATATAATAAGTGATAAAAGTCCAGATATATTGCCATATATTCTTTGGTGCAATTATAAATTTGTAAAGAGATTAAAGCTAACTGCATCACAAATCACCATGGAAATTATGACAACGCTGAAGGTTTTCAACGTATTTACTAGGTTCAAAGCAGTTCTAAAGTAAGTCTAATTTGTGTGAAATCTCATCATAGTTAGATTCATTATATCTATACACGAGTCACTTTACTTTTGATTTGAAGAGAATTTCGCTAAACCCCTAGAGTTCTTCTTTTCTTCGTTTTAGTACGTGACCAGGTCACTCCTCTTCCTATGTTGCAGAGCGTACATCAGCTTTACCGTGGACCTACATATCGTAAGTGTTTTTCTCCTATTTCTCAAATATGTTGATGTTAATCGGTGCATGGGGTTGAAACTGATCTAAATGTGATCATTACTTCAGTTATTGCACTCAACAAGATGAACAGAATTTTCAAAAGTCTCACATTAAAACAGTTATAGCTGTCACATCATCATCCATCGTGAATCAACTTAACAAACTTTCATTTTAGTTTTGTATTTTCATTTTATGACTTTTGTGGTTTGATACTTTGCAGTAAGATTGTAATGAGGCAGGTTAGAACATTTGGAATGAAATGGTGTAGAATTATTTGATTAAGCTAATGTCATTGTTAACACAGAGGTCTCTGAAATGCTTAATCACGTGCATTTGGATGCCAATTTTTTATCTGGCACACAGAAAATCACTGCAGCGGGAGTCTTCCATATGCATGTAATAGGTGTGCATAAAATTCGAAAACTTGCCAGTCCTACTTCAGCTACCTGCTTTGTGGGAAAATATGTTGATCAACTGTGCTGATATTTACAATGACAGAATTCAGTAGCTGAAAGACCCCTTGATATACATTTGTTATTATAAGAGTACATCAAAAGAACATGATGCAAAAGCAGGGTGGCAGTTCAAAGGCTTTGACTGGCGGCCGGGGTAAATGGCAGACTTACAAAGATTGTAATGAGATTCAGAAGAGTGCTAAAGCTGCTAGAATTGATAGTTCAGATTGGACAGTAGCTAAGTGTAAGAAATTGTGTGATGCCTAACTTAGTATGTGGAATAAGTCAATACTTGGACTTACAAAATTCATTCTCACTCTGATGGACAAACAAGAGCTATGTCTGTGTTATAAAGAATGTAGAAATTAAACTCAATGGCAACCAATAGTTCTTCTAATTTGTATAGATTTTTGGGAGGGCCCATGGTCACGCTACCAGGTGAAGTGGGCGACTAAGTTGGCCAAAAAATTTAAACTTTGCCTTCTTCTGTTAGCAGTGCGAAAACGGCTTTGCCCTGTGATTTTTTAAGAGGTACATTAACTTACCATACTTTTTTAGATAACCCCTCACCTTGAAAAGGCACAGTCATGCTCATATGTGATTTTCCAATATGATAATACTGATATTGCACAGAACTTGATACTATAGAAACTGTCTTCATACACATTTACTGTAATTTTAATTTACAGCATTTAGAATTAACAGTGCACATATATGAATATTTCGTGGTTTGGACTATCAATTTTGTTACAGTTTGGTCCTTTTCTGTTGTATAATACCTGGTGATTATCCCAAGACAGTTGTTTATAGATGATTTTTCTCTTTGTCATTTATTTATACCATAGTTTCAAATTTTGAATTATTTTACTAATTTGATCAAATTCTTTACATAATCATTCTTTTTATTAAAGATTCTTGCCATAAAAATGATGCCAACCATAATAGGTCTTTGTTTCTTAACTTCTCTTGCCTTTGTGTATTCTTTCATTTGCTAATTCTCTCAAGCTTTTGCAAAAATATCACATAAAATGATAGATAAATAATACCAAACTAAAGATATAATGAATCAATAATTGCATTAATTAATCAATCAGTAAAGTCATTCTATCTAGTCAAATTTCTAAATAAACTGAAGATTTAAAACAAATGAACTATGCTGCTTATCAAAATTTTACTTCATTTACAATATTTTGTGTGGTATTTAGTTGCAAGAACTATTTTGCTGGAAAAGGAAAATAAATAAGTATATATTGTCCCTCTCCTATAGAGACGTAATTTCATTATGTTTCAACATATTTCTTACAAACATACAAACGTATTTCTTAAAACAAAATTAAACATCAGGGAAAAAATAATTCCAGATGATGTAAACACTTGTGACCCCACCATCTATATGATCTTTTCTTTAGCTCAGCTCTGTTAAGTAAATGGGAGCCAACTTACCATTCTCTGCTTGTGTATCAATATTGGGATCCACACAGATAAAAGCATATACAGATGTGCACCCTCACTGAATGTCAATCATTATTTCTTCCTAGGTTCTAGGCAATATTTTGGAGTATGTTTCATAGCTCTATCCTCTGGAGGAGAGGAATGAGACAGCAAACATTGTGCATACTTCTACATTAATTAAACCTTCTTGGTTAAGTTTTTGCATACGATATAAATAATGTTTGAAAGTCACTGTGACTTACATTTGATGTTTTACTAACTTAGGTTAAGTTTTCGTATTTAGTTTCTGACCAGTTGTCATAAAATTATGAAACTTGGTGAGTAGATATTCTACATCCTTATCATTAAAATAGGTCTATGTGACATATTTTTCTGCTTCGGTGAATTTTGTGTTAAAAGTTCATTTATTTGGTGCCATGTATGTTCCAATAATTAAACTTGATAATGGGATCAATCTCTCTTCCTGCTGCATCCTAACACCCAATTAAGGTCACTGTGATCTAGATTCTGTGCTTCCCTAACATGGGTTGAGTATCTGTGTTTATGATCACATAGATTCTTCCATGCTCTATAAAATCTATCCTTCTCAGAAGACACTTTCTGTCTTGTATATTTGAAAGTAGAAATAAACATGTTTATTTGGTAATAAACTTTGCATATTAATGAGACCTCACCTGTAATGACTAATCAAGGTAGTTATTTATGTATTGTAATGACATGTAATGACTAATCAAGGTAGTTATTTATGCATCCTTGTACAGTTGTGCCTCTGCTTTTAACATTAGGGTTACTCTGTAGAATGTGCCTTCTTCTGGTAGACAATACTACTACTACTAATAATAATAACAACAGCAATAATAATAATAACAATAATAATAATAATTTCTCAAGCAGATTCTTATAGAGTGATTGAAAATAATATAATAGCGAATCATTAATTTCTGGCTTGTATCGGCTTATTTGTGTACTTTTCGTTTGATATCATAAAAGAGTTATTTTTTTTAATTGTTTGATGTTTTTTTATGTCTTATCACAGTAAGTATATTGGTATGTATATGTAGATGGATGGGTGAGTAGGTAAATGGGTGGTTCAGTGGTATGTCAACACAGTTCTGGCTATATATTGTTATTTAAGTTAAAATTTTCAATTTCATAAACATTAAAATTGAGAATGTTAAGAGAACAAATTGCATAAAGATTTTAATTATTAAAGGGGTTAACATTTTGTTTCTAGGATCATGTATAGACTACTAAAAGCTTCTTACATGTAATGCTGATTGCACTGTGGTTGTTGAATTCATATAATAAATTAGTAATTGCAAATATCATGATTTACATATCATCAGCTGCATGAAAGCAAAATGTTATTTCTTCTCTAAACAAGCTACAGTTTCAGAGAAGGTTTTGAGAAGAAGAAGGCTAACTAGTGCATTTTTTAATTTTCATGGAAACAAGAAAGAAATTGTAATGTCCATCAACATACTTTTCTGTAGTCTGTGATGATATATCAAAGGGTGTAAAGAGAATGAACCCAAAAAGCATTTCAGCTAGGTAATTTTCCAGTGACTTTTTACACTTAGATCTTGTAATGTTATAAGGATAATTTTCTTTTAAATGAATTACAAGTTTTATTTAAATTAGAAGGACAGTTGGGTTATTGATACATTCTGGCACAATTACTTTTTCAGAAAAACATACAATACAATTTTTGTGAATGCAGTTGCCATGACAAGTGTCATTTTATATTTACCTTTTTCTGATGCAATTTGAGTAAGAATTTGAATATATAGGAGAAAGTAAAGTTTATTCATAATACTATATGAATATGAAAGTGTTTGCAGCATAAATTTTTTTTAAAAGAAGTTGACTGTCTCAGGTCAGGGTCAGAAATGATCAGTATCTGTAATCAGTTTCTTGATCACAGACATGTTTTGTGATACACAATAGCCATTGGGAGGTAAAAATGAAAGTCTTCCAGAAATTACAGTTATTGTGAGTTTCATATATAGCATAATTGGAGAGGTATGAACACAGAACATTGCCATATTGTTATTTAAGAGGTCTAAATGGGAGCTGTGGTGGCTCATTTGGTAAAGTGTCTGGCTGGTAATCCAAGGATCAAGCATTAAATATCAACCCATGCAGGCCAACTTGAGTAGGTTTCCTTGTTGTGTCTTTGGTGACAGCACTTAGCTCCTATTTTCTTGGCATGCAAATAATGTGCTGAAAGTGCCATTAAACAGACCAACTAGTTGCTAGATATCTACTGCATTAATACATGCTGTGTAATTCAAATGTAAAAACAGAAATGAATGTTACAATAATACAATAAAGTAACATCTAAGAGGAGATCAAATCCTGTTCACAACAAGCCTGAATAGTTAAAAATTAATGTTGGGTACATAATGTTTTTAGTAACCAGTCCAAGTTTTTAAACAGAAAAGTAGCACAAAATAAAATGTATGTGACTCTTTATTCCTAATCATCAATTCTGGTGTAGTATGTCAGTATTGGAATTGCAGCACCACCACCACCCCTCCACAGCCACTTAATAACAGCTGAGTTAACTGTTTGGCATATATGTGGAAATTTGAATTACTTCTTGTTAGAAATTTAATAATATCATGTAGGTACATGTAGTTGAACTGCACATTGGCCCTTTAAGGCACTATGTACCAGGTCACATGACTGGACATTTGGATATGATTTTTTGTTGTTGTTGTGGGGTTTAACGCCATTTTTCAGCACGATAGGCTATACATGGCGGCCAGTATTAATGGTGGAGGAAGAACCCGGAAAACCCCGGAAAGAACCACCGACCCACGAGAAGCTACTGGCAAGCTTTCTCACATGCCCACATTGGCTGAATCTTTGACTCGAACCGCCGCAGACAGAGTTGGATATGATCCTCAATGGCGTGATTACATATACTCAGTGTGGACAAGAGTTATTGTTGCTTGAATTTATCAAAACCAAGTAAACTTTACCACCTTGAATGGATTAAAGTAATGTGAAAACAATTCCTTCTTGACATCATGATTAAAGATATGTAAAAATTTGCTAATTATTTATTGAAATTAATTAATTACTGACCTTCACAATTCCATTATTTTTTACCATCACTGCATTAGTGCTGTGACATTATGTAGTTCAGTCA
This sequence comes from Sinohyriopsis cumingii, assembly GCA_028554795.2. Lineage (NCBI taxonomy): Eukaryota > Metazoa > Mollusca > Bivalvia > Unionida > Unionidae > Sinohyriopsis > Sinohyriopsis cumingii. The sequence continues at coordinate 166,774,983 of CM068824.1, read as the reverse complement.
TAGAAAAGCTCTCTAATTTTTAGAAAGAGATATCAGATACTAGTGTAATACCGGGATGCAGTGCTAGAATTTCAGAATGAGAATAAATAAAAGTAAAGTTAAAACATTGATTTTTTTCTTCTTGGCCTGGAGGGATTTTATTCAGCCAAAACTCATGTCATGCTGCCTACTCTCTTTTACTGAGTACAGTTTGTGTTTCTAAAACAATAGGCACTTTTTATATTTAGCTGTACTGACCTTTGTGACATTGAAAGGCCAGTCAAGATATATTAAAGAACATACCTCAACTTCTAATCCTGAGAGGAAATGGTTTGTTAGGATGATTACTTTCTTTGATATCGTTTGAACAGCTACAGTATGGCACTTTAAAAAAATTAAGTAATTTCAGTAGCAAATACTCCTTAAATGTAATTGCTTAAATATTTTCTCAAAACATTTTATACATCTTAAGAGATAAAGGGAAGAAAAGACTTAAAACACTGACAATTAAGAGTACATACAGTTAATTGAGATATTAGTTTTTTGCACATAATTGTAAAAATGAACTTGATTATCAATATCTTGTAAGTTGTGTTCATCCCTGTTTAATGTATTAATACCTGGACCATATTCTTAGTACTTGGATTTTTTTTGTTTCATTTGAAATGGTCAGTGTCCACCACCACCATAAACTATGTAGAGGGACACAGTGTCTCTAAAAAAAAATTACACTGTATGGAATCATGTTTAGATTAATGTAAGGAATTATAGAATACAATATTTCTGTTCAAAAACACTTTTAATAATGTCATGTGACTAGAATGAAGGGAGGCTTATAATAATGTATCATTTTTTTGCCATGTGACTGTAGTCTTCAAGATACTAAGTAAATATTGCTTTTTTTAAAATTCATAAATCTTTTATGATGACTAAGAAACAAAGACATTTATACAAAAAAGGTTTTAAAAGTAAACAATGTTTATTAGTTGTTTTCCTCAATTTCTTGATTTTGGACCAGTTTAAAATTAATATAAATTTATTTTAATTAAACTATTGTAGAATGGAGAAAAATAACAGCAAATCTGCTCTGCCAAGCAAAAGCAGAAGTTCTAAAGGACTTTCTAGTGCTGGCAGTTTAACTGGTAAGAGTAGCCGTACTTCAACATCCAGCAGCATGGAAAGCTCTAACGACAGAAGTCTCAGATCAGCCTCAAGTTCAGCATCAAATTCTGTGGACAAAGAAATAGCGAAGAAATTTCCACCTGTTATGACAAAAGATACACTGATGAAGGTGAATAATTGCACATAAAATTCCTTGTTGCAAATACATTTTGTCTTCCTTAATTTTCCAGCTGAAGCATCTTGATTTGCTTGTGTCCATCAATCCTTATGTTATTGAGTCCATTCTTTTGTCTGTATTAAGCTAGCTTGTTATCCTAAGCATACAGACACCACTTAAGATCATTAAATTAAATCTGATGTTTCACTGGATATATAAATGATTAGATTAGATTTTCATGTCAGTTAGTTTTTGATTTTATTTATCAGTATTTGGACTTTTCGAACTTGGACTTGTTCAGTTAAAGCCTTGTTTCATGATTGTGTATAAAGTACTTCATCAAAGCACACCAAATTTGTAAGGCATGATTTTATGCAATGTAGATGACCAGCTTAAAGTTTCACACCATATAAGTGCTTTGTATTTCCACCTTTTAGTGTAAGTGGATTTTGTGATATCATCTTTCTGTTGGCCTGTCCTTCCATCCATCTGTCTGTCTCTGTCTGTAAATGTGTTCCCTTTTTATTCATTGCATTAAAAATGACAGCTTTCTATGGAGACAAAGTAACCATGTGCTTGAAGAGATACAGGTTTTAGCTATCATTCCTGAAGTCCTTGAGAGGGGTTAAAAAATTTATTTTTTAATTTAAATTGCAGTGCCATTTTTGAAGTTGTTATATTTACTGCAGAGCTTCATGCATGCACAGCAGATATGGTTAGTGGGGTTAGTAATACAAAACATGGGCTTTTCAAAGTTGTTCTGGTTTCTTATTTATCAGTATTCTTTAGACTCATGATTTTATGTTTTAGTGGAAACCTAATACTATAAGAATTTCTTAGAAAACGCTTGACCTAGGCTTATGAAATTTGAGACATATTTACAAGCATTGGTAAATGACCTAATCATATTTTGTTTATCATTTAACAAATTTTGTAGGTTTCATCAGCCAATTTTTTACTTGTTTTTGATTGACCTAATTTAGTTGTTTTTGATTGGCCTATTTTAGTTGCAGTTAGGATATATGTTTTACAGATAAAAATCTAATTAAGAAAAAATTACGTCTACAGTTGAAGCATCATCTGGAAATGTCATCCATCAAATGAAGCACATTGAAAATCAATCTCTTCGTACTTTCAAAACAGATGGTACAGACATATTAAAGGAATATTTAAATACTTGGTAATGCCTAGCATGGAAAAGAGTAGGAAAGGCAATAATAACATTTATTGGTCATAATATAATGTTGATATGAGTATTGCTTATTTTGGGGAGAGATGATTGCCACAACAAGTGAATAAATAAACCGTATAGATTACTGCAAGAGATACAAGAAAACATTGACCTCCATGGGCTTTGGAAATGTGGTTTTTGAATTTAACTGGAAATCATTAAGGCCAAAATGTATTTTAATAACTTTTTAACTGAATTTACTGTAGTCATTGCTGCATCTGACCACACTTGTAATCTTTTCAAATGCATTTTTTTCCAAATTGACAATAGCAGTATATATATCATTATACTTTACTGAATGTTGGTCAGATTTATAGAAGAATATTGACTGTCTTACTGGGAAGGTCGTTGTAGGGTTGGCAGATAGGAAAAGAACAGCAAATTAATTGTATATTAAACATTTCTGATAGAGATTTCAGTTGAAATGCAAACTGGACAAGAGAAGTTGATATTTTGTACATTGATACAGAGAATTATTGTGTGCATTTCTTTAGAATTACCATTTTCTGCACATTAAAACTTGAGTCTTTTTTTGCAGTCTAACATACTCTAATTTCACAATGTTTCTTAAAACAACTGAGAAATAAAAAGATACTTTTATTATTCATTTGTTAAATTTTATCAGTGTTTGTTTTCTCCAATATTTCCTTCTTCTCTTTGTTCAAGTACAATGACTTTAGGTTAAGGTTTGACATGGAGGAAATGAAACTCTCTGACTCAGAGCACCTGTCAGATGAGTACAGTTTTGAGGAAGAGGAGGGGGACAGTCAGGATGAAGAGCTTCAAAGACTGGTTGAAGAATCACAAGGTGATCGTAGGAGAATCCAGGAATCTGATGCAGTCAGGGCCAAAGAAATTGAGATGAATGGAGCACTGATACCTGCAGGTAGATAGGAATAAATTTATTGTTATTTAGGCATTGATTTCTGTTTTGAACGAATACATCATCAAAAGAATTACTATTGAGTCTCTATGTAAAATACTATTATCCTTTTTCTTTATATTTCTTAATGGGAACCCAAAAAGAGAGCACATCAGCCAAATATATTACCATATATAGTTGCTTATAAATCAACCTGATTATAAGTTGACTGCCCCCCCCCCCCCCACCTATCAAGGGCTATAAAAGTCAGTTTTTCTCTGACCCACAAGTAGTATGTTTGAGTGTATTCACAACAAACAGAAGCCAGGCCAGATGTCAGCATAAGTGGATTATAATGTAACAATGCAATGTTAAGATGGTTTGTCAGTATGAACAAAAGATTTGTTTATGTAGCAGTGGATAGATTCCAGTGCATTTTATATCCAAGTTTGTGGCTTCCTTTAATGGAGCATTGGAATTTTTCTACTCCAAACCCAAGATTGTATATACAAGTTTGAACTGCCAACAATTTTGTTGCAAAAGAAAATTTGCCAGATGGTATATTTTTTTGCTATTAAGGATAAAAGTATTGCAATTTGCAACATTGGTGAAGCCCAAAACGATCCCAGAATAAACTTTTTGCATGTTATTTTTCATACTTGTAAGAAGAAAAAACAAATATTTTTGTGTACGAGAAAATAAATGTATACAACATTTCAGGAGCCTTGACACGATCAACTTATATTAGAATTCATAAACAATCTTGTCCCTAAAATGACTAAACTTTTTACACATTATTTTTGTACTTTTAAGAAGAAAAAATATTTGTCTGCATATGAGAAAGATACATGCATATGAAATTTTGGGAGCCATGCCATGATTGTGTTATATCTGAATTTATGTTATAATTGAGCATGCTATAGCCGGGTCACACCGTATAACTTGTGTGATTTCTTTGACAGGTGTGTTTGGAAATTAAAGGTATTCATCTCTAATGATTAAATATATAAGGAGGAATTGTTCAAAGCATGATCAATATGCTGAAAATTTTGAACCCACAAGCAGTGTGTTTGTGATCTGTTCCTTACATGATAATAACAGGATACTGGTACATTGATACTGCTTTGCAAACAATTAAATGGATAAAAGTAAGTAAATGTTCTCAGTTTCAACAGTTGTATTTTGTGATGCTGCAATCAATAATCTTTGATGGCAGGAAAAGGAATAACAACAATGACCCAAATGACAGCTATTTTAAAAACAAATATATACCCAGAAACAATTGTTTTGCTGAAACTTCAAAGAAAACTGATGTCCTTTGAGCACTGATCATTCTGTATAAATACTAAGCAAAAAAATAAAATAAATTAAGTCTCAGTCAAAGTTCTACAACTATTTGACGTTGCTGCCAGAATAACAAATGGTCCTGTAAAGTTGTTCTTCACAACGTGCACCCTTCATCAAAGCAAGCCAACTACAACCTTCAATAAAATTAAAGCATTTCATCGGAGGATGTCAGCACCAAACCTAAATAAATGCAATGGTATCTGATCGATTGTTGCATTAATCAAAGTGACTGGAATATGTTTATTGAGCTGTGAAAGTCCCATTTTGCAGGAAAAATGTTTATGCTTACAGTTTCTACCAATGGCAGCATTAAACGGGTCACAGTGAATTATGAACAATTAACATGTACTTACCTTAAAATTGGCATCAAAAAGTCTTTGACAAACTGATTATTTAAAGACAGTATGCACGCAGACTGCCTGGAGATAGGTTAGGAAATCAGCAAATCCTGGATACAAACAAATATTACAATTAAAAATATAACTGATAAGATAGAATATAAATATTTATTTCCTATGTGTGGAAACTTACTTTATTTAGTAAATAATCACATTATCATGTCTGTAAAAGAAAATGATAGACTGACTTTGATATTAACTGCAGACTGGAAATGATGTACAATAGATGAAACAATTAGCCAGATATTTTTAATAGAAGAATATGGTACAGTACTGGCGAAAGTTCTCAGGCAAGCACCTTGGAAACTTGAGGTTGCCCATGCCAGTTTTTAGCTTTTCTTGGGAATTCAGAAAGTGGATTTGCAAATCCCTGCTTTACTGTATATACTTAATAAAATAAGTCAAGTTCAACTACAAACTGCACAGATCCAGATGTGCTATCATTTAATATGTTGGCAATTCTAGGTCTATGCAGTGTTTGAGGAGTAACCAGTAGAAACAACCGACATAGACCTGTTTTGCAGGTGCATTATGGAACGTACATTAGGTTCTCTGCTGTTTGCAGGTTGACTGGACTTATAAGTGAGTATTTACTGTTTGTATGAGATATAGTACTCTCCCATGATTAGCCCAGGAGACCTACCTTGTAAATCACAGTTAAAAGTTGTAGGTGGGCTTATAATTGTTTGTGAAAGTAGTTCAGGAACTAATCAGCAAGCATGGACTTAAAATGGAAGAAAATAATGGCATAGAAATATACATGTAATTTGAAGAAATTCCACTACACTGATTTGCATTTTTTTAAATGAAATCTGTGTTGTTTGTCAGTTGTTAAAGTTGTAGAAGATGTTGGTTCAACTCATTGAATTTCAATCTTTTGTCAGCTAAGCTTTGCAACAGTTCATTAAAATTTCCACAAGAGACTGGTTATTTTCATATAAGTACTGATACTTACTTTTCGTTTAATCTGCTTACAGATGATGATGACATTGACAGTGAGGAGGAGAAGGAGATAATGAAAGAGATCAAGAGTGAGATTCAGAAGCAAGTGCGCGAGGAGATGAAATCGGAACTTGAGATATATCAGGCCAAGATGGAGGCTCTTGAGCGAGAGGCAGGGGAAAGACCTGCTGGGGAGGGAGATGCTGGTGCAGAAGCTGAAGCAGAGGCAAACTTGATAGATCCTAAAATGAAGGAAGCTCTTGATAAAATGAGAAAGTTGGACAAAGTGCTAGCTAAATGGATTAAAAAGGAGAAACAAGTTAAAAGAGATAGGATATTATTAGAGAGACGGTAATGCTACAAAAAGTTACTCTGTATAGTCACCATTTAAAAACAAAACAACAAATAAGCTGGGAAACAAGTGATTCATATTATTTAACTCAAACTTTGTCCTATAATGGTAAAGAATAATTATATTCTCTGAACACTTTGTGAATAATCTGTATGCTTTTAGGTGAAAAATGTCATGCTTACAAGTATAATACAACACATTCAGCAGTGAGTGACTGTAAACAAGCAGTAATGATATTATCACAAAGTGACAGGTAAATGGAGTTATCATTCCCTTTGTACTCATGACTAAACTCCCAGTGTGTACAAATACACTTTTAGTTCACATTCATTCAGATCTAGAAAGTGAAATTATAAAGTAAAAAAATAATCTCGTCTTTCTCAATTTAGCATACAATATCAAAAACTTAAAGTCATTCCTCTGAAAGACATGCAGTTGGTTAAAGGTATTGTTTAAAATGGACTACTGTACATGGTGCCTACACTGAGCAAAGAGATCTGTAAACAGCCAGCATTTTGATACTTTGATTAATTAATACAGTACTTGTTTGCAGTAACTTGCCATTCACTGTATTTTTAAGTGTGATTAGTATGTCTGATGCAATCATCTGCATGCTGATAGTGCATTTCAAATTTTACCATGTCTTTTTTATATAAAATATTGGTATACTAGTAGAACTTGGGGGACTTTGATACTTTTTCTTTGTCATGTAGCATGGATAACTGTTTCACTAATTGTTTTATCTGATTCAGTATTTCGACCCTCTAATTTGGCAAAGAAATGTTCTTGCCTGTAAATTCTGACTCTTTTGGGAATTTTCCTATTGCACATCACTTCATATGACTGGTTGTAAAAGTCCGACTGATTCATCACCCGATAACTACTATCTTGAGATGCATCACACCACAGCAAATGACTGACTGTAAAAGTCTGACTGATTCATCACCAGATAACTACTGTCTTGAGACACATCACACCACAGCATATGACTGACTGTAAAAGTCTGACTGATTCGTTACCAGATGACTAATGTCTTGAGACGCATCACACCACAGCAAATGACTGACTGTAAAAGTCTGACTGATTCGTCACCAGATAACTACTGTCTTGAGACACATCACACCACACCAAATGACAACTGTCTTGAGACACATCTCACACCACAGTATATGATACATTCTAAAAGTCTGATTACTCACCAAATGACTCTTTCAAGACATATTATACCACAATATATGACCAATTCTAAATGTCTGACTGATTACTCACCAGGTGACTGTTGTCTTGAGATACACCCCCCCCCCAGCATATGACTGATTCTAAACATCTAATTACTCACCAGATGACTGATGCCTTGAGACACATCATAGCGCAGCATATGACTGATTCTAAATGTCTGACTCAGATTACTCACAAGATGACAATTGTCTTGAGACATATCCCACCACAGCATATGACTGATTCTAAACATCTGACTGATTACTCACCTGATGACTACTGTTTTGAGACACATCCCACCACAGCATGTGACTGATTCTAAACATCCGAATGATTACTCACCAGATGACTATTGTCTTGAGACACATCACATCGCAGCATATGAATGATTCTAAATGTCTGACTCGGATTATTCACCACATGACAGTTGTCTTGAGACAAATCCCATCACAGCATATGACTGATTCATAACATCTGACTGATTATTCATCAGGTGACTATTGTTTTGAGACACATCACACCGCAGCATATGACTGAATCTAAACATATGACTGATTCAGAAAATCTGGGTCTGAGTGCTGTTATGACTCTGTGGTCATTAACTAAGAAACAGAAAGAAGCAGAACCAACAAGTTTTGTAAAACTTAGCAGACAGTTTAATTATCAGTCTTATGAATGAAAATGTGAGAGAAACAAAGAGTATTCTGAAGTGAATCCAAATTAATCCTGAAAAGGTACTATTAAAGTCCAAGAAAATGAAAAGTTCTGTATAAATGTCAGAACTGGAAATGTACTGGTCTGCCAAGAATCATGATGTTGTCAAAATGGCATTGACCAGAACTCATTTATATAATAAACAGTTTAATTATCAATGTTATAAATGAAAATGTGAGAGAAATGTACAGTATTATGGAGTTAATCCAAAATAATCCTGAAAAGGTTCTATTAAAGTCCAAAAGAATGCAAAGTTCCACAGAACTGGAAATATACTAGTCTGCCAAGAATCATGACATTGTCAAAATGGTATTGTCCAGAACTCCTTTGAATAATTCATAGTAGTTCCGAGATACTTTTATAGCCCAGTTAAGCACTTCTATTTCCACTGAACAATCTAAGCAAACGTCTTTCCTGTCAAATAATATCTAAGTTCATCATAAAATATGTCTGCAGGCTTGATGTTACAACAGGAATACAAGAAATAAGAATGACTCCAAAATAGGAATGAATCTGATTGCTCAATTGCTCAGTTCTCTCCTTACATTCACCTTCAAGAGTCTATTATGACTGTATGCCACAATATACACAATGTAACAGATCATACTACTCAATCTAATATTTCAAAATACCTATTCATGTGATCTAACTCATTTAATAAGAATTAACTTAATATTCTAAGATACCACCTGACCAGTCTGTCCAATGGAAAAAACAACTGAATATTATAAACATATTTGCTAATAATTTTATTATTATTAAGTGTCAACACATACATAAGCATCCATTTATAGATCCTATGCAATTTTATGATCTTTAATATCTTAAAATAGACTCTAAGCAAGTACAAAAGTAATCACTACAATTTATAGTCATGAATAAAAATTACAAAATCATGTAGCAGGAGTTTGAAAAAATATATACATAACAGTGCTTACCCAATGGCTACTATCTTGAGAGACACACTCCAGTCCTCCATTTTACTGTCTCTTTGGGAAGATATTTTAACACACAGTTTATACTTTTAATTCTCCACTGTTTTATTGCAGATTAAGATTGGAGATAGAAGCTATGAAATCAGAAGGACGGGAACACAAGGATGTGGCAAATAATGCTCAGAAGTTCCTGGCCTTAGAGCTTCCCCCTCACCATAATGCAGGTAACTGTACATCTGCATTGTTTCACACTGTTATGATCTTTTTGTTTTTCCCATTAGGTTTGGTTATAAGAATAGGTAAAAAATTTGCTCAAAATTATGTTATTGATGTGATCATATTGACTCTCTGTATCTTGTTGAAAGTAAACTGTAAATAACAGCATGAATATGTTACAAGATTTAGGAAAATTTATACATTGAAACCTATCCTGAGTGACCACTGCTGTGAGTGACTACCTGCTCATTACAATCACAATCATGATGTATGGATCTGTTTTATTATATAAAATGCATTGTCATAAGCAGCCAACAACAAAACAATACCAGCAATCATGACTTTTAGTCACAATAAGATATTTGAAAATACTATGAATGTCTCCATTGCAAAATTAGAAATGAACACCACTGTCTTTAGTTGAATCTACTTCTGATACTGAAGTTATCCAAATGAGATTAAATGCAGACCTTATTAGAGTCCAAAACTGGGCACAACAAAATAGGATGGTAATTAATGAAGGTAAAACAAAATGTATGATTTTGGGGACATCACAAAAGCTACACAAGTCAGGGAACCCAGAACTATCTCTTGCAATAAATAATCATCCATTAGAAAATGTCAAACACAAAAAGCTTGTAGGTGTGACTGTAGATAATAATTTATTATGGAATGACCATATTCATAAGCTTAGTAAAACACTGTCATCCAAAATTGACTGCTCAACAGAATCAAGAAATATTTACTATGGAAACTCGCAATCTGTACTACATGTCATATACTCTTCCAACAATGGATTATTGTTCAAATGTATGGGGGAACTGTGCTAAATCTGAGCTTGACAGGATTTCTAAACTTCAGAAACTAGCAGCACGCCTATTTTTAGATGTGTCTATTGATCATCCCTCAAAAGCATTGTTTACAGAACTTATTATAAATGGTTTACAGTATATGAAAAGATTGATTTTCACAAGGCAGTTCTTTTATACAAATGTCTACATTAACTGCACCAGAGTATCTTCAGGACTTATTCAGGCCTTTTTCAACACAATACCAGTTGAGATCAATATCACATGGAAACCTTCTAGCACCAAAACCAAGATTAGAGCAATTTAAAAAGAGCTTCCAATACTCTGGTACAATTCTGTGGAACAAGCTGCCACTACATGTAAAATCTGCTGAAAATATTAGAGTATTTAAGAAGAGATATCATGAGCATGTATGTGTTTCAAATAGATAATGGAATTTAGCATTTTAATACTGATCATGTTAAAATAAACAGTAATTATTGCTATCTTCATATAATGTGCATTGTTATACTCTCCTTAAGAGGGCCACAAGGGAGAATAGTCCTTGATTAATGAGTCACCCTCTATAAGTAAAGAATTATTATTATTATTAGTAGTAGTAGTAGTAGTAGTCCTTTGTACCCATGACCTCATAGGAGGGGTTACTGGCAAAATGTAGATTGTTCTAACCAAACTGCTATGAATGACAAAATCACAAAAACAGAGATAAACACAATTACTTTTTTATTTAATCTTAGTCATACAGGTAGTATTATATGCTACAGACCATAAACCAGGTACATGTCAGAAACTACCACAGTAAACTATGTAAGGTTTATGTTGCATTTGAATTTAATTTTATGGATGTGTGAAGTAAACTTAAAGACAGGATAAATAAATATTACCTGTTGCATTTTATATGATAATACATGTAAACCTAATCTTTCAATAAAAATGAAAGTGTTTTATGATAGATGTAAACTTTTATTGCTTTACAAAATTATTTCGAGATTAAATAAATGCAATATTTTAACAAGAACTATAGATAATTAATACAATGTATGAACAATAATTGTGAGCATTTTTAGTTCTTAACTCTTTACCTCATGCAAGCGTCTTTGGACACCTCTACTCCATTCGAATGGAAACGCCTTTTGATGGCTCTACTCCATTCACATGGAAGCACCTTTTGACGCCTGCTGTAAACATCAGCCATTTTGAGCTGATTTTCATAGTGCCACCTTCGGGGAAAACCCCCCCTATTAGATACTACATTCATTTCTCCGAATGACAATTACATCAGATCACGTGGTCACTGTTTATGCACTGGTCAATATCTGCTATTTAAAGTAACTGGGTCGTAATCTCTACTTTCCAAAATGGCGGTCGAGGATTTCATTCAGTACGTACGAAGTTTTCATGATTACAATCACAACCATGAAAGATTCAGTAACTTAGGTAAAGGCTCTGATATTGATGTGGGCAGCAATTAGTTTTTATAAATTATCAAATTCAGATGACAGTGATGTAGACGCAGACAAAAAACTTGTAAATTTCAAGTATGGGAAATGGCAGCTACGGTTGGTCATGCTGCCTCACTGACATGACGGTGAATGAGTTCTCTCAAGATTTTAAAGCAAATAAAAAATTCTTCCGTGAAAAATAATTACACAGCTATAACAATCGGACTTTACTCTTAAATTTTTCCACATATAATAGATGTGCACCAAAAATGTAAAATGGTTAAAATTGCTGTTAAACGTAACATACACTACATTGCTTAACATTTCACAGGCAGGCCTTTGCATATGGCGTCATATAGGTAACAGGTGTTCTATTTATAGCGCACTGCACTTTGTAACTATGCTCTATGAGGTAAAGGGTTAAACCATGTTATATTCTGACTTTGAAAACTGATCATCTTGTACAAACCTTTTATGAGAAGCCACCATTCCTGAGAGACTGCTTTTTTTGTTTGCAGAAGGGTGGTCTCTCAAGACAGATTTTACTGTCCTTATCTCAAGAAAGTCTGTACACTATAACAAGATTACATGCTTTATGTTGCAAATTGTATCTTTTGATTTTCTTTTTGTAGGTATTGTCGTGACTGAGGATGGCATTGAGGAACCAGTTTTTGCAACTCAGCTAAATGAAAACGAATATCCATATCCAAGAACAAGAGATGGGAACAAAACTAACGACAAAGGTATCAGCTTTGTTTTTTCTTGTGTATTTGGCTCAAGCAGTTTTATTTTGTATCATTGCTAAAAGAATTTGAATCATGGCTGAAATGCAAATGCAAGTTGAAATTGTGTGTGTATGTGTTATGTGTATTTGTGTGTATGCATTATGTGTGTATGTGTTATGTGTGTATTTGTATGTATGTGTTATGTGTGTATTTGCTGTACTTGTCATGCTGATCAAAGGTTTTTGACTGGCACATACTCTGACTGACCTAACATTGGTCATAGGATGTCTTAAATATCACTATATCAAATTGTCTTTGATATTATTTGAAATTAAGCTGTAAAATAAGCACCTTAATGAAATCATATTCAAAGGTCACAAGTCAAGTTTACAGATTGTTTCTTTATCAGACAGTTGATAAAGGTTTTGCTGGCATAGATTAAGTTGAAGATGACTAGCAAAGTGGTCTAAGGCACTCACCTTTACAGATCACTCTCACATCACAGCTATATCTGCATGAGTTTAAATCTTACCTTGATGAACAGGAGTATGTAAGAAAATTTGCCAGTAGATTCCCATTGGCTGGTGGTTTTTCTCAGGATCTTCCCATGTTCCTCATCCACCAAATATAATGGCCACCATGTATAGCCTATTTTGTTTGGTCATCATATTTTCCCAATTGTTTAAACACTCTATGTCCACAAAGCACAAGACAAATGAGGTATGAAAGGTATCTCTTAGACTTAACAAACACCAAATAATTGAATGCTTGACCCAGGGTTTGTTCTATAGATATTACTTGAAACCTTCACAACACATTATTTTAATTATGTTGTCTTGTGATGTGTTTGTACGTCATATCTTTAGAATAAATATGTGAAGCCTAGGCCAATTTTTTTAAAAAAAAGATACTTGCAACTTCAACCAATTTTTTATATCATTTTCCAAGGTTTATTTGTATAGGTGATGAAACAAACCATCACCACCCAACTTCATCAGAGAAAATGACTGTCATTTGGTTGTTAGGTACTTTCAAGGTAGTAGTACTTGTTATCAGTTAACTAATTTTTTAAAACAATTGAGTGGAATGAAAAACAAACTTGTTGGGTGAAATTCTGGAGTGCAGTGTTTTGAAAGAAGAAAAAAATCGGTTTAACAATAATTAGTTGAGAGGAAGCCATTGAAGCAGGGAAGGGTAATACTAATATCAAAGCAGCAGCAAATTTGGAACTAACAATTACACAATTTCCAGTATATTTAATAATTAGCCTTGTCAATCTTTTTTTTTTTTTTTTACATCAAGTTGTTATATCTCCTTTGAAAGTTTTTGTATTAAATTTCACCAATATACAGACTCTCAGAGACCACAGAATTAGGTCCTTTATATAAAGGTGTTTTTATATACAGGCTGAAAATTATAATGAAATTTTGGAAATGGGATTTAAATGTTGTTATTTATGAGTATCAGGCTCCATTCATATGGAATGTTCTGTCTTTTAGTTGAATTATACTTGGTAATGTTTTGTTGTTGTTGTTGTTGTTGTTGTGGGGTTTAATGCCATTTTTCATCACGCGATAGGCTATACATGGCGGCCAGTATTAATGGTGGAGGAAGAACCCGGTAAAACCCCGGAAAGAACCACCGACCCACGAGAAGCTACTGGCAAGCTTTCTCACATACCCACATTGGCTGAATCCGAGACTCGAACCCACGCAGACAGAGGTGAGATGGCAGTGATCCGTAACGAATAGCGCTTTAGACCACTCGGCCACTCGGGGCCCCTTGGTAATGTTTTGTAAGATCATGTTTAGAATGAAATAAAAACTCTCCGCAATCATCTTGTAATGTAATTATCTGTTGTTTCCTTTGGATCATATATTGCATTAATTATATACTACATAATTATCTCTACTAGTCATAGACCAGATGAGCTTATGCAATGGCCTGTATTCCATCCATCCATTAGCATAAATTTATTATCACTGCTACTCCAAAACTACTGCAAAAATTGCCATGAACAAGGTCTGGTTGGTCATCAATGAAAATGATGCCCATAACATATTGTCACACAGACAGTGTTTTCACAAAAAGACATCTTATGATATCAAGTTGGTCCTAAATGAAAATATTGCTGATCAGATCTCCAACATGATGGCCATGGTAGCCATCTGGAAAATTGTTGTCACTACTTCTCATGAAGGTATTGACTAACAGCATGAGATGTTCACTAAAATATTTTTCACTGTATATAGTTGGTCCCAGATAAAAACGATGCAGACATGACCTGCCAAAATTTGACAAATCTCGTTAAAGCTACTCCTGCTGAACAGATGGCCATATTATTTTGTTTTTGTGTTTTGCTTTTTTTAAATAAAATCTATTCTTTGTAATATCTAGTTGTTCCTATATTAAATTATTGTTGATACAACCTCCAAAATGGCTGCCATAATGGCTGTCTTGAAAAGTTTGATATGGCTACTTGACCTAAATGGATGGTCATGTTGACACTAAAATACTATGGCAGTATGTGACTGGGTCTGAAAATGACTGATACTTATCTGACCACCACATATCCATAGTTATCTGACCACCACATACCCACATGGAAGAGTTTGAAAAACAGAAAGTTTAATGCTTGCACTTTTTGCACTTAACTGAGTTTATGATTTGTACAGATACCAGTGAGTTTTGACCAGATTTTGTATATATGGTAGTTGCATTCCAATAAACAAGTTGATTTTCAGTACTCTGACATTGATTTGAAGGTCAAAGGTCTTGACTCAGGTTTTTAGCTTTACTGGCTTTTTAGCATAATAACACAAATGGATTTTTATGAAACCCATTTTGTGGATATATCTGTAGAATACCAGTTCAGTAACTTCCAATGGGCTTTCTTCAAGAAAATAATAATTATAGATTCAACCAAACTTAGCAGGTAAGTATATTATCTTGACATTAAATGATCTACTTCTGATTGGTCTCAGGTTAAAGGTCAAAAGTCATGACAGTGACACTTTACATTTGCTCCATTTTCTCACTGCTGCTGAATAACCGCCTTATCGGTTACGACGTTTATTCAAGTCTTTTCAACATAAAATTGGTTTATTTAAGTCTTTTCTAAATACAATTGTTCAGCAAGTACCCCCTCTTCCCCACCTCACCCGATGTCAAGTAGAATAACTGACTTTCTAATAAAATAATACATCACCATTTACGTGGTGACATGTTAATGTTTGGTAATGATTTATTTGGATGTTGTTACTGTATGCGATTTAATTAAGCAGATGAAACTTTTGTCGAGTGGATGAAATATCTTCTTCATAAAGTAAGTGATAAATGTGTTGTCATTTGATTTTTTGTCTTTGTCTGGTACTCTATTTTTTTCAAGGCTAATTTGTGTGTGTTAATGCACAAAATCTATTTTTAGCCTATGATGACCCAATTATAATCTTGACAATTACTTCCAGTTGTAATCATCAAAGAGAAAAATTTGACAGATGTGTGAAGCCAAAATCTCTCCCAGAACATTGTTGAGCCCATTTCCTGTAAACGTCGGCTTTTATAGACAATGATATAATATTAATCTTACTGATACATGTACTTTAGTCAACACTTCTTTCAGCAACGGAAACTTGACATTGGGAATTGTGTATCAACAATAGAGATAATCTGATTAATTACCTTACATAACAATATGAATTAATTATTGGTTCTGGATACATTTTTAAAAAAGTGTCCATTTTACATTTTTGTACTAATATGTTGGCCACTGGTTGCTTTAGAGGGGTGGCCATTGTTGAGGGGTACATTTGAATACAAACTCATTGAGGCCAGTGCCGAGGGATTCTGGCCATAAGAAGAGGGTGACTGCTGGTCGGGGGGGGGGGGGGGGGCAGGGCCATTCAAGAGGGGGACTAATATGTGTGTGTGTGTGTGTGTGTGTATATATATATATATATATATATATATATATATATATATATATATATATATATATATATATATATATATATATTGATGCTGTAAGGATTGGCATTCATGACAAAAAAGTATCATTTTTGTCTATGATAGGCAAGTGTCCATTACTCTAAGGACTGATACAAAAATATTTGTATTGAAGACTTTTTTAAAATATCTCAGATAGACAAGTTTTCTTAGAGAGAGGGACACTTTATGACAGATTTTTCCATGGCATGTTTAAATGCTTTCCAGCCTCTCAGCAGCAGGACACAGACAGCATGTCAGCTGGAGATGGGGAGTCCAGTCAGGGTACTAGATCTGTTGATGGGGAAAAGAAACACAGAAGGCGGCGTGGCAAGGACTTTATAAAGAGAAATAAGGAGGTAACTATTAAAAAAATGTATGTACCATTATACTTTATATTAACTAATTTTTTCAGGTGTACAAATAGTTTTTGATAAAATATGAATGATCAGTCAGATGACTTTTTATTCTCATATTTAGAGATACATTTTCATTTAGTCAGACCAAAAACTGATTCTGCCAATATTTGGTGTCATTTTATTCTCATTTTTTCACACATTATTTAATACTATATATTGATGCTTTCATTTGTAATGGTACAATAACATTTACACTTAGTAGAAATATGTTGCACCTCACCCTGAAAACACAAGAATGGCACGTGCTTGGATGTTTGAAATAGTGCAGGAATTAAACCTTAAAATGACGTATGTCATGTGCTGAATTATTTGATGTTATCATGAAATACAGATAACTATTGTCAGACATGATATATTCTGATTTCATAATTGTTTGATAGTATCATGAGAGATAACTATTGACAGGCATGATATATTCTGATTTCATAATTGTTAATGTTATCATGAATGAGAGATAACTATTGTCAGACACAATATATTCAGATTTCTTAATAATTTGATGACATCATGAATTATAGGTAACTTCTGTCAGGCATGAAATATTCTAGTAACAGTGATTTGCCATTCAAACAAAACTTGTGCTGAGAAGAGTAACATATGGTCAAGCTAGTTAATTGGATTATGACTTTATCTTGAAATCTTTTACTACCATGAGGTTTGGGCTTGTACTACTAATACTGCTGCTGCTACTACTACTACTACTACTACAAGCTATTACTACTGCTACTAACTACTACTACTACCACTACCAATACTACTACTAATTTCTAGTACTGCATCAGTGTAATGGTTCATGATTCTAAATTATTTACAAGACTGAATTTGCTTTTACCATGTTCCAGCTGGCCGCTAATGCAGACGATATTATAGCCATGACAGAAGAAGAGAAGAAAAGGCTGGATGATTTATTAAAAGATGTGGACAATTTACCTGATGATGATGAGGAAAGTGAAAATAAATCTGTAAGTACAGTAAAGATATGTGCCAACTTTCCAGACAGTGGTGAGACTTAAAAGGATCTGTGTGGTTCAAAGGATGGTCCGTGTGCTTGTTCAAGTAGGTGACAGTGTACATTTGAGAATAAATAATCAAGTCATATGAGTTTATAGGAAATGGCTTGAAATTCAATAAATACCATTTTTCTTTGAAGAATCTAATACATTTTCAAAAAAATTCATCTAGGTGTGATGAACAAATGTGCTTTATTATTATCTTTCTTTGCTTGTTGTATTTAAAATGGCTTGTTGTATTTACAATGGCTTATTGTATTTACAATGGCTTGTTCATCCTGAGTGCATCAATGGAGAGTAGTATATTATATCTGAGTTAACCACAAAAATAAAGTTTTTATTACAATAGGTAGGATTACTACTTTCAGAATATGTAACAACTGATTGATGGGCATTTCTGGTAAAAACAAATCAGATGGTGAAGTTTCATTTGATCATTTCCCAAAGAAGCCTTGATGCTACAACAAGCTTTATTAACTATGATTTTAAGTTAGATTTGTCTATTACTACCCTACAATTCAAGCTGAGTTACTAGAATCACCTGAGACACATCTAAACATCATCTGAAATAGTCTGGTCAGAGGCTGTGTATTACAAAACTCTTCTTGTTGTCAATTAATAAAAAAATGGTCTGGTCAGAGGCTGTGTATTACAAAACTCTTCTTGTTGTCAATTAATAAAAAAAAACTATTTTAGATATGATTGCTGTTCTTGTGTTTGTCTTTGATCAATGAATTTTCTATCCATCTTCACTTTGCAACTTGTGACCCCATATATGTTGTTCTTCTTTGATGTTCATTCATTTTGACATTTATTAACAAACTTGTAATCATAAGTTGTGCTGAGAGCATTTGATCTGCTGCGAAATGCATCATGTGACTGATATTTGATGTTTTAAACATCAGATGAGTAAACTTTTGCCACAGGGTAGTAGTTGACTAAGATAATGTAAGAAAACATCACATCTTTGAGTGGTCAAACTCCATGCATAATATTCCATGTTTTGACTGGTTTTGAAAACATGTTTGTTTATAGTTCAGAAGTCAATAGTGGATAAACAGTCTGTGTTATTCTTGCTGCTGTAAGTCATATTTACATTTTAAACAGCTCTTGTCAGTTGCATATAAAGGAGGGTACTCAACATAATCATTTGTAAAATTGCCAGTTTTACTTTCTGTAGATAAGTGAATAAATTTTCTTTATAGGGGATGAGTGAATTTAAAATAGCACATGCCCAATTTTAAAATGTACTTGACCTGGACTAAAGTTTTGCTGCAAGGCACTTGGTCTAGTCTTGACGCTGGCTGATGCAGTTTGCACAGCACTGAAAATATAAAAAAGCACTATAACATTTAAGACTCAAAGTTGCCGTTAATTTTATAATATTATTGCAGGGATGGTCCTGGCTTTTCAAAAGCTTTCTCCAAAAAATCGCCAACCTCAATATTTTGTCGCCAATTTTCAAAAAGTGTCGCCAAAACAAGTAGTGTACATTTTTCCAAGTGTTAATTTAGTCTATTAATGTAACAGGCAATGAAAATTACAAAAGATGGGTTAGTTAATACTTTAATTACAACAAGCATTAACAAAATATTACAAAGTGTTACATGAAGATCCGTCGTGATTTTAGGGCTGCCCACTTGTTGAATGCAGTTTCAAAGTCTAATTTTTCACATCTGTACATGCTGATTCTCATTAAATTCTCGAGAGATGAGATGCAGAGCTTATTTCTGATGTCAGTTTTTATGAGGTTCATCTTACTGAATCCACATTCACAGTCCACAGTGCTGACAGGTGACACCAGTAGTCTCTCAGCCGCCCACCCCCCTTATGGCTAGCTTCACAAAGCTTGTAGTGAATTGCTCCTAAATCCCAAGAATGATCACTGAATGCTGTATAAATTTTCTCGACAAGCAAAATAGGATCTCCATTCCCACAAATGAAACTTACACGAGTCATCACCTGGCAATATTGGACCATATATATAAGCATAACTTCACACCCAATTTAGGGATTCTTTCACTCCTGTATTTTGAAAAATAAATAATTATTATTAATTATGCAGAACTGGTTTTTTTTGCTATTTCTTGTTGCGGAGTTTAAGTCTCTGCAGCCGTAACACGGGATTGATGGCAAAAGGAAAAGATCAATGAGTAAAATGCTGCACTGGCGACAGATATAATTGTGATTGAGATTTTTTCCATTTGCTTTGTATTTATACACAGTAGTCGGTATTTCAAAGGTTATCAGTTTTCTATGAAGGTTCAGCAAAACTAATGTATTGGTATATGTAAAAAAAAAAAACACAGAAGGATTAGCCATACAATTAATTGTATCTGTTCTATTCGCGTCTTCAGAAGTCGGTCAGTTGTAGGTATAGTGCGGTAGCATGATTGACTGTATCGCAGCATACAGTACTCAGCCCAGATGTCAGCATAAGCAGATTTTGATGTAACAATGCACTGTAAAGATGGGGTTGTCAATACGAACAAAGGATCGTTTGTGTAACAGATTGATTCCAATGCATTGCTTAGTCAAGTTTGTGGCTTCCTTTCGTTCTCCCTTTTAATTTATCCAGTCCAAATCCATGATTGTATGTACAAATTAAAGAACCAAAAAGTATGTCGCCAAAAAAATTGCCAGATGGGATATTTTTTTCGCCAATAAGGAAAAAAAATCGCAATTTGCGACATTGGTGAAGCCCAGGACGATCCCTGTTATTGTATTTAAGTCAAGTTTTATACTTGCAACTTAAGTCAAAGCATATTGTTATGAATTTGTTCATACTTTTGTCTGTTATATATTTAGTTTCTAGGCAATGACTAGAGTTCTCTACCATTGACAGTTACCATACTTTGTGATATCTTGTACTCATGGTAAGGAAGAAACCTGTTGATTTTGAGGTCAAAAGGTCCAAGGTCACTATGAATAAAAGAAGAAAAATGGTTACTGCATAAAACATTAGTGCTATATCATCAGCCTGGACTAAACTTTATGAATAGATTGCATTTGGGGCAAGGAAAAAGTTCATAAATTTCTTGGTCAAAAGATCCAAGGTCAAGGTCTATTTGGTTCATAATAGAAAAATAGTTTGTGCACAATAGCATTAGTAATGTATCATAGACCTGGACCAAAATTTGTGTGTGACTTGCACTTGGAGTAAGAAAGAAACCAATCAGTTTCGGGAATCAGAAGGTCATAAATCAGTGTCACTGTGATCGAAAGAAGAAATATGGTTTCCACACAATAACATTATATCTACATCATAGACCTGGAGCCAATTGTATAGATAGCTTGCAGTTGATGTAAGGCAAAAAAAGCCTATTTAATTTGGGATGAAAAGGTATTAAAGTGATTAAAGTCACTATGATGGAAATGAGAAAAATGGTTTCTGAATGATAACATTAGTTCTTCATCACAAGTTCGACCAATTTTTGTGGATGACTTGCATTTTGGATAAGGAAGATGTATATTGACTTAAGAGTCATAAGTTCAAAGGTCAAGATCAGTTTAGTTCTTGATCATGTACCTTAACCAAAGTTTGTGGATGATGTATTATAATAATAATAATAATAATAATAATCATCATAATAATAGTCATAACAATAAAATGACTTTATTTAAAGAGGGTAACACAATTAGCTAAGAACTAATCTGCCTAGAGGCCCTTATTCAAAGGAATTTATTTACATGTTGGGAGACTGGAACATACTGATTTTGGGGCAAAAAGGTCAAACTTAAGGTCACTGAACAAAAGAAGAAAAATGTTTTTTGTGTAATAACTTTAGTTCTAAAAGTTGTCGAGTGGTCTGAAGCGCTCACCATTATGGATCACTGTCATCTCACCTCTGTCAGCGTGGGTTCGAGTCTCGGATTTGGCCAATGTGGTTATGTGGAAAAGCTTGCCAGTAGCTTCTCGTGGGTCGGTGGTTCTTTCCTGGGTTTTCCCAGGTTCTTTCTCCACCATTTATACTGGCTGCCATGTATAGCCTCTCTTGTGCTGAAAAATGACATTGAACCCTACAACAACAACAACAAAAGTTTGTGAATGAGGTCTCTAGATTTTGGGGTGAAAACAGAATATAAAGTCATTGTAGGTTTTTTGCTAAATATACTTTGTTCTAGAGTACTTTCCTATACTAAACTTTGTGGATGGCTTGCACTTTGGGTATTGAAGAAACCTATGGATTCTGGGATTGAAAGGTCAGAGGTCATAGTCATGGTAACTCTGATAAGAAAAGATTATTTTTGCATGGTCAATTTTGTTCAAAACTTTCTTCACCAAAGGTTCAGGACACTGAGACCCTTTGATCAATAGCCTCCAAAGTCAATTATGCCATATTAGTACCTATATAGATGACTATCAGATATGGTGACCTGGTACTCTTGTTATAAAATACCATTGATTTATTACGATCTTGTGGTGAGTATAGATGGTACCAATGTTAGTGATATCAGGCCCATTTACGTCTTTTATTAAATGTTTTTCTTTGGAACTGAGGTCCAATAATTTACCTATGAAGATTCCTAAAGTATACCTGTTGACCGTAGACTTGCTTGATTAGGCTTTATACATGTACAGTTACAATTTGTTTTATAGGAAAGTAGTTACAATTCATTCCAAGTTGCAATTCACTCTGGAGAGGGGTTTCAGCCTGATACTGATGACATGAGGTCACTTGCTGGTATTGACAACCGCCTAAAGGAACTAATGCTTCCAGAGGATTATGAATCAATAGCCAGTTCCCCAAGGCCAGACAGAACACAGGTACAGAAAGATCAACAACATAGAGAACTCAGGAAGAAAGTTCTCCTATTATAGCAAGGAATGTCTATGCACTAAGCCTCTTTTAGCACTGAATATTATGTTTCATGTACTTTCACACTTAATGCTATAAAAACTTGTGTGATAATAGATTAATTGATGTTTTAAATAGTTTAAGATTTTTTTTGTTTGTTGTGGCTATGTCACTTTGCACAGCACAGATATTTCTGATGATGAAAAGATTGTGATGGATAGTTCATGTGAAAGTCAAGGTCATTGTTTTAAGTTTTTAATTCTCAAATATTTCTTTGCATATTTAAATGTGAAACTTTTGGTGTGAGATAAGATTTATATTTTACATTATTTTAAATGTCATTTAAAATTAATTTTATATTTGTTTGTATACATAAATACTCTTCTTACAAATATGTTGTTTGTTTTGTTTCTGTACATTACATGGGTCTATTCTAACTCAAGAGATTTCTTCATAACCTCTTTTAAAGACATGGAACTTTTTATACAAGTAAATTTCAGTTACATGGTAAGGTATTCTGGACAGAGGATATAGTTAGATGTCCCAAAGAGATTTGGCAAGAAGAGATGCTTGTGTATGGTTGAAATAATAAAAACAAATTGGGTATCACTGAAATGACGTTATTCGGGGAACCTATCAGAAATATGGCCAAAGGATACACATTGATGTTAAAGTAGAATTCTCACTTATTTTGAGAAAAAAGATAAAATAAAACAATTATTTCCAAAGAAAATATTTTAATATTTTCTTAATCCAATCAAGAGAGTTCCTTCATTTGAAGAATGTATGAAAGATACACTCTTAATATTTGTTGTCAAGATAACCAGAGTACTGGGCAAGGTAAATAAGTGCTGACATTTTAATGTTTGAGCCATGATGACATATAATTGAAGATTAAGAGATTTTTACCAAAGAGAATTTTCAAAATATTTCTGTTACATTCAAGCAGTATACATTTGTACAAAAATTAATATAAAAATGAACCCTCATTGTTACTAATCTCTGGATACTATGGCATTTGCTGTAATTATTTTGCTGATGATGGAAAATCATAATTGATCATTATATGGAAATATTGGATTATTTAAATCATTTTACATTTGCTACTGTTATAAAATATTGATCAAATTATGTTATGGTTTGACTATTATGACATTCTTGCAGATTCCTTCCTCAGTTTGTGCTTTTACTACGCATCAGTGCCCATTAAAATTCTTTTAGTCCACTCCTCCACCTCCCTCCATCAATAAACACATCAGAAGTCAGTCTGTAGTTATTGTAATTGATCCGATTCTTATGTATCATTTTTATCAATGAACATGTGTAATGTTTTTATGTAAAAATATGTATTAAATCTAAATGTATACATTTTTTCGTCAGCTTGCCAATGAAATTTTTTTATAATGGCAATTAATTAAGATAGATGCATGGGAAATATGTGCATTGAATCAAGCTATCTGTCCTTACTCAGAAATTAATATCTTATTCCTTACTGATGAATTTTCTAAAGTTTTACAGAATTTTTTTTTTTAAATCTTGGGGATATACATTTTGTATCATGAACGAATATTAAACTCTTTTAATGCTCTCCTTGAATTTAAATAGAGAGAACAACTGTCATGCCAGGAATATCAAAATTCAAAATGTTTTCCATATTTTGTTCCATTTACTTGTTGGAAAATTGCCATTGTAATTATGTAACACAATGGATATGTGCTGGCAGTATAAAATCTATGTAGCTGTTGAACTTAAATGCAGACTAAGAAATTTAAAAAGAAAAATTTGGCAGAAAAAAATACTTTTCAATCTTTCTAGTCAACACACAATTTCTCTAACCTTTCTACCTCATCAATAAATTTTGCAGCATTATGTGTAATTACAGATTTGTTGCCCATAAAAGTCATTCAGGAGTGGTAATAAAGGAAACTCACATAAAAATGGTTAAGTAAGGTAAACAAAGGTAATTTACTATAAGTAATCTTACAGTTTGAAAGAGGTAAAATAATGATACAGGACTATTTATCACTTGGGACAAGGGCCATACTTAACAGACATAAACCTTTTCCCTATTGAGGAATAATTCTTGTGCTGGTTTTAAAGTTTACCCATGTGCATTCAAGTATAGCAGACATTAAGCCAACTGTGAACAGAGTAGACCCAAATGTGTTTGCATAATGTGCCAAGAGATTAGGGTCTATTTCTTTAACATGAAAACATTTGTACAATGAATATCATAAATCCTGATCTGCCAATGCAGCCTGTTACAATAGATCTGGGTTTATGTGTTTTTCTTTAAATCATTTTGTAGAAATAATATATAAACCCTGATCTGCCAATTCAGCATATTAAAACAGATCTGGGTCTATGATGTCCACATTTGATATTATGTACACAGTTATGGATAGATCATATGGTTCAATGTACCAAAGAGACTTTTTTGAAAATGTTTCCATAAAATAGAAATTTATTTATATCTAAAATAAGTAAATGTCACCAGACAAAGTTTCTTTAGGGAAGCTCTTAAAATGATGATGTCCTGAGTGAGTGAGATGTAGTTGCTGACAATAGACATTTTCTGCTCATAGCCACAAGAAAGGTAAAACAATTTCCAAAGAGAATGCTAACATGCTTGACTAAATTACTAAGTTATTCAGATGAGTTCCTGCCTTGAAATAATATGTAAAAAAGACATACCTCTTATTTGCTGATGACATACTCAATCCAGTAATATTTTTGGTAAAATAAATTAATCATGAAAATTCACCTGTTATGAGAAAAATTAAAAGGTTAAAATAATTTCCTCCAAAGATACTTTTATAACATTTTTATAGCATACTAAACAGAATCCATTATTTCCAAAAATTTACATAAAAAAATACCTTATTGGTTTTGGTTATAAGATAACATAATTATTTGTAAGTTATGCAGTGAATGGAGGTGACTAATAATTAATCTTTTTTTATAGAAATGTCAGCAATATTTTGTTGTTGCACCAGTGATAACCCTGTTGATTGAATCATAAAATGTTTGACAATTATAATACTATATAGATGGTCTCCTTAGCAGGTGTTTTCATATGCACCATTCTTATAATTGTTTTACTATTAAATTTCCCCTTCCCCCTTGGCTGCAAAACTGACTTCAAGTCAGTCAATATTTGTCATTATTAATAATCTTTATACATTGATTCATTAAATCCAAATGTATACATTTCTCCATAAACATGTAGATATTTCATTTTATTTAGATGAAATCTTTATGTGACAGTGATCACATCATTTTGTACACATTGAACTATAACCTCTGTCTTTTAAATACAAAATAATGGGATAGAATAAATTCTGTTACAAGAATGAATATATATATATATATATATATATATATATATATATATATATATATATATATATATATATATATATATATATATATTTATACTACAGTAACTTAGAGTTGTGAAATATGTGATTTGATATTTAATAAAAATCTGCTCATTTGGAGGTGATAATCTTGAAATGTATACAGTACTCAAGATTTAATTTTTGTTCTGCTTTACTAAATGTATACTTCTTTAGCATCTTCCCAAAACAGCATTAATTCCTGGCAACAGACATTTAATACTCAAGTCTATTACAGCATAAGTAACACAAATATTCACAATTACTGAGAGACAAACTCAGATATAATTATTGCTTAACAACAAGGCAAATGAGTCTAACTTAGACACAGTGCAAAATAAATACTTCTATAAGAAAGCAAAATGGCCTATTTTAAGGGCAGTAAAGAACAGGCTTTCAGGACCAAGAAAAATTTCCCAGAAATGTTTACTCCAGTAAAAAAAATCTTACTCTTGGCATATATTGACATATATTTCCATCACATGATAATTTAGGCTAATGATGTTAGGTAAGTCTTGTGCCTCAAAATCAGAAATATCAACATTTTAGAAACCATAATGTAAAAAACAAAAAAAAATATTTAGTGGTGAAATAAAATTATTTGGGTTTACATTTTCCACAGCATTTAATTTTATAATGTTAATCAACATAGGTTCCTTTCAAGCTTCTAGTTAAAAGCCAAGTAAGATATTTCTTTTTACGATAGAAATACAATCATATCAAACTTTATAATCCCATACTAGGACCCATTCAGTAATATTTAAGTTGCATTATTTAGCATAAAGTGGTTTATTTAATTTTTTTAAGTGTTTACTTTCACATGTTTTATTATAACACATAATTTGCTTGCTTGAACCCACTGTTTGCGTTAATATTTATATACTGTTGCCATAGTTTTACAAGCCACAGCACAAATTGTTCACAAGAGTTGCTGTCACATCTTCTATGGATTTTGAACAATTGGGTGAGAAGGCATTGTTAGAAAATAAAGAGCAGCGGGATTTCAATTCCAGACTAAAACAGATTGAGGAGGAGTTGAAAAAATTCCATAATCCAGAAGAGTTGGAGGTAATTAGAGCATCATTGCCTCTCTTACAATCTTGATCCAATTTCCATGAATTTTTTACCATGTTGACTATATTATCTTCACTGAGTGATAATAAAAAAGGTCTAGATGTTATATGTGTACTTTCATTTCTATCTATACATCATTTCACTGAATTCATAATGTCACATATTCTGTATGTAATATGACAGCTCTCAAAATTGTGATATGGCAAAAGTAAGTACTATTGCCCAATATGCTGACCTGTCAGGGTCAACACTGGTCATTCTATGATTATTATAAGTATACAGTGTTGACTCTTATCCAACATTGTGCAACAGTGGACATGGGCATGCACTTATTGCAGTTGGATATGTTTTATACACATGTAAAGGTGATAATATTGTATTGTATATATTCCAACTTGTAGTTTTCTTTCCACTTGTTTAATGTTCCTAGTATTTGTTTCAAGATTTTTTGTAAACATAGTTATTGGTATTAGTCACATGCAAGGGAAGGGTACCTTGTATGTAGATGTGGGCATGCAGGCCCTTTTACTTATCTTAAATATTAATTCTTGTTCTGTAATTTAATACTAATAAAGTCTAATCAAAGTCTACTCAATCCTGATTTTTGATGCCTTGCACTATAATTGTCATTAAAAAACTTTCAGACAAAAGTTGTTTGATTGCTATGGACTTTTACAATGGTGGCCAGGAACTAAACTGGGTGAAGAAAAGAGCATGTTGGGTCTAAGTGTTACAATATAGAATAGGACTGAGTTTATTTTTAACATGCATAGCTTTTGTTGTGAGATTACAGTATGCAACTTTGTCTGGTTTGTACTGGATTACACATTTAGGTTTACCTCGTCCAAAAGTGTTCATGTACCTTAACATTGTCTTTGCTAAATGTCTTTATTGGGGCATGTGAATAATGACCTTCCAAAGGAATATTGCTGTAGGAGAATCTTAACAAAGTGAATAATCTCCATTTAAAGGTATGCATAATCCAATTCTAAAACAAATGTCACCCATTACTGACATTGTTACTACTGAATGTAGACATGATCTGTATGTCTTTTACTATAGGAACTGCTGCCCAGTGCAGTAATGCAAATGTGACTGACATTTAGAACTATTTGTAAAGTGAATGAACATGCTCAAAAGTGCACAATTTTAAATGGTACTGGTGTGTTTGCAAACAGAAATCAGTCACTAACTGTGCTCTAAGATATGTTCACAAATAAAATTAGTTAATGAAAAATTTATTTTTATGGCAAAGTAGGAAGTGGAACAAATTATTTGCCCACATTGTTGTTGACAACCAGGTATTCTATTGCCCTACAGCTAATATAATACATGGTTGTTCATAGCATAGAGGGGCAAATAGTTTGGTCTATTCCTGACATAGCTGTGAAAATGACTGTATAATGTTACCAATTTTGTTGTTCTTGTCAGCGTAAGACAGTTCTGTCTTGTTTATTCTAACAAAATCATTGAATGAATCCAACATTTAAATAAATGCATGCGATTAATCGGCAATAAAATGTTCCCCTCACTACAATGATAAATGCAGTTGAGAAAGAGAAGCTGGATTAACACAGACATAAATATCAGCAACAGGTCAATGAAGAATTTTAATTTTTTGATGTTTATCTTCACAGTTGGAGACACCTACATTAGGGGAGGAAGAGCTACAGGACTTGTTAGACCAGTGTGCTCGCAGTCTGTCCCGAAGTATGATGGGAAGCTCCACTATGGGAAGCTCCATGTCATTTGCAGACTCTGAGTCCAGGAGTGGTACCTCTACTGACAATAGGAGCATCATTTCTGTAGAAAGTACACCAAGGTAAGAAAAAGGCATTCTTTAATGAAAGTCATCTAAGCAACAGTGACTGTCATTGAATTAGGGGTCATACCCACTACAGGGACAGAATGATACAGAGTTGCCCACTCTTGCCTCATCAGTGGCTTGTCTGCAGTGTGTAAATATTTGCCTGCATTGGTTTTGCCTGACCATGAAAACATTGAGCCTAGGATTTAAACTCATACCAGAATGCTCCACTGAACTCTTGATGAACAGCTATTTTTGATGCAAATAAATTCACTAAAAATGCATCAAGACTTTTTCAGTATGTTCAAAGTATGCAAAGCAGTTTAATTTTAATCATTTTTAGTACCAAGTTTTTAGTGTGTTTTGCCTACTGTAAAAATGGCTACTGTTTTAGTAAGGCATATGATGTTTTGGTATTGCATATCGATAATAATATGTGATAGGAACAAGTTGCAGATGTTCTGAGCACATTCGGATTGATAGCATTGGATCAGTGAATACACCCTTTGAAATAGGGCCATATAATCAAGTGCACTTTTGAATCTTGGTCACAAGATTGTTTGACATGTCCTTCTTAGATATGATAAACATCTTGATGATAACAGCTTAGTCTGGTATTGGAAACTGAGTTTTACTGTGTTTACAAATGCTGGTATCATTTTGAAATTGTAACAAATGCAATTAGTTTCAAACTAAACTAGGGAGTAGAATACCTCCAGAAAATGTTTTCAATCAGCAAACCATTTATGATGGTCATTATTAAATAATCAATTTATATTAGTACATAAATTATATATTTAATACCTGTTAAAAGGAAGTTTTAAACTCAGAAAATATTTTAATCAAACAATATTTTACATTTCTGATGTGTGAGTGCTGCTGACAACATATGTAAATTACTGTGTTTAAATTTGAGTCAGCCTGCAGAGAAATGGTGCTCTGTATAATCAGAGTTATCCTGCATAGAAATGGCACTCCATACAATGGGAATCAACCTGCACAGAAATGGCACTCCATACAATGGGAATCAATCTGCACAGAAATGGTGCTCCATCCAATGGAAATCAACCTGCACAGAAATGGCACTCCATAGAGTGGGAATCAACCTGCACAGAAATGGCACTCCATACAATGGGAGTTTTATATACTTAATTTAAATTAGAGTCATACTGAATAGAAATGGTATTCCATACAATGGCAGTTTTGTGTAGTCACTATATAATAATAATAATAATGAGGACTTTGTATAGCGCCTAATCTTTAGAAGCTCTAAGCGCTTAACAACATTAAACAACACATATAAGATAAAAAACATATAATGATATGATTACAAAAACAAACACCATGAAATTAGAAAACAAAAATAAAAAAACATGCTGAGAATATTTAAGGTAGGAAACATTATTAGGTCTTTAAGTTTGTTTTTGCAGTTGAAATAAGTGAGTTTTGAAAGCACTCTTGAATGAGATCACTGTGTCTTTGTGTCTAAGTTCATTGGGCAATTCATTCCATGTTGCTGGGCCCTGGTATGCAAAAGAATGCTGTCCTATATACCAAGAGACCAAAATAACCAAGGATTACAAATATGTCTGCAGAAAATATTGTCCTCAACCATACCAAAATTTCATGTACAAAACATCCAATTAAGTGCTCTGTAATATAGTGACAAACACTAATGAAATGTAGATCTGGTTTTTTAAAAAATACATTTTTATTATTTGCAGCCAAGCCCTGTAGTCACAAAACTGTTTTGAATACCAAAAATTAAATCTCTTCCAACTATGAATTGAAAAATCATGTTTAGAGTCTGTGAGTATCCTTGAAATGGGGCATATGTGTAGAGATACAAATAGATAGTAATGATTGTTTGGTGATTCAAACCTTCATTGGAGCAGTGTTGCAGAAAATAAATATCATTTGAAATGTATGCAGGAGTTCAATTTTTTGTACTCAGTTAACTGGGCCAGTCCAGGACCTGTAGTCTCTTGGCCAGTCCAGGACCTTGTAGTCTTGAAACTCTCAGGGCCAGTCCAGAACCTTTGGTTTTTAAACTCTTTGGGCTAGTCTAAGACCTGTAGTTTTGAAACTCTCTGGGTCAGTTCAGGACCTGTAGTCTCTATACTCTCTGGGCCAAGGCCAGGACCTGTAGTCTTGAAACTTTCTAGGCCTGTCCAGGACCTGTAGTTTTGAAACTCTGAGTACAAAATTTGAGCTCATGCTCAAATTTAAAAACTTTTATCTGCTATAACTTCTGGATGAGGTATGAATCACTACGTTTGTTGCATTGCTATATTGTTCTGTATGTTGACATAAATTTTATACCTCAGTTTAATTTTTGTGCTTAAGCCAATTTCTTACTAAGGGCCAGGGTCTAGTGTTGTTCAGTCCCATTTGCATTCATCTGAGCACACGTTTGGTTTTATTAAAGTTGCCAGTCTATAAAGGAGCACCTTGTTAAATGCACATACCATTGGACAAAGACATTTTCTATAGTAAAAATGCATGAAATTCCTATTGATTAGTTTTATTCATCTAGTACATAATGGAGTTATCGTATCCTGTAATCATATAACATCATTACAAAATCACTGTATCAAAACATAATTTTGCTCATTTCTTCCAGACCAAATCAAGCAGGTGATTTGACAGTTCCAGTGGCTTGATTGTTAAAATAATATCCCGGCACCACACTTTGAATATGCATTCATATCATTATCAACCAACTTTTTAGGTCTCCAAGGTCTGCACGACAATGGTTAATGGAAAACCCACCCAAGCTTTCTCAGGATGTACTTCAGAAGTTGTTGGCTGAGGCGTATTGTCCAATCAGCAAACAACTGTCAACACTCAATGAGGAGGAGGAGGAGACCATGGAAAAAGAAGTGCAAGGTTAGATCCTGTTATATTTCCATATGAAATGCAAACATATACTACAGTAAAGCACCTTAGTATAACATGGTCAGTTGCATAACACAGGTATGGTCATGGATCCCATCATGTAATTTTTATATTGACTATATCTTAGTATAAGGAAACCTTGCTAATAATGCATTACTCTTTTGTCGCGCCCCTGAACAGTGTTACAGTGAGGAACTACCATATGTACTCACTTATAAGTCAAGCTGCAAACAACAAAGATCTTGATCTACCTTAGAATAATGTGCCTGCAGATTAGGGTCTGTGTTGCATGTTCTATGGATTAATCCTAACAAACATAGCATAATGTGCCAGCAGATCTGGCTCTGTGCAGTTTGCAGTTGAACTCATAAGTGAGTGAGTATATATAGTACTATAATAGTCTCCTCATAGTCTACCAGATTTATGAAGGCAGTGCAGACTGTTAATGGATCATTCAATCGCTGGTCCTGTTTCTGTGGTGACCCAGTACCAGCTGTAGTGATTTCCCTTACTTGGATAGATGGTACCTGTCTCAAACTTTTGACGATACTCAAAGCCAATACATTTTCCAAAGGGGACAGGCTCCCAGGATTTTTGGCCATTCCTGACTACTTGTTCCTTCCATCCAGTAATGACTACCACTGCTGTAGGCTTCTTTGTCACCTCCTACTTTTTACTTTGAAGACATAATATGCAAACTCCAGCTTCCCTACTTGATTCAGTAATGTCTAGGGAAGAATGAGAAGACTCAGCCTTTCATGCATCCACTGATAAGTCTTCTAGTTTCTGACTCTAGAATTTTGATCTCATCTTGATGTTCTGCAAGTAGCCACTAGTAGAATTCCCACATCCATTGCTATTATAGCCAAGAAAGACCAACCTTCATTCAAACAGCTATGACATGCTGCACAAATAAGTATCATCTTGCACTGCTTCAAAAGGTAACTTCAAGCCCCCAGCATCATTAGACACTTTTCTGTCAGTGATGATTCCATTCTAATTTCAAACTGGCCTTTTATAAAATGGACATGCTAGTTTTCTACATTGATGTTCTTGCTTCCAGCAAAGATCTTGCAAGATATGCAAAAACTGGTTCACAACACTATAATGATTGTGGTTTCATGCTTAGTCTGGTCTCCATGGCTGTCTTTCATTAAGCTTAGTACTGAATACAGCCTTGATCCTAACATTTACATACATGCCAACCATTACGCTTTTGGCGTAATCATTACATTTTTTTCTGCACTAAATTACGCCTTATGCATAAAGGTATTTGGATTACGCGTTTTCGTTGTCCCCTCCCCAAAAAAGTAATAATTTGTTTTCTTATTTTTATTAGCATCCCATTAATCTTTCAGACCGTATTCTAGAAAAGATGGCTTCTACATAACTACGACATAAAAGTATGCTTGTCCATCCTTGCATGCACTTTCCTAACAGTATTATGTTGTAATTATAGCAGCTGCCCTATTTCCAAGAAACATGCTGGTTTTACTTTCAAACTTTCAACCTTGGTTTCTATTCATAGCAGCTGTATGGCTTAGGAGAGAACAGACTGGTTTTCTAATTTTTAATTTGTGCTTGCAGATTTTTTGTTCTAATTCATTTCTGATAGAGAATCAGTCTGTAGGTATTTGGCACTAAAGGTCAAGTCAGATTTATTCTAGTATATGTGTGTGTTAGAGCAAAAATGTTTTTCAAATAATTTCACAGATGGATTAGAAAAACAAGAAAAACTAATTCAAAGATGAATACATGAATTGCACAATAAGCATTCCATTCTAGGCAGCTTGATGCCCACTGCAGGCTGTATGTAAAGGATTTTAATATTGGTCATGATGGTAAAACAAAGAAACCTTGAATTAGCTCATTTTACAAGCTCCAGTACTAAGGCAACTTGTAACTTCTTTTTTAAAGCAGAACTAATAAATGCAGAGGCATTATTTACCAAGTTCTTAATAGAACACAGACTACCCCTAGCAGTGGAAGACTATGTTGGTCCTTTGTTCAAACAGATGTTTTCTGATTCCAAAATTGCAGAAAATATGCATCTGCAAGAACAAAATCATCTAATATTGTTAGGTGTTTAGCAGAAGATAATTCACTTAAAATTGCAGAAGCCGTGAAGACTAGTCCGTTTAGTATTGCAACAGACAGGAGCAGTGATTTTGATGACAAAAGTTGTACCCAGTCTGTGTTAGAGACTTTAATAATGAAAAGGCAAAGTCAGAGTACTCTTCTTTCATTACCAGAATTAACAGTAGATTCCACTGGAGAAAACATTTTTTATTTGCTTGATAATGCATTGAATAAACATAAGTTGGCAGAACTGCTGATAATGCATCTGTGATGACTGGAATTCATAAAGGAGTTGCATTCTATATTTTGAAAAATGTCTCCATCAGTGTACATATCAAGTTGTCCCAGTCATATGATGCACCTTGCTGCAGGGAAGGCTGCTGATAAATTAGAAGGAGAACCCCTGAAGTATCAAGTTGGCATTCTACCTGACAATGTACTTCATGTGGATGAGTTGATGTGCAATGGCACCTTATTTCCCAGCTAAAAGATCCAATAACTGGAAAATATATATTCCTCTTCTTTGTCAGGTTATGAAAGGAATATTGGTTCTTTACCATTCTATTGCTGACAGTGGGAGATTTTTCAGTATTGTTAACAAAAATAAAATTGAATTCAGATCCAGGCTCTGTAACCAAGCACTTGGTTCTCTACTGGTGTGCAAAAAATTCATAATATCAGCTGGTACAAAGTGTTTTGAAATGCAATATGAGAGACTGTTGCTTTTTAAAGCTCAGAGTGCTATAAACAAAAATCTGAAGCAGTAATTGATGTTAAAAGACCAAAAGGGGTAAATAAATCATTTTGTACATATGCTCATTGAATTTTATTATGTTATGTGGATTACTCTTTTTCTGCTCAGATTACTCTTTTTATAAAATTTGTATTACACTTTTTCCTCACCAGGGGTTGGCATGTATGCATTTAGGCTGCCACTGAAAGATATAGCTAGGAGTCAGTCTCACAGAGAGTTGAAAAAACAAACTTTCCAGTTCCATAACTGCTTCCATTAACTTCCACAGAGAGAGAGAGAGAGACACCCTTCTAATCATGTTTATGCTGCACAAAGAAGTTATCAGGTCTCATCATTTGTCTTCCAATCTCCTTTTCCATGGTCAGATCAGGGGAATCAGGGAAAAAGTCACCAGAGAGACAAGCCTCATGCAGTTGCAGACAAGCAACCCAGAACTTGGCCTTCGTTTATCAAGAGGGTCCAGAGAAATAAGAAGGACCCCTCTAAACCATTTCATACATGGAAACCCCCTCATACCCTACTTTTCAGCTAAGGCCCAGTTTGCAAGAGCAAGGGGAACCAAGGCACAGGGAGAGGATGACAAATTTACCATAGAATGGGAGAGACTCCACCTATAGAACGTGGGAAACTTGCAAATCATTGGGGTGGGGTGGGGGGCTTCCCAATAATACATTTTGTTCCTCCTCTACCAAGACCCATACAAGGCAGACTTCATGTAGCAAGAAAATATACTCTTCTCATGAAAAGGGCAATATGGCATGTTGAGGTCAGTCATGAACTCATCTATCAAACAGTGAATTTGGGCATCCAAGTTTTGGATGTAGACTGCAAGGCTTGTCCACATTGCCATTCAGGAGAGAGATTTTGCCATCAGCTTAGACCTCCAAGATGTGTACCTTCACACACCCATTCATTGGTCTTTCTGAATGTTCCAGAGGTTTGCATTCACGGATCTGTGTATTAGTTAAAAGACAATACCTTGGAGTCCAAATCTTACATGTTCACCAGAGTCATGGAGTAGGTTGTGTCACATGTCAGAACCATCTCCACATTCATGACATCAGACAACATTCTCAAAAGGCACAAGGTAAGCAATATTTCTATAAAAAGCATGTAATTGCTTGCTTGCTTCTATCATGCTTTGCCTCAGATTCCTTATCAACAAGGACAAATCTTAACTCCATTCCATTCCAGTAATTCATTCATCTGGGCATGGAGTTCAGAGCCTACCAGAATGCCTTAAAGATCATCTTTTGTGGTGTTAGTTAACCTCTTGAAGAGTTTTATTTTGGCCTGGGATTTTCTTTGCCCATTGATTCTTTCATTGTGACAGAAGATCAGTTTGTTTTGGGCCACTCAACCAAA
This sequence comes from Sinohyriopsis cumingii, assembly GCA_028554795.2. Lineage (NCBI taxonomy): Eukaryota > Metazoa > Mollusca > Bivalvia > Unionida > Unionidae > Sinohyriopsis > Sinohyriopsis cumingii. The sequence goes on along the minus strand of CM068824.1, from coordinate 166,738,947 downwards.
TGAGGCCCCAGCTCATCAGCTGGGAGGATCTCTGTTGATTTACTGCAAGCAATCAGCTCCAGAATCTACAAGCAAATCTTCCCTTCTTTTCAAGAAGTGAGCAGAGTTTGGTCCCTTCAGGAATATATCATTATGTAATGATAGTTTATTTTCTCTGATGATGAACCTATGATTCATCTCCAAGAACGGACTCCTGCTAATAGGAAACCAGTCTTTTCATCTTGAAACCTATGCCTTCTTTGGACCACTTTTTCCCATCTTTAGGACTCCATCAGGGTATTCATGTTGTACTAGAAATGCACTGACCAATGCAGATGGATCTTGCTTGTTTTTACCATTCTTAGAAATAACAATATTTCCATTCAGGTCCTTTTTATACAGGATACATTAGCTTATTCTCTCAGCCTACAAGGAATTAACCAAAGACCATGTGAATTTCTTATGCATATCAGCTCATGAGGTTAGGACAGTTGCCACTAGCATAACATTGAAGCAAACATCTTAAACCATTTAAACTGTGAGATGGAGGTCTAATATCACAATTATATATGAAAGACCTTTGATCCCAAAGGCCTTAATTTAATCTGGTGAGACCTATATCAGCAGTGCAAAAAGGCTGTCTTCCCAGATCATTCAGACATTTCATAGTGTCACAGGTTACTTTGTGGCTACTGTAGCTGTGGGAGCCCCCAAAAATCCATTTTTCATCCAGTAATCTGTCCAAACTCTAGCTTGAATCTAATGAGACTTAAGTCATTTTGCATGCATTAGGAGACCGGAAACAATGCCAACTCCAGGGTGAGGAGATTTCACTCCCTCTGCCATTTACATGTGCATATTTTCCTAATGTAATGTATTTGAAAAAACCAATTTTGGGTGTAAAATATTTTTTCTTTGATAATACTTAAAAATCATAATACAGGCATTCCCTGCAGTTACATCCCTGGAAGAACATGCATTTGAACTCCAATGGTAATTGATAGCTGATGGAATTTGTCACCAATCCCTGTATCAAAGGGAAGACCAAACTGATCTGGCCTCCCTGCATAAAAATATCATGTTTGATAGGCATGGTTAGCACATTTTATTTCAGTTGGAAGGGCTGCATTTGAGAGGTAGAGGATATTCTGCTAATGTATTATGATCAAGTATGTATTACTGAAGAAACATCTTACCACAAAAATTTGATTTTCAAAGTTTCATTCATAAACAAAGCCACCTGAAATATAGAACCAGTCTAGAAATCCTATAGTACTCTGGCTCCATCTAGAAACAGACAAGAATGATGGAGTTCCCCGGTACAGCCACATTTAATTCTCACAAAACAATAGTCTGTTTTCTTGTTTTGGATTTCAAGCAAATTTTGTACAGCAACTTCAACAAATGATAATTTTTATCATACCTTGATTGCCTAATTATTTTTAATTTTTAGTTAAAGGCAGTTTTATTTTTTGGCATGAATTTTTGTTAAGTGGAGATATCACAAAATTTGTCTGCAACTCAATTATATATATTAACGTGCAAACTGGGATATCATTCTTAGTCTCCCATGCATTGCCCTGCTTCCTTCCAAAAATGAAAATAAAATGCAGCCATAATTTCTAGTCGGAGAGGTACCTTTTGATCACCCAACTGATCTTTTTTCTCCCATCATAAAAATCAGGTTTCCCCTGGATGCAACTTGAACATCTAGCTGGTATTATTTTAAATCCACTTTGGTTCATATCCCATTCATTTACTGTCTTTGAAATGGAATCCATCTGCTGAATTGAATAGATGTGAAGTTTAGATATTTTGAAAACTTTGACACAAAATAACAGTAGATCCACAACTTTATTTTATTAGCCATGAAGTAAATTAAGTTAACATTAAACAACAAGCATATGATCTGGGTATATAGGTGTGATGCAATGTGACTCCCACACTTCACTTAAGTCTTAATGGATATTATCAGAATTTTGTCCTGCTAAAGTAAAAGTCTCTGTGAAAATTTTTAATTTTTGGCCACAGTAGACTTTTATGGAAAAGTGATTATTTTGCTCATTATAAATATTTTTGCATGTGTTGTGCTCATTTTCTTCTTTACTGAATACAACTTTGGTTAAGTAATTATTTTTAACTTTAATTTTCAGCCAGTGACAATATGCAATCCATCGCGGCAGAGACATGGAAGCTAATTTCCCAGGAAAAGTCTGACATGAATCTTGACATGTCCACAATACAACATGAAATTGACAACATATTGAAAGAACCAACACATTCTAGTTTACATAATGGTGCTACAAATGACAGACTAAGAGAAAGTTTTGAGTCTCAGATACCATCATTGCCTGAAATTGACCCCACCGGTACTCTTGTAACACAGGGACTGAACAACCAAAAATCTGGGAGTCGTCCAAGCAGCACAACTTCACTGAAGCCTCAGATTGAAATGATACAAAATTCTTTTATAGAATCTAAGATTAAAAATCAGGGTTATGTTCATGAAAGTTTGGAGATACTGTCTATAGATGGAGATAGTAGGTCTTGTACACCAAGACCCCCAAGTTCTGATAAAAGACAGTCTTCTGCATCAAGTTCCAGATCAAGATCAGTAACTCCTGTGAACAAATCCGGGACTTGAAACAATCTACCAGTGAAAAGTGTGGTGATATGGATATGATCTTAATAGACGTTAATTCACTTATAATGAACAGCTTTACATTATTTTGTTTTTGTGCATCTTGGCTCTGCAATGAATGACCTTTATTGAAAATCTCTGCTAAAGGAATCCATGTTAAGAGATTAAAAATGTGGCACAGTCTGAGCATAAAAAATAAATATGTTTTAAATTGGTAAATAAAATCATTCATTCTTTTAATTCTTTATTATGGAAAACAGAAAACTGAGATATTTGATATAATTCACCTGGAGAGGATTTAGTGTTCTCAATATCTTAGTGACTGTACACCAAGAGAGGATTCACTAACCTTAATATCTTAGTGATTGTACAGCTGAGAGGATTCAGTATTCTCAGTATCTGTGTGATTGTACAGCTAAGGTGTACAAAACAAAGGTAAGATACTGCCAAAGTTTGGCACTATCCAGTTTTATTGAAATAAGTGTGGCATTGATGAGTCTTTTACAAGATTAAGTTGACATACTTACAACTGTTAAAGGTACCTATTAGTACAATTGCTTTTTCATTGGTTTGTATTTGAATCAGATGACATATATGAAATACAATGAAACCTCGGTACCAGTTTTGATTATGAGGGCTTTTTGGTTTAATTTGTTTCAACATGTGTATTTGTACTTTTATGTAGATTTACACGATTTGATACAATGTCACTAGCCAGTAACAGAACATTGATGCAAAATTGTTCTGGTTTTTATCAGCACTAATGTTAATGTTTAAGTTAGTTGACTGAGGATCATTCAGGTATACAGTGGTCCCCCTCATATAAGGCCACCCTTCTGAAGCAGGAAAGTGGCCTTAAAAGAGAAGTGGCCTTTCTAGAAGGGGATCACATGGATGTGAGTAATAATTTCATATAATGTACAAAGTGCATAACTAAATTTTAAACATTTAATATTTTCATATAAAAATTTACAGGCATTTTGTGGAATCAATGTGATTAAACTTAAATAAAAGTTACTAGTATTTAAAATTATGATGAATACTGTATATACTAGTGTATAAATTGAGTCAAAGAGCAAACAAAAAAGATCTTGGTCTGCTGTAACACAGTGTGCCTGCAGATTAACACCTTTTCTTTGCTCTACTGATTACATCTGACAAACTGCACAGTCTCAGATCTGCTGGCACACTATGCAATGGCAGATCTGGGTCTGTGCAGTTTGCAGTTGGACTTTACTTATAAACAAGTATATACAGTGTCAATAAAATCAGTTTACAAACCATCTGGCTGTAACTGTCATTCTCCTTCCAATTGCTGCAGAATATATACGATAATGTTTTTAAGACTTTCTCTGACATAAGATCAAAAGATTCTTCTTCTTTTCCTTTAGTTAAATTTCTTCCATTTACCTGAGAATCTTTGGAAACATTTCACACTTTTTTTTACAACAACTTCATTGACAATGTGTATCTTTGAAATTACATGAACTGCTCTTTGTTTACAAAGGTAATGAATTTTGTATGTGATTAACTGGTTTTAGTATGCTACCTTCTTAAATACATTCCATAATCTATGAGAGAAGCCAGGATGACTACCATACCGTTTTATCTTTGTGTTGACTGAATGTCACACTAACTTTAGCTGAAATATACTGTTCTTCTCAGCTTGGTTGCTTTTTTCATGTTGATAATTATCTATGGTAACAATGTCCATTATTATCAAAGTGACAAAAGCTTACATATAAGTAAGACACAGCAGTATAGATAATCAGATTGTTTACCTCATTGTATGACTTAAAGTTTGATAATTTATCTGCATGTAATGTGTTGAATTAAGAAATGACCAACTATTTACAAGATTTCCATCTGTCAATCCCATTATGTTTCCACTCAGGAGGAATAAATCTAATAGGTATGCATTATCCTTTTATAAATGCATAGACAAAGGGGTGGGGCTGCCCCATAAGAGTACTTTCGAACACAAACTTGTAAGTGCCAAGGATTTCTGGCTGTATAAAGCAGGTGGCCTCTGGTCAGGAGGGTGTGTTAAAAAGATGAACCACTGTATAATATTGGACATAGATGATGGCAAATAAATGGAATTTCTGTTTGTTTGCAAAACCACAGGTACTGTATTACAACACATAATTTTAAAAGCTGTCACTTTAACCAGGTGTAAAGACAGCCAATTAGCCATATTGTTGAAACTGGTGTAATCTGTGCCAGTGCATGTGCCATGCTTTTTTTCTTTACTTCCCGCATGACCCTAGGCTATTTTTGGACCATTGGCCAACCTCAAAACTACCTGGCCAAATTTTGAATACATTTCAATCTTATGGGATTCATTTTAGTGTAAAAATGAAATCTGGGATTTAAATTTTGTATTGGCTTTCAAAGAGGGGTTTCAGTTTCATGAAGTTTATTTAGGGTTAAAGAGGAATTTGGTTTAGAGAGGCTTTTTCTGTCTCGAGAGGTTTTGCTATATTTATATTTACTGAAATTGTATCACTTGATTCCAATATTTGTTCTGATATTTTCACCAGTATTATGAATACATACCCATCAAGATATGTGCATTTATGTTTATCTTTTGTGAGGTCTGCATTTTAAACAAAAAGAAATTGATGGCTTAATATAATTAATTTAGATTCCACATATCAGGATGCTATCATATTCATTGATTTAGATATATACTTTTGACACAAGTTTTTGCTAAACACCAAGCTCTAGATCTTCAATACCATCTTTACCATCTCTTGGACATAATGTCTGCTATGACCTCTTTCCACTTTGCATTTACTTTACAAGATAAATGTAAGTAGGTCACCATCATATCTGCAGCTGCAGCTTTTTCATAAAGATGCTTGCAACAATGTTTAATTGTTCAAAGTTTGTCCTTGAATTTTTACTTACATTTATTTCTTCTAATGCTGACCAAGCAGATCACATATTTTTGGCAAATTAACCAGATTTTTATCTCCAAATCAGAAGAAAATGTGTACTTTTATTACCAAGGTCAATTTAAGCATGCAGATGTGAGGAAAATTGCAGCTACGAGGAAAAATAAGTATACAAATGAGAAAAGCTATAATTTACTATTGGATTAATCTTAGTAATTAGCATTTCTCATAAATTTGATTGTTTTGCTGGCCAGATTTAGGTGTGTATATAACTTTCAGCCTAAATGCATACATTTAAGATGTTAACAGCTATATAAAATGAAATCATTCACTGGGAACATCCATATGCATATCCATACTTATGATGAAATATCCATAAAATACAGAAACATCTGTGCATGGATGACAGGGATGTTAAATGCTCACAAAATATGAAGAAAACCAATATGTAATTTTCCTAATTTCCACTTGCAGCCAATTATTACTTTAAATTCCTGAAGTGTGCCCCCTCCATGATGTGTCTTTGATCACAGGATATAATTAAGGTAGTTCTCCATGAAGAATTGTTTTGGCTGTGTGTTATTTATTGCAACTTTCTCCTTTCCCCTACCCCATTAAAAACAAAAATATGAAATGGGGGTTATACTAGAGTCAACTTGTCAGTCCAGCTGTGACACTTTTGTTTCCTTAATATTGCCTGAACCCTTTGAGAGATTTTTTTTCTGTAGTATGACCTACAATGACTAAACACTTTGTCCTGCAATAATTTGCCACTTGATAAGCATTTTAAGTTGTCCCCATTTTAATTACAAATTATGTCTGTACACCCATACATCCATCCTTCTCCTTTCCAGTTAATATATCCTAAACCAGGGGTCGGCAACCTAAGGCACGCGTGCCACAGGTGGCACGTCAAGAGGTTTTTTGTGGCACGCAAAGGGCAGTCAAAAATCTCAATTATAACAGTGTTACTTTTTTACTGGTGGCATGCGCTCGTTTATTTTGTAATTAATCCAGAAAAAAAGTGGCACGCTATGTAAAAAAGGTTGCCGACCCGTCCTAAACCATGAGATATCTGCCTGAAACATTGTACTCATTTGTATCGTGATGAGATATCTGCCTGACACATGGTACTCATTTGTATCGTGATGAGATATCTGCCTGAAACATGGTACTCATTGGTATCGTGATGAGATATCCACCTGAAACATCGTATTCATTTGTATCATGATGAGATATCTGCCTGAAACATCGTACTTATTTGTATCGTGACTGGAGTTTGTGTCCAGCATAAAATACAGCTTTGCCAGATAAGTACTTTTTTAGTTATCTTCCTAATTTTGAAAACTATATTTACATTTCATATTTCCTTAACTGTTTATCTTCCTGTATTTGAAAACTGTATTTATACTTTATGTCTCTTTAACTGTTAGAGTTATCTTCCCATATTTGAAAATTGTATTTACACTTTACATCTGTTTAACTGTTTGAGTTATTTTCATGGTGCTTTGTATCTTCTTGGATCAAGACCTGACAATGCATCTTGCAAAACAATGGGTTTTGCTGGATCAGCATTTTATTCCCATTACAAAAATGGTGTCCATCTGTTGTGCACTTTACAGTTAATATCTTGTGCACTTTACAGTTAATATCTTTACACCATTTATGACATCTGTATGAAATTTGGCATGCACTTGTGTCTTGACTAGAATTTGTAAGAATGGGCTTTGTCTGATGATTGCTTCTCAAGAGTGCTTACTGACAATTCTGGTGTTTTATCTTCTGTAAACAGCCACCTGTCAGTATATGCCAAAATGGTTCTGTTCCTTAAGTAGCAGGTAGTAGTTTATTTGCAAAGGACCTTTTATTTATTTTTATTTACAAGTGTTGCATAGGTCATTTTGTAAAATAGCTGGCCATTTTGAGCTCACCTGACCAAACTGCCATGTGAGCTTCTGGCACGGCCCTGTGTCTAATGTGCATCATTCATTGTCCTATTATCACTTTATATTTCTGATTAAAAAATACGCTCTACCACATTTGGAATATAGCATTCTGGCATAAATATAATTAAAGTTTGTATAGATAATGTTAATGTGCCATAAAAAATGATTGCTGTAACTAAAATTAGAAGCTTTTGAGTGATTTGTTAAACATGTAACCTGAGAGCTACTGACATTAGTATCTTTAAATTTTATATATATGATCTGCAATCAAATGGAGCTAAATGTTACTGAATAAAGACAAGCCATTAAAAAAGTTCATCTGAGATAAGTGTTCAACAGAATTTGACCATTGGTCTAATCTGACATAAAGCATCCTGGCAACTATGCTTTTCAGGTCTGTACAGCTGATACTCACATGTTGTCCAATATAGCCATGCTTTATTATTTAAAAGTTTTATTTAAATAAAAGTTTAGTAACATATAATGTCTTACTCTTTCGAATGTCTGTGAACAATCTTTCAGATTGGCATGATAACATGTTGTCCATGTCCATTTTTTACCATTTTTCTTCTTGATTACCCTATAGAACCAGCTCATTTGAATCCTCCTTTTTAATAGCTCATATTCATTCAGAATGCATCAGGAATTTTTGGTCATGCTTGTTGAATAATCAGTTCTGATCAGCCTATCCGAAATGGCTAGTTATAATGACCAAAATCTCAGGAAAACTTGAAAATCTTAGCATATCATAAACCATGACCTTCCTGTTCAGGTCATTGTTTGGATCTATGTTTGTTACAATAAACACCTTAGGCTGCTGACAGTTTGGATGATAATTTGTTGATTACATCCACAGCTATAAAGGCTCGAACACTGCAATATCGTTATCATCGATATAAGGTAATGCTTTGTACATTAATAAATACCAATGTTTCAAACTATCATACCCTGGCTGATGCAACACTGTTTTACCAACCATAACTATTTCATAGCTGGTGAAACAAACATTGCAATTTCATGCTTGCTCACATTTTCAGTTAAGTTGTATACAGCCAGATAAAGTGCTGGTGCAGCCAGTTGAGTTTTCATGACCTAGGTACACATGTCGCTTATTTGACCTTGTTTTGCATAATTTATAATTTTTAGTAATAAATCAGGTATTGTATGATTACCACACTAAATGTAAATATATATGCTTACAAAATTAATTGAAAAATAAAACAATAGTCAAGTGAGACCATAGATAATCATATAAGCTATATAACTATAAATTTCAAAGGTGACATAGATCTAGCTATTAATGCAATTAAAATAAAATTTATCTTAAAGCTAGGTCCCTGTCAGATTAACTAGTGAGGAATGCTATAAAATGTATGAAGTATGAACCAAATTTGATATAATAATAATAATAATAATAACACTAAACGATTATTTTTTAAAATTATTTTATCTTACTTTTAAATTTTAGCTCACCTGACCCTAAAGCCGAAAAAATTTTATTGTAAGAAGCTTCATATGTCATCAATTTCCCAACTGCTATTTATATTCTGTTCTCAAAAACGGCTTAAGAGAATTTAAACAAAATTGACAGAAAGCATCCTAGCATTCATATGCTTTTTCAAATTTGTTCAGAAGATGCTGATTTATGATCAAATATGGCCACTATTACTTAAAATAGAAAAAAGTTACGGCTTCTAAAAAAAACTTAAGAGAATTTGTCTATTTACAGAAAACATACTGGCATAAAACCCTTTTAAAATGTATTCAGAAATTGCTGATCTGCCATCAAACATGGCTACCATTCCTAAAAATGAAAAATAACACTTCTCAAGATAACTGTTCATAAGAATTTGACTTAATTTTACAGAAAGAATAGTTGAATATTTTGTGTAGAAAGGTCTTTCATTTTTCACAAATGAGACTGATCTGTCATCAAATATGGTCACCATTACTAAAAATAAAATAAAAATCCATTAAATTATTTCTTTAAAACTGGTCTTCAGAATTTGACACTATTTTATTTAAAAAAAAACATTCTCTGCATTATACAAATGATACCTGTCGGCCTTTAACATGATTGCTCTTACTTAGAGTAGAAAATCCTTTTAGAATGAAATATGTCACTCAATCAGCAGAATTATACAAAATTGGCAAGAACTTTTAAAGTTTTGTACAAATGAGGCAAATCCAATTAGAAAAACTTGTAGTAACTTCATCTAAATGGCTGCTGAGCTGAACATGACCAAATTTGCCAGAAAGCATCTTAACTTGAAGGCTATTAATATTTATAGAAATGATACAGAAGCCATCAAAAAGGGTTTATGAAAACAAAAAACATTTATACAGCACCTCTAACTGATTCTGAGAGGAAGTTTACTGGTATATAGGCCTTTCTGTATTTGACAAATGATGTTGATGCACCATCCAACATAAAAGAGGGTAGGAATAAAAAAAACACAAAAATTTTGGAACAATTATTTTCATACAAAATGTAAGCAAAACAGTACTGGAAGAAATTTCTACAGGAAATATTAAACTATTCTAACTTTTTCCACCAATTTCTCTTGCATCTGGCAACAAGGCAGTTGTCAGATGAACAATCTTGGGCCAACTTGGGCTCTGGCTTAAAATTGGGTTCAAGTTCAATTTGCTTTAATATAGGTTTGTTTCAGTTTGATGTTTTACAGCACAGCATTACAGATAGTTTATAAAGTGCCAAAACAATCTAAGCAAGAACACTGCAAGATAGCTTACCCTGGTTGTTCCAACGGAAGGATTCAATCCTGTGCCATATCAGCTGCAAGTCCTGCAAACTAACTACTAAGTCACTGCAGCTTGTCCTTTAAGATAAGTACTAATAATAACTCACATTATATGTGTTATCTGTCTAGGCTCTTACAAAAGAAAAACAAAGTAAAAATGAGAAAAAGAACTTATAGTTTTATGAATCAAATCCAAAATTAATCCAAGAATTAAAAAAGAGAAGCCCTATAATTAAAAAGTCCTAAATGAAACCGAGTTCAAATCCAGATGAAATTCAGAATGGAAGACAATGTCTGTTGTAACCTGTGAAGTGTTGCATTGTCAAGTCTCTTGCAGAATCACAGAAAATATTATTCCAGTTTTTGAATTCTGTATAAATTTAGATAAATGTCCCTGTTCAAGATTTAATTTAGAGCACTAGTATTTCCAGGGAAAACAATTACTTGAAATCCAAATAATATGAAGAAAATAAATAGGCCCAATTAGCCCCAAACTGGTCACAACACAAAGCAACTTGACTTCTCAAGTGTTAATGCACGAATGACAATTCTTTCTCAAAACATCGATAATAAGTCTAACTTACAACACAAAACAGATGCCTGGATAAGGGTCAAACAATTATCTTTCTAGAACGAAATAGAAGCTTTTTACATGCCTAACATCACATACTCCCAGTATGACCTTAGCTGAAATCAATGTTTTTTACTCTGGGAAAGAATTTAAAATGTTTTTGAAAAATGTTGTTTACTAGAACTCTCACTGTTTCTGAATCATGGTCAGGAACTAGGTCAGAATTAGATACAATGTCTCTATAAAGTTGTTTATGTCAAAAATAATAAAAATCAGTCAGAACTGAACTCTATTCTGGACAATATCAAATCCAGTAAATAAAGGTACATTATTATAGCATGTAATGGAATTAAAAAAAAATTAAACTAACAATTAATTAAATTAAATCAAATACACATAACAGTGTATATGTTAATTTTAGTCATAGAACTGCCATAATCACTGGCATAAGCCTTCACTCTCATTTACAAGTAATCTGCAGTTATAAAATGCACATTTTAGCCATTAATAAGTGTTATACTTTGAATGAGCTCAAAATTTTAAAGCTACTTCTTGTTTCCTCTATCTTTTATACAATTTAGATGTGCATACTAATGCAATTTAGATGTTGATCCTCTACTGGTCAAGCAAACCCAAGCAGCATCTCGTGTCAAGTGTGCCACAGACAGTTCATAGCACAAACTAGCCTGATCAGCCACTCATGTACTCACAGAAACCAATCCCTGGTAATCTTCAAACTCGAAGGACAAACAACAAGTCAAACTGGTTTATGTTTGTTTATTTTCTTCAATAACAAGCAAGACAACTGGTACCATAATGTCCTGATTTATTAAGGAAAGGGAAAGTGATATGTATACTGAAGCTAAATTTAAATGACTGGTTGCTAGTCAAAATATCACAATGTTCATTTCACAGGCTTTGAAGCTGTCACATTGGAGGGAGCAGTGTTGCATTTTCCAATCAGCAAGCTTAATCAACAAGGTATGAAAGTTTAAAAATAGTTTGGGGAAATTTATGCTAAGAGGAACATACTACATTGATGGTATTGTCATTGCAGAATTCAAGGTTTTATGGCCATGTGTCTAACTAATTGACAACGACGTAAAATTTTGATTAAACTAAATATAAAAGATGTAGACAGGAAGACCTTAGACATGGTACATGGTTGGTCTTTAATGGCACTTTAATTGGAGGTATCATTGTGAAGAAATGGGGCATAAGTGCCTTTTCCCCCAAGGACACAATGTTTGGACCTGGTATGCAATCATAACAAAATTTTATTCACAAAAAGATTAAGATATTCAGTTCTACTGTGGCCTCACCACTGAGCTCAAAACTCAAGATCATGCTTTTGTTATCAGATAATTGCTGGACCAAATGACACTTGTTTAGATCCATACTCCCTCGAAAGAGTGTGAAAGTAAACTTGTGTGTAAATGACTGACTGTTTTGCTGATGAAAAGGTAAGAGCTGCATACCATTAGCTTTTTTAAGACCAGTTGTTTGCAAAACATGGATATTACTTCCAAACAACTTGCTGAGGACATGGAGGAGGGTAGGTGTGAATACAGATAAAAACATTTAAATCTGTATTAATGTTTTAAACAAATTCTACAAATGTTTATAATTAGTAAAACAATCATAACAATTTTAGCAAAGTATTTTAGTTATTTAGAGAAAGGCAGAGGGAGGGCTAAACGTCAAGATGAAAGGGTAAAAAAAAGGCAGAAGAAGAAAACAGAATAGTAGGGCTCCCTTCTAAAAATGTCTAAATAAAATACCAATAAAGGCCACCTCAAAATGATCAGAAACTGCAACCATTTTTCTCTTAAATATAGAGTTAAATGAAGTTGAAAAACTAAAGCCAAAGATAACTTAATTGTAAAGCTTTAATCTTTTGGAACTGTTCTGTAGCCAACAGACAATTATACTTATGAGACATAAAAGCAATTACAGTACATACAATCAACAACCACATTTATAAATTGTGGGAAGTTAAATTCAACAACACCTATCATCTGTTAGTAGAGGAAACACATTATATAAAAAGCTGTAGTCTATACAAATTAATATTTTGTTATTTTTTACTTTTTATTTTCACATCTACATACTATATAAACAAAACAAGAGGTCAAAATGGGTTGGTTAAAACAAACCTGACTTACATAATTAAATAGCTGACTATATCATTAAGCAGTTTTATGTAGCATTATAAGAACACTTTACCAAACTTTACAATGTTGATTCAGTGTATTTTACTATATCCTGATGAAAAATTTTCAAAATTGATAACTGCATGATTAATGCAAATTCACTTGTTCATCCAAGTCATCCGAGATCCTGACAATATAAACCTATTTACCAGCTTTACTGAAATTTGATGCAAAATGTAGCTAAGGGAGGTAACAACCTCAGCCAATCAGATGCAAAGCATCTCATTATATCAGCAGATTGTACATTTAATAGGAACTGTCCACAAACAATCTCATAAGCTCATTCACCAAGATGGAACCAAATCTAATCAGATTAGAATTTGGTCTCCAGGTGTTAACTAACTTAGCAAATCTGATACAAGATTACCTCATGAATATGTGTTGTTGTTCTGGCTTTAACATCATTTTTCATCACATGATAGGCTATATATGGTGGCCAGTATAGCTGGTGAAGGTAGAACCTGGAAAACCCCCAGGATGAACCACCAACAAATGGGAAGCTAATGGCAAGATTTCCCACATAACCACATTGGCCAAGCCCACGACTAGAACCTATGCAGACAGAGGCGAGATGTGAGCGATTTGTAATACTGAATGCCTTAGAACACTTGGCACCCTGAGGTCCCCATTAATGTTTGAAGATTTTGGTTGTAGTCATATTCATAATACATTACTATTTAAAAATGAAGATCTGATCAGAAATAAAGATGCTAGATTGCTAACAAGCTATGATGCAAGGTCACATCATTAATATGCATGAATTTCACTCATAATCGTACTCAAATAAAAAAACTTGATAATATTGGCCTAATGACCACATTTTGTCAAAATCCTACAAAAATATCCCCCGGAGTATCCTCCACCAATCAGATGCAAGGTCATCTCTTAAATATGCATAATACAAATTATTGAACATCTCAATGATGTTGGCCTATTTACCAAGTCTTATTAAAATCAGGTGAGAAATAGTCTCCCAAGTGACATAAAGTTCAGGTATTCACATGACAACACATATACATCCTAATGATATAAACCTATTTACCAAGTGTGATAAAACTATAATCAGAAACATAGTTGCTAAAACACTGACAAGCGCAGCCAATCAGATGCAAAATCACCTCATTACTATGCATGGATCTTGCTCATTGCTCTACTCATCCAAGACCTTTGTGCCTTGGTAATTTAAACTTATTTACCAAAACTGAGCAAATTAGGATCAGAATAATCTCCGAGTGTTGACAATGTGTGCCAATCACATACAAGATCACCTCATTAATATGCATGGACCGATCATATTGAAGAGTTTAAGCTCAGCCAATCAAATACATGCTCACCTCATTAATATGCATGGATCGATCACATTAATGCATTTATGGGAGATCATAATACAGACCTATATTTAATGTTTAATCAAGATCAGCACCTTACCATAGATACACTTGTCTTTATGGCCATGTGCATTAAAAATTAACCACAACCCATTCACTAAAAACTTTTACCTCCTTTCTGTACAAGTAAAATTTTGCAGGAGAGCTATCCCTGATAATGAAATAAACCATTCTCACAAAATCAATTTAAAACAGCTTTAAAATGGAATTTTTAAAACAAAAGCCTTTCATATCCGATAGGTACGCGACATCTTCCTTTTATTACTAGGCCCTTTCACGAAAACAAATGATTACTTCCGCTTAAAGTGAAATTAAAACATATCCTCAGCTGCATTATTATTGTGTTACTTGAAAAATTTGCTTCTTTAAATTTGTTACCCAATTGTGATACCTTAGGAAGACAGGTAAGAGACATAGGGAGTCCCTATCCTGAATTGAGGTCATCTCCAGTCCCCTAAGGTATGTGAGGATGCTGCTAAACCTTAGATATACCTGGCTGGATTACTGACTCCATAACATGTGAAGCAGCTTTTGGGAGAAAAACTTTTGTCCCCCTAATCCATCCATTAGGTCTCATCAAGTAAGGGTGCCTTTTGGGATGAAAGATCTCAAAAGTAGAAACATGAGATAGTCAAACCTGACCTCCGTCCCATAACCTGTATAATATCAGCTAGGCAGCAGTTAAACTTGAATGTATCGCTTGTAACGAATGCTGAAATCTCATGAGCCAAAATAAATATCAATGACATTTGATCTTGGGTTAATTCACCAAATGCAGAACAAATAACTAATTTTATCCAGGATAACAGAGCAGAGTTGATACACCTACCTTTTCCTTTTTTCAAAGGTAAAAACATCTTTGCTCATTTTATTTTACAACTTATAAACCATCACATGGTAGAACACCATGAATAAAAGAAAAAGACTGATTGCCCAAGAGTGCGAGCCTGTTCTTCGCAATGTAAGCAGAGGTCTTCATCAGTGATACTGACCCACTTTGACAAACTGTAGATAGTAGACCAACATGGCTTGTATTTCACTGATCCTGCCTGCTGTAGCTTGGATGAGTGAGTATGAAGCAGGTCTTATATAAGACATGAACTGACAATGATCTCAAGAGCGGTTCAAACTACCTTATTCAGCCAAGTTAGAAGCCACTTTGGGCACAGAACCAATACTTTTAGTTGTGACAAATAAAAATTCACCAGAAGATCAGACTACATCTTTCTTTTGTCCTGTATCCTCTCTTTGATGATGATGTGGGTCTGAGAATGGTGATAGTAAACTTTTATTGTGATGTGAGCTTGATGTGAAAGCCAAGTGTTCCTTAGGCTTGTTTAATATGATCCAGATGTGCAGGTTCAACATCTCTGGTTTCTAATGATATTCCTGCTGTTGATGTTGTTTGAGCAAATGAAGAACTGTCCCAATTTTCCTTGGAATTTCCACCGCCAGATTTAACAAGTCGTTTATCCATGATTGTCCCCATTGGAGTGGAGCAATCAAAAGTAGATGACACTCCATTCTCTTGCCTTTTGCAAGATCTTTGGAAAAAGTGTCTTTGGAGAATAAGTACAGGCATCCAAACTATTCCAAAATGAGGAAAGTACATTGCACATGGATTTGTAGCTAAAACTATCATCTTATTAAATCCTAAACAAGCACGCACAGGTCTGAAGATTCACTTCCCCATTTGCTTTCCAAGATAATTCACTAGAGTGGAGTTGTCAGATAGAATAGCATGACCTTTCCAAGCATTATCTTCCACCACTAATAAAATGCTTTCAGTATGGCCATCATGTTGCTAATCAATAGATACATACTCTGCTGGCCTTCAGAAATGACAGAATGTGATGGACACCCCAGCCTGCTGTGCAACATACATACAAATTACCTGCAAGGGAATGTCCTCCATAAGCCAACTGAGGTTCTATGATTTGTTGAAATGGGACCTCATATGATGAGATGGATTGTTCAATGGGCAGAGTTTCAGTCTCCATAGAGACAAAAGTATCATTTGTAATGGTCTCATGATTAGAATACCCAAGATGATAAGGTCCATCCACTGCCTCACTGAACAGGCCCAGCATTCAAATAAATTATTGGGCTTGGAATCAATTCTTTCTAATAAATGATGCCACTGTTGAAATGATTTTCAATACACATTCCTAAGGGAGACATACTCTTTCAGATGCAGTCTAAATTCTATAGCCAAATGAGTGAAATGATATCAACTTTTCCTTGTTGCCAATGAATCCAAAGCTCAGAAGGAGTGTAACAAGAAATTTCATGTCTTGATTCAAAGTTGAACTCACCTGGTATTTTTGAAGAATGTCATCCAGGTAGCTGGATGCCAAGGACATGGTGATGGTCTTGAAGTGAGACACAACTCTTGTTCAAAACTTTTGTGAAGCAAAGCAGAGTGCCCTCAACTGGCATGGCAAATTGAAGGAAACTCCCTGTAGGACTTGGCATTTAAAACCTGTCTTGGTGTTTCCATTTTCAACAATGATGCCCAAATGAAAAGATTGAAAGAGTTGAGGCTTATATCTGGTCAGAGAGTGCCAATGTCCTTTGGCACCAAGAAAAAGTTAGATTCTTTGCTACAAGCATACTCTATTGCCCCTGTCTGGAGAATAATGTTTATTTCTCTCTGCTGGATGTAACAGGTCATTTTAGACTTCTGTAGCTGAAGGGACACTGGACAATTGAGAAAGGCACTGAATGTGACACTGAGGCCTTTTGAAACAAATTGCTGGGTACACTGATCATCATGGCAAATTCCTTCCCATTTAACAGTGAAGTGGAGTCTCCCCCCATGTCATAAGAATGGTGTTATTTCTTTCTGGAATGGGGGTGTCATGAAGAGAAATGAAGCAAAAACGATCTGCTTCTCTCCATTTTTTATCCCCATATATGATGTCATGAACTGTATCCTGACCCATGTAAAGGGTTTGTAGGACTGCTTTTCCCTATTGTACTTAATGTTCCTTTGATCTCCCTCATGAAAAGAATCTCATAGTTTTTTGATACTGTGCCCAAGGTAGATTTATTTCTTTGGTTGCCTGCTTAGGTACCTGCTCCACATGGCCATTAAAGAGGTTGGAAGAAAATGACCCTGATCTCTGCACGAGTTTGTCATACTTAAATGAAGGGTGGATGTGAAGAGCACTGCATCTCTTTCCACGAGTCATAAATTAACCTCAACTATTAACATGACAAAGCCTGTGTTGTGATGCTCTGTTGAGTATACATGCCATTTATGAGAGACCACCATGAATGTCTGATGGGTATATTCGTGGGAGAGGATTAACTGTTTTGTATTTGCTGGAAAACTGCCTATGAGACCAAATCCAACCTATAGCAATGACATTCTGAACCAAGCCTTATTGTCACTAATTTGCTCCTAGTCAATCCTAACTTAAGAGGGTACTGATGTTCCCAGGCCTGCAATGTCTCTCTCTACTGGTGGTACTCCAGTGTGTGTGTGTGTGTGTGTGTTACAGAACACTATTAAAACTGGACAGTAGTTGTCATTATGACAAGAAATATATATTGACACTAGGGTCTTGTAATTGCGCTCTAAACAACTCAGTTGCTCAAAAAAAACCTGCAGCAACATTTGGTTTTTCTTGATTAAAATATCAAAAGATGTAAGAACTCTAGACCAACCTGCTGACAGAGCAGGAGCAGAAGGACATAATAATGGTGGTATCAAGTGAAAGACTTCTTCAGTTATGCTCTGAAAGCAATATTGTCATCAGTAGGTTGAACTAGGATGATGGACCTAGTGTGCGAAATCCATTGTCTCTAGAAGAGCATTGAGATACCAATGCCTCTTGTACAGTCTTAAATGGTGTTGGTGAATATTGCTGAGCATGGTGGCTAACCAAAACTAGAAGTTCTTCCTGATTTAGATGCCATATCTTCCAGTTTATCACTAATCCTAAGTATTGTCGCCTTTTTTTATCTTGCTTTTATTTCATGTATCTTTTAATGAATTTGAAAATCTTTCCCTATAGTCCTTTATCTTGTGGAACTACACTGATTTTGAAGGGTTTGTCTTCCTAAAGCTTGTGCAGACATTACCATTATATTTTTTTCAATTAACATTTTCATCATTTGGTTGGATGGTTGATTGGTAGGTAATTATGGGTTAAATGCCATGATGGCCAGAATATTTGGTGCAGAATGAACCCAGGGAAGAACACAAACCCACTGGAAGTTACAGGCAAGCTTTCTCACATACTCATGTTAGCCAAGCCAAGACTAATCTAAGCGGATAGAGGTATGATGGAAGTGAACAGCGAAGGATATTGGATAGCGTCTTAGACCACTTGGCCACATGGTGCCCTTGTTTTAATTGGCAGTGTACAGCCAGGATTGTGCTGATGTACAATCAAATACTAAACATACAGGGTAAAGTGCGCAAATCAAAACAAAGAAGTTAATTTCAGCTTTGAGGGATAAGGAATCTATGATCATATTGAGTCTTCATTTACAATTCTGAACAAAATTTATTGTAACATTTTAAATATCAACAGTACCTATAATCAACAGCTACAAAAACTAGCAAGCTATCTGCACTCTTGAATGTGCAACAATGTTTACCCATCTTCACATAAGTCTAACCGAAAAAAATATATGTCTTTCAGTGATAAGAAATTAATTGTTTTGTGAAGTAATTCACCAGTAAAGTTAAACTGATTTGTTGATTAAGGTAAGATATCAAAGTTTAAAATGTATAGTATGGGTTCATCTTAAAATGGAACACCCTCATTATTCAAGCAAATTCATGGAATAGTTTGTCTCACCAATTATCAGATTTGAAAAAATCAATATCTAAAACTATATTTGACAATTATAGCTGTCCAATGCATCATGATGTTGTTTACTTTTAAAATGTTTAATCAGACTATCTCAGATGTTAGGGATGGCAGGTTATTCACACAATTCGAAATGTTGACTTTTTGCATTTCATTTTTTTAATCATAAGACATTTTTTACCTGCTGCAATCAATACAGTCTTCTAGTCCTATTTAATGATCATTGTGTAGCAATAGCAGTACAACAACATGGAAAAACATGAACATAATCCATACAATGAAATGATGTAGATCTCTTTTGAAGTCAATTTGTTAGGATGCTCAGTACTCTCAATTAATGTCAGCTTGCATTCAAGAGCACTTTAAAAAGTCTTATAAGTATATTGCAAAAATGTTTTACAAAATGTGACGTGGCTGGTCAAAAAGAATGACTCACCAATGATGCATGAAATTCATCTAAATCCCTCTGACATCAAAAACAAGACAATGTTATCACCTTGTTCAAAATGAAATGCTGGCAGTAAAAATTGGCTTCTGCTTTTTATTTGGTACATGGAACTTGAAGATCTGAATGCCCAACCAAGTTAGCAAGTGGTTAATGTGAACTCTTTATAACTCTGTCCATTTGTCCGCTATTCTATCTACTGTCTATCTTTGTACATAGATTGCCCATGTGATCTAGGAGAGGGGTATGACTTTTGAAGCTCTCTCAATGTGTCCCTGGTCCATGATGAAATATTTTAAAAAATGCATTTAAAATCACACAGTTAATATTTCTTGACCAAACTTAAAATATGCAGCCATTGTGAAAGGACATGTAATATGTGTAAAAGATTTTTGTGTTAAGACCACTAGATCATGGTCCAGTTTATGGGTAAAGTTGGATAACAAGGGGGTTCTGTAATAAAAAATCACTTGGATTACCCATGATGAGCCCTGAAACAGTATTAGTCAACAAATTTCCTTGCAATTTTACCAACAATATATTGAAGGCATGTCACATTATAAAATTCCACATGCTATGAGGAAACAGAAAAGTGACTGTTTGAAGAACAAGTTACCTATATCATCTAAAAAAAATATTTTTTAGGACAAATCATAAAAGAAACATAAAACCAGCCTGACAGGTGAAAATCAATGTCAAAATATATATTTTAAGATTTTTACATTCAAATATTTATATTGGCTACTAAAAGCAAACATATATAAGTGTATCACTGGAAAAAAAAAACAAATCTGAAATGCAATAGCTAATAAGCCATAATAAATTGATTCATCTACCTTGCCATATCTTAAAGATAAATGTAAAAATAACACAAATGAATTTTAATTAGAGATGGTAGTCTACAGCGTATTGTGCAGTATATCTAATGCAGTTCACTAGTTTGATTTTTTTTTTAAATGAGGGGTGGGAAAGAGTTCTTTGAAGGGACTGACACTCTACTGGCCCAAGAATTCCATGAATCCATGATCAGACTGCTGAATACTGAAACCATCTTTGATATACATGACAAACTCCAGCATATCAAATTTCTTAACAAATATATTCTCTTACATGTGAGTGCATGATTATACTCTCTGTCATGGCCACTGACCTTGAACCTGATATCATGGATAGAAGATCATTTATCTTGTCTCAAAGCTAAGATATACTCATATGCTGAATTTGATTAAATCAATAATAATATATTTTAGGCAGGAGAAAGTTATTTAATTGAAGGTATTCATCAAATATATCCACAAAATGGATTTGATCAAAATCCATTCATACTTGTGTGTGTCATCATGCACACCGAGTAGAGTTATAAACCCAAGTTACAACCTTTGACCCTTAAATCAATGTTTGTTGTTGTTGTTGTTGTTGTAGGGTTTAACACCATTTTTCAGCACACGATAGGCTATACATGGCGGCCAGTATTAATGGTGGAGGAAGAAACCAAATCAATGTTAGAATGCTAACTATCCACAAGTTCATTGGTATGCAACTAAATATAAAGTCTGGTGAAAATTACCTGGTATATCTACAAATTACAAACATGTACATGCAATGACTGTTGACTTGACTTTGAGGTCAATTAGGTCAAGTTTTCAAAACTCCTTGACAAAAGAGTGGATATGTTTGTGGTCTGACTTGCACCATTTTTTTCCAGAACCATTTAAAAATTGGAAAAAGTGTTTAGTGAAACTCCATGCCAATACCATCATTAATGCAAGGGGAGTAGTAATAAACAGATTTTCAAGAGCAACTATGGTGCCATATTGAAGATGAAATGAATACTATTCTGACTCCAAGACAGACACAAATTACAATAATAGTGGTCTTCATATGTGTCATACTGGATGTCAGATTGTCATCATTTTCATTTAAAACTAGCCAGACATCACAAGAACTCTGCTGAAAACCCCATACTGATATGACTTTCTATTCTGAATAATGAATTTCAACATGGCTGCCATGATGGTCTAATTAAATATCAGACTGGCACCATTTCAATTTATTACCAATCAGACATCATAATTCCTTTAGTAATTAAACCCATGTACCACTGGTGGTCATACCGGACATCTAAGCAGCACTTTTTTCTTTTAGGAACATCTAGACTTTGATATGAATGTGTAAAGTTTCATGGCAATGCTCCAAGCAGTTGATAAGGAGTAGAGACAACTATGCTAATGGATGGACGATAGATGCTCTTCTGGTACCATATATACTCACTTATAAGTCGAGTCCAACTGCAAACTGCACAGACCCAGATTTGCTGGTGCATCATGTGCTGGCAAATCTGAGTGTGTGCAATTTGATAGGAATAATCAGAAAAACAAACAGCACAGGACCTGATCAACAAGCACCTTATGCTATGGCCGTTCATGATCTTTGTTGTTTACAGTCTGAGTGGACTTATAAGCCAGTATATAAGGTATAAAACCAGTACAGCCAACCCCCAGCTTTCTTGTACAAAATAATGCTAATCCTCTATGTTTTGAATTTAAATATAAATAAAAAAATCTACATTAACACGTAACAAGACTATCCTAAACACCTTGGGTCTTTCATTGTGCTGACAGAATATCAGACATGACAGAATGAGCATGTATATTTTTTTTAATCCAGAAAAAGAAATACCCTTCACTTTCTTTCACTGAAACTTGCACTGTTTAGAAGTGACTGTAATGCAGCCCCAGAGTAAAAGGTTAATGAAAATACCCAAAACCTTTGTTAATATTTATAGTAGATCTACATGAATCAAGTCTGGCAAAGCAGAAGAGAAAAGAGCTAAGAAAATCATGAATGTTCCTTGATTTCAATTTCGTTCCAATTAAAGTTACAGAACGTATGAGCTTGAGTTCCCAGCTCCATAAGGTTTCAATCTCTGAACAAGAGTTTGAGTTCCTTCCTCAAAAAGTTTAAAGATTACAGGACTGGGATAGTGTATTAGTTTATTTCCCAAGTTTTTTAAAAAATAAAACTGCTCTCAAAAGACAATGAGATAATCCTATGAAAAAAGTTATATCCCAAACAACATAGCCTAACCCCTAAAACATCATGGCATAAAAAAATGACACTGAATGCTGCTCTTCTAGCATGGCTCACTAAAAGAAGAAAAAAGGGCAAATGAAGGTCCTTGGAACAATAGCTTCAGAAACCAGATTGCTCTACCTAGAAGGAAGGTACAGTAAACTCCAGATATCATGTTATACAAGGGATCTGAAACTTAAATTGCCCTATCCAAACACTGTTCAATCATATGATAATTACTATCTAAATGAACAAGAAGGAAATAATTACAAATATATTATTGTAAGGGGCATCTTTGTAAGTGAAATTGACCATATGACTTTATTACAACCATTTTTGTTACATTCCTCTGAACACAGAAAGGTACATGGTATTTAAGACAATAAATAATGATTACCTCACAGTTCACACACTTGTGGAGCAGATAACTATACCTTACTACAAGGTCACAAATGCCTAACATAATTATGCCACCATGGCTTATCATTTAATCTCACTTTCTTAAGTACCCTATACATTAGCTACAATTTTAGATTAAGTTTATTTCTTCTTCAATAACCCATATTCACACATCTGCTTTCCTACTTCATACACACTATCTCATTTTTCATTTGGAATTCTGAGAAAAGATTTCCACTTCAGCTATCCAAGTGGTTTTATGATGTGAAAGGTCATATGGCTGTTCCATGTCACTCCCTCTAGTGTGCCTATCAGCTGTTGTCCCTCCCTTTGTCATTACTTGCATCATCATCATCAATAGGTACCAATGGTTCCTCTGTCATTATTAGACCACAGTCATACAGTGTAGAAGCTATTTCAATCTGGAAATGATCAAATATTCTTATCAAGGGATTATCACTGTAAAAATAGCCTATGTTAGGTTTCAAATTTTGAGAAACATTTGATAAAACATTCAGAGTGTGATCTATTAAGGAAAACAATACAAAGTTGCAAAGACCTATGTCATGATTACAGAGCTGATACCCAACAACCCAACAACATACACTCCTGTGTTTATGATAGAAATTTTAAAAGAGTGTGTTTGGGTGGGAGTATGTGTTTTTTTAATATATTTTTAATGAAGCTTTAACAATCCGAGTCATATTGCTATGATGTCTGCAGTGCGGCAGTTTATAATGATTTCTAGTACTGGGGCATTATGCTGCAGACATGTAGCATCATACCCCACCTGGTCACATTATTCTGACATCAGGTTGACCAGTTATAACACTAACCTCTTAATGCTGAGCGCCAAGCAAGGCAGCTGCTGGTACCATTTTATAAGTCTTTGGTATGACTTGGCTGGGGTTTGAACCCTCATCCTCCCGCATCCAAAGTGGATGCTGTAATCACTTAGGCTACTGGAATGGTCTAATTCTGAAAGATAATATGCTGCTGCCACTAAATGGAATTTTAAGATTACAACATTTTTAAATCACTTATAAAATCTGACTTGCATTATACTGTAGCTAACCTAGAAACATTGTGTTCATCACCTATCCCTTCCCCACATCAATATGATCTGAAAACAATTAATTTAAAGCAATTTTCAATGAAACTTAGGCATTCACGTTCAACACTTCTAAATGAAAAATCCTAAAATTGAATCAGGAATAAGCTTTCAATCATCACTGGAGTTAGAAAAAAACTAACAGATCAAAACTCTTTTTCAAACCGATCATTTTTGATGTCAAAACTAAGCTTTCCTAAAGGAATGAAAAACGTCATAATGTTTTATCATAAGGAACAATATACCTAAGTCTATTTAAAACAGCTAGAGTTGTAGCATAAAAATTACTCATTTACAAGAAACTGTAACAAAATGGCTACCACACACAATAAATACAAAAGTTGTAATCTTTCCCCACTAATGATCTTTACCTCTTAACTTGGGACATGACTATAATATGACTAGGTGAGGACCAGGGTAAGGTCTCCTCAAAATATCTGCAGGGGTTTAAAATACAATGAAAGCAGGGACATGGAAACAGGACAATGACTTGCATTATCCCTTTGTGTGACCATGACCTTGATGGCAAACAAGCAAGAAACTTTGAAGATAAAGAACAGGCTCGAGCTTTCTTAAAATATCTTGACTTGTTCAAAAGCTATACTCATACATGGAGAGATTTCTGCTTTGTATTATTCCTTACCAAGATTTTAACCCTGAAGCAGGTGGCATTGACATGGTACATGAGAAACTGTCTACTTATCATACTTAACTAAAAACATATAACTTGTTCAAGGTCAATTCAAATGTCTTTTGGACAGCATACAAGCATACAAGAGGGCATGGATGTGATACATGACACACATCTATGCATGATATATAACTGGATACAATTCCACCAAAGTACATTCAATGGTTCAAAAGATGTACTCTAGAAAAGGATACAAGTCAAATAAATACTTTTTCCTTTGCTGTTACTTGACACTGAGAGAGCGGGCATGAAGCACTTTTTATATATAATACATAACTGGCTAAAGATTCAGGAAAATATCTTCATTTATTTAAAGGTTTTACTCTTGACAAGTCTACAGGTAACAAAATTACATTTCTCCTTGCTATTCCCTGAAACTGCAGGGGACCTGATTATGATACACAATAATTATGAAATATACTCAGGTAAAGTTTAATGAACATCTCTCCAACCATTACAAACTCATGGATAAGGGACCTGATTATGATGCACAATAATTATGACATATACTCAGGTAAAATTTAATGAAAATCTCTCCAACCATTACAAACTCATGGACCTGATTATGATGCACAATAATTATGACATATACTCAGGTAAAATTTAATGAAAATCTCTCCAACCATTACAAACTCATGGACCTGATTATGATGCACAATAATTATGACATATACTCAGGTAAAATTTAATGAACATCTCTCCAACCATTACAAACTCATGGATAAGGGACCTGATTATGATGCACAATAATTATGACATATACTCAGGTAAAATTTAATGAAAATCTCTCCAACCATTACAAACTCATGGACCTGATTATGATGCACAATAATTATGACATATACTCAGGTAAAATTTAATGAAAATCTCTCCAACCATTACAAACTCATGGACCTGATTATGATGCACAATAATTATGACATATACTCAGGTAAAATTTAATGAACATCTCTCCAACCATTACAAACTCATGGATAAGGGACCTGATTATGATACACAATAATTATGATATATACTCAGGTAAAATTTAATGAACATCTCTCCAACCATTACAAACTCATGGACCTGATTATGATGCACAATAATTATGACATATACTCAGGTAAAATTTAATGAAAATCTCTCCAACCATTACAAACTCATGGATAAGGGACCTGATTATGATACACAATAATTATGACATATACTCAGGTAAAATTTAATGAAAATCTCTCCAACCATTACAAACTCATGGATCAGGGACCTGATTATGATACACAATAATTATGACATATACTCAGGTAAAATTTAATGAAAATCACTCCAACCATTACAAACTCATGGATAAGGGACCTGATTATGATGCACAATAATTATGACATATACTCAGGTAAAATTTAATGAAAATCTCTCCAACCATTACAAACTCATGGATAAGGGACCTGATTATGATGCACAATAATTATGACATATACTCAGGTAAAATTTAATGAAAATCTCTCCAACCATTACAAACTCATGGACCTGATTATGATGCACAATAATTATGACATATACTCAGGTAAAATTTAATGAAAATCTCTCCAACCATTACAAACTCATGGATCAGGGACTTGATTATGATACACAATAATTATGATATATACTCAGGTAAAATTTAATGAAAATCTCTCCAACCATTACAAAGTCATGGATCAGATAAGAAAATCTTAACAGATGAATATAAGCACAGATGGATCGACAATACCTAACAAAATTATAACGATTTAAGAATATTATTTTGCAGATAAGGTAGATAAATTTTCTATGGGTAGAAGCCACCATTTCTGACACAGTTTGTTCAATCAGTGTGGTAGATGAAACTGCTGTATTTTACTTGTTAATACTATTATGACCTTAAGTACTAACAAACTGAAGCCAACAATTTCAGTAAAATCAACAACTGATTTTTCTAAGTTACAAAGTGTAAATTTAAGAAACATAGTTTTGTGAATTGTAAATCCCAAATGTCCTATTACAAGTCCAAAAGTACAGAATGATAAGAAGGAATTACAGTAATCTTGAATGCCCTAATCACAATGCTGTAATCCAGGATGTCTTTGAATGACTTCTCAATAATCCCATAGTAACGTGTTAATCCAGTCAATGAGCACTTTAGCAATTCCAATGAATGATTTAAATAATTCCACGTGAATTATATCTGAACATAACTTCAAACTCTGATCAGAGATTCCCAAAAACATATATGACACAGGAATGAAAACCTTCTTTACAAAACCTCCACTTTATACCAACTGTTATCTGACCTATAAGACAACAGTCTATTCTGGAATTCCCTGGAAGTGAGTCATTTGTAATTGAAAAACTCCACCAAATTGTTTGTAGAATATTTTATGTGTTGTTATAAGGTTTGAAGCCACTTTTCAGCACAAGATAGGCTATACATGGCAGCCAGTATAAATGGCAGAGGAAGGATTCTGGAAAACCCTGGAAAGAACCACCGACCCATGAGAGGCTACCGGCAAGCTTTCTCACATACCCACACTGGCTGAGCCCAAGACTCAAACCGATGCAGATAGAGGTGAGAGGTCAGTGATCTGTAACGGTGAGCACTTTAGACCACTCAGCCACTCAGGGCCCTGTAAAATATTTTAACTCAAAAAGCAATGTTAACATGTTTGGAAACAACCCTTATCGTAAAGTACAACCTCCAATCATGAATAAATGTTAAGCACAGAATATAGATATATGATATAATTATATATAAATATATATATAATATTTAACAATACTTACTCTATCCTCGATTGTGGCTAAAGGCAGGGAATCAACTGGCACATAGTCTGGGTAAGCCAAAATGAGATATTCCACTGCTGGGGCAGCCTGATGTATGGAAAAATTTGCAATGAGAATCTTTAACTGTATACCTATGTATGTACCAAGCTCCCACATCTTCATATCAACAAAACTATTATCAGAGATTTGCTAATGTTATGCAACAACACGCACTACAAGAATTTTATTTAAAATCTTTAAAGCTGAAAACGGTTCCTCATGAATCTGATTCATCACTTGTATGAATGAAAATTTTAATGTGTATCAGCTATTGAGTATTATAATTTATCAAATGCCATCATAAATTCTTGTCCTTACTTTCAGTACAGTGTCATATGTGTTGTATACATCACAATGCCAATCATTCCTCATTTATACACTACATATCACCAACTGAATCTTGAATTAAACGAGTGCTTATTAATTCTTGTACTCTACAATTCCCAATACCATTCTAAACTAAACTTTGCTATTATTTCCAAGCCCAGATAAACTATGCCAACTTTTTCAAGAAAATAAACAGAAATAATCTTTTCTCTATATTATTTTTTTTCAAAGAATATTTACTTCATCATTTAGGAAATATACTCCACTACCTATTAACTCCAACCTTCCAGAAAGATAACAAATTTATGAAACACTTTGACAGAGGGAAGAAACTTCAAAATTACATCCGTTTCCAATATAACAGTGGTTACCCATATACCCGAATGTTTACAGGTTTAAGCTGGAGACATATATCAATGAGGATGCTTGCACTGCGAGAAAGGGTGGGGTGGGTGGGAATATTTGTCTTGTTTTATCAGGTATTATTGGAGAAACAATTTACCTATCAAATTGCTTTCTCCATCAAAAACATTATCTGATTATATTACAGAAAAAGAACAGGTAAAAGGAGGAGAAAATACTGAGCATCCTACCTCTACCTGTGTCACTGAGTAGGAGCATGAACTGGTACTGAAAGGATGAATTTGTCCTAATGTTTGTTTAGCACAAGAAGAGACAATTATTTATACATATGCTTTGGAGATCCCCATTGATTCCATTCTTAATTATTGTCTCACTATCAAAGTTTCTCAGAAAAATCCAGCAAAAGTGGCAAACTCATGTCTGGGTTGAGGGTAGTGCTTTCATGAATGGGTCATGGTCACTGTCTGTGCAGACTACCTCCACCTGTGTCATTGAGCAGGAGCATGAACTGGTACTGCAAGGATGAACTTGTCCTAATGTTAGTTTAGCACAAGAAGAGTGTGTGTGTAATTTGGATTTTTAATGTAGCTTTAACAATTTTTCAGTCATATGTCACTATGATGTCTGCGGTGTGACAGTTTATAGTGATGTCTAGCATTCAGGCATCATGCCGCAGACATGTAGCATGATGTCCCACAAAGTCACATTATCCTGACACCAGGCTGACCATTCCTAACACTAACCTCTTAATGCTGAGCGCCAAGCGAGGCAGCTGTAAGAACCATTTTTAGAAGTCTTTGGTATGACTCAGCTGGGGATCAAACCCACAACCTCCCGCATCCAAGGCAGATGCTCTAACCACTAGGCCACCAAAGCGGTAGCACAAGAAGAGACAATATCTTTATACATATGCACTGGAGATCCCCATTGATTCTATTCTTAATTATTGTCTCACTATCAAAGTTTCTCATGAAAATCCAGCAAAAGTGGCAAAGTCATGTCTGGGTCGAGGGTAGTGCTTTCATGAATGGGTCATGGTCACTGTCTGTGCAACTACAACTAACTCAACGAGATTCAATATCTCCTTAGCGAGGCCATGTAATACTTGAGAAGGCAGACTGGACATAACAGTCAGGTGACTCACTTACTCTGCAATGTCCCCACTGAGATATTACATTCAAGGCCAGGCTCATGGAAGTTGCTCTTATTTCATGAGCTGAAATCTTCATTACCTGATCCTGTGAGTTCAGAGTATGTTGATTTAATAACTCTCTTTGGCCAAGTGGCCAGCACTTGTAGAGTTATGTTTTGCATTCCTGCCTTCAGTGGTAGGAATAGTCTTTTACTGTTGATGCGGATATTGTCCATGCATCTCAGGTGACATCTGCGGGTATGTATGGGTCCTGCAGTTTTGCTTTTCTTGATAGATGGAGCAAACAGTTATTTGTTGGTGACTAGTGATGGCAACCTCTTCTTACAAAGGAAACTAGGTTGTGTCATTAAACAAATGAACCACAAGAATAAAACTTCATCCACAAATACTGTATGCAGCTCAATCAAACTGCATGGTGAAGATAGCATTATCATAAATTGCAAGTCAAAGTATGACAGCTGTTTCAGTGGTGGGTGACTCAAACTTAGACAAGTCTGGCTATGTGAAAACCCAGGAGATTCCATGTGTAAATAATGTAAGCATTGTCTGGATAAGTCAAATTTTGTCTCATCCATGAAGTTTGAATGTGTTTGCGATCATGGAACAGTATCCCCTGATTGTGATAGGGGCTAACTTCAGTGAGAAAGAAAAAGAGTTTGCCACTGAAGAATGGGTGCCAAGAGTAGTACAATGTCACACCAATAACTGACAAAAGATGATTTCTCCTTGCATGTCCTAAAAGTGAAGATTTTCAGCTGCTGCAATCCTCTCCATGATTAAAGGTCCAAACTCCTTTTCAATTAGGACATCCATGAATGAGTCAGACGTTGATTTAATAGTGGCAATCTCGACTGCTTGAGTGGAATGGGCACAGACTCTATGGAATGTTTCTGGAGGAACAACTCTGTATGAAGCAGTTGTCTTCCCTTGATGTGTCAGCCTGGAACTTGTCATGATATTGGAAGTATCCATAAATGCATCCCCCATTGCAAGGGAAAAGTCTGGCGATTGTTCCCTCATTGCAGAGGTATCACACTCAACTGAATTGTCGAACATTACTGGGACCATGTTTCCATGGCTATGTTCCACCCACATGTGAAATGCATTAAGAAAAGCTTCCATTTCCATGGGGTTAATATGAAGAGCCTTCTCTTGAAATGTCCCTGACCATCGCAAGTCCAATAGTAAGTGTACTCCCCAAACCAAGTAAACTGGCATTTTAACAGGTCTCCCACCACAATGAGTAGGCTCAAGAGCTGCAAGAAACTTACTTGCTCAAATCACATCTTGTTTGCTGTGTTTGGGAGAAAGATGTAAAGTTAAAATGTGTTAAGAGCTCCATATCTGTGGATGGATAAAATTTTGAGAACAGGGTTAGACTTCTCTCTCTCTCTCTCTCTCTCTCTCTCTCTCTCTCTATATATATATATATACATATATATATATATATATATATATATATATATATATATATATATATATATATATATATATATATATATATTATCCACCCTTAGCCAAGAATATGGGAAGTAAAACTTCATATCGTGAATCAAGAACCATACTTACTGAATGTATTTGTAGTATGTCATCCAAGAACACCACCTGATCTGTGGAAGATGTCCTGAACTGGAATATAATGTCGTTTAATGTCTTCCTGAAGGTCCACCTATAGTGTCTTGTTTGGTGATAAGCATTTCATAACTAGATGGACAAATTGCTGAGAAGGTCTGACTTCACTAAATAGATTATCCACCACACAATGAGGGAAGAAAGGTTGTTCATGTTGTGAACCAAATACTAAACTTTACCAAATGTTTTTGTTGTGTGTTGTGTAGGAATGTTGCCCTCTCTGCAGCAGATGTCCTGAACACTCAATGAAGGCGCAAGGGCTTAGACTCTGGCCCCATCAACTGGTCTGATATAGAAGCATGGATTGGACATATCAACTGGTATATAGAAGCATGGATTGGACATATCAAGACAGATCGCATACTCATTGAGTCTCTCTTGTAGATCTAAATTACTGTCATAACAAGAAATGTTCTGGAGCAGAAGCCCTGTGAGTGCTGTTTTCATCCAATCTATAATGGCCTTTACAAGCAGAATTCTCTTGGGAATTACTTCATGAAGGAGGACAATGAAAGCAGATGGGTTCAGTTAACAAATTCCAGAGACCATCTGATTCAGTATGTTCTGGCATTTTTCTGCATCTGCATGGATGGCGGTGAGGGCATCTTGAATCTCTCCTGAGATTAAACAATGATTCTACTGTATTCTCATATGTATAATAATCTGGTATTTCATGCTGATGAAATTAAAGTGCAAGATTACATGGATTCTATGGATATCTTCACAGCATGACAGCAGAAGTGAAACTAGTACATTTGAATATAACTGTAACCATCTAGCAAGTCAAAAGGAGAGTTAACTTATAGAAGTAACTTCCCTCTGCTCTCTTCTGATGTTTTCCTTCCAAGAAATTGGGCAAGTCCTGAAAAGCTATAAATCAATGCCCCTGATGGGGTTGAGCTGATGTTAACTGCATTTTATGGTTGTCTGGGCCACTGTCACTGGCCCTACCATATCAAATTCTTGTCTCTGCAATGCTAGATCTAGGAGACAGAAACTAAAGAAGCATGACTGTGCATGCCAGCTAATGTCTTGGATGAAAAAATGTGGAGTTCAAACACAACACTTCAGTAAAGACCCAATGAAGTCAGTCTGCAAAATTACTCAAGTGTCCACATGGAGTATAAAGAATTGGCCTCCTTTAGTACAATTTCTGCCTTTCTGGGATCACCCAGAACCTCTATCACAGATGTGGAACATAAAAGTGGAAAGTGTTGGAAACATAATATGAAGACCCTCTGAAACAACTTGGAACTATCATTAATTTTGTGAAAAAAGTCAATGCAAGACTGTTGAAAATGTAGAAGTGTGGCATCTATAGTTATATTTTTGGCAGTCAGTTGGGTTGATAAGTCATTGGTGATTACTGGGAAGCGAGGGGAAGAAAAAACTTAGTGCATGTGTCCTATTATTCACCTTGGTCATTCATTCCAATGACATCCATGCATGCTAATTGCCTGATTTTTCAGCCAGATGAAAAGCTCCAAATGAGGCCAAGTCAAGCATCACCACCATACTCTATGCCACCTTGGAAGGTGCTTCACAAGCACATAGAGATGAAAAGATGTTCATCCTTGTCCTCAGCATGTACAGTGGTCTTGACATACAGGCACGGCCTACAGACATAGAGAGTGACAAAATAAGATTCAATTTCATCTAACACAGCTTTAAAGCTAAATTCATCTGCTCCATTACTGGATTAGAGTCAGGCAACTGACAGGTTTCCTGCACACTCAAGTGTTGGGGTTGTCCTAATCCAGCATCACGTCTGCCTACAACATACCAAGTGGGGGGGGCCTGGAGTGGCCTAGTGGTCTAAAGTGCTCACCATTACAGATCACTGCCACCTCAACTCTGCATGGGTTCGAGTCTCGGACTTGGCCAATGTGGGTATGTGAGAAAGTTTGCCAGTAGCTTCTCAATGTTTGGTGGTTCTTTCTAGGGTTTTCCCCAGGTTCTTCCTCCACCATTTATACGGGCTGCCATGTATACCCTATCTTGTGCTGAAAAATGGCATTAAACCCTACCAAAACAACAACATACCAAGTGACACAGAAAAAATAGTGCCATCCTCCTGGCACAACACAATATACTAACAACACTGGGCTCACTGGTAGGATAGGTGGTCAGGCAATCATCAAGGCATGTGTAGCTGGGTTTGATGGCTGGAATTCTGACTTAACAGTTGGATGATGTGCAAAACACACAAACCAAATACAATGACCCTGTATGGATCCATGTACAAGATGGATGGGCATTATGCACAGTGGTCTGTCAATATAACTGACCTATGGGTGTTTTTCAGTGTGAATGGCTGGCTGTATAGCATGAATGATTGATGGCTGGATGGCAAATGGAGGGCGCTAACCATGGCTGGTACAATGTGCTGGTGAGGTCAGATTCAGGCAACCAGACTCACAAGCATTTATGGCAATGCTTAAGGATGTAGGGAACTGACATCCAGTGGGCAGCCAAAAAAACGGGAAAGAAATCTGTCAATATGAAAGCCTGCATTGGATAAATGTTACAGATGAAGGGAGATAAATTCCTCCACCCACACCCACAGATAACAACTCCGGATTTATCTCCTGAAGTGATCTCCTCATCTGTGATTCAAATAATGCTTGGGACAGGTGTAGCATGGTCACATCTGACATCCTGTTCTACAATTCCAGCTTGTCAGATGTGTCCATCAATGTTGGGATGGCTTAAAGAATCTTAGAAGGAGGAGGTACCATTGTTTTATCACCCTCGAAACTAGCTATATGGAGGTCTGGATTCGACGGGTAACAAAATTTATTTCCTAATGTTAATGTGATTGGGAAATGTACCTAATTTAATAGTTGTACAGGTGAACAAAAATGTCAAATGACTGATTTCAAGTAGCATATATTTTAAAGGGAATATTGATCAGAAGCTGCTCTTCAAGAAAAGGATGCTAAGATTCTATGTTTTGAAAACAAAAGCATGATTTGTCTTAACAACATCCATTTTAAAGCTAAATTGAATATTAAAAAGAACACACCTCTGCAGTTATTTCTATGTACTGAGGATCAATCCCATGATAAATTCTGGTGTTGTCAAGGGAGTGGTAGATTCTAACATTTTCATCTTCTGTGACCAATCTGGACAAAACAAGGAAAAAAGAAAAGATGAATTAAATGTGATACAACAAAGAAAAATATATTTGTGCTTGTAAAAAATGTATGACAGAATTTCTGATAAAACAAGAACCTAGAATGTCTTATTATACACCTGCCCCATGTTCAATAGTCCTCAATGTAAATTCCTGATTTTGTTGTTGTGGAAACCATTTTCTTCTTTCAGTTTAGTGACCTTGACCTCTCATCATTTGACTTAAAAATCGGCAGGTTTCTTCCTATATGCAGGTACAAACCATTCACAATCTTTGGTCCAGAATCAATATTATAGTGTGGCAACATTTTTCTGCATTAGTGACCTTGACATTTTGACCCCAAAATCATAGCTTTTCCTTGCCCCAAGTTTAAGTCATCTACAAAGTTTGATAACTGCAGATGGTGGATAATTCAAATTATTGTGTGGAAACCATTTTTTTCTTCAGTTACTGTGACATTTGATGTTTTTACAATGAAAGCCAGTCTCACAGTTGTGTAACTGTAAATAATAGAGAACTAAGATTATTACCATTTTTCTTTTAGTCAGTTCAACCATGACCTTTTAGTTTTAAAATCAGTAGAGTTCTTCCTTCTCCCAAGTGCAACCCATTCACAGAGTTTGGTGACTGTAAATGATGGATGACACAAGTTGGTGACTAACAAATAGATATAGACTGATGGCTGGACATTGTAACATAATACATTTTGCCTTACAACTTGCAAATAAAAATCATGTGCTGCTATTAAGGACAAAAACGTATGTGTCCAGAAAGTCTGAAAAATGACAAAACTCACAAAAATCTTTTAAATGATATACAAATCTAATCAAGTCATCTATATATGTACAAAAATATGCATAACAAACCTCACTTATCATGCTTAAGGTGTTTCTTCATAATCATACTAAAAAGTCCACCAAAAACAAGAGGCCCAACTAGACCTGCTTTTCTCACCCGAGTAGTTGACAATATGTCAGCATGTGAATATGAATTCCCACAAAATGAAACTACTTTCTGCATAAAAAGAATGTATTTCTTACAACTGGAACTGTCCCTAAGATCTCTTTCAGCCTCTTTGGTACTAGGTACTGATTCATAACTTAGATTTATAGCTCATCCTTAAAATGTAAATACATGCTAGGCATTACAAGAGGATTCCTTTGTCTGTCCTTGTACCCTTGGGACATCACTAGTGTGATCATTTGGAAACCATTTGGATCCCAACCCAAGACTGATGCAGGGACTTATTGGTTAAGGCAATGGAGTCAGGACTGGAAGATTCAGCTTTATTAACATGCATCAGATGCACTCCAAAATGTTCTGTATAATAGCCACACTGCCTTATAAATAAATTTCACCCAATTGTCTACCTTAGTAAAAACATCTTCATCAACAAGACTCTTATAAAAATATTTTTCAGGGAGTTGATATAGGTCAGTTGGTAAAGCATTGGATCTGAAATACAAGACTGTGGGTTTCTTACAAATGCATGCCAGCCTGGGTTGGTTGCCTTAGTGCATCCTTGAGAAAGGCACTTTGCTCCTGTTTCCTATGTATGAAATAGCAAACCATCTTAAAAGTGCTGTTAAAACCATCAAAAATAAATATTATCTTTTATCAACTTGTTATTTTTCTACCATTTTATATTTTAAGTCATTTATTATGACCAATAAGATTTTTATTTTGTTATTTTTTGCTGTTATATGTTGTTTTATTAAAATTTATTTATCTTGTGTTCAAAAAGTAATTTTCTTACATTTAAAAAAAAATTATGGAACGGGGAACTTTGCATAAATATAGACCTGTGATTCTAAATAAGCCCTTATAGGCTACTACCCTAGTATTCTCATATAAACTGGCAAGCAATGTGTCTTCTGTACCATGTGTATACACTGCTTCATGGCAACATTTCTTCAACAAATAATAATCTATGAAATCTTATTAAAAAAATTCACAAGGAAAAAGTTGAAGTGAAAACCTGAGACCTGCTTAAGCCAACCTCTTTTGAATACATTTCTCAGTGCAGTTTGGTAAAATCAGGCACTCATGGGAAAATACAAGAGTTGCCCTGTGTGATCTCAATTATGTGTCTTGATGCCTTGTAACTGTTTATCATGAATCAGTGAACATGGTCAGAACAGATGCCTTCACTTTTAATCATCTCAATGTATCTTCATCTTCTGATTCCCTCCTACAATTTCAAATGCAGCCTGATTTAGATGTTTCAAAATTTCCAGAACATCACTACCTGAAGTATCACAGGGCAAAGGCATTAGTGATATTTATGAAGACTAAATTCAGTGCCTAAAAGACCCCCAGATGTACATGTGGTCATTAAAAAAGCATATCAAAAGAGCAACTTTAGCTTTCATTATTTTGCTCTAATACCACCCCCCCTTTGGAAAATGTAATGCTCCTGGAGACATTATTTTGTGAATATAGATGTTACATTTTCTTCAGTGAACAGACTTTGCTGGATATTACATAATGCAGCACATAGCACCTTGGCTCTCTGTGGACTATGGCCATGTTGTTGTAATGGGATTACACTGTCACTTGTTATGGACAACTGTGTCAGATCACACTGACAGCCTGGATCAAATAAGATCCACATATATGGCCATATGGCAAAGAGACTACTTTTATTAAGTCAGTCAAAGTGCATAATTAATTTAAACCATTTACCACAAATACTTCTAACCCTGAATTATATAAAAACATAGCTGCCAACCCCAAGTATAAAAATACTGACTGCTTGTGACAAAAATACTGATTTTCAGGAACAAATACTGATTTTTAAATTTTTAAAAATTTTAATGCATATGTAACTATTTACAACATATACAACCATCAGTAAAGTTGGACAGTGCCTTACATAATTATTTTATGTCAAAGATGCATGTGTTACACACTTGTACCTTCTGGACGGGCACCATGTTGTTCCATTTGGGTGCCCATTCGGAAGGTGCAAGAGTGCAACACGCTAAGACAGGCTGTTTATAGAAGCCTTTTCCACACCTTGTTTTTTTTCAATCATTATCGATTCCAATGTACCAACTTTCACTGATGATCTCAATTCTGTGTGATTTTCTTACTGAACTGCCGTCATTCTAGCATACGAGTAATCCTTTGTGATTTTACTGTCTGGAAAATGTGTGCAAAATAAATCGCCGGCAACACTAGTAACTGAAAGGGGAAGGTTTATTTCTAAAAGAAATTTAATAAGCTGAATTTCAATCGAATTACATCAAGGTTCTCTCTGATATTTATAAACATCGTATATTCAGGCTGAGTTGTGTATGATGAAGCAGCAAAATGATGTTTATTAGATTTTTTTGTGCTCTTGTATTTCATGGGCACCTCCATGCCCAACAGCGAAATCACATTAAACAATTTTCAAAACGTAACGTTTTCTCCTTTACTAGATGGTTTCACAAATCTAAACAAGACAGCACAATTGTCCTTCCAGTTCTGTTTCCTTGTCTTTCCTGGAGAAAATTCTGAATATTCTGCTTTCCTATTCAACATGATTACAAGTTGAATATTACGAAGACGAGATACAGTGACAGTGGTAACTGTCTGTGAAATCAAATATAGTGGATGAAGACAGGCATGGTAGCCTTGATTTTGAATGAACCAATCATATTGTAGAACTGTATTCCTATATACATGCGATACATTTCTATCAGAATGGAACAGAGTGCCCATTCGAAACTGAAAATTCCAAGGAAATTTTTATTATTTTTTAAAATTAAAAAAAAAACAATTTTTGCATACAAAAAATGTACACCTGTATTCAGGTCCAAAATAAGGGACAAACACTGAAAAAACTGGACACTTGGCAGCTATGTAAAAAAAAAATACTTTATAATAAATACATTATCCAGGGTTATCCATTATACATTATCCAGGGTTCCTGTACTGAAATGATTATTATTTTCCAGAAGTTTCCTATGAGATTTTAAGGAGAAAAGGACAAATTTAAGGAGAAAAGGACAAATTTCAGGAGTCATTTTTTAATCTGATACTTTGATTACAGACATAATGCTAAAGTCAAAGGCACGTGTGCAAAAATCTCTTAGTTACTAGACTCAACCATGGCTACCAATGAATATGAGAATCATTGCAAAATCATTCACTGCAAAGTTGCAGTGGAAAAATGAAGTATTTTCTCTATAAAAAAATGTTGTTTAGCTTTTTAGTATCATTTTCTAGGACATTTTATAACAGAAAGTAATTTTCACAGAGGTTTCCAGGATATTTTCATTTAATTCAAATTCCAGTACCTCCTTAAAAATTAGAAAACGATCATCAACCCAGGGACTTGTTTTGGATTGATGTATTAATTTCAAGTGACAAGTCCAGATCCTGTGTTGCTTAGATAGAGATTACATTATTTCTACAATTTGTGAGCTATACCCAAGATTATACATACTCCAAAATTCAAAATTTATTTAAGTTTTCACACATATTTATGCCTAACATTATAATTATGAAAGAAAATGATTTCTACCCTATACTGAAAACAGAGTCAGTTGTAAATCTGAAGCTACTGACACAGGCATATATGTTGATACCAAGAGACCCCATATTCGACAGCTTAATTTGTAACTGTTTTGATACCAAGAGACCCCATATTTGACAGCTTAATTTGTAACTGTTTTGAGCCAAATTATACAATTCCCTGTGTGCAATCTACCATTCTATGTTTTGATTTACCTAAGGATGCCTTTCCTGATAATTTTTATGTGTGTGTCAGGTTCTATTTCCACTGTCCCCACAACCTGCTTCTTGGAATCCTCCCAGTGTTCTCCTGTACCATGGATGCTGTTGGTCTTCTCAGCTGGAGAAAGAGAATAAGAGATTAATTTACATGCCCAGGGAAAGGGAAATTGTACCAATGGGACCAGAATTTATGGGTACTCATTTTGTCCTTGAGGATGGGGTATTCATACACGTTAGTGCAGATGACTTGAAATTACATTTTGTGCCATTCTTATGTCATATACAGTGATCAAGATCAAAACTGTGGATGCATTTTACACTGATTCTATGACATAGATCAAGATTTTAGATCCAGGGTAAGATGATGTCAATCTGATATGCAATCAAAACAAGATCCAAGAAAACTGTGGAAAAGGAATAAGAAAATGTATCTGTGACCATGAAGATTACCCTGACATGATGCCATGAAAGTGAGAAGCATAAGTATATAATTGCTGATCCCTGTACCTCAAACAGAGTTTATGATACACAGTTTTCCCTAGGATTATAACATTGTGGGTCCTGTAGACCCTCATTATTTCACACTGGTTGGTCTAGTTTTGGGGGACCAAAGGAGAATATGTCATGAAATTTAAATTCTGGCAAGTTCAAATAAAACTGAAAAGGAAAAATATAAAAACTGAATATCTGTGTTGTATTTCTTGCTATTTATTCCTCCAACTTTAATTTTAATGACCTCATTCAGAAATGACATATGGAGCTTATAAATTTCTATAAATTTAGGAAAGTTATATGCCATTCTTAAACATAACATATATTGTCCATAATTTTATGACATGTTAAAGTCATTAAATGATCTGACCAGTTCAATGTGAACTTTTGACTCTTGGTGAGAAATTAATGTTGAGTTTCTAGTCTGTACATCTAGTTCTTAATGGATCTAACTAGTGCATATATCACATCATCAAACCTTTATATTGGTCATATTTCAACCAAGGGAAATAAGCAAACCAATTATGAATAAACTCAACACAGTCTGTTGCTTGTTCATATTCAGAGTCATCATCTGACTCGACATTCCATGATTCAAACTTATTTCAAACAAGTTAGCAGACAAGAACTAATGCATAAGCCCTCTGAGGCACTTCTGTTGTTTTGTTCAGAATAACAAAAGTTACTCTGCAAAATCCATTTTACTTTGAGCCATAATTACCCTAACATTTAATCTTCTGACCCCAAAATTAAAAGGCCTATTCCAGACCTGCCAACCCTGACGAGTCCATCTCAGTAAGGCAATTGATTTTTTTCTGTAAGATTGACCAGTTTTCAGTAAGGTGTAACAAAATATCAATAACTGCTATTGTAAAACTGGAAAACGTAATTAAAAGTTTGACGCATCGATGATAAACATTATGTTCAAATGAAAAGTTTGTAAAGTAGGTGTGGACTTTATTTACCACTAGTACAGTTGCATAAACTCTAATTCCAAACCCTATGCAGCTCAATGGCTTGTTGCTATCTCTCAACTTGACATAATTCTTGGAAATTCTTTTCCATTTTATAAGACGATGGCATTCATATCTCCTGTCATGAGACATACTCAAACTGGCATGTGATGTCCAATAAACGTAACTGTTTCCTTTCCAGCTTTTAGTCACAAAAATCTGAATACTCCTTTTTATTCTTCTGTGTTCATTAGTAACACTTTTCTAGAAGCTTATTTTCCCCTTAAACATGCATCGCTTTCTGGACACCATTTTTAATAATCTATAATCAACAGTCTGATCATGCAGACACTTCACATGAACAAATTGGTGCAGTTTAAAGCGTCTTGAGTGCTTTTGTAAAGTTAGTCTGGTTCCCTCACTAATTTTACTAATTCTAAGATGAAACCCGGATCCAAATAAAACAAGGATGAACCAATTATCCAGATTTGTTGGCAATGATAATTTTTCCGTAGTTTTTGCTAGTTTGCTGTAAGTTCGTATTTTAATGGTAATTTTCATAAGACTTACGGCAAAATTGTTAGAGTTGGCAGGTCTGCTGTTCCATACTTTATATGCAAACCCTCCACCAATTTTGGACAAGGTATATGTTCAAAAACTAAAGTTATAAAAAACTATTTGCATTCTTTCAGTCAGTGACCTTGACTTTTGACCACAAAACTGACAGGCTTCTTTTTCACCCAACATGCAAGCCATCCACAAACTCGGGTCAAAGTATATGGATGAGAACATAACATTTTGTGCAGACCATATTTTTCTTTTAGTCATAGTGGTATTGACCTTTGACCACAAAACTGAAAAACTTCTTTCTCACCTATGTGCAAGCCATCCACATTGTAGATGGTGAATAACAAAAGTTATTATGCAGAAAACTATTTTTATTCTTTCAGTTACAGAATATCTTGACAAATTACTTTTTACTCCCAAAACAATAAACTTCTTTCTTACCCAAGATACAAGCAATTCACAAAGTTTGGTCCAGGCTTGTTATGTAAAAATAATAATATTGATTTTTTACCTTCCTATACTTGTGACCATGACTCTTGATATTTTGAACCTAAAATGAAAAGGCTTTTTTCTTACCCCAAATACAAGCAATATACAAATTCTGGTAACTGTAGAAGATGCAGAACTCGAGTTACTGTGCAGAAACAATTTTTCTTCTTTTAGTAACAAGGTTCATAACATTTCGACTTTTGATTATTAAACTGATCATGTACTGCCATACCTCAAGTGCAAGACAGCCATAAGAAATTAACTAAAACTAAAAGTGTATCTTCTTTTCCATCAATACTAATTTTCCCATAAGGTCTATTGCCTCAGCATATTTTCAACAAGGTAAAAATCTGTTTATTCTCCAAGAACACTGAAATGATGGTCATGGATATTTTACAATGAATAGTTTTATTTTAAATTACATCTGGCAATACTGTGAATTCTCTATTTTAGATGTCCCATTTTTTGTGCATTTCATGGTTACTAAAAACCATCAGTTTAAAGACCAAATGAACAATGATTCTTATGCAGAAATAAAATGACCCCTTCCACAATCCATGAATTCAAGTACTGAAGTGCTCTGCAAAGACACAAGAGAGACCAGTGTGCTTATGCAGGCAATATTGGAGCTCCTAGCATATCTAGGTATAAGATTTAGACAAATATTATTTTAGCCAAGTTTCAGCTGAGTACAACTGAAGAAGGAAAGTACTAAGCATTGTTCACTCTGTCATCACAGCTGTTGTTAAATGGAAAGTAATACTTATTTCTCACAATTCCGACAAGAAAATAATGGCAGTAGGTTTAAACTGAATTGATGGAATTTCACTGCAATGCTAATTACTAGTCTCTGAAAATGAAACACCTATGCTTACAGTCAGACAATACTGGTGGTAAGCTGTCATGTACAAAGTGTTTGCCCATCTGATCACAAGCAGCATCAACTGGTGCATATTTAGCCATCATCTTCTCCACCAGACTGGTCACTTTCTGCATAAAGTCTTTCCTTTTTGGATTCTCCTGAAATACATTCATTCTTGCAGTCAGACTATCACATCTTAGGTTTATTGAAGTTTTATT
Organism: Sinohyriopsis cumingii; assembly: GCA_028554795.2. Classification (NCBI taxonomy): domain Eukaryota; kingdom Metazoa; phylum Mollusca; class Bivalvia; order Unionida; family Unionidae; genus Sinohyriopsis; species Sinohyriopsis cumingii. The sequence continues at coordinate 166,696,272 of CM068824.1, read as the reverse complement.
TTAGTTTCCATATGAATCAAGTGATTTAAAACATACCAGAATTGTATGTGTATTTACCCATATTTATCTGGTGATAAGCTTCCTGATAAAACCACTGCTATTTTTAAAATTTATTTTGACAAATATTTTACAAAGGATATCTGTCAGTTAGTAAGCACCTGCCCACCCCACAACTTTGAAAAAATAATCAGGCTGGTCTCCTGGTCTTAACATGGGAGAAAAACTATTACCATATACACTCACGAGTCAACTGCACATTGCACATACCCAGATCTGCCTCTGCATAATACTCCTGCAAATCTGGGTCTATGCAGTTCATCAGGAGTGATCAGAAGAACAACATCGGCCCTGAGCTGTCATACATTATGCAGTGACAGATCAGGATTTATGTTTTTTGCAGTTGGATTCACTTAAAGGTGAGCATATATAGTACCAGTTTAAGATGATTACAGAAATACAATGGAACAGGTGTGTCATGGCACACAATGGGCCACTGAATTTCATTAAACATCTAAGCAAATACATAGATCACACAGCCATACTGATCTAAAGAAGAAAATCCCAAGAAACAATTTTTGTTAAGGTAGTTTGCTTTTGTAAAATCAACACTTACTGAGCAGTTCAAAATGGTGTATTCATTACACTGATACATGATTCATATTCAAATGACTTGTTGGCAACTTCTGTCACTTTTTGAAAGTGAAGAATGAAAACTTCTAAAATAATGTTAATGACAGCAACAACTACGCAAAAGAAAATGAGAAAATCAACAAAAAGTGTACACGACATTTAGATTTCTTTAATGGTTGCAAACCTACTGTACAGTGGCTGTAGAGGCTTCTGTTTCATCTATACAACTATGTCTTACTGACAAAGTTCACACCGACATATATATAACTTTATAACAGATTTTGGATTGCCTAGCTATGAATAACAATAACTTATGAAAAAATAGAATAAAATACTCCATTATAAACTGGAGATCATCTTTAGATTTGATTTGGCTTCAAATGGGCAAATATGTATTCTCTGCTTCACTGGCTACAAAATCTCAGACAGAAGCTTGAATATTTTTTTTGCCTTTAATATATTCATCAGCTCAAAATGAATTTTTTTTTCTTGACCTCTGATACTGATATATGTTTCAGAATTCCACATCCAGGGTTTTTAATCAGTACCTATCCGACCTTTAAATGACTGTAGTACAACACAGGTGCATTATTTTCAAATTATCAGTAAGAACATTTTAAACTATGTATTTCATATGCATAGAGCTACTCTTAAATACAATGGTGCATTTCACATTAAACATCTTCTGACTTTCTAATGTTAAACCATACAAATGCTTAACAAAACAAAAGGAACTTACTATATCCATAAAAGCAAGTCCCATGTAATTAAGATAATCCAATGGCATTCCTTCCCTGAATTCTATATCCTCCTCAACAGCTATATGCAGTGCTCTGGGGACCAGCTGTATAATAAATGACATCGATTATGTGTTCTGGTCTTTATTATAAACTAACTGTACAAACTGACAATAATTTACATTCCAATAATCAATTTGTGAGGCACTACAAATAAAATAATATTAATTAACATATGCATGTGCATTTTGCAAAAATTTTACACAAAAAATGGGAATAAGGGAAAAAGTTTGCTCCTATGTTTCTCCTTTATATAAAGTAACAGTATTCTTCCATTCCTTCTGATATACCTCAGTACTTAGGAATTTACACAAAGAACAAAGATCAAATGGGGAAAACAAGAGTACACTAATAACTGTGTGCATATCTTGGCATACAACTAAAAATACACATCATGCACATAAAAATATGCTTGTGCAAGAGAAACTTTTCAGGATGCAATTGACACTGACATGCTTTGAAGATTAATTTTATTCTAATATGTTTTTTCAAACTGATCAACTTACAAATCTACAAATGAAATACACAAAGTGCTGTTGAAAATTTGCTTCCAATGTAATGTCATGCCTATCCTTGAGATGAAGTGCTATGGAGAATTATCTTTGACAAAGCTTTCTAAGTTGTGGTAGGATGAGATAATGCCTTTTGTAAAAGGATTCAAGGAAGTTAATGGTGGCTTACCATTACAAATATTTATTTTACTGGCAACAAACTAAAACTCTAACTATACCAATAATGTCATCAAATCCTTAAGACTTATCTGCTGATTTTATCCTAATGATTCCCATCACTTTCAAAACACAACAAACAGTAATTGATACTGTATAACATACAGTAATTGATACTGTATAACATACAGTAATTGATATTGTATAACATAAAGTAATTGATATTGTATAATATACAGTAATTGATATTGTATATCATAAAGTAATTGATATTGTATAACATACAGTAATTTGATATTGTATAACATACAGTAATTGATGTTGTATAACATCATCATCAGTCAGATCAAATTATCACAAAACAAAATACATCAATATGTTGAATGGTTCTTGAGCTAAAATGACTGCAACAAACATTCCAAATTTCTGAATGAAGACATGAATTTGCTTGAAAAGGGGTATAACTCTGTCCAAATGGAGTAGACAAGAATAAACCTTAAAAGGCAAAAGTCTGTGAGTCAGTGTTCATACCAAATTACCTCAGAAAGATTCTTGAGTTGTCACAAGTAACATCTCATGTGAAGATAGCAAGTCAATTGTCAAGGGTCAAAACCCAATCCAAAATGAGATGATGACCAAAAAATCCATACAAGGCACAAAAAGGTTTTTGTTGAAGGGTTTAACACCATTTTTCAGCACAAGATAGGCAATACATGGTGGCCAATATATGTGGTGGAGGAAGAACCCTGGAAAACCCCAGGAAGAACCACCAACCCACGAGAAGCTACTGGCAAGCCTTGTCACGTACCACGTTAGCTGAGCCTGAGACTCGAACCCACGCAGACAGAGGTGAGATGGCAGTGATCTGGAATGGTGAGTGCTTTAGACCACCTGAGGGACCCAAAAAAGGTTAAAAAACAATATAACACCAATGTAAATCATGCAGTGTTGAATGGTTTGTAAGCTATGATTACAATGATCTGCTGTAGTGTGTGTGTGTGTGATTTGGATTTTTAACGTAGCTTTAACAATTTTTCAGTCATATTGCTATGATGTCTGCAGTGTGGCAGTTTATAGTGATCTCTAGCACTGGGGCATCATGCCACCAACATGTAGCATGATGTCCCACCCAGTCACATTATCCTGACACTGGGCTGACCAGTCCATACACTAACCTCTTAATGCTGAGCGCCAAGCAAGGCAGCTGTTAGTACCATTTTGTAAGTCTTTGGTATGACTCGGCTGGGGATCAAATTCACGACCTCCCGCATCCGAGGTTTATGCTCTAACCACTAGGCAACCGGAGTGGTTGATCTGCTGTAGTAGTTTTATACAATTTGGATGTGAAAGACAAAACCTTTAAAAGGTTTATCTACATGCAATTGGCAATTAAACTACCAAATGGCATTCAATTATGTACAAATGCTGCAGAGCATTGGTGGTTACAAGAATGAATAGTAAGTAGTGGTAGGCTAACAATGGAGATTATCAACCAAATTAGTCTTCAAGTAAACTTACTGTGCAGAAACCATAATTTACTTATTATGTCCAATACCACTGACCTTTGGACCCCACATGTATAGGATAGATTATCACTCTAAGTAATGGCAATCAAAAAGTTTGTTCCAGGACTTACTACAGAACAAAATTCAGTGTGCAAAAAACATTTACCTCCAAGTCACAATGAACCTGTCCTTGGGCTTTTTAATCTCAAACCTAAAAATTTTAAACCATATTCAAAGTGTAAGCCATCTAAAAAGTGTAGACCCAGTCTGTGATGTAATATAAAGGTTATTGTGCAGAAAATAAGTTTCTTCTTTCAATCACAGTGGCCCTAATCATTTACCATTTGACCCAGACCTTCCAACCCTGATGAGTCCATATCAATAAGGCTATTCCAGACCTTCAAACCCTGATGAGTCCATATCAATAGGCCTATTCCAGACCTTCCAACCCTGATGAGTCCATATCAATAGGCCTATTCCAGACCTTCCAACCCTTATGAGTACATATCAATAAGGCAGTTGACCTTCCAACCCTGATGAGTCCATATCAATAGGCCTATTCCAGACCTTCCAAACCTGATGAGTACATATCAATAGGCCTATTCCAGACCTTCCAACCCTGATGAGTCCATATCAATAGGCCTATTCCAGACCTTCCAACCCTGATGAGTCCATATCAATAGGCCTATTCCAGACCTTCCAACCCTTATGAGTACATATCAATAAGGCAGTTGACCTTCCAACCCTGATGAGTCCATATCAATAGGCCTATTCCAGACCTTCCAACCCTGATGAGTACATATCAATAGGCCTATTCCAGACCTTCCAACCCTGATGAGTACATATCAATAAGGCAGTTGACCTTCCAACCCTGATGAGTCCATATCAATAAGGCTATTCCAGACCTTCCAACCCTGATGAGTCCATATCAATAGGCCTATTCCAGACCTTCCATCCCTGATGAGTCCATATCAATAAGGCTATTCCAGACCTTCCAACCCTGATGAGTCTATATCAATAGGGCTATTCCAGACCTTCCAACCCTGATGAGTCCATATCAATAAGGCAGTTGATTTTTTTCTGTAAGATTGACCATTTTTCAGTAAAGTGTAACAAAATATCAATAACTTCTATTGTAAAGCTGGAAACCTTAATTAAAAGTTTGACACATCACCGATGAACATTAAGTTCAACTGAAAAGTTTGTAAAGTATGCAGCGACTTTATTTACCACTAGTACAGTTGCACAAACTCTAGTTCCAAACCTTATGCAGCTCAATGGCTTGTTGCTATCTCTCAACTTGATATAATTCTATGAAACTGTTTTCCATTTCACATGACAATGGCAATCATATCTCCCACCATGTGACATACTCAAACTGACATGTGATGTCCAATAGACATAATTGTGTCCATTCTAGGTTTTATTCTCAAGAATCTAAATATTCCTTTTTATTCTTCTGCATTGATTATTAACACTTTTCTAGAAGCTCATATTCCCTTTCGTCTTAAACATGCATCGCTTTCTGGACACCATATAAAAAAATTCTATAATCAACCATTTGATCATGCAGACACTTCTTATGAACAAAAAGGTGCAGTTTAAAGTGTCTGGGGCGCTGTTGTAAAGTTACTTTGACCTTTGACCTTTTTATCCCTAAAATGATTAGATTCTTATGTTGGAAAGCATCAAATTATTGCAAAGAAATGAAATGGGAACAGATGAATGGACGGCATCACAACATCATACATCAATCTGTTACAAATATATACATAAAAAGTACCCAAGCCATTTCCCAATTATTTTCTTCTTTTTTCCACTCAATTTTTAAGACCTTCAGAATCTTTTTAAAAACTTATAAAACTTTAACAGGATTTCAATAATGATAGGAAACTCTGAAATGTACAGCATCACAGTATACTAAATGCATGCACTGATTATGTTTAAATTCAATATCTTCCAATCAAACAGCATAATAATTATAAAATATAACTTTGCTATGCTAAATATGGCAAACTGTATATAAAACAATCCAAATTGGGAACAAAATATTGGTATAATTTTGTTAAAATAAGGATTGGAAAACCTTAACAAGACATTGTGATAGACATTATTATATTGGAAAATAAATAAGGAACATGGTTAGTATGCTATGTTAGTGACAGGTTAAGGATTAACCGTTGTAAAGAAAGATGAACAACAAAAAGAAAAGGCAGACAGAGTTCAGACATCTAGAGATGTTTTACCCAATTAACAAAGTAAGATACACACTCAATGCTTACATAAAATGTACAAATACAAAAGTATCATTTACCTGTTCCAAAAAGTCTCCCCATGTGTTTTTCTGATAACATGACACCGTGATGTGTAAAGAATGCGCATCTTCCATGGTTTTAGCCTGCATTTATAAGTAGAGAACTCAAATTAATTGTTTTTTTTTTCCTCAAGCGTTCTGTATAAGACAGACGTTAATAAAGATAGGGCCCTTCAATTTTAAATTAGGCCAAGATAATTACCATTAATTATTGTGAGAAACTTGCATGGAGTGTAAGTTTTATTCAGCTTGGTGGCTATCAGCAAATAGTTTTCAGTCTTAAGCAAAGGCTTCTTTTTATTCAGGAATAAAAAAACAAAACACAAAAGGATGCTAATCATGAGGTACTTATTTAAAACAAGGATGCACCATTAAAGAACTTGTTTTGTTGAGGTAAGAGTGCTTGAACAAATGCATGGATTGATTTTTATATGTTTAGTTACACATGAATCGGCAACAATAAGCCTGTTGAGATGATTTTTCCTATGTGATACAATGACACCAAAGGGACTGATGCCCTCATGCAGGAAATTAATTTCCAGAATTCATTTTTTTCTCTGCAATACAGTGACACCATACAATCCAGTGCTTTTGTTTCAAATGGGAGCCTGATGCTTTCATGGCGGAAAAGAATTTCCAAAATCCACGACAATTCTGTTTCTTCTTTTTCCAATCGCTGAGTGTTGAAACCATCTCATATATTCTAAAGCAATAACATGATTATCATATTCAGTGGTGATAGTGAATGTACAATTAACAGCATTTTCATTTAGGACTAACTAGACAACATTAAAAGTCTTTGGGTGAAAATTCCATTCCAATACAACCACCAATTAGAATGTATAGCATAAACAAGAGTTTTAAGATGGACACTGTATAACATTAGCACCATTTTATCTAGGACCAACAGACATCTTAAAAAACTTGGGTGAAAACCCCATGTCAATATGACCATCCATTCAGAAGGAGTAGTTATGACATGTCAGATCAGTACCACTTTTATTTAGGACCAACTAGACATCATATGAAGCCTTTTGGTGAAAACCCCATGACTTCCTATTCAGGAGTAACAGCAATAACAATCATCAAGATGGCTGCCATTGTGGCCATATTGGATGTCAGATTGACACTATTTTCATTTAAGACCAACAAAACATCAGAAGTCTTTCATCACTGAAACCCCATGTTGATATAAGCATCCAATGAAGAGGAGAAGCAATAAGATTTTTTTGTTGTGCCCATACTGGATGTAAAAGTGGCACCATTTTCATTAAAAATCAGCATGACCTCAGGACAAATGTGTCTATATAGTTTCATGGCAATCCTTGAAGTAGTTTAGAAGAAGTAGTAATAATAAACTTGTCTTTATAGATGGATGGACAATGGACAAAACAGCAACTGCAATTGCTCATCACTGCAAACTCCACATTTTATACTGTATATACAAAGTCCCCATTCACCCCCACCCCACAGCAGTGATCCTGTGGTTACTGATTCAAATGCATCACATTTTACACCGTATATGCAAATACACCCAGGACAGTGATCCTGTGGTTATCAATTCAAAATGCATCACATTTTACGCTGCATATGCAAAGACCCCACATGACAGTGATCCATATCCAGGCAAATATCATCATTTTGTTCCTGGAATCTTCCATATTTATGATCAAGTACATACACACATTTTGACCCCCAAAAAATTATAAACTTAAAATGTCATTGTAATTTTGCTTATCTGACCTTAGTCTTTTTGTATGTCTGACCTTTAACAATCACATGGACATAATAGACCAAAACCTGGGTTAAAATCCCGCATGCAGATGTCTACCATAGGACAAAAATTACTTCAAAGTTTCATGAAATTCTACCAAAAAGTTAGGAAGGACGTGTGGTATCAAAATACTCTACCCTCCCCCCCAAAAAAACATGGGGGAAAAAGATTTAACAAAGAAACAATGGCTTCAAAAGATTATTATCCAATACAATATTTTTTTAGTTTTCACTCAGTTTCTAATAACTGCAAAAGTTTTTATTATGATGTAATAGGCTCCAAGCTCTAAATACTTTTGCCCTCTTTATGTGTTGCTTAAATTATAACTATAGGATATCCAGGCAAATATCATCATTTTGTTCCTGGAATCTTCCATATTTATGATCAAATTTAAAATATGAACTTACGAACAGCAGATAATAAAGAAAAAAAAAACATTTATGAATATACGTTCTTAGCAAGTAATGAGAAAATGAGACAAACCTGATGGATTGTGCCTCTTGGGAAATACAGCAGGTCACCTGCTTCCAATACAACATCTAGTATGGGTTCCCCTATCTCCCCTTGATCAAAATTACCTGCAATCAGTAAGAGTCCAGCTGAATAACATACACATTTATTTCCATAAAACTCACAAAAAACTAACAAATACATCTGTATGTTTCAATTCAATGATGTTTTTATCATTTGAATTACCCCATACTGTAATACAGTAGTCTAAATAGGATTGTATGTAACTGTTATAAAACAGTTTTCTGTGCCTTTCAGGGAGAAAATGTCTTATCCTACTGAGAAGCCATAAACTTGAATTGACTTTTTTACTGATATGTTTGATATGTTGAGCCCATGATAGGTTATTATCTACCAGAACACCAAGTAGTCTGTTATGACAGACCATTTGCAAATTTGTATCCTTTCATGTTGGACATAGTTCATCACTATCAAGATTTGTCCTTTTCTGCCATGTTGAGATAAGTAATATTTTAGTTTTACCAGTATTTACCACCATGCCACTGCACGTGCACCAGTTGTCCAGTTTGTTTAGGGCATTTTGTAATGAAATTTCGAGTTCATGCTTTGTGTTTTGAAAGTCTGACAATGTTGTGTCATCTGCATAGAGATCTGTGGATGATACTGAGTCTCTTAGTAAAAGTGGTTGGTCATTAATAAATCAAATAAATAGTAATGGACCTAGAATTGAGCCTTGTGGTACTCTATATCTAATTGTTCCAGGTTCAGACAGAACAATATATAAACATGCTGTGTTCTCTCACTTAAGTAAATAGTAAACCATCTAATTGTTCTTTCATCACACTGGTAGATTTTCTGTTTCTTCAAAAGGATGTCCTGATCCACCATGTCAAAAGCTTTCCTGAAATCTACAAATACAGATCCGAATTATTCTACCTTGGTCAAGTGCTTGAAGCCATTTATCAGTTAGGGAGATCAAGGCAGTCTCACATGAATGTTTCTGTCTAAAGCTTGATTGATTAGGGTGTAACACCAAGTGTTTGGTTAAATATGACATGAATGAGTCATGGACATGTTTTTTCAATCAATTTTGACAAGTTTTGGTAGTAATAAGATTGGTTGGTAGTTATCAACATCATCCTTAGAACCAGATTTTTGAATAGGAGTTACTTTTGCAGTTTTCCATATCTTGGGAACAGATGAGGTTGCAATACTTAAACTGATTATGAATGTTATGCTATCTAAAATAGCAGAGGCAGAAGATTTAATGAGTCATGGACCAATCTGATCAAGTCCTGTAGCTTTCTTGCTATCAAGTTCACTGAGCCATTTTTTAACAAAGTTTTTTGATACTGGTGGAATAGAGAAACATACCTCCTTAGAGATTTTGCTGCTGCAGAACTTTTTCAGTTCATAAAAGTTGTTTTCTATCACTGGTTGTTTTATTTTTGTGGTAATGTTGGTGAATAATTCATTGAAAATTCATTCAACGTCAGTGTCATCATTGACTATGGTGTCATTTACCAGAAGTGAATTTTATTTGTCTGATCTTTGTGTGTTCCTCCAGTGAGTTCAATTAAGACTTTCTAAATGGAGTTTGTGTATATATGAGTATATACAGTACATGTACTTGTGGCCAGACCAAGATTGTAACTCATTATCTTCTTTTCTGTAACAAGTATTCCATATTAAGAAATATTACACTTGACTCAACTGATCAAAATGGACTATTATTTTAAAGTTAGTTCCCTACCATCTACTTAGGAAAACTCAAAAATATTTCCTGGAAACCAAAGATTTATATTAGTTAAATCTCATGATAAATAACAATTGTTCATTTTGTCATTGAATATATTTCTGCTGTATCTATTTCAGTTAGTTCTGTTGTGAAACATATCATTCTGTCTTTATCAGACTTTAAAGTTCATGTCCATTATTTATTTCTTGTATCGGAAATTAAACGCATGTATTTATATGTTGTTCCAGATCCTCAATGGTAATTTAATAAGTCTTTATGGACAACATATCAAGCTTTTATTGAAATACTGTTTAAACCAACTATTTTATGTTAAACTGATAATGAGATGCTTTCCTGAAGTTAAGTTGGTCTTGTAATCTTTTTGTGCAAATATCCCTTTCCTTCTTCAATCTGAATCCTGACAACTTGTGAAACCATTCTTAATGTGACAAGATCCATGAATCTCACATAATTTTTTGTAAAACTGAAAATTTCCCATGTGATAAATAATTACACATCTCAGCTGTATTCACTTGTCTCCAGTGGGCTTGTAAACATTATCATGCAGAAAATAAATTCAGACTATACATTGATTTTGACTCCTTTTCTAATGACCTTTTTGTGATCTATTATCTTCATATTAGAATGTTTAGACTGTTCAACATGTAACTGTTTTGTACTTTTAATTGGCACTATACAGCCAGTATTGTGCTGACATACTATGAAACCACCAACCTAGTACCCACCTACTGTGGCTAGGTATATAAAGGCATAAAACAATACAAGAAAAACATCATTTTAACTTTATCAATATGAAGATAATAGATCACAGAAAGGTCATTGTATATCTGACCTCACAGGTACCACAATGAATGGATGAAAATCAGAGATTAATGTTATTTTTCATTTTTTTTTAAATCAGTGTTCTGAAGATTTGCTCAATAAGCTATTATTAATGTCCATCCCCACCTCCGAAACCACATATCCAAAGCCAGCAAACACAAGATACACATCACAATAAGCCTCTTTTGTTGTAAGGGTGTGGTAGTAAATTATATGTAAATCATCAATTTCATAATTCAAGCATGAACAGTGCCTGAGAAAAGAACAACAAACACAAAATGTAACCCAATTCAGTTAAATCTGAAATACGAGTCACAAGACCTACTAATGAGATGAGCAGTGACTATTAAAATGCATCATCAAGTTTCATGATTCTATACACCATGCCAGAAACTTAAGAGCTGATTGCAAAAACTTAACCTAGCCCAGTAAAATATACAGGTCACGGTGACCTGTTATAGTATGCTTGTAGTACTAGTTTAATGAATAAACTATTAACAGTAACAAGAGTCACTCAAAGGAACTGATGCACTATTGACCAAGACTAATTTCCAGGAATTCGAGACCATGTCTTCTTTGAACTACTGCCTGTTGAAACCATCCTTGATATTCTTGAGCAGTAAGATTTTCAAATTAGCCCATGTGGCAGCCATATTATATGTAAGAACAACGCCAATTACATTTAGGGAAACTAGAAACTATATAAAGACTTCTGTGAAAACCCCATTTTACTACATCCATTCTGGAAAATTAGTGACAGGATTTTAAATATGTTATGTTTATTTCTCTATAAACTGTATGGAGAACTACTTTATACTTCTATAAATAGAGTCAGGTGCAATGTAACTTATATAAACAAAAATCGGAAAGCATACACACTGGATGCCTTTAAAACTAAATAAAATAGGTGGGTTTATATTTTATTTAGAAAATTGAATATACTAATTTGCCAGAATCAAATAACAAATCTTTATAACTTTTGTGAAGATAATTCTTTATTTGATTAGATTTGATGGAGAAAAAAAACTGTCAAACCGAAAATTTGCCAAGAAGAACATTGGGACTATGTTGTATAGCACTTTCACTATGACTCGTTACAATTGAGTTTTTCTGAAAGAATATTACAATAAAAATGACTTTAACAGCAGATATTGTAAATAAAATTAAACAAAGTCAACCAAATAAATGCTAAGAGAACATACCACTGGAGAATCTTGGCAAAGTCTCCTGAACATTCCTGTAAAACATCATCAAATAGTTCTTACATATGGCTGTGCTATATTGTATTAAGAGAAAGAACTTAGACAGCATAAATTACAATATATATAGGTCACAGATGGACGAATTCAAAATTGATCAAAATTACTTAAAGATGAAAACTGAAGCAAAATAATATTTTTAAGTTATAATACATCTGAGCAACAGTGAAATTAAAATTTAAATAAATTATCAACCAAACAAATTATTATTACAAACAAGAGGATTTTACAAAAAAAGTTATAATGTGAATAAAATCATTGCACAATATGTCATTATGGTGGGTCAGATTTTTTAAGAAAACCACTTCACAAAAAGAATGATTAAATTTCAAAATGTCTGTGTTGCATATTACTAGTATAAAAATTGTTCTCTTGAGCTGATGTAAAAGTGTCTATTTCATTTCAAATAATTTTTCCTTTTTCTACTGAAAGACATGAATGTTAGGGAATCTCTATTTTTTTAAAATGTGAATATCTGTGATTTTCCTGGAGTACAAAACTGGAGACAATTATATTCTTCTTAATGGCACAATAACATTAATTGCAATATCATACAGTTGCATTAAACTAGTAAACATGGAATTAAAGAAGGCATGCTGAAGCAAACAACAGGATGTACTGAAACACCCCCAAATCTTATTTTTCTAACCTTCTGAATTATCAGCACTGAGGCTACATTTATTGAGCATTGACTAACCTTGGGGCATATAACTTCCAGTGTTTCTTGCCTTCCAACTGCAGAATAAATGCCTCAATGTCATCATAGTGAGGTGCAAATCCCTGAGATCCCGCTGGTGTAAGGTAGCTAAAGTAACAATATGACTTAATAGGATGTAAATAAAAGCATCTTTATTACATAGTAGATACCCATATTATTAGTGTAATATCACCATAGAAACAGTGTCACAGTGTGACCCAATTAGCAACAAGTAGCAATTACTCAAAAGTCATTAAATTCCATGTGTGATGTGATTTGGATTTTTAACATAATTTTAACAATTTTTCAGTCATATCGCTACGATGTCTGCAATGTGGCAGTTTATAGTGATGTCTAGCACTGGGGCATCATGCCAACCCATAAACGTACTTATCAGGAATCAGTGTTTCAATTTTTCACAATCCAGGTAGCATATCCAGATTGAATAACACATTTGCAAAAGTAACAAACTTATACACAATTATACTGCAATTACCAGTGAGATTATATATACCTATACATGGTTGGTAACAACAGAGAACACTTAAAATAAATCATGTATCCCTCTTAGTCAAGAACCTTGAATTCCTTCAACAGTTCTGGCAAGCAGCAACCATAAACATTAGCTGTCCACACATATTATCTGCATATTCTGCTGTCACTTTTCACCTACCTGATGTCTAATCAAAAGGTTTCTTATTTTACATTAAAAAACTATATTCTATGTACCCATCTATCATACTGGTACTAAAACACTTTTGCCCCTACCTGTGTTCACAAAGAAAATTGTATTCCCCAGAATTCTGATTTTCTGCAATTTCATCAATATAGTTTGGAATGCAAAATTTCATAACAATTCTGCAAAGTCTTTTCAGGTAAACATCTCTGCACTACTGGTGCCTAGTATTTCCTTTGCCTCTTTCAAATCGTGTGTGTACCCCACATATCTGGATGTCATGGAGATGCAGTATCTCCTGCTCTTGGGTTCTTAGGTGCAATATCACATTTTTGGTGGGCCTAAAGTATGCTGCTTTCTATAGAAAGTTTTACAAAATACATGTATCCATCTAGCAAGTGACTACTATTTTCTTAATCCATATACAATTTCCATATAGCAAGTGACCAATGTGTTCTTAATCCATATACAATTTCCATATAGCAAGTGACCAATGTGTTCTTAATCCATATACAATTTCCATATAGCAAGTGACCAATGTGTTCTTAATCCATATACAATTTTCATATAGCAAGTGACCACCATACTCTTCCATATACAATTCCAAACAGCAAGTGATCCATGAAAAGAAATAAAATATGCAGGAAAGACATTTTATTCAAAGGTATAAGAGGGTTACTCAGCCAAGAGATTCAACAGAATACTAGGTCATGAATACCATGCACTGAATTCAATTATACAGTAGCCCAAAGGACATCAAGCTTTCACCAGATCCTTGATAGCTTCAACCATATTAAAGTCTGACTAAATTAAAAACAGGATTCTACTAAGAAACTTGTTGAAAATAATTCAATTCTTTTTACTAACTAATTTTTAAACCAATCTTCCATACCTAAAGGCAAACACTATCATATATGTTTCCATTCAAGGTTTTCCCAATGCAAATTTTGTACCATCTTATTCCTGGTGATTTAGACATTGTTGATTATCATGATCTCTCCCTGACTTCTATTTTAGGAGAATCAGTCTGTCCTTACAAATGTCTACAGTTTCATACAAATTCGGATACATCCCAGTGACCATTCAGCAAACTGGGTCTATCCTGTTTTCTCAAAAGCAGATTTATTCTGCATATCAAGCTATTCATGATCCTTACCATCCATACCCCTAAAATGGCATGATCCTTACCATCCGTACCCCTAAAATGACATGATCATTACCATCCGTACCCCTAAAATGGCATGATCATTACCATCCATACCCCTAAAATGGCATGATCCTTACCATCCGTACCCCTAAAATGGCATGATCCTTACCATCCAAACCCCTAAAATGACATGATCCTTACCGTCCGTACCCCTAAAATGGCATGATCCATACCATCCATACCCCTAAAATGGCATGATCATTACCATCCGTACCCCTAAAATGGCATGATCATTACCATCCATACCCCTAAAATGGCATGATCCTTACCATCTGTACCCCTAAAATGGCATGATCATTACCATCCATACCCAATGGCATGGGGTTAACATTAGCAAAGCCTAACATTCTGAATGGAAATGAATACAAAGGTGATTGTATATAGAGAGACAAAAGGATTGGAAAGAAAATGCATATTATTCCAAAGAAATGAATCATTTTCATCCAACTTTGCTATACATAAATAGAGACTTGTTCCACAATTTATTTTCAAAACAGAATTGTAAATATATTTCACCAAGAGATAATAACTCATCAGAAAAAGTTCTAATAGTTAACATTTTGATATGAAACTATTTTCTTTGGATTATAGAATTTAAACAAGGTAACCATGTTCTTTCCCTGTTAGCCTAATGGGGTACCACCGGATTTTAAATTTTGTGAACTCTGTTCTTGAAGCATCTAAGATCTTTGACACACAAAAGTTCATGGGCAAAAAAATATAATGGAATATAAACAGTGTAATTAATGCATTTAAATTTGAAGATTTTGTTGCATGATTTTCAGTCAATAAAATCTGTAAAGGTATCAGTGTCTATGCTGTTTTATCCAAATTACAATTAGAAGAAGAACAGATTCTGAATCTAGGCTGATTAGGAAGTACTGCAATAAACACAACTTACACATTTGCTCCAATACAGCATCCAAAAAACTCCTGCAGACGTGACAACAACTTCCAAACATTTTTAGAATATGTCTGGGGATTCAGCATTCGTACAGAACAACCATTCTGGAGAAAGGAAATTTTTTATCATAAATTATGTTTTTCTAAGCACATTTACAGCAGAATTTTCTGCTACTCCCAGAAAGATAAGAAATTTATCTTATTATGTGTATCCTATATACTTATATTCTACCAGTTCTCATCAATAATAGAAATATTATTTCACTTTTCAAAATTAGCTCAAGAGTATATGTTCAATATTTAAATATTAAAATTAATTTCATGAACAGGTTACCGTTAAGCCATTTCTAAATATAGCCCAACTCAAGAAGAGGTCCTTCCCTTTTTGAACAAGCTCTTATCATGGGCCTTTGCATAGTTGTAATATATTTGTTTTGTGATTTGTCTGATTTCATTAAATACACTTCATTTACATTTTTATACTTACTATCTTCTAAGTGATAAACATTTCAAGATGCTTTAATGATCCCAAATTGCATCAATGGCTGCCCAAATTTTCCCATACAAGCAGAATTCAAAATAACATTAAGTCAACATTATTCATGGAATAAATGCAGTTACTATGCATAATTTATCACAATTAATTCTGAAATGTGTACATTTATTTTGCCCTCCACAACATGAAAATGTAATAAATAATCTGTGATTATTTGCACTAAACATATCTCGAGCCCTAGTCCTTAATTAATAATTTAGAATTTCTTTGGAGCAAAATTTCACAATTGCATAGCTACAGTACATGAAAAAATAACTTTTTTTCTTAAAAGTAAGAAAACTAACATGTAAAAGTTTATTCAGAGATCACGCAGAGCTTTGCCAATGTCACAAATTGCAATTCTTTTCTCTGTATTGGCAACAAAATATATCATCTGGCAATTTCTTTTTGGTGACATTGTTGGCTGTTTAAACTTGAGTCTGGAGTGGAGAAATTCAATGGCACATTCAAAGGAAGCTGCAGACTTGATATAAAATGCACTGAAATATATCTATTGTTACATGCAAATTCTTTGTTCATATTAGCAAACCATCTTAACAGTGCATTCTTATATCATAATCAACATATACTGACATCTGGACTGAGTACTGCAATACACTCTAATATTCATGCTACCGGGACTAACTATGATTGACCAACATGAGAAGGAAAGAACAGTAACTTCTACAATCAATCAAATGATGGCTACTTCCTTTTTTTCTTTTAAATGTACTCAGAAAAACATAGTTTTGCTGAAACTTCAAAGAAAACTGATTACCTTTGAAGCACCAATTGTTCTGTATAAATACTAAGCAAACAGAAATAAATCTGTCTGAATCAATGTCCTACAATTATTTATGTTGCCACCACAACAAGAAACATGCATCTGTTTGGTCCTTCAAAGCTGCCCTTTAGTGGTGACTTGAATAACACATGCACCCTTCATCAAAGAAAGCTGACTACAATCTTCAATAAAAACAAAAACCTTTATCCCCAAACTTCAATAAAATCAATGGAATCTGATGGATTATTGCATTTTGCAAACTGACTGGAACATGTTTACTGTGCCATGAAAGTGTCCTCTTTGTAGGTAAAAAGTTTATACTTATGATTGCTACCAACAGCGACACATACACAAATAAATTTCCAATCTTTTTAAACCAGATATATCTGGCCATCAAGTTAACTGAAGATGGGGTATCTTGCAAAGATGTTTGTTATTCATTTTAACTTGTCACACATTTTTATTTCTCTATAAATAGTCTCATCACCTGGATAGCCTCGGCAAGATGATAGCTGTCTCCAGCTGACCAAAATCTTGGTCAATTTAAGTACATGTACCATGTAAACAACTACAGCCACACGTTACTGGTGACAATACTGTAATGTTCTGTTTAGTGTCAGACAGATTTAGAGTAAACAAGGACTACCCTTTTTTTAAATATATATATGTGTTATTTTTTTTATCTAACTGGATCTGACGGATACATGAATTTTATAACATGTGATCTAGACTTGAATTCATGGATTTTTCATATACATGTACAGTATTTAACAGATTATGGATTGTAATACACAAATATAAGTTGACAATATACAAGTCTGTATTTCAGACTTGTTTGTATCATTAATCAAAAGTAAATATTTTTCTGCCCACTTTTATTACAAACAAACACCCAGGCCATTTTTTGGTACATGCATCATTTTCTTCAGCTAACTCACTTGGCTGGTTTATAAGATGGTTCAGTCTATAAAATGGTTGAGTTCTATGGACCCCAACCACTGTGTTACAGCTGGGTCAAACAAAACAACATACACTAAAATTTAAAACCAAATATGAAAGCATGAATGGGTATTATGTTCCACTAGACACACAAAAAAAATGTAGCAAGAAAGTGAACATACTTGATAAAAGTCCCACACGACTGGGGCATATGCTCTGCCTGGTGGATTATGTGTTTCCCTCTTTCCATTCACATAGGATGTGATATCAAGATTGACACCAAACTTGACATTTTCCTGAAATAAAATTGTAAAATATGACAATTATTTTCATTTAATCTTTGTTATTTTTTTTATGACAATAATGGATTGATTGAAATAAACTGATATATAAATTTATAAATGCATCTGATTTTCAGATAAACAAAGTTCTAAATGAAAATAAACAAAATTTTGATAATGGCATAACTATTGTGAGAATACAATGAATGTGAACAATAATTTTGCACTGTGTCTTTACTGATGGAATATTAGTTGTCGTTGACACTGTTCACACAGTAGGAGCCATCCCATCCACTGCCTGGGGTGAGTGCAGTGAGGTGTTCAATTCCATTTGCATAGATAAAAGTGATAAAAAACCACTTGAAGGTTCTGTGTCTTTAAATCTGACCTTCTCTGCTGTGCTTTTTCATTTTAGGAATGGTTTTGTTTTTTTGCCAGCTGATCCATAATTAATTTTATCTCTGCAGCTCATGCACCAGGTAAGTCCAGGTTCCTCTAATTTACAAATATGCTGCAGGAAAAACTTCTCATTGTCACCTATTTGTTAAATCATAAAAGTAATGCAGGTTATGTATCCACATTTACTGACATCATAAATTGAATATAAATTCTTGTTTTAAAATTTAATACTAATTTTGTTTAACCAAAGTCTATTCAACCCTGATTATTGAATGCTATGCACTAAACTCTCATGAAAAAAATCCGCTCCTAAAAAATTATTGACTGCTATGGACTTTTACAAAGGTGGCAGGTACTGGGTCAAAAAAAGAGCATGTCCTGTCTAATCATCACAAAATAAAATTTGTTTACTGACATGCATAACTTTCATTATGTCATGATAGTGCATGACAATCAATCAGGATTGTTTTAGGTTGAAATCCAAAAATATCCACATACTGTAGCATAGAATTTTGCCACAGGTTTTTCTCAGGGATGTAAATAACGATCTACCAAAGGAATATGGATGCAAGAGGATCCATGTAAAGTGCATAAATGCCATTTAAAGGTATGTAGAATCAAATTATAAAAAAGTACACCCATTACTGAAATAGTTGGTGCTGAACACCTGCATGACCGTATGGCTTTTACTATAACCAGCTCAATTTGAAACAATTTTTACTGACTGGTCAAATTATATTATGTACATACATTTTCCTTTTTCAACGAATTTAAATTCTTTTGAAGCCATGAAAATATTTTCAAAGATCTGGAGTGTGCAAGACATAACTCAAAATTGCATAAAAAGGCACAAAGAAATTTCTAAGTGCACAGTTAACTTCCAATATATGCAATCTGCGCCAAAGCTGCTAAATAAGCAACTTTGTTATCAGGAGATTTACTATTCGATTTTGTATTAAGAGCAACAAATTAGTTCCAAACAGGTGGTCCCATTAATTCATTAATTTTTATGACTTTCTGAA
Source organism: Sinohyriopsis cumingii (assembly GCA_028554795.2). Lineage (NCBI taxonomy): Eukaryota > Metazoa > Mollusca > Bivalvia > Unionida > Unionidae > Sinohyriopsis > Sinohyriopsis cumingii. The sequence continues at coordinate 166,676,830 of CM068824.1, read as the reverse complement.
CTGAACCTAAATTATATCTCTTGCAAGTAATTTTAAACTAAGTACAATTCTTTTTTTTTTAAATGTTCTTTTGCAAAACTTAAAATTGCTGATACTTATTGGAATATGTCTGCTGTCAAATTTTCCTTTTTACGAGATGTGCAGTTTTGCACTTGGTAAAGCTCTTCAATTTTGGAAGAAAGTATATCTTGATTGTAGTCTGCAATCCAATAATGCCTAAATAGAAGTGATCAGTTTTTGAAAAACACCAGAACTTGTGAAGTTTGCTAATATACAGTGTCTTAGTGTCTTGTTACTTTCTTTCCAACTCAAATTATATCCTGGAAAAATAGTCAGATTTTGAAGAAGAAAAAAAATGGAAAAAGTCCACCAGAAAGTTTTACAAAAAAAGAATGAAAATAAGTCTGCATTAAAAAAAAACTACAAAATTCCAACTAAAACTGAATGCCAAATGCAAGTAGAAATAGTTACATTAGACTTTCTATGATGTCTACAATATTAATTTTTTTCAGCCCAACTTTTTATGCATACACATTGGCGATTTTTCAACCAATGGCTTTACTTAATGGTTATATTTCAGAGATCTGTTTTCAACCTTAAAATTTCACCAGATTCACTTTAGGTCAAAAATTTAAGCCACAAGGTCTTATGGTAATTCAAAGCAGGCCTTCCTGTGATGCTGTTCAGAAAGCATAACAAATACAATACCAATACAAACTACATCTATTAGCAAAGGGCCCTCAGCTTTCTACCACTGGCTTGGCAGGGCCTTAAACTGAAGAACTTGTAATTAGAAACCAACTGAGACGAATCCCATAAAAGGACCATCCAGGTCTAGGAATCACCACTAGTATCAAATTGCATCAGAATATGTTTTATATTGTTTTTGAACTAGGTTAATTACAAGCAATATCCAATGTAAAGACAGAAATTGATAAACATGAGACAAAACCTGTCCAAAATAGTATAGATGAAACAAAGCATCAACAAGCACAAAAGGTGTATGAGACAAGGTTCTCACCAAAATCCATCAGAGTATGTGGAATGGTTCTAGCGCTATAATGACTGTAAGAAACATCCAACCATACACAACATGTATCTGGAACAACATAACATTACACATATCCAAAATTATGTAGACAAGACTAAACCAATAAAAAGCAATGTAAACCTATGAGAAAATGTTCACATCAATTTGCCTCAGATTATGTTGAATGGTTCTTGAGCTACACTAGCTACAAGCAGCATCCATTATGAAGTTTATAGTTAAGGGTCATAACTACATGGAGACAAAACCTATATAAGGTATGTCTAGTTTTATGAGACAGTCTACACACTAAATTGTATCTGAATATTTTGAATGGCTCCTGAGCTATACAAGTTACAATGGTCTACTACAGTGTCAATTTAGAAATCATCAAACAAAGGCTATATTTCCATCAAAATTCACCTATTAAATTCCACTCAAGGGTTGAAGAGTTATGGTGGTTACAAGATGTTTTACTGGATAGATGGATAGAAAGAAGGACAAATGGATAGGCAAAAAAGATGATTATTTCAAGGCTCCTGCATCTCAATGTGGGGCCTTGAATAGGGCACGTTTTCAGAATTCATATAAGTTACTTTGTACAACAACATTATTTTATAGAAGTCAACTTACCTCCTGTAGGATTTTCTGCAATTCTGCAGTACTAAACCAACCAGCATTGTACTGATTCATATGTCTCTTCACAAGCAAAGGTTTTTTCTCCCATAATTCTCTGCAACAAGAAAAGAGCCATTATAATGAAACAGAAAGAAATAAGAGTTCTATGAATGGCACATTATATGCCACCCTGTATTTAACAGTCCTCTATGTAGGCACCTGTAACAGTAAGCCATCCACTAAGACTGGTCCAGTTCTGTGATACAAACTAATGTTAACATGCAGAAAACATTTTAATTCTCACAGCACTGTGACTTTGACTTTAGACTCCAAAATAAATAGACTTCTTTCTTACCCAAAGTGCAAACTAGTCACCAAGTTTTGGTAAATGGAGATAGTGGAGAATTTAAGTCATCGTGTGGATATCATTTTTTTCTCAGTCAGTGTCCTTAACCTTTGACTTTAAAATCAAAAGTGTTCTTCCTCAACCCTAGGTACAAGCCATCCACAATGACTAGTAACTGTAAATGGTGTACTGATAGAATTATTATGCTGTAATAAAATTGGTAACACAGATGGAAGGATGGAAAGCATCCACTCATAATAAGCTCTATCTTAAGAAGGATGCATAAAAAGGATGGTATTAAAGGGTTTGAGAAATTTAAAATCAGATGAGAAAAGAACTTTATATTGTACCTCATAAACACCATCTGTTAATGAATGGCACATTCTCATATATGATTTGTGAACAGTACAATTTTATAAATTCATATCTTTTTTTGGAGTAGCAAAGTATTATTAATTTCATGATACAACAGGTTCATATCCGTTAAGTGAATTGTGTTAAATCTGTCAATGTAAATAAATATGTTAACATAATAATATTATCCAGATAAAGTGCATTGCTAAACGAGAAATGTGTGGACAGTTTCTCCATACTTCATTTAGAATTCCACATATCATTTGATCTGCAGTATTAAGTGACCGTGTAGATAGTTTTAAAGAAAGCAGTTGTCTAATCTGAATTGTAGACTAGATCAAAATGTGACTGTCTAGCTAGGTGGTATCTGAATTGCGGACCAGTCTGAATATCAACTGTCTAGCAAGATGGTATCTGAATTGTGGACCAGTCTGAAATTTAACTGTCTAGCAAGATGGTATCTGAATTGTGGACCAGATCAAAATGTGACTGTCGAGCTAGGTGGTATCTGAACTGTGAAGATTAGTATTCATTTTCACTCACACATCAACACACACAGTGTAAATTTGCCATTTTGATAACCTGTCTTCAATTCTTCACTGACTGAATACCCTATTTATCATTATTGTGACAATGAGCACCATTTACAGTCAGAACCAGCTAAATATTGTTCCAATAGTGTGTTATTGAAAAAACCCAGGATGATAAGACTGCCACCTCAGAAAAAGTAGCAAAATAAAACATTGTTTGCATGGTTAGATCAGCATCACTTTCATACATACTGCAAGAAGAAGTATCTTTTTAAATGTTGCTATTTAGAAGTAGCTGTTTTCACATTCTGGGGGTCACTTCTACATCATTTTCATTTAAAACCAGCCACATCAGTAAGAAGTGTTTTAGTGGAAACCACGTGTAATTACAGTGACCCCACTATAACACGGTAGTTGAGAGCCATAGGCCCTGACCACGTTATAAGCAGCCAGGTCAGCTAGCTGAAGAAAATGATGCATGTACCCCAAAATAAATTATGGAGAGGAGGAGGAGGTAATAAATGCAGTGAAAACAGAGAAGGCATATATAACAGTTTACTTTTTTTTTTAGAGAACCACAAATTGGTATATATACATGAATACTGCATATATATACATGTCTTATGTATAGCATGAATAGAAATTCAACACAATGTACTCACCCACGAATCACATCATATACATTGAATCCAAGATACAAGAGATTCCATCTAAAAAAATCCACACATGCAGATTTAAACTATTCAATAATTTTGTCACAGGTCATATTGGTCTGAATTCAATGAAAAAACATAGCACAATCATGTAACCAATGATGAAGCAAATTTACTTTTCAGTACATCCCAAGTCGGTAAAAGTTAGTTTGCGTTTTAATCCGCCATTGGTAGCATTCTTAAGCGTCAACTTTTTCCCAGCAAAAAGGAAACTTTCATGGCACAGTTAACGTCTTCCAGTCACGTTGGAAATGCAAAAATCTATCAGATTCCATTACTTTTATTTAAGTTTGATACTGACTTCCTTTGAAGAAAAGTCCTTTTTTTTATTGAATATTGTAGTTGGATTTCTTTGATGAAGGGTGCATGCATTATTGAAGTCACTGCTTAAGGACAACTTTGGAGAACCAAACAAATGCCCATTTCATATTGTGGCGGCAATATCAAACAACCATTGCATGACTGACAGATTTTTTCCCCATTTACTGAGTACATTTTCATAACAATCGGTGCTTCCAAGGTAATCTGTTTCCTTTGAAATTTCAGCAAGCTATTTTATCTGGGTACATTTTTAAAAATGAATTGGCCATTGTTTGGTCTATTCTAGTTACTGTTCCTCCCTGCCTATTAAATAAACCAAAAAAGATGTGTTTTTTTATATTTGTGGTAGCAGCGAGATGCTCTCCACGCATGCATCAGAAATTTAACAAAGGGGTGTTCTGAAGGATTTAATTCTGACAGAAAAGATGAGCAATTTTACTTACCATTCACAAACAAATGCCAGTCTTTGCAAATATCTTAATTACAAGCGAGCGGCTTAAAATCCGACGAAAGATAAATTACGAGATCATGCCTCATCCAGTTGATCTCCATTACCAGAAATGTCAACAACAAAAAAGTGAATATCTCACAACATACAGTATTCATGCTAGATGTCAAGATAAGTGCATAATGATCTAACAATGTACTCTTTTTGATTCTTTGTCAATATGGACAAGATGGTATATTTTGCAGCCAATAAGGAAAAAAATCCAAGTTTGCAACATTGGTGAAGCCCTACGCAATCCAAGAATAAACTTTTTTTACACATTATTTTTCGTACTTTTAAGAAGAAAAAATTACTTTTTTGTGTACAAGAAAAATACATATAAAATTTCAAAAGTAATGCCACAATCACCTTGTATTATTCATAAGTGATCTCCTCCCCAAAATGTTTATAAACTTTTAATGTTTTTTCATACATTTAAGAAAGATTTTTTCGTGTACGAGAAAAATACATGCATATGAAATTTCGAGAGCCACACTATGACCGTGTTATATCCAAATTCGTGTTATAGCAGGGTCACACTGTACAACTATTCTTTCAATATGCTTAGTTAAATAAGATTTTCAAGATGGTTATCACTGATCAGTACCAATTTTATATAGGACCAACTATCATAAGAAGTTTCTCAGTGAAAACCCATGTTTTAGAAGACCATCTGTTCTGAAGAAGTAGCTACAAGAATGTTATCAGCTTTACATCTTGAGAACTCTTTTAATGAAAACCCCATAACACAATTTTCCAAATGGCTACCATGTTGTGGGGAACAATTTTCATTTAGAAGCAACCTGATATAACAAAAAGTATTTTGGTAATATGCCCATACTGATATAACCAGATGCAACAGTGATCAAAATATTTTCAAGATGATTTTCATTTAGAACCAATGAGACATCATAAGAAGTCTTAGTGAAAACCTAATTTTGACCTAACCATCACTTACAGATGAGTAGCATTAGGAGGACATCATAGTATCTATACTGGATGCCAGATTACCAAAACTGTTATATATTACCAATTAGACAACATAAATGTCTTTTGGTGAACACCCTATTATTGATATGACCATCCATTTAGGAGTAGCAATAAAAATACTTTTAAGCTGACTGGGAGCCTTGTAATATAAGGATCTAAGGCAATCTTGGGTTGGCTGCCACAATATGTGGAAAAGGTACTGAACTCTGATTTCCACAGCATAATACAGCCAATAATGAGTTAAAAGTTCCAATAAAACCAATGAAGCTGGAAACCATGATGGTCATTTTCGTTGTCAGATCAAGACATCACAAAAAGTCTTTTAGTGAAAATACCATTTCTATGGCAAATTACTCTGGAGAAGTAGCAATAAGATTTGAGGATGGCCACTATAGGGGCCATGTGAGACACCTAATTGACACCATTTTCATTCTGAACCAACCAGAAAATGGGATCAATCTGAGTGAAAAGTTTCATGGCAAACCTCCAAGTAGTTTATGAGGAGTAACAATAACAAATATGACATACAACAGACAATAGGTTAAGCTTTCTGATCTATGACCAGTAGAGAAAAATGGAAAAGATAAAGAACTGTAGTACCAGTAGTAGTAGTAGAAGTAGTAATAGTGGTAGTCAGTATGTTAGTGCTTACCTGCCATGGGATAAAATTATTCTGTTTTGATTTGAAACCATCACTCAGTGTGGTAGTTTATAGTGATGTCTAGCACTGAGGCATTATGCCAAAGACACATAGCATGAGGTCATTATCCTAACCAATCCTGTCACTAACCTCTTAATGCTGAATGCCTAGTGAGGCAGTTATCAGTACCATTATTACAAGTCTTTGATATGACTCAGCCAGGGTTTGAACCTGCGACCTCCTGCATCCAAGGCAGACACTCTAACCACTAGGCCTCTGGAGTGGTCAAATAGAAGAGATAATATAAAACTATAGATGATACAGTCAATAATCAGGAACAATTAAATTGACCAACAAAAAGGAAAAGCATAATTACTTGAAAAATTTGTCCATTTTAACTGGATGTATAAGGCATTCAAATACTTTCTCAGCCTCTTTGCTGCTGTCATACATATAGGGTGTACTATTCTTTGAGGTTTTTGAAGTCTCTCTCTCTGAAGTCTGAAACAAAATAATATATCTATACAAATATCTGCATGTAATAATATAAATGTCTACACATAATAAATAATATACTGCTATGAATGTCTATATGTAATACAAATATATCAATGCAAATATGTACATGTAATAAATAATATACCTACACAATTATCTACATATATTAAATAATATATTGCTATCAATGTCTACATGTAAAAATATTACTATGCAAATATCTAAATGTAATAAATAATATATTCACACAAAAATCTACATGCAATAAAAAATTCATTGACACAAATATCTACAGGTAATAAATAACATATTGTATACATATCTACATGAAATAAGAACAAAGTGGTGAATCCAAAGAACATCTAATAAAGATGTATGAATCTGATGACCATGTATGCAGACAAATGTCACCTTAAGGTAACAAATATAGATTTATAATTTCTAGATTAAGCATAAATTAGAAAATTTATTTATCAGGGATTAGCCAATTTTGATCAACATTACTTGCAAGATGTACAATGCAGACAAAATCACACAAGTCCAAGAAACCAAAATTTTTCACCATGAATTTACACCCACAAAATCTAAGAGCAATACATTTCTGAATTTATCCAAGATCATATTATTGTTGAAGTAGTGAAATTAATCTTATGGTCTAATCTGAACACTACCAGAATCAAAATCCAATAAAATACAGCTGGATATTCTCAAGATAAAATAAAATTTGTACACATGGCTACAAAATGATTTTTAGCAATGTGTTTATTGCATACAAATGACCAACTACTCTCGTATGACCCTGCAGTCAAATGTTTATGTGAAATACAATGCCAATCCTGACAAGACCATCTCAGTAATGCAGTTTTTTTCTATAAATTTACCACTTTTCAGTAAGATGGAACAAAATAACATAAACTGCTATTGTAAAGCTGGAAAACATATTTAAAAGTTTGGTATTCGAAACATGCAGAGACAGTAAACATTATGTTCAACTGAAAAGTTTGTAAAGTACACATAAACCTTATTTACCACTAGTTACTTGCACAAACTTCAGTTCCAAACCCAAACCCACAGTTCAATGGCTTGTTGCTATCTCTCAACTTTTAATTCTTGGATTTTTTTTCCTACTTCACATGATGATGGCAATCTATCAAATCTCCCACCATGAGACATATTCAAACTGACATGTAATGTCCAATAAACGTAATTGTGTCCCTGTTTTTACTAACAAGAATCTGAATATTCCTATTTATTCTTCTGCGCTGATTACTGACACTTTTTAAGAAGCTTATTTTCCCTTTTGTCATCAACAAGCATCACTTGGACGTCTTGTCCAATTTTTAAAAATTCCATAATCAACAGTTTAATTACGCACTATCTGCATGATAAAATATGTGCAGTTTAAAGTGTCTGAGGTATTGCTGTAGAGTTAGTCTGGTTCCCTGACTAACTCCACTAATTCTAATATGAAACCCAGATCAAAATCAAACACATGAACCAATTATCCAGATTTTTCGGGAACATTTTCCCATAGTTTTTGCTTTATTCCATAAGTCCATATTTTAAGGATTATTTTCATAAGGCCTGGAAATAGTGACAAATATAACTGATGGTACTGAAGAATGAAATGAAGGTAATCCTCCCAAATTGTGAAATGGACCCAAGGATTATCAATGAAGTCTATGTCACTGAAAAAGATTCAATCGGGCACCTAATGGAATGCTGATAAAAGGCTTGGCAGGAGAGAGTGCAAGTCTCCTGGAGTAATTGTTTCCTGCCTTGGGAGGGGTACAACGCCTTGCAAGCCATGCTATATTTCACCAAAAGAACATGGAAGTGCAATGCATGAAATCGTTGTTTAAGACAGGCATGAACAACCTATTGGCATGCCACTTATTTACATCATATGGTGTGGCTTTAAAAAGCACTGGAAGAATTTGCACATGCCTGCTGCACTGAATTGGTTTGATTTACAATGGTTCCAATTTCTTAAAATTACCTTCAGGGTGAATGCCGACCTTTGAATTTGATCTGGGCAACACAAAATAAGATTTTAGATCATTCCTTCATCAGAAAATGAAAATGCTTCCTTTGTATAAATTTGATTCAATGCAAACAAACATGTCAGCTGTGAATGGGACAGTATTTGCAATACAGACATTGTAAGACAATGTCACACAATATTTTAAAAGGTACTTTTTAAAGGTCCGTTCTATTGTTTAAAGTATGGTGTTATGAGATTAACATATGTAGTATTGTGAATTATTAATACCACACCTAAAATATTACAAAACTAATATAGGGTTGGTTAATTGGTTGCTTGGTTTAGTAGGTAACAAACATAGGTAGGCAGAACAGAAAGATGTTTTATACAAATCGCTTACAAACTATAAATCTGCAATAGTTAAAATGAATAGGTAATTTCATAAAGCGATTCATACCAAATTACGGTTGACTGATGAATTAACACCGGGTGACTTCTCAGTTTTCCTTCTCTTTTGGGCTGGTGCAGCTGAAGATTCCTCATTCTGGTTCCTCTTCTTTGGTGTATCCTCGACTGCCCTTACTGGTTTTGGAGGCAAGCTGATGTTGCTGATCGAAGAATCTGTAGATTTCTTGGACTTTGGAGAGATCAGTTTAGGACTTTTTTTTTCCTTGGCAGATTTTCCTGGAAGGTTAGAAGAGAAAAATAAATAGGAATGATTTGATTTAGTTTGGTATTTTATGACACAGCTACAAATGAAGGCTATTTGGTGAAGAAGCAAATGGGGTAAAGCACTCTGCACATCATGACAGCAAACCCTTTCAGTTGAAAGTTTGGTATGCTGACCACTAAGCCACCATGGTTCTAAAATAAAAATGAAGCTCATAACATGAATTATTAACGCTTCAAAAATTCTTATCTGGAATATGATAACATCCGTTTGAACAAAGGACCAATGTAGTCTTCTACTGCTAGGGGTAGTCCATGTTCTTTTAAGAACTCAGTACATAACGGCTCTGCATTTATAAAATTTGTGTCCACAATTTAGTTCTGCTGTAAAAAGAAATGCAAATGCAATTTGGTTGAAACAATGAATAAAGCAAAATCTGCATCTAATATGTTTGGGAATAAGTAAGGATTTAAGTAACGCTATGCACTGTGTAAGTACTGTACATTATAGTTCAGAATGGTCTCCCTGGTAAACTCAAACAGCCAGTGAATTATGAAGTCTGTATTTAACTTCATGTTGGAGAATTCAGAAAATATGCACATGCAAAATAATAACAAGTTTAATCATAGTACTTTATAACAGTTTAATAACTGTCAGGTCACATAAAGTTACTTTTTTTTTACATGCCTATGTCTTAGGACACGGAAAAAATTATTGCTTCGTATCACAAGATTTACATTCATTACAGTAGTCAACAAAAAGACCTAAAACTGTCAAGTTAATAGATTGGCCCACGAATAAGCCAACCCCCCTCCCGCCTTTATTTTTTCCTAAATTATTTGGCTTATACGCGAGTATATATGGTATACATTTAATTAATTACAATTTGTATGAATAGATGGTGTAAGAAATGTTGTAAGTACAAAACATTACATGAATTATTGTCTGATGAAAGAGATTACCTTTTTCATGTATACTGTTGTGCTTCTCTGTTCCATTTACCATTTTTTCCATACTGGCTTTAAGAGATTGCATCTCTTTATGGTGGTCAGGACTGGGCTTGACTGCAGTTAATTTCACTGTGCCCGTATCTCCTGCAACATATGGGCTGTTGCCAAACCCATCTGTCAGTATGGTTGGCCGTATCTTCTTTGTGCCACGAAGGCTACCTCTGAAGCTACCTCCTTTCAGCTGAAAGACAAGCCTCATTTAAAAACATAGTGAAAACCCAATAATAACGAATTTAATTTTGTCCATGTTTGAAGCAGCAAAGGTGTATACCTTTATTTGGAGATTGACAGTTATTGTTAGCAACCCATAAAAGAAAATAATTTTTGAGTAAATACCTCATTCATGCATTGCATTCCAAACTGTTCTCCTCCACCCCTAATGTCCTGACCCATGCTCCTTTGTACTTAATAAACAGTGTTACTTTTTAGTTCTGTCTTATATTTCTATGCTTATTTATTTCTGATATAAAAGTGAATCGGTTTGGTCATTTTACATAAAGACAATGAAACTGAACATGTCAAGAGAAGTTTGACTATTTGCACAAAAAGAGGTATCATTGCTTCTTAAAAAAATCATTCCACCCCTTTTCCAACAAAATGCCAGTCAAACATGCTGCAAACCCCATTTACTTCACTGGATGTAGCACCACTCACTATATTTTTCTTGCTTTTCTTCTCTTCCTTTGGAATTACTGGTGTGCTAGTAGCTTTCCGCAATGGTTCAGGTGCTTCTGTGGATGGTGAGTCTTCCTTTTCCTGCAAATGAGTCTTCATATGTCATTTGTCGTTTAGACAAATAATAATTGATTACATTACAGATGAGTCATAGAAAAGTAAAAAATGGGCACAGATATTAATTTTATGATCATCAAGGACTTACTGGAACAGTTTCAAATAGAAAAATTAACAAAAGTACACTGATAGATTATACGCCTGCTCTGTATGTAATAGTCCTCTATGTAAATACCTTAAAACCGAAGTTTCAGTCATGTCGGTGACTAATGTATTGTACAGAAACCATTTCTCATCTTTGGTAATTGACCCTGATGTTTGACCATCTGACTCCAAAAAATAAACAGGCTTCTTCATTACCCAAAAGTTAAACTCATCCACAAAGTTTGATTATTGTATAAATGTAACTGTTGTACAAAAACTATTCTTATTCTTGCAGTCACACCAACCTTGACTGTTAGACTATAAAATTAACAGGGTCTTCCTTAGTCCCCACTGGAAGCCATCAACAAAGTCTGTTAACTGTAGATGACAGTCAGCAACATTTACCATTCAGCTTCAAAAACTGAAAAGGTTATTCCTTACCCCCATTCATATGTTTGGTAAATATAGATGGTGAGCAACTTGTGTTGTTGTGTGGAAACAAAATTGGTAGATGAACAGACATTTTATAATATTATCTGCCTTATTGCATGAGAAGAGTACATGACTAAATGGTTGCAATTACTTGGGGTATTTGAAAAGTTCTGAATATTCTGTTATAACCTTTTGTTTCTTTGAACCTGTCTATAAATTTCATGCTTATCCATATGTAAAAAGTAACATCGTACAGCACACTGGTTATCTGCAGATATATAGGTAAATGACAGTTATGCAGAAAGGAGGAGAAACACTTCTGCTATTTAGCTAAGGGCTTACACTAAAATCTGGGCACTTTTAGGGGACTCAGTCTGATATCAATGCTGACTTGGATATAGTTTATGGATGTAATTCCGTCATATCCTGAAATTTCATCATTTTAAAGATGGTCACGAATTCACAGACAACTGTGTTGTCTGTGACTTTAAAAGCACAAGTGAAAATGATGATTGAAACACATGGTGAGTTTTTTCTATTACAATAAGTGTTAATATACTGAAGAATCAGTTTGTGCAAGATGGGCCACACATTTGTTGATGGCTGATAAAAAAAAAGACTGGCTGAAAATCATCAAACAACTACTGCAGAGTATAAAAAAGAGTGGCCTGATACATTTGCACATTGGTACAGGCAATGAAACATGGATTTTTGTTTCTGAACCTGACTCACAATAAAATATTCAAGTTTGGATCAGTGAAAATGAGCAACTACAAAAATCACTCAACATAGATTTATATCATTATTTTCTACACAAAAGGCTTGCTCATATATGAACATGCTAGTGTCACTGGATATCTGTATGCATGCAAAGTGTAGCCATAAGATGTAGAACACTACCTATCAAACCACTTGTCCAACGCTAGTACTTGAGATATCCATCTACTCAATGACAACACACCAGTGCATAAATCAGACATCTTGACAAACTCCCGGAAGGAGCACAGAATCCAAATTCTGCATCACCCTCCTTATAGCCAATCCAAGTGATAATTGACTGAATCCCATTATGAAACATTGGATGAAGGGCCAACAATAGGAAACCCACAATGCTTTTGAAGTTTATATTTTCAGTGTATGAAAAAGAGTTAATACAAAATGGCATTTAACTACAGGATAACCAGACTGAGAAATCGTAGAGTTTCATGGGGAGTACTTTGAGGGGATGCGCTGACACTCTGCTCACTAATAAAGAACTCTGTTGTACAGCACATTAATATTAAGAACTTCTCAAGCACCCCTTGCATTCAAGAATAGTGACTTTCAGTTACGATGTTCAACATGCAATGCTGGAAAAGCACAAAACCAGTCTTGAAAATTCACAAAAGAACACTGGTCATTACTGACAAATATTATCTTAACCTGCAAAAGTTGCCATTTAAGCAGACTGACTGAATGATGTATAGTCCAAATAAATCTTTTTACAAATTATATTCAATATTTATACACATACTGTCACAATCAGTGTAACCTTCCTCCCAAACAGTTGTCAAACTAGCTGTACAAGGCCAAATGGAATGAAAATGACCTAATTCAAGCAATTCTCCTACTTACGCACTCTATACTTTTTGTTAGTCTGGTTCTGCAATGAACTGATCAGACTGCAAAAGAGCCAAAACCTACTGGACCAAGTAAAATGTCATTTCAAAAGAGCTGTAACACAGTAATACAGCGTCTTCCAAGTGCTAGGGTCCAAAAGGACATCCTGTGTCAAATTTATGGGGCACTTCAACTTTCAGATGCACTTACTATCATTCATCAGACAAGTTACCTGAATATACAGTACATCAACATAAAACATTCATCACATAAATATACCCCATTAAGCTACAAACAAAATGGACAATGTGATAACTTGCACATAAACTTATAATCTTCAAGAGATTACCATAATATTTACCAAGTTTCATGGTAATCTATCAAAACATTGGACTAAGTTTGCTAAGAAGATGGCGTCACACGTTTCTACGAGACAAAAAGTCCAATAAGTCTTACAAAAAAAATATGCAGAGGCAAACTGATTTTTGGTGAAATGTAATATTTATCAAGTTTTATCGCAACCCATTCAAAACTGCAGGGCTATAGTATTCATACATCCTCCTTTTGTACCCCCAAAGAGATATTAAGAACAAAAAGCACCAAGGATATAAAACAATGCATAAAACTTAGCAGTTCTGTTCATCAGTTTTTAACTTAATTGTTGCCAGGGGGGTCCCAAACACTGTCAACTTTGTTGGTGTTTTGAATAAGCTGGAGTTTCTTTAGTAACACCATAGCCATTTTGCATGGGCAAGCTTAGGTTTTCAAATAAAAGATGTTGTGTATTACACCATTTTTGATAATCTCAATCATTTTGTAAATTTTGGAATTATATCTGTTTGAAAACATGTATACAAGAGTTCCTCCTTTTTATTTGTTCCATTGTTTTAAATATTAAAACTAGACATTGTAAATACTGAACAGAGACAACAGCTTTTACTGAAATGAACTGTTCTAGAAATTAGAAAAGAATAGTGAGGAGTCAATCTGCTTGTTTACATCAAAAGCTTCTATTTACTTTGAAATGTCAATAAACTGACTATATTAGGGGCACCCTAAATTCTATCTTTCAAAAAATTAATCAACTAATATAACAAATCAGAAAGGACTTGTACATCAGTTACAGATTATCTGTGTGTAATGTAGATTTTTTCTTCTTGTGCCTAACTTTTCAAACACATAGCAAATTTGGGCCATTGCATTAATTCCCAATGGAGTGCTATATTAAAAGTCTCAATGTGATTATACCCACCTTCTTCATTTTGAAAACAGAAAAGGCAGAGACTTTCTTCATGTTTCACAAACAATTACAGATGGGAATCTTTGCTAATGAACACTGCAAAGAGATAAAAATTAAATACAATTCTATCAATAATGAAAATTCTTAGGAAAAGGATCAGATTTATTGGATTATTTATTATCACATCTTGGCATAAGCATGCTTCATGAGAGTTACGTGTTGACTTTTCAGAATCAAAGCAATGCAGTAAAATATGACCTTGACCCCAAGGTCAAAAGACAAATCAAATGAAAAACAAAATCCATTAAGGCATTGATGAAATATAACCAAACAAAAAACTATAACATAAATTTTACAAGACTGTGACCTTGGCCACAAGGTTACAAGGTTACAGAGGCAAGTGAGCGTGTTACAACAAAACATTTTAGCTTCAAATTACTACCAAGTACAGCTCTCCCACATTATAATGCACTTCAGTATAACATTCTGAATAAAATGTAGTCCCACCATGGATCGATAAGCAAAAATTAAACAACTGATTTTGAATTGGTTTATGACAATGTGAGTTGAAAGTAAACAGCATAAAGCTTCATATTACATCTTTATTTCATTTTTATAACATTATTATTCAACAACATTATATCATTCCCACTATATAGCAGCTCAGTATATACACTGTTCATGCTATACCAGCAGTTCAGCAAGTCAACAATGTTATACAGTATGATTAATATACACCATATATACTCGCTTATAATTGGTGCAGTTTGTTAGGAGTAATCAGCAGAACAAACCAACATAGACCCTGATCTGCAGGCACATCATGCTATGGCAGATCTGGATGTTTGTTTTTAGCAGTTTGACTGACTTATAAGTGAGTATAGATGGTATCAAGTGGTTTAGATAATATTTAGCACATAAACAACTGTAACAAAATTATACCACAAATTTTATGATTGTGACCTTAACCCCTTATTAAATTCGTGAGTGAGCATGTTGTAAAATGAAATGTCATAGCTTCAAAATGATTCATGCAAAATATGAGGATCAAGTGTTTTAGGAAATATATGCACATGAAAAATGATGCAGATGCAGTGGAAAAATTGCAACTATATCTTGCTTCCCACTAACTAAAGAAAGAAAGCAATACATATTACCAGTAGAAAAGCAAGTCAGATGACCATTTCATCTGCGTGTAATGTTTTGTATACATGTCAGGAGATTATTATTTTATACTCTCCTTAAAAGCTGACTGACTGGAATTCCCACTCCTCAAGATACCAGGTGCCAATTTGTTTCTCTAAAGTTCTTTTAAGTTTGTGTTTCAGCCTTGCATGATGCCTCATAACAATCTGCTAAAATATATGCCAAATCCTTGTGACATTAACTTGATTAAATGAAGCAATGTCAAATTAATGTAAAATCTATATAAGCCAATAACACTGGTCAACAGTGAAATCATTACTGACTTGAAAAGGCCCTAATCTGTAGTATTTTGGTGTGCCGAACACGAATATAACCGTGAAAAATTTGTATTGGCTCTCGTTTTGAAGATATTCATATACCTCATTTTCTATGTTTCACTGTGTAAATTTCTCCAGTAGGACTGCAGCAACATCCGGAATAATGATGTAACATTGCATAATACCATCATGCTCACATCATCCACAGCTGATTGCATCATTTTCTGATGCAATGCAATACTAATGCCATGCGGCTGCTGAAGTAAGTTGACGTCAGCAGTGTACTATACATGTGTAGGCCTATTATACTAATGCCAGGCGGCTGCTGAAGCTGACGTAAGCAGTGTACTATATAAAGCCCAATCAGATAGGTTCAGCATTTAAAATATTTTAGACGTTGTGCGAGACAGTTCAAGCTACTGTTACATAAAACTTATTATTTTATCCATTTACGTACAATAAAGAACAGTAATGCCTCGAAAGTGTGTTAATACCGCGGACAATTTTTGCTATATTTGTGGGGAAGTGACATTTGCCAACCAGAAGAAAAGTATCAATTCTCAAGTGAAGAAGGCATATCATCTTTACTTCGGATGCAAGGTTGGTGACCAAGACAAGCCTTGGGCTCCGCATATATGCTGTGCTACATGTACAACACAGCTTTCACAGTGGTTGAATTGCAAAAGGTCATCAATGCCGTTTGCAGTCCCAATGGTGTGGAGAGAGCCAAGCAACCACTTAAATGACTGTTACTTCTGCTTGGTTCCTCCTCTTTCCGGCGGAATAACGAAGCGAAAGAAGTCGAGAATAGTCTACCCAAACATTCCGTCTGCATTGAGACCAGTTCCACATGGTGAGGGACTTCCTATTCCAGAACCTCCAGCAGAATATTCTCTTGATTCATCTGACGAAGACAAAGGTGAGTCGACCTGTTCTTCTCCTGGTCCATCAGCATGCAGTGATCCAGATTTTCACTGTGGTGCATCATCAACCCCACACAGAATAACACAGGAAGAACTAAATGACCTGATTCGTGATTTGGACTTATCAAAGAACAAGGCAGAATTGCTAGGATCAAGACTCCAACAATGGAATCTTCTAGAAGAAGATGTCACAATTACTGCATATCGAAAGCGCCACCAGCAATTGGAGCCTTTCTTCAGAAAGGAAAGTAATCTGATATTCTGTTCCGATATTGAGGGCCTCATGAATGCTTTAAAAATCACTCATGACCCACAAGAATGGAGACTATTTGTGGACTCTTCGAAACTGAGTCTCAAGGCTGTGCTTTTGCACAATGGAAACATTCTTCCATCTATTCCAGTAGCGTATGCTGTCCACATGAAAGAGACATACGATAACTTAAGGCAGCTACTGAATTCCATTGAGTATAACAAGTACAGCTGGCACCTCTGTGGTGATTTGAAGGTAGTTGCCCTTTTAATGGGACTGCAGCAAGGATATACAAAATACATGTGTTTCTTATCCGAGTGGGATAGCCGAGCAAGGGAAATGCACTACATGAGGAAGGAATGGACTCACAGGCAGAATGTAGCCATTGGAGAGAAGAATATCCAACACCCAGCTCTGGTTGAGGCTCAGAAAATCTTGCTACCACCCCTTCACATCAAACTAGGTTTGATGAAGAACTTCGTGAAAGCCATTGACCGGACTTTGCCAGCATTCCGATACCTGCATGAAAAATTCCCTCGACTCAGCGAAGCAAAGATTAAAGAGGGAGTTTTTGTGGGTCCTCAGATTCGAGAGCTTTTCAAAGATGACCGGTTCAACAACTTGCTGGAAGGTGACGCGAAACAAGCATGGAATGCTTTTCGCCTAGTTTCTACAAACTTCCTCGGAAATGTTAGGGCAGAAAACTATAAGGAACTAGTAGAAGACATGTTGATGAAGTATAAGAAACTTGGCTGCAATATGTCTCTAAAGATTCACTTCCTTCATTCCCATTTGGATTTCTTTCCTAGCAACTGTGGTATTGTTAGTGATGAACACGGCGAACGTTTTCATCAAGATATCGCAACAATGGAACAAAGATACCAGGGAAAATGGTCCACTACAATGCTGGCTGACTACTGCTGGACACTCCTCAGAGATGCTCCCGAACAGGTGTACAAGAGACAGGCGAAGAAATCTAAGATGTAGTCAATGACTTGATTTTTTATAGCTAGGCTATTACAGTTGACCTTTTACTATTGGAATGCATTTCGTTATGTAAACATTAATTTCTTGCAGATTACAAAAAAACTAGAGCCAATTTTGCAATTTGACTGTCATATTCGTGTTCAGCACATAAAAATTGATAAGAATTGACTAATTTTATTTCAGTAACATGACTTTTGTAAAAATTTGTTGTCCAGTGTAAGCTGACTTAATTTTGCACATCTATTGCTTTGATTGTTACTCTGTACGATCAAATAATGCAGTAGACGGTACAACAACCCCTCTGCACAAACTTAATATGAGGAGGGTATCATAATGTAATTCATGCTGGCATTTTATGGAAAAAGAAATGAAAGAACTCATGATAAGACCATTTCTTGTATGTTTGACATTATCCAGCAACGACATATCAGCTAATGTGGTGGCCATATTTTTTAACCGACAATATTTTAATTTAGGACAAAGCAGACATGGTCAAGATTCATCAAGCAGAGATCATGACAATGTGGTAGCCATGTAATAACCAACAAAAACATTGTTGATATAACATGCTATATGATGAATCTGATTTTATCGAGGATGCTGTGACAGTGGCAGGCTTCTAGTAGTGATCTCTGAACAAATATGCTGAGAAGTATGTGTCATTTCATTTCTTTTACAAATATTACATGACTTTTATTTAACATTTTTAAATATTTTGTACAACAATAAAAAGGGGTTTCTTGTTCATATAATATAAATATTGCATCTCTGATCTCATGACATTTAGGTTGTGAGATTTGGGTCAGTCATGTAACTAGCAATGCAAATTTGAAGTACCAGGTCAAATTTCATCAACACTTTTGTTACATCTTGTCTGTCAGCAGATTCAAGACACAACGAATACTATACTCACAGTTTCTGAGAATGAAATCATCTTCCCATGGATATCATGTAGGTTGGCTAGATGAAAGGTTGTTTAAGTTTGCTAAGCTTACTAATAAGTGGCTACTCTATGCTGAAAAATTGCAGCCTTTCTACAGGCAATTTGTTCAGACCCCACACCTGACAAAAATGTAAAAATATCTAAAGGGCCAGAGGAAACTTGGATTGGATTATTGATAACACTGGTCATTATGCTATGTATTCTACCCATCAAATGAGCAAGCAGAAACTTAACTTCGCCATATATTGTGCCTTAAAGTATTCAAACAGTATTTATTCAATAAAAGTACAAGTAGATAACGAGATTTTGTAACCAAGGAGCTGCCCACCATGCAAATATTATCTGCTTTTGTGATGTTTTATATACTCTTGCACAGATCTAAAACCAAACTGTCTAAAAAAACCAAGACACCATAAAGACTAACCCAAATCACAAGACTGTCAAAAACACCTACAAATATGTCTATTTGCATGGACACATTGTACTAACTTTTGAAAAGACTATTCGCATGGCCACTGTGTGATCAGATTATCTGCATGGCAAAAAGTCAACACATTAGGGAGGAGTTAAAATAAAGCCAATTATATGAACTCAGCTAAACACAAGACATACTCATCAATACCCTTACAGGTTCATCATACAATTTATCATTCTTCAAACACCATAAAAAGTACAATACCGGTATTCTATATTTCATATGGTGGCTGAGTAGTGAAATTCACATTTGCCATTTGCTAACAATACTTGCTCTTTTTACGTATATCTAATTTAATATATATTTATTTTATTTTAATTTGTTTGTCAGTTTTAATATTTTTCTTTCTGTCATGCTATTGTAATATAAATTTATTCACTGGAGATAATATTTTTCCAGAAAATTGGTTGACCTGAATCATTTTTTTCATAAACACAAGATGTTGGCCTGGATGCTGACTTTGATTCAAAATTAGTAAACAAAGTTCTATTTTTATTTTAAAATGATTGGTTGTTGTCAAGGTCATGGTGGGGCTTTGGGTTTAAGATTGGTTTTCATCAAGGACATATTCTGTGTATGTGATATAAACATGATTACATGACCCCCTTCTGATCTAGCAACTTGGGGGAATTTCAAAACTGCGTCTTAAATACAATATAACCTTTGTTTTAGAGAGAGAGAGAGAGAGAGAGAGAGAGAGAGAGAGATCAGTTTTGGGCTTTTCACACTGATGTCTAGTTAATTTGTTGCAGCCAGTTTTTGAGTTATAATTTTCTTCGGAACAGTTGCATTTCAAAAGGATTAATTCTTTTTTCTCTGGAAATATTTTGAGGAGTGCTCAGACAGAAATTTTGGAAAGACATTGCTTACAAATTTAATCTGGATTTCCAACACCGGAGTGCCATTATTTGTATTCCTACAAGGAACTGTAGATAAGCACAGTATTGACTACAGCATATGTCATCATCATCTATCTTGGATTTTCCATCAGGATTCGAACTTGAAATTATTAGAACATTTGTTACTATGACTTTTGCAAAATAATTTGTGGATTATTCTTGGATTTTTTTTGGATTTGATTCTTGAAACCATAAGTTCTTCTCCTGTTTTCATTTTTACAAGAAAATAAATTATTTGTTAAATTTTAAAAAGCTGATTGTTTTCACTCTTGTTTTGTTACTGTTTTTTCAAGCCTAAACATGTAACATTCTGCAATTAGCGTTATTTATGATACGGTTTGCAAACAATTAGAGACTGACATGCAATTCTGTGGTTTTCCCCACAAGATAATGAATTTGGACAAGCAAAATTTACTTTAACAGTCCAAAATGTGGTTATAAATAGATAATTATAGTATGTGTGTGCGTGTGATTTGGACTTTTAACGTACCTTTAAAAAAATTTCAGTCATATCACTATGATTTCTGCAGTGTGGCAGTTTATAGTGATATCCAGCACTGCGGCATCATGTCGCAGACATGTAGCATGATGTCCCACCCAGTCACATTATCCTGACACCAGGCTGACCAGTCCTCATGCTAGCCTCTTAATGCTAAGCGCCAAGCAAGGCGGCTGTTAGTACCATTTTACTAAGTCTTTGGTATGACTCTGCTGGGGATCGAACCCACAACCTCCCATATCCAAGACAGATGCTCTAACCCCTAGACCACCAGAGCGGTGACAACTATTGTAAAAGTAAAAAAAAAATGCTATCACCTAATACAGTCACCATGGTCAAGTGGAAATATGTTGAACTTTTACAAAAAAGACCCAAGATCAACTCCCATTCTCAGCATTTTTATTTTTACTGTATGCTTTATCTTGGATGTAGATTTTAAGTATATGCTTTGTTACCTTTAGTTCAGAATGAATTATGCTACAAAGATTTGATGTGCAAATATGTAAACAAACAACCTTAAGATGAATGGTAAATAGTTAACATATCCAAGAAATCTGCTATTTTGAAACTCTTAATACACTAGCCAATTCAGCTGGACTTAAAATAAAAAGAAAATGTGTGTCTTCTGTGTGAATAACAGAGCCAGTTCATTGATTGGGTGACAATACTGGAATTTTCCACCCAGGAGATTCATTAAATATTATTTTAAACTTTATATTTCTAACACAGGTGAAGGAGTATAGCACAGTCAAATTTTAACTACTGTGACTTGCAAATATTGATACAGTTGCAAAAATGGATATATTTCAAAGACCAGGTATGTGGTAGCCATAAAAATAGCTTTACATAAACTATACTCCCTGCAGCTGAGTGAACAATGTTTCCAGATGAGGTTTTGTGGCAAATAGTCTTTGCAGCTAAGAAATAACATAAATTGGTGTGTCATGGTTGCATATGGATAAACAAGTGAATATTCAATTACTATGCATTGCATTTGGTATTCATTTTTATCCATGTGTAACAAAACAATGTTATGCACTACTTAGAATCAGATGCATGAGTGGTAACTAAACCAGATCAACTTAAATGTTTTTTATTTAAATTTTTTGTGTTCAGATTTTTAACATAGCTGTGCAAATTTTTCAGTCATATCGCTACGATGTCTAGCATTGGGGCATCATGCCACAGATATGTAGCATGATGTCCAACCCATTTACATTATCCTGACACCAGGCCGACCAGTCCTACCACTATCCTCTTAATGCTAACCGCCTAGCGAGGGGATTTTTAATTTTCAATTTTGGGGTATTTAAGATAAAATTACATGACTTCTGTTTAATTGGGAACATATTTTAAGCTTTAAAACATAATTTTTGGTGTTTTGGCTTTTCTCAATAGTTCTAGTCTAGTATGTCTCAGGGTGATTAGTCGATACAACCATAACCCAATTGCCCCTTTGTTACATTTATGCATGTGCCTTCCAAGACACTTCTAGTGATTGTTTCAAAATAATCTTAAATGTTTTTCAAAGAAACAAAATCTGCGTTATCTGTTCCAATGGCAATCTCTTAAAGTATGAAATAGTTTTGTTTACCTGTTAGTTTTACCATAATATAAACGGCCGAATATAAACAAGGTACTGCCTGTTACAATTTCGTTACAAGGTATAGTTTCTGCTGTGCTCATTTGAAGTAGTGTAGCCAAAATACATGGCGTAACGACCAATGTGTTATGATAAACCTTAATGCTATCGCTTAAACATATTATAAATTGACAACTGAAAATAGCATGCATAATTCAGACTTACCTTGTCTATCTCAAACACATGCTCATAATGCTTCAAACAGTCAAGTAGCATTCCAAATGAGACCGCTAAAAAGTTAGTGTTAAATTATTATGTACCCTCACTAATTTGATCCTTCATTCACAAATACATTCCATTCTTGTTTACATAATTTATAATGGCTCTGTATTTTTTAAGGGAAATGTTCAATAAATAAATGAATAAGTTCCAATGGAAATTTAACACATTCCTGCACTTTGAATACAAAAAAGGCTGCATGGGAACTAATATGGATGAAACATCTAGACATATATTTAAATTATATCTTTCTTCGATTGCTTTAATCACGCCTTGAAAACATGATCGAAGAGTAACCTTATTTATCTTGATATTATATATTTCATATTTAGAGGATTTTATTCAATTCCTTTTTTTATTAATTAAGTTATCTGCGAACGTCTCTATATTTAAATATTGTTTTAACAACAGGTTACTGCTCTTGCATTAGATCTCAAAATTCATGTATAATTAGTAGTGACACTTTAGCGACAATGGGAATTAGCATTAAAAACCACCCTGGGCCACTTTGGCGACAATGGGAAATTTAACATTACGTAAACCCCTGGGCCACTTTAGCGACCATGGGAAATTAACATGGGAATATATTTTTGGTCTGTTGAGCGACAACGGAAATTTAACATGGGAGAAGGAAAAAAAAAGCAATTCAAGGGACAAGGGGAATTTAACATCGGATTTTTTTTTTTTAAATAAAAAAAAAATAAAAAAGGGGTAGGCAATTGAAAGTCTATCTTTTTTCGAGAGATGTGGGTGGCCCTGAAAAGGGTCTTTAGGTTTCTTCTTCTTCTTCTAATTTCTTCTATTTCTCCACTAGCTTCTTATTTTCTGTCCTACACTTTTTCTATTCTTTTCTTTCTTTTCTTCCTCCTTTCTCTTCTTTTTCTCTTCTTTCTGCTTCTCCTCCTCTTCTTTATTCCTCTTCTCATTTTCTTCTTCTTTTTCAATTTTTTCGTTCAATGCTCTCATCCTTATCCTTTCCTCTTCATCCTCCTTCTCCTCCTTTATTTCTTTCAACAGATCACTGATGATTTCCTTTAGTTTTCGTAAGTTGTTAATCTCCATCTTCACTCGATGGGGACATTTGCTCCATCATGCCCAAATTGTCCAGGACGTCTTGCAGTTTTTTCATTTTATCAAGATGGTTCGAAGCCATCTTCTTTTTTTATTCTTTGCAGAATGGTGTGAATGACGAACTTTGTGGGTTCTTATAGTTAAAGCGCGGACGTGAAGGAAAACATCCCCCTAAGACCCAAAACTTATATTACCTAGATTATCACTTAAAACGCGCGGACGTGAAGGAAAACATCCCGTACTTTTCTCTTTTCATATTATCTACTATCCACATACGCCAACCAGCAATAAATTAACCCAAAATCTACCATTCACGGTGACTTTTCCTTTGGTGAATGTAATATTTTGTCCCAGATCTCCTTTTATAGCAATGTTGACTTGCTGACAGGCAAATAGTGAGGATGTACAAATTCGCGGTGGACGCGATAAGTGTTTCCACCATCCTCGTCAGCGGCCGTGGCAGAATCCACTTTGAAAGGAATGACACGCAGTAACGGTACGGAGGTGTGTCCCACCACGTTGTACTCCACCACATCGGAGTACACAAAGATCAAATTCAGTCCTTGGTTCATTTCTACCGGGGAACGAAATAACTTGCTAAAAGACTCGTTGTCGGAAATGACTGGTAATTCGTTTTTCTTGATCATGACCATTCTCATGTCCATGTCTCCGCCCAACATGTCAAACAATTCAGGACAAAATAAAATGGACATGATTTTACCCCCGTCAAATTTCATCAAGAAACGACGAGCTGCTTTGTGGTATTCCATGGTGACACTTGTTTTGACACTTTCCAAAGCTTTAAGAAACACGACATTAAATCTGGAGGTAACGGTGCTGACCAAATGTTGACCACTAAAATAATAGCCTGGGGGAACGAACAAGTGGTAGGACCACTTTTGAGTTTTGTCATCATAGCTTTTGTGTTCATATTTGACATGGGTATTCAAGTACTTTTGCAATGATTCGTCATGAACTTCCACCGTAAAAAAATTTTGATTAGGAAGGACATTGAGGACTTGGGTCGGGTGAATGATTTCCACTAAAGCCACTTCCCAATGGGCTTCGTGATCTAATTGGATGGCCTGAGGTAATTTGGCCGTGTAACAGCACAACGTGTTCTTGGGAAACACCTCCATGGAACTGTCACTGGGTAAGGTTAAGTAAAATTGGTTGTTAGTGTGACTCATAATTCCAGAGTTCTGTGGCTGTCCGAGGGGTTACTGGACGTCAGAGGCGTGTCTCCGCCTAAAATGGGGTTGTTGTTGTGGTTGTTATTGGAGTGGTGATTGACACTGGCACTGGACACAAAGTCCCCGTTGTTCCCGTTCGAGGAGAATTTCAGGGAGGGATTGGGAAGCAGGTAACCGATGCAACTGCTTAATAAAATGGTCCACAATTGTTTGTCTCCTTGTTGCAAACTCAGATTGGCAATGGCTGCCCCGATGACACAATACACCACGAAGATTTGACAGAAAAAGACGATTTGCGTTTTAGGCACACGTTCTCCACACCACACCCACAAAGGTTGTTTTTGTAAATCTTGCAGAGAAGAACTGGGTGAAGGAGTGGTAGCAGTAGTAGCTGCGTCTGTGTGAAAGGGTATGATGGTCACTTCCTTTTATAGTCGATGACTTGCGAAGCGTCGATCCAAGAATCAAAACTGGGTGGATATCCTTTCCAACGTACTTTCACTTCTTTGACACGTCGTTTGCCCACTTTACGGGTTCTGCGTTCGAGAATGCTTTCGATGTCGTACACGTCGTCTTCTTTTTTGGTGACACGTTGTAACTCGGGCAAATAAAATGTTCTTTGAGCACTTCTCCGTTCATGTCTTCCATATTATAGACGGCAGGATCACGGTCATGCACTCGTCCAGTGACACGAAACAATTCGGTAGTCCAGTTAGGTAAGTAACCTTTGGTTTTGCCAATGCGTACCCAATCTCCTGCGGCCAACGCTCCACTTTTCTTGGGGACAGCCCTCGTCGGGGACGTACCAAACATGCGCTCAAACACCAGCACTTCGTTCTCGGGAGTCACCTCTTGCGGGGCACGTCAGATGCTTCGATTGTAAGATTGGTTGTACGCTTGCACCAGGTGCGGTAAGATGTCGATGTACTTCAGAGTGTGATGATCCGTAAAATATTTCCACATGCGTTCTTTCAAAGTGCGTTGAAAACGTTCCACGATGCTGG
The DNA here is from genome assembly GCA_028554795.2 of Sinohyriopsis cumingii. NCBI lineage: Eukaryota > Metazoa > Mollusca > Bivalvia > Unionida > Unionidae > Sinohyriopsis > Sinohyriopsis cumingii. The sequence goes on along the minus strand of CM068824.1, from coordinate 166,650,927 downwards.
CTTTGGTTTCGGGATTCTCGGTGGTAAAAAAATGAATGTCACGTTTCTTTAATTCTTTTTGGAAAGCTTGGTTCAGAAATTCGGTGCCTTTGTCCATTTGCCATCGAAGAGAGTGACGACCGCTTTGTTTCAACACTCGTTGCAGGGCTCACACTAACTTGCTGCTCGATTTGGAAGTCAAGGGTACGACCCAGGCAAATTTGGAAAAGACGTCGATGACACAAAACAAATATTTGTAGCTGGCTAAATGAGAGACATCGGCTAAATCGGCTTGCCATTGATGATCGATGCCTTCCACTCGGGTGCGACTTCTGGAAAATTTGCGTCGAATGGGTTTGTGTAAAGTGTAGGTAGCTTGTTCTTGTAACCATCGTTGCACTTGAGGTAAACGGAGACTTTTCAGCCGAGTTTTGGCAGCACGATACAATTTTTGAACTCCTCCGTAACCTACAGGATGGGACGGATCGTAGTAAATGCTGGCTAACACCTTCTCCATTTTTTTGTTTCTTAATAAGGCACCCACTCTTCGAGGACGCTACTTTGGGTGGGACGAAAAGGTAGTTTGGAAACGGATTTACGTGTCCGATGGGCTACGGGAGTAGAAGTCGAAGGTAGTGGTGGTGGAGGTGGCAATGGAATGGCTTTGGTCTTGTCTTCTTTTCTTTTTTCACTTCTGGTTTCCCTTCTTTCTTTTTCAGTTCTGTCAAAGGAGGAGTGGACATCATCTTTTTAACCCAAGCTTTCATTTCTTCTCGATGGGGTGTGGGGGACGGGGTCAACAAGGATGCCGCAATCTTACTAGACATGGGAGCTGCTGACGGTGTTTGAAACACTTCTCGCATCTCTTCTTCTTCAGGTCTTCGTGGGGTAGCATCTGTGGTGACCCCTGAGGATGGCAGTAGTGGTGGTGGTGGTAGTGATGATGGTGCTGGACTTTTCATCAAGGTCTTAAAATCTTTCAGAGTGGGTAGAGCTGTTTCGTCTAAAGCTTTCTGGTGAAAGAGTTGCAGTCGTTGCAAGAGTTGACCGTACTTTTGCGATTTTTCTGTTTCGGACAAATCTTGGCGATCCATCAAGGACTGCAATTCGTGTTGTAACTGGGACATCTCGCTCAAATTGGGATTGGGAGTAAATGCGGGATGCGTTGTTCTTGCCAACGATGGTATTCCATCCATCGTTTGTAAGGTACTAAAGCTAGTTTTCGTCCTTCCATGGGATGTCAGGGGTTGATTCTGAGATCTTGGGACTCCAGAGAGCCTTTTTATCTTGCTCCCACCAGTCCTCCCAACATGGTTCCCAAGACTTCTTTCAGCAATGGACCTAACAAGAGGGGTAAAATTCCTCCACGTTGGACCAACATCTTCTTTTTTTGACGAATGGGGATTTTCTTTTGAACCATTTGGCGAAGAACGTGACGATGTTTGCCTAAGCATTGTTTCTGGTGTTTGGACAAAGGGATCGTACCTTTCAAGACGTTCAAACAACATTCGCACACGGTATCGATAACCTCTTTGGAGGCCGTTTGAATGAGTTTTTTTCGTAGGGGTGGAGAAGCTTTGGACAGGACAGATAACATGTCCACATGTTTGACTAAACGAGGAGGCAGTCCTTTCCTTTTCTTTCCTTGGGGCTGTTTAGAAGAGGGATGTTTTCTGGAGGGTGACATCTTCAGGAGCACCAAAATACTGATACCCCTACTTAGTCACAGGCCTTTTTTATACAGGAACGCGTCGCCACTGATTGTCTTTACGTCGTATCAACTTCAGGACAGGCATGACACGTCGTGCAGGGGTACGCAACGGACTAAATCGAGCCAGTTCTTGCTTGGACAAATCCAGTAAACTTTGTAACATGCCCGATCTTTCTTGGACTTTGATTTTGGGAGAAGGTACTTTGTTAGCAGCGGCCACTGCCACTAAATTGGATGGTCCTGCTACTGGAGAAGTTCTTGGGGTCATCAACAGAGAAGTTCTTGGTGTGATCAACGTCTCCAAGTACTCTTCAGTTCTTGGTGTCATCAATGGGGAAGTGGATGAACCTGAAGCTGCCGGAGACTCGGTCACCGCCGTTGCAGGTCGTGGTTTGCGAGTGTAAGGTTGCGTCCTGGCCGAAGTGCCTCTCTTGCGACTAGTTTTTTGTGGACTTTTCTTTTTCTGGGGACTTTTTCTCTGCTTCTTTTTCTGGGGGCTTTTCTTTTTCCGGTGTGGTGTCTGGTAAGAAGAGGCTCCCGCCACTGGAGAAGTTCTTGGAGACACAGGGACTTGGTCTTGACACCGTGGCTCTTTTTCTTCTTGGAGCTTCGTTTGACTTTTTTCTTGGGGAGAAGTTTGGGAGCATTAGGATCCCATCTTAAGAGAGAGCGAATGATGACCCCTCCTAGAGTACCGCTCCCTCCAGGTTTCAAAATGATTTGTTTTTTGGTTTGAGTGTCGATGCGAGGATCGGCCAGTTGGGTCAAATCGACTTTGTTTCGATCAAAAAAGCGTTTGGTTTGATGAGGAATCTGAATGATCCCTTGGAGTAATTGACGTGCTGTCACCGTGAACCATCGTAAGACTTCTTTGAGACTAGCTTCTAAGACACGAGCTCTTATTTGTGGATTTTTTTCTCGACTGATGCCATACAAGGCACGAATCAATTTGACGTGAAGATGCGACTGCAGGGACGTCATGTTCAAACTGTGTGAGACAGACGAAAAGTGTCTGAGGTTTTTATAGATTTTTTTTGTTGAGTGAAGTTAAGTCGAGGACGGAGACGTGTACAGGACAGGCCCTCCGTCTTGGCACCAGTGGTAAAACAAGTGGGTACGAAATCGCAAATCATAGGGGGTCGTAGGTTTCAAATCGACGAGTAAATAGACGTGTAGAGTTTGAGTGGCATCATCGTACGCCTGAATCAGCCAAGGCGTTCCTAACTGTTTGGCTAAGACTTGCACTTGCGATTTATCTCGAGGGCTTTTAAACAAGACCACGTAATGCGCATTGAGACTGATGGTGCGATGGGCTTTACTTTGTTGAAACAAATTTTGAGTGATGTAAACGACACTGGCATTACGGTGATGCCCTTTGCGCGTAAACCACAGTTTAATTTCTTCTTCGTCTTCTCCTAACATGTCGTCGAAAATGACCAAATGGGTTTGACGGGAGTCAGAGACGATGCCGTCGTCTTCTTTAGGAATGCCTTCCACAAACACGATGGAATCGCCTTGACTTTCTCGCAAGAGGCTGTACGCCGATTGCCACTCTTTGTAACATCACACGATGCGTTGCGGTGGTCGATCGATCAAATGATGTTTATGTTCGATCAAACGTTTGACGAATTCGGTTTTGCCTGAACCGCTAGGTCCAGCAATGAGCATGTTAAAGGGATGGCGAAGGTAACAAAGCCTCCCAACTGACACGATCTAAGTGTTCGTCGATGACTTTGACAGTGGAGGAAGAGACAGCAGAGACAGCAGAAGTAGCCATAGTGTTAGGAATGTCACTTGTGACACGAAAACAGACAAGACAAGAGTTTATATACTTTTTCAGGACACGTTTATTGAATGTTTTAAACATGAACACGAAAGACAAAAATACATAAAAGCCAAAGGCTTAAATACAACGATAAAAGGCACATGATAACCATCAACGTGGAATAAAAGCAAGTGTCTGTACAACATGTTTTGGGTAATGTTCTGACCAGTTCTATAGGGGGTAAGGTCACACAAGTGTCCTCCCAAAAGGGTCTTTCAGGCATGTCCACGACAGTCCTGTCCTGGGTGACGGGTTCTTCTTCTGGCACTGTCACTAACACAGGTTGAAAAGTAACTTTTTTCCTTGAACAACTCTCGTGCATACTGGGCCACTTCTTGGGTCCAAGCCTCAAAACCCCCATTTTTCCAGTCACGGACATCTGTCCAATGAGGGTGTAAGTCACAAACTACACACACGTCGTCATACACGTCTTCGGTAGCTGAAAGTTGACGAATCTTTTTATCCCGTAGAGGTCGAGAAGTATCCAGATGAAAACGCAAGGCTTTGAGCAAAAGGAGTCTTTCGTGATCATTTAAGGACATTTGGGTGGTAAGTACTGTTCGTAAAGAGTCCACAAGGAATCGGCAGGTAAACGAAATCCCAGAAAATAAGTCACTAAGACACACACTATGCGTCGTCCCAAATTGAATGGATACAGTTCTTGTAATAATTGATGGTAATGATCCACGGTTTGAATATGGTCATTGAGTTCCTTCCAAGGAATCTGTTCAATCACATGTGATAAAAGTCGTGGCATGGATTCCTGTTTTTATACTCTCTTTGTTTCGGAAGCAATACACGTACTTTCTAGTCAGAGATCTTCGTTCTCCAGTGGGGAATCTAAATCTTGCATACTGTAACCTAAACTTCAGAGTTTGTTTAGAAGTTTCCTCTTCCTCTAAGTAGATTCCACGTAAAATATGTTGGTAATCCTTTAACGCGTCTTCCTCAATGCGTTGCACTAAGTGAATCTCGAAGTAACCAAAATGATGAACATTTCATTCATTCCCTGACTCAAAGTGTTGAACAAGGTCTGACCACTGAACCAAATTCTGACGAATCACTTATTTTATACCATTCAGGTACCAGTGGTTAAACATCTGGCGACGTAACGGATGCAGCTGTTCTTTTCGTTTGACTTGTATTTTGACCAGCTCTCGGTAAATGAGTTCTCTGAACTCCACAGGCAAAGCACGAATGTTCTCTTGTAAAGTATCCATGAATAGGTCATACTAAATTCTCTTACTGACACAAGAAATGTACCGTTTACACATACACGGTTTTAATTCATTGTCGAATCTAAATCGTTTAATCACTAATCTACACATTAAAATTCGTTCAGAAGTTTCCTCTTTCACTAAGTTGACATTGCGTAAAAGATGTTGGTAATTCGTTAACTCTTCCTCTGGAATTGGATTCAGTAAGTTTACAATGTAGTAGATAGAATTATCAATACCAAACCAATTCATTTTAAAACCAGGGGGTCGTTGATCAATGTCTGTCCAATGGAACACTTTCAACTCAATCAGTCCTTCTATAGCCTTCAGGTACCAGTGGTTCAAACACCGGTGACGTAACGGATGCAACTGTTCTTTACGTTTCACTTGTATTTTGACCAGCTCTCGGTAAATGTGTTCTCTCAACTCCACAGGCAAAGCACGAATGTTCTCTTGTAAAGTATCCATGAATAGGTCAGTCCGTACAATTCACAATCTTCTCCTAGAGCAAAAGTAATCCACATAGTGAGTAATTTCTGACCACTGCCATTCAGGGTAACATCCAAGAATGTCACTGAACTCTTTTGATGTAAACGGTCTAGAGTAATATAATAGGACGAATGCACCCTTGACCCAGAGAAATCTAACACAGTGGTTGACTTTTTTTCACTTTCCTCTTGTGAATTTCTCGACACAAAAGTTCTACAGTCACCCATTGAGATTTCACTCTGGCAAACCCCTGCCAAACTTCCTTGTAAATCTTCTCTTGCAGTTCTTTAGGTAATGATTCAATATCGTTTTTGAAATGAAGTTTAAATACTGGTCTCGGTGATGTCCAACATTTGACTCCTAACTAATCTGGTTTCTTCAACGACATGGTAAGTTACCTCAATGTCTCGGTCCCACTAAGGGTAAGTAATGACAATTCGGTGACCAAAGAGCATGTTCTAGGTAGGCCGAATCTTGTGGTTCCCAGTGGTGAAGTGACACACCGCAACTGAAGCACTTGACTTTGTCCCCTTCGCTCACGTAGAAAAATCCGGCTCTGGCTAATTCTTCAGGGGTCGGTCCTCCCAGATACTTAGGCCATTTTCCTTTGAACGATTGAAGACGATTTTCAAAGTCGCAGTATTTCGACAAACGCACAGGAAACGAATATTCGTCTTTCACAGGTTCGTTTCGATGAGGGTTGGGTGACATGGACAGGAGTTTGCTCAAGGCTGGATGACATCCGTAGGGGGGTAGACGTGAAGGTGGACATTTACCTTTAAAACGAAACCCAGTAAAGTGTCCAAGAGGACGAGCGGCATCGCTTTCGCATCTCTCAGGTTTGACACGCACAGCATCACTTTCCATGATAGGGGAAGTGAGAACAAAGTTCCCATGATGATTTACGGTATCGCTAAGGTCACAGCGTACAGCATCGTTCCCATCGCAAGGCTCACAATCGCATTCCACTTCAGAAGCCCCAAACTTGAATTGTGCCTTTCTAAACTTGTTTTGTGTTTCTCTTAAAGTATTCATCTTGTTCGCTTGGTCTTGGTAGTCACAATGAACTATCGATCTTGCCTAGGGTTCCTTTTTATATACAGACCCAATACCGACGTGTCCATATGGTAAAGTGAAATGATTGGGAAGTCGCACTCGCTTCTGGTACACGATTTGATAGACTTTTACCAAGGGTCGACTGACGATGTGGTGAGTGGGTAAACGTACTATCTTGTTGGGTTGATAGGTGGTCACTTTAAGGTGTTCATCTTCTCTGGACTGCAATGCTTCTTTCAATACACCAAAGTTCACCACTCGACTGGTACGATAAATCAGAGTCAATCCTTTCACTTTACACTTCGTGTGCACTTCTCCTTGTTTGTCCCGGTATTCGTAACCGTAATTTTTAGGACCACCACTGGCGAAACTTAGAATCTTGTCGTCGGGGTGCTCGTCTGTCCAGGCTCCTAAACGGTCTCCTTCAATGTCAGGGTGCTGTTGACTCGGGTGATCGATGTAAATGCAACTGTCCGTGTCAAAGTACAGGACACGTTCCCCTAACAGTTCTAAAGCTTCGTACAATTTTAAGCGAGCATGAGCTGTCACGTAAGCCGCAATGATGACATTTCCAAAAGGGTCGTCTTGTACAAAGTCCAGATCTTCGTAATTCACTAAAATCAAATTCTCGCGAACGACGTCCACGTGTTTGATGAATATGGTTTTGTCGTGAATCATCTGGAAGTAGCGGGAACGTTCGGTCAAATACTCCGTCTTGGGTAAACACGGTCGTTGTGCCATTTTACCCCATAAGCAATTTAACATCACTTTGGCAAACGATCGCCTGCCTTCGTTTTTCTCGATGAGATCTAAAGTGATGCCTTCTTGTGCCCAGTATTTCTCTTTGAATGTCTTTTGGTCTTCGGGAGTGTGACACCAGGAAGGATAGCCACTAGCTTCTTGCTTCAGTTTCAAAAAGGCATCCACGTAGTCTGCGAAAATGCCTTTCTGCGTGGGGTCACCCTTGTGGTATTGTTGTGTCTTGGGAAAGTGGCAAATTTCGTACACTTCTAACAGTTGGTATCCCATGTCCAGAGCTTTGAACAATTCTACGCTGACCCACGTCCCCGTCAAGGCGCGTTCTTCCTGGGTGTGCTGGCAAGGTCGATCTTGGTTGCACGTTTCGGCACAAGTACGGCACAAGGGAAACATCAGTTTGCCTTGACAATGGTGAGGTAAGACGGGATGGTATAAGTTCGTGGGAGGCAAAACTTTGCACTTGATAAAGCCTTCATATTGTCGAATGTTTTTCAGGTCGATGTGTTCGGTGAACAATTGTGGGTGCCCTGCAGGAAAGCGACAATATTTGCACACGTATTGATACAGCGAACACACGTCCAAGTATTTGATTTCTTCTCTTTCTCTTCGTCGGCTTGTTACAGCAAACAGGTGGCATTGGTCCTTCCTCCATACAAACTATCCCTTGGGTTCAGGGGGTCCATCAGCTTGTAACTTTCCACGAGGCGTTTAAATTCGGGATCGGTTTTCAAACGGTGATCGTATTCGTGTTCCCACATTTCCACCACTTGGTATCCTTGCTGTTCTAACTTTAGGCGTCGCTGACAAGTGTCCTGGTACAAGTCTTCCATGGTTCGTTGCAAAAACTGATTTTTAGTCCCACGGTCAGGGTAACAGACGGGACATCCGTGAAATAAGCAACCGTTAAACTCGTACACGATCTTGGGGTTTTCTAAGTCCCAGCCATCAACCGAATGTGTTCCGATGGTCTTTTCGCCTCCTCCGTTACGGGCATGCTGAATCCATTTGTCTTCCTTGTCGCACAAGTAATGTAACCAGCGTAGGGCTTTGACCGAGTATTGACGTTTGACATAGTTGTTCGTTTGAGGACTGATGACAGCCATGGTGTTTTCAGGCATGAATCGTTGTCGGTACACTAAGGAACACGCTTTGGCAATGATGCAAGCTTCCTTCAAAGGATCGACCCCTCCGTGTTCCATGAACAGTTCTCGAAATTTTCCACAGCAACGTCGTAAAATGTCCACGTCGGAACGACAATACTTTAACATTTCTTCATGAAAGTCGAAAGGGGTCGGAGGCATGAGCCTGGAACCAAGCGTAGAAATCTTCTCGTTGTTCGGTACGCATGTTGTCGGGGTCGTAATAGTGAGCCTCAGGCAAATCGGGTAGAACGGCATGTTGATTGGCTTCCGTATTGAAAAAGTGTGGAAAATACCCTTTAGCCATTTCTCTCATTCCAAACGTTTTAGGCATTCGGCTCAAAGGCATGGCCAAGTAACTCATCGAATCTTTAAACTGTACTTGTCCCACTTGCATGAAAATGATTTTGGCTCCGTTCAAAGTGACTTTAGGACGCTCGGTGCCTTGTTCCGTATAGTATCTGAGAAGAAACTGTCCATCGTATCCGGAGAAATTGTGAGCCATCACCGTGGCATGACGATGACAATCTCCGTAACGTTCGATGTCCTCTTGGCTCCACGTCTTGTCGATGGGGTCTAAGACTCATCGGGCGAAATCGGTGTGCGTGTTCGGTCCCCGAACGATTTTTTCACGCCCTCCAGGAATCTTACTGCAGTGAGGGCAGTGACTGAAGATAGGTTCTTGAATGCACTTCTCGCACGCTCGATGAGCCACGCAGAAATTAGGAATGTGAATGCCGGTCTCTTGCATGCATTCGAAATCGAAAAAGATGAAATTGCCTTTCTTCTTGTGTCCTACCTCTTTCTCTTATTGGAGTTGGTAATTTTGCATGTTGCATTGGTTTTCCAAGTCCACGATGTGGTGACAAATGTGACATTTTTTCTTTCCTCGACATACGTGTGCCTTGACACTGTTGGTACGTATGCCTTGTCCACACGTAGGGCACAATCTCAGCAATTGACAAGCACATTTCTGCTGTGAACCTTGCGTCTTCAAATGTTGTTGGTAACAGGCAGGACTGACAAACGTGCGCAGACAAGCAGAACAATGCACTGGTTCTTGCCCTTCGTTCAGACAGGGTGGAGAGGCCAAACATCCTGAGCATTTCGATCCACAATGCTTGTGTTGTTCTCGATTGTTATAGCCATAGTCACATTTCTCATAGTAATATCTGTATCCCGGGAATCCGGTGATACTGGTAATGGTATCCAACTGTTCATCGTGATGATAGACATGAATGTATTTTCCATCCTTAAAGTCTTTCACTCGAAACAACAGAGGCCCACGCATTTCTTGAGGGTGCACTTTCAAGGTGTAGCGTGGAGCTAGGACATCTTGCAATGTTTGCATTTCAGGAATGCACAGGGTGTGTCTGTGGACAGGCCGGCTTGTTGTAACAGGAGTTCTGCTTCACTTCGTTGTTTGGCTCGGTCCGATTTTTTAATAGTTTTCCAGGCTCTTTTCCATTCTGCCGTGTCGTTCTTGTTAGCATAGGTTCGTTCCACCACGATAGCCCTGGCTAAACACATCTGGTCTTGAGGGTTGTTAATTCGGACGAGACTCTTTTTGGTGCTGCGAAGGTCGTTCACCAATAAGACCTTTTTGCGGCCAGTCCCTTGAGGAGGAGAGACGTGGGTCATGTCTAGTGTGGCTTTTCCATCGGTGATGTCAAACTGGTCTTTGGATTGTTGCACGTGTTGAATCTTGTCCATGACTTTGGAAGCGGTCAATTCTGCAGGGCTGCTAAACTCGATCCAAACAGGGGATTTCAAGCCGTCGTGTTCTATGGAAAGTCTCAAGCGACCGTCTTCTTTGGGTTGACATTGTCGCTTGAGTGTGTTGAGCAAAGAATCCCACATCTCGGTGATAAACCCTTCTGCTTTCTCCAAGGGTACGTCAGACTTGAAATCTTTAAACTTCACTGTGTAGGTGTAAGCCGTGGTTCTAAATTTTCTAGAGGGACGCTTTTCCGTCTCTTGAATGGAATAATACTTTTCAGGGTTGACTAAGGGTGGTGAACTTTGCTTAGAGGGTTTGGATTCTGGTTCATTCAGGTCCTCTTCAAAATCACTGGCATGAATTTGTGCCAAGACTTCAGCCCTGGTACGAGGCGATAGATCACGTTTCTGCCTCTTACTTTCTTCTTCTTTCTTCTCAAATGAATTGGATCGTTTCATCTTGATAGCAATACGTCAAATGACTAAAGTTTAAACACCATGGACTAATTTATAGTCATGGCAGACCAGCGTATATAAAAGGGTGTGTGTCTTGTCCTTTCACTATTCATTTCACTCTCAAACCGAGCGCAACGATGGAAGAGACTACACAAATCGAACGTTTCATCAGAGCTTTGCGAGGGGTCATTAGAAAATTCTCTTCAGACCTGTCGACGGACTACTTTCCTTCCTTGCGAGATAAAAGTCAAGATACTTGCTATATCTGTCAGAAGAAAGGGCATTGGTCTTCAGAGTGTCCAGACCGTCAAAAAACGAAAAAAGGGGTTAGAAAAGACAGAAGTCAAGATACCTGTTATTATTGTCAAGAAAAAGGACATTGGTCTCCAGATTGCCCAAAAAAGAAACAAGAGGAGTCAGAAGAAGAGAGGGATTCCTCAGAGGAAGAAGAAGAGGAGGAAGAAAGCAGACAGGTGAAGAAAAAGAAACAGGAGAAGAAAAGAAGGGAAGAAAGTGAGGAGGAAGAGGAGGAAATGACTGTGACGGTGAAGAAATTCAAAAAACAGAGAGACTAAACAATGAGAGAGAAGAAGTCTATGAACTTTTTAAAGTGCTCTGTTGTGAATTGTGAATTGGATTGTAAATATTTATAAAAGAATAAATTAGGTATAAAAAGGTAAGTGTCTTTGGGTTTTGATTTTAAAATAAGAACTTACACTCACACATTCATACACACGTACTATAGGGGTAAAATGGTTTTTTTTTTTTTGAGTTTGAATGGATGTTGGCAATTGAAAGTCTGTCTCTTTTCGAGAGACGTGGGTGGCCCTGAAAAGGGCCTTTTTTGGTGTAGGGGTGAGTTTAAGCAATCAACTTTAACTGTCTTAAGCCTTTGCCACGGCCAAGGCCTACTTCTGGATGATGATGATGATGATTTGGTTGAAATCACTAAGGGTGGCACGGTAGGCTTAGTCACAGGGTTGGAGTGTTTAGCTCGGGAAGGTCGTATTCTTTTCGGTCGTAATAAAGAAGTCTGATACATTTGTTTCAGACTTCTTAACTCCGCTAAAATGTCAAACAGTACCGTGACCGTTTGATTTTCACACCCTTGTTTCTTTGCTGCTGCTTCTTCTTCTTCTTGTTTTTTTCTTACCTCTTCTTCTTGCTGTTGTTGCTGTAGAAGAAAAACTTGTTCCGCTTCCTTTTGCTGTTGTATAAATTTCTCCAATTCTTCTTTCTGTCTCTGTCTAAAATTCTCCACGTGTGGTAATGAAGGAGAAGGTACCGGAACAAATTCTTGCGAGGTAAGAAAATCCACAAAATCCCAATTCACCTCTTCTGAAAGTAAATCCGGGTTCCCTTGGGTGGTCTCCACTGCTGGTGCACCCCAATTTATCGTTTTCTGAGTTTCCGTCATGTTGAATAACTGTCGCATGAATTGACTGCGCACAGGCGCTAGCAATCTATATAGACCACGTGACGTCACAGACTGCTCTCTTCGGATTGGATGAGGGCTGACTGAATTTTGTAACGCGTGTTTGGATTGGTCAACAAACTCAAAATCCGTTTCAATCCTTTCTCTCCCTATAAATAAGTGCAGTTCACTGCATTCCTTCACTTGTTCTCGGAGCCTCAACATGTGGACCAATGTGCAATCTTCTACGCTTGTGTCAACGATGATGTTCAGGACGGACATACCGATGTATGTCCGATCCGAGTGGACAGTTGTCCATAGGACCGCCACAAGCCTATGGATACGTAGGATTTACGTGGAGAGGCAAGGATGCCTCAAAAGAGTTTTAGTCTATGGACCTACCATTTGACGAAGCCTAAGACGAAGAAGATGTTGCAGATGCCCTTTATGTTAAGGGCATATTAACATAAACCCAAAGGCCCTTTTCAGGGCCACCCACATCTCTCGAAAAGAGATAGACTTTCAATTGCCTACCCCTTTTTCTATTTTTTTATTTAAAAAAAAAATCCCATGTTAAATTCCCCTTGTCCCTAGAATTTCTTTTTTTCTCCCATGTTAAATTTCCCTTGTCGCTCAACAGACCCAAAATATATTCCCATGTTAATTTCCCATTGTCGCTAAAGTGGCCCAGGGGTTTACGTAATGTTAAATTTCCCATTGTCGCCAAAGTGGCCCAGGGTGATTTTTAATGCTAATTCCCATCGTCGCTAAAGTGGCCCCATTCACTACTATCATTATACCGTTGAATTAATCTCTAACAAGTTCTGAAATATTTTTATTCATATGAGGAACACCAATAATTTTATCTTTTTGTGTTTACTGTGTCCGAAAACTGAATATCTTCTTTGATATGATTATAAAGGTTAAATATTTCAAAACAAATGCACGAAAAATCTGCAGTACTCATTTAAAGTTTCGTTTTATCACCATGATTGTTCTTTGGTTTGTGGCAATAGAAGTTGTACATAAGCATATTGCTTCTAGTATGCGCAAGCCTCCATACATTGACTTATTTTAAGTTCATTTTCTTGATCTTTAAACCAGCTAATTAACTTTATCCATTACACTGCTCCGTGCACATCCCACAACATTATGAAGTTTAAAATATTCCTTTTCGGTGGAGCATATTTTGACTCTTGTTCGTTTTCATACATTTTTAATTTGTTTTCCGAATATATACATACATACATACATACATACATACATACATACATATATATATATATATATATATATATATATATATATATATATATATATATATATATATATATATATATATATATATATATATATATATATATATATATATATATATATATATATTCTTTTTCTTCTAAAATATATATTAAGATTCGTGTATGGTTTGGTTTCAACAATGGTTATAGGTCTAATATAACTGCTCATTGTATTTTGTTTTAGATTGATTCTCATCTTGACATATAACTTCAAAGTTCGTTTGAGAATAAAATATCTTTATGTGTTTTTTAAGCGTTCATAATAAATTAACAGACCTCAACGGAGCCGTCGACCCCTTTCAATCGTTTCAGCTCCATCGTTTCAGCATGTCCCTTACAGAAGTCACTCGAGATGTACAAGACCCTTTCAACCTAATTGTGCGCAGAGAAACTACTTCAGATCTTACTTAATACTGAAGCCACAGGACAATAAGGTACGAACAGCAGCCACGGTGTTTAGTACGATGACTATACATGAGGATTTGCTTGGTGGAGGTTTGATTTCACACCACATCAAGGCAGCGACAAAGAACATTTACACTCTATGAAATCGCGACAAACCTCATGTGGAAATATAGTTTGCAGTAGCTCTGGCCAACGTCATCATGGATGCCAAATTTGACAATACTCCGGAAATCAACATTTTGAGAAATAGGTTGATGATAATGATGACGTTTTAAAAGAAGAAGAAAATAAAAATACAGTCATCACGTCAACATGGACAGAGCAAGATTAACATTTAGTATTTTGTTTTCCTCGGGACTTGGTTTTAAGGATTATTAAGTCGAACCACAGAACATTACTATACGGCTGTCGAATCGATCGTCCTCGTCAGAAATAATACGACAAATGTATGCTGATGTAAGGTGCTCAAGAAGAAAAATTGGAAAAGTGTATAGAAGAGACTTTAACTCTCATCTCAGAAGAGAACACTTTTAGTAAGCGGTATAAAAAAATTGCATATCCATTTCTTACCCCAGCTGACTTCTCTGGAGAGCAACACGATTGAATCTCTCTTGCAAAAGAGCGCGGAGGTTATTCCTTGTTCATCGACTTACTTGACAGAAATTTTGCTAGAAAAAGTCAGGTGTGAATTGGTGACTTATCTTTGCCTTCTTACAGACAGTTCGTGCTCATCGCAAACCCAAAGTCATTCAACCCTATCTCATCATGTCACAAATATAGTCCATGCAGCGAAATCAGTCCACTACACTACTAAGATCATGGAAAGTCCCAGCTGAAAAGAGTTCTTCGAGATTACTAACAAGCTATTGTCAATAAACAAATCTACACCACTTTCAACTACCTTCTCTCCAGTCGACCTTCCGGACATGTTTGCAAATTTCTTCCGTGTCAAAGCACAAACCATTAGAGATAAGCTTGACACCACAATTTCAATTGACTCGTCGTCACCATACAGTTGAGATACAGAATTTGAGCGGCAACCATTAGCAGCATTTGTACCTGTCTCTATGGATTTCGTACGTACAATCCTGATGAAGAGTGCACCAAAGTCAAATGAACTTGATCCAATTCCATCATTACTGCTACTTGAGTGCTTAGATACAGTATTGCCTTCACTAACTGATGCTATTAATACCTCTCTCACATCTGGGGAATTCCCATCATTTTTCAAAACTGCCATTGTAAAGCCTCTGCTGAAGAAACCAACACTAGACCATAACGATTTATAGAACTACCGCCCAGTTTCTAATCTCCCATTCATATAAAAAATCTTAGAAAAGGTTGTTCTATCCCAGCTTGTATATCATCTAAATTCAAAGTTTTTTTTAGCAATGTACAATCTGCATATCGCCCTTGCCACATTACTGAAACTACTCTTCTAAAAGTAGTTAATGACATTCTCTCTGCGTTGGATAGCGGAAAGATTACAGTCCTCACCCTCCTTGATTTGTCTGCAGCATTTGAGACAATAGACCATGATATATTACTTCACCGTCTCCAGCATGTATTTGGCATTCACGATACAGCCTTAATATGGCTCAAGTCCTACTTGGTCAAAAGGACACAAATTGTATCTGCAAATGGAATATACTCCAGCCCAGTTGATCTATGTTGTGGTGTTTCACAGGGGTCTGTTCTTGGACCTGTTCTCTTCATTCTGTACACTCGGTCGCTCTCAAGTGTCATAGATCATCGTCCAGTGTCTCACCAATTGTACGCTGATGACACCCAAATATACAAATCTAGCCACCCAACTGAAGTTGATGCTACCATCTATGGTGTAGAGAGGTGCATTTCTGATGTGAAATCATGGATGACATGTAACAAGCCGTAGATGAATGATGATAAAACTAAGGCCATTCTGATCACAACACAAGACTTTCTCATTCACATCCTTTATCTCAAACAATAAATATCAGCAGCACCAACATTAAATTCACACAATCAGTACGAAACCTAGGTGTTACTCTGGACAGTACTCTCACATTGCACCAACATGTCATGAACATATGCAAGGCTGCATATCTTGAGCTGAGACGCATCAGCTCAATTCGCAAATATCTTTCAGTTGATGCCACTAAAACACTTGTGTGTTCATTAGTACTTTCAAGACTGGACTATTGTAACTCAATTATGTCTGGTTCGTCTCAGTATCTACTCCAGAAACTTCAAAACGTTCAAAACACAGTTGCTCGAATCATACTTTCAGTACCACGATTAGAGCACACCTCCCCGCAGCTATGTACCCTACACTGGCTATCCATTCGATCCAACCACAAAATTTGTTCTCTGTGCTACGTTTCACTGACTGACTCTAGTCCAACATACCTATCCGACCTCACCTATGTGTACACACCAGCAAGATACTTGCGCTCCTCTTCTGACAATCGTATACTCATTGTTCCCACTGTGAAAACAAAGTCATATGGACAGCGTTCTTTTGCATACCAGGGCCCGGCAACGTGGAATGAGTTGCCCACTGAACTTAGACACAAGGACACAGTGATCCCATGCAGGAGTGCTCTCAAAACTCACTTATTCCGACTGCAAGAACAGACGTAGAGACCTAGTAATGTTTCCTACCTTAGAATTCTCAGCATGTTTTTTTTTTATGTTGTCTAATTTATGGTGTTTGTTTTT
Source organism: Sinohyriopsis cumingii (assembly GCA_028554795.2). NCBI lineage: Eukaryota > Metazoa > Mollusca > Bivalvia > Unionida > Unionidae > Sinohyriopsis > Sinohyriopsis cumingii. The sequence continues at coordinate 166,634,760 of CM068824.1, read as the reverse complement.
GTAATCATATCATTATATATTTTTTTTTATGTTATAGGTGTTGTTTAATGTTAATCGCTTAGAGCTTCTAAAGATTAGGCGCTATACAAAGTCATTATTATTATTATTATTATTATTATTATTATCAACACAGACGATAGTCAACGATCAGGAAACCATGGATAGACCTCAACTTTACTAACGATCATTTTCTGGAATATTTTGGAATGGATCCTCTGGAAGACATTATAAATGACTTTATAAAAAGAAATGCTGTACTGACTAAATTCAGTAATGCGAGATTACAAGATCAGATTTATGTGGTGTATGGACAATATTGTCTGTATTTTCTTCATCAACGCAGTCGTGGAGTTCCTTTAGAACATTTATTGACTTGTTTTGATCATGAGTATTCTATAAAATAGAAATATGATTTGGTGAACAATATAGTTATCTCTTGTATCCCCCCCCTCCCCGAAACGAAACATGCATCAATAGAGAAGTGTTAGTGCCTTACATCACTGGAAATCAAGTTTGACTTCACGGTGCTTTAACGTCGTAAATATGTTCATGATTAGTATTGTCTGAGTGAGGGAAGCTTCTTCCTATTAAACATGCTGATTTAAAAAAAAAAAAAAGAAATGCTGTTTTGCTTTTTCTTGCTTTAAAGCAATACTGTATTGCCATGCTCTTTTATATTCTCACTATCGATCTTGGTAATGTTTTCTTTGATGCCTTCATACCGAATCTGATCGATGTTTTCTATCACATCCTTGCTTTTCTCATATCAAGCAGTGCGTTCGAAAGAATTGCCATCAACAAAGTGGGTGCTGGATAATATGGTATGTTTGACACTATGTTCTTTTACGATTTCACCCTCGTCTTTTACAACATACCCATTTCGATATTCAAAACGTGGTTGCTGAATAGTATATATTTAAAGTTGTTGGTGTTGGATTGTACACAAAAAGTGGGTGCTAGGTAGTAGGTACTATGGTGTATGTCGGAGAGTACTAAAGAGTGAGTGTTGCATGCTATACTTGTGTGATTTTGCATCGTACCGTTTTCGTTTGGTTATAGGTGAGGGTTTAAACTTAACAGAAGGCATTTGGGATACTGTTATGGGGTTTTGGACAGAAAAGGAAATGTGTTTGTTGGATAGTAATCAAACCATTGACGATGGCAAGTGCTTAAAACATTGTGTTGAAATGTTGGCTGTATTTTTGGATATTAATAAAAATGATGGGTGTTGGGTAGCATGTGTATGTTATTGTCTCCCTTTCTTTCACATCATACTTTTTTCGTCTGATAGTAGGTGGTAGTGGTGGTGGGGTTTCATGTACTACACAAGACGTTTTGGATTGTGTGCATGGAATGCTGGAGAATAACCAGAAAGCTGGTGTTGGCAACGTTTTTTGAATGGTATAGGTGGTGACTGGTATAGTACGTTTGTGTGATTTAATTTCCTAATCGTTTGATAGGTGTGGAGTTTTAGACACTAGACAAAGCTTGTTGGATAGTGTGTATGGGGTGTTATGTAGTAAGCAACTAATGGGCGTTGGACGGTAACCCCAAAAGTGGGTGTTGGATAGTATTAAAAAAGTGCGTATTGGTTACTTAGGCGTGTGTTGGCTAATATTAAAAAGTTAATATTAGATGGTATCTTTGTGTGGTTTCACTTCCTTCTTTTGAATAATACATTTTCATTTGACAGTAGTTATGTTTTTTGACGCTAGAACAGAAATTTGGATAGTGTGTATGACGGCTTGGATTGCAGCATAAAAAGTGGGTGTTGGAAAGTAATAAGAAAACGGCTGTTAGATAGTATAGGTGGTGTGTTCGATAGTAATCAAAAAGCAGATGCTGAATGTATACGTGTCATGTCTTTGAATAGTGATCAAGAAGTGGGTTATGGAGAGTATATGTGGTGTGCTGGGTAGTCTCGAACAATTTGAACATTACATCTCCCTTACGTTCCGTATATTTTTCAACATGAAAATGGTACATAACTAAAACAAGTTAACGTACGATTTCCCCTTTACTCCAAAGTGGCATTCGTTGAAGTCAACTCTATCTGTGTAACCTTGTGTTCCCAGCTGAGCTCCGGCACGTCTAACAAGGTTACCATATATTTTACATTCAGACAACAATTTCCCTATCTGAAAATAATGATGAGATTTGTATATAAATTTGACCAATCACTAAATTGACGGACTCTGGTATGTTTTTTTTTTAATTAAAAAATAAATATAACGAATAATCACAACCCGATTGTACCATCAACACAGCTCAGTTTAGTTGATCTTGCCACCATTTGATGTCCGACTGTGATTTGTATACATTCACTGAACTTTAAACCGAAGTTTTCAACATATTGTCAATGGTTTGTATGCAAAAATGAGTCTCGATAGCACATTTTTAGCTTATTAAATTCATTAGATACGTTGAGTTTGTTAAGGTGAGCTATTGAGTATTATGTAAGGAGTCGTACTCTTTTTTTTTTCAGTCTGGAATACATTTATAGACCATAGACAGGGCCGTAGAGAGCGATCACGGGCCCTGGGGTAAGAAACACCAGGGGCTCTCCTAGTTCTTGTTAAAAAAATATTCTTTTATAAAATTCAAAAGTGTTGATCGGCCCGGTTGCCTCCACCCCCGTAGTCCCTGACCATAAAGTTTTAGCGTATGTTGAACATTGTTCACACGTCTCTCTCTCTATCTCTCTCTCTCTCTCTCTCTCTCTCTCTCTCTCTCTCTCTCTCTATATATATATATATATATGGAATGGCTTTTTGTGCCTAATTACACTGAATCATATTTACTATATTTCAATATGCACATATATAAATCACACAATAAATAATGGCCTGAACTGAGAAAACGAAGAGTAGAAAATAAACTTGAACATATTAAACTGAAAAAGTCGATTGTCAACTCAGGAAACTAACAACACATTATGTTATGTAGTTCCCTTATTTGACATGGACCAAAAGTAGATTCACGGTGCTCTTTCCTAGTGAACATGGCTTTGATCAAGCGCGTAGATGAGTCTGATAGTATGGATGAAAATTTAATGGAAATGTTTTCGTTCTCTCACCGAGGAGTGTATTTGACTTGTTCCATATTAATATATTAGGTTTCAAGGATTGAGTATTGAAGAAAAGGATATGCATACCAATCTATAAAATGGAAACTATCTATTACTTCAAAGTCATGCTGACAGTAACACATTGAAGCTGATGAAATGGACGAGCGCGAAGAAAAGCTGGGGTTCAAGCCCCAAAAGGAGATTGTGTATAACACACTCTTACCATATGCAGACCAAATAGATGACGAGTCCATTAAGGTGCTGAAAGAAATAAAAGGCAATCTTGGTCGTGCAATCCAACTTCGTGATATCAAGGTTGGAGTTGGACACTGGGTTGGACAGCTGTCGAGGTATGAGTTGGCATAAAACGTGACAAATAAAGTATCAGCTTTTGCAACTAAACAAAGCTATTTTGTAATGATGGTATATACAAGACTGATTCAAATTAAGCCAAAACTACTTTACTCTAACTGAAATGAGTGGGCGTGAGTAATTCCAAAAGTTCGATTTTATAATTTTTCAGAAACACATTGTCCCACATTATTTCATGAAAATGAAGAGTCTAAAACGATCGATTGCGGTGCAAAACATGATTATAGCGTGAGCTTCGATTAGGACAAATAATTAAATCTATAGTAAGTCACATTTGTCAACAGTCGTCTGAGAAATAGACATATCCACATTCGTTTTCATGTACTCTAACACAAATTTTTGACCTTCATTAAAACTGATTCGTGTATTTATAAATTTATTTCTACAGAACGTATCCATGTTTATGTTAAACTAAACTCGGTAATGAAAATTATAAAAGAAATTTGTCATGTCACCATAGGGGGAGATAACTCAATGACCCTGCTGTATTGCTGATGATGCATGACATTTAATATTAGCAACATACTGAAAAGCCTTCCTAGAAGATAAAATTCAGTCATACATTTTTTACAATACCACTGACACTCTTTCTCACACAAACACTTGCACATACCATTTCTACACACCCTTGTTTTAAAATTAATATCATATCTGGTATATTCCCAGACTGTGTTATTTTTTTTAGACAAAGAAAGTATGTTTCTCTAATTCCAATTCCGAAGGGGTCAGGGGTCAGTGCATATGATTCCAAATTGAGAATAAACTATCTTTTCATGTAAGCATATAGACTGGAAATTAAAAATTTAAATAAAAGAAAACTTGTAAAAAAATTTAAAACATTTCGTACACATACAAAGAAGAAATTATTGTTAGACTCAACATTGTAAAATATCGCATACACATGTCCAAACATATAACCACACTGGCAATAATAAAAATACACATCAAGCTTCTGTCATTAAAATCCACTGGATGGCAAAATATATGCTTAATAGATGCAGTATTTGCCGCTCTAAATAGTTGAATTGATGGTAATGCAAGTGTCATTAGTGTCCATCTTTGCAGTTATTTGAGACTTGATTGTACTGTTGTTCAAACTCATCTGTTGGATTCCTTGAGTGAATCCTGGTCAGAACTGACTTGTTCTTGTCAGCATAATGTTAGTATTTTTAGAACTGTATCTGATGTGGTTTGACTATGTGAGATGTTTGTCTTTATATACCAATGAATATGCATCACATTTAGGACTGACCATTTTATTGGAAGAAGTAGCATGATATTTTCAAGTTTAATGGTGACTTTACAGGAAATACAGCAGTAATAAATGCCTCTGTCCAGTTCTGATATTAATGCCTTAATCAACACAAATTAACTGTGCAGACATCATGGTCTGATTATTAATTTCTTTCTGTCAAGTTATTTTATGTCTAGAATCATTTTGATATGCATGTGTCAATTAATAGTATTTTAACAAGGTTACAATAATGGATAATAATAAATAAACTAATCTGATTGTTCAATTCAGCTTGTGAATGCAGGTGGTGTTTCAATTTTGACAGACATCATACAGTACAGAATGACTTATGTCAGTATGTTGTTTTGCAGTATGTGCAAAGAAAAGCCTCACCTTTGTATTAGTGTTTCACAAGTAAAACTGCATCAGCCCAGAGTTATGACATTTTTGTTGTTGCTGAGCTTTGCTTGCTTTGTTTATAGCATATTGCTTCCTGAAATGAATCACACTTGTACACTATTCTGACAACTGAAATAATTATCTTTTGTGATTTATATATTGAGTAAAATCTGACTACAAAGAAATGTTGCTGTTGTTCACAAACTTGTGAATAATATTTAACATAGTTGACTTAAACATTCTCATTGGATGCAATGCAATTTCTACATTTATCTAGCACCTCCTTGATTACCTATAACATAAAAAAAACTGAGTTGTTCCACTTCGTGAATTTCACTGATGTAAATTAGCATGATGTGCATCCCCACAGCAGTCTTAAAAGGGCTTAACATATCACCTTAGCTATTCTTAGCTAATTATACATGACATGTTTGTACCTGACCTCCTTGCCCATTAATTGTTGTAAAACTTGCCCCAATGATAGATTTATTTGAGCTCTAAGCAGAACCTTTTACCTTTTATATTCTACTTGTTGCACTCATATAATGCATTTTCTTTTCTCTAGAAAATTAGTGAAATGATCAGTTACCCGGGTACCCAGTCAAAGGGAAATTGTATTTAATATGTGCAAATCTGACCCTGCTTTGTTGCTAGTTGATGCTGGCATTAATATAAAGCAAAAGTAAATTTTTTCTTTGGTTGAAGTGTACATGTATCTTGCTAATCAGATCCATCTGAAAGGGGTGACTTGTTGTCTAGGGGGTCAGGGTTGCACTTTTGAAAAGAAATAAGCCCAACTGGATGGATGGATGGATGGAAAACAGAATTGTGTAAAATATACTTGTATTACTGAGTGGAATATGTCCCAGTTAAAGTGACAGCTTACAATTTGTTCTAATTAGATCCATTAAAATCCATAATTCTTGACATTTTAAATCCAGTTATATAATAAATCCATAAATTTAATTATAAGTCGTATAGTGATATAAAAATAGTTCAGAATGATCCGATTTACAACATCCTATAATATCAACTTGAAAACAAAGCATTGGCAGAAAACTTGTATCTGGTACACCACTCCCTCCCTTGCTAACTCACGCCCCGATAACTCATGAACCTGCTTATACCGCGGGGTCAGTCGTGGATCCCATTTTTAAATCGGAAAATACCCCAAAACTGATCCCTATTTGTTGAACTTGAAGAAAATAGCTATCAAAATTGGTAACGAAAACAATGATATATCGCTCCTTTTATCATCAAAAACAGTAGATATGATCTGGAAATTTTAATCAACATTATGAAATATCAACTTTAAAAAGAAGCCATAAAATTTTTTGCATTTTCTTTCCAAACGACATTCTTAGTACACTGCAATTAAAGATATTCAAGGAAATTTCAATCAATGAAAATGTCACACCTAGTGGAGGCAGTACTTTAATAAATAAATACCAATTAAATGGCCCCTCTTCAACCACCTGCTGAGCGTGAAAATGTGTTGATCTATTGATGATTTTAGCTGTGCTGATATTTACAATGACAGAATTAATGGCTGAAATGCTCCAGATGTACATGTTGTTTTTATAAGTGTACATCAAAAGAACATGATGCAATAGCTGGGCCGCAAGTTCAAAGATTTCAGCTAGCTGGTGAATGGTCAGAAAATCTGCTGATATTTACAGTGACCCAATGCAGAGGCAGAAAGACCCAGAAACATACTTGTAGTCATTATAAGAGCGCATCAAATCAAGAAATTTAGCTTTCATTATTGTGTTTGTTTCCTAGTTTAACAAATTAAGTAGTACATGTGACTTCGAAATCAAGACACATTAAGACTTAGACAAAATGGTGTTTGCAAAATTTGGACAAATATTTTGGGATTAAACAGCAAATTGACCAAGATTGTAATGAGATTCGGAAGAATGCTTTAGTTACTAGAACTGATAGTTCGGATGGAACCCAAGTATAAGAAAGTGTGTGATGCCTGGCTTTATGTTTGGAATAAGGTCTTTCCTTGAATTGACAAAATTCAGTCTCACTCTGATGGACAGACAAGAGCTATATGTCAGTGGTGTAAAGAATTTGGAAAATTGAACTCAATCAGATCCACTGGCTCTTTTCATCTGGACATTTAGCCTTTGCCCTCAGTATGCTTTTCTATGCTATTTTCATAGACCTCAGAGATCCCTGGTCATAGTCTGAACAATTCCATTAGCGACATGTTAGGAACATTTCTCCTAAACAACTGTTTAAATGATCAGAATGGTATTTTCAATACTGCATCTCTCACATTTGTTGTGGACATTGTGAAAATCATGTTCATTCGTTTGCTTGTTTTAAAATTTCATTTGTTACTCAGTAAACTTGTCCACATGAATTTATTATGTTTGCTCTCAAATACACGAAATAGCTGTTTTAGTTCATTCACAAACAAATCTAATAAACTGAAACCTCAAGTCTACTACATGCGTGTCCATGGTTTGCTTACAAAGTAGTTTGTTTAGGCACATGTGTCATGCACATGCGTGCAATATTGTAAAATACTGGATGATTCTAACAATGTAAATGGAGAAAAAAAGGAGTATATAATAAATTCACACAGAGGTCTCAGTAGGATTTTAAAACTAGGGATCCAGACTCCTATTTTGGTAAAAATAAAAAAAATAAGAGTCCCACCAGTAAAAGCTGCAGTCCAAAAGCCTACTGGGGATACCAGAAGTGGCTAAATGTCCAGATGAAAAGAGCCAGTGTATTTTGTGTGGAATTGAAACAACTAATAAATCCAGTGGAATTGAGTAGAATTGACCCCAAAAAACGGCCACAATCTATTCATTCCAGACTAACTGGAAAAGATAATTGCAATGCACATTCATTCACAATATGACTCTAAATTTCAAATTTAATTAGACAAAAAGTTGCAGTTCTTTTTTAAAGTGATGTCAGGTGTGCGACTTAGTTCAAATTTTGATGGGCACAGTTATGTGCGCATTAATATTGTTGTTGTGTACTGATGAATCTGCACTTGTGTATTTATTTTGAAATTCAGCATAAATTCATTTACTTTGTTTCTTGTAGTGTATTTTTGCTTATGTAATTAAGCCTTAGGTTGAATAAGAAAATGAGTATATAATAAAACGGTTACTGCATTTGAATGGGAAAATATGAACTCGTTTTGTTGGATAGATATACTGCACTCGCAAGGTCGTGCATTATCCATCCGAAAAAAACGTCATTCATATTTTCCCATACAAATGCTGTAACCTATAAGTCCACTGTTTGGCTATCCTAAGTGGTTAGATCATCTGCCTTGGATGCTTGAGGTCACAGCTTTGAACCCTGGCCGAGACTTATCAAAGACTTATGAAATTGGTAATAGCAGCTGCTTTGCTTGGCATACAGCATTAAGTGATCAGTGTTACTTTTTAGCCTGGTGTGAGGATAAGGTAACTGGATACCCCAGTACTAGACATTTTTGACAATGATATATTCCATCATATTCCGTTTGGCATACCTTCAGCCACACAACCTTTGGCAGGATGTTAATGTATTGTCAATGTTTTGATACATATCACAGGAATCTACTTCTGCCTGTGATACTGTTATACATACATTCTGGTAAAAAAGTTATTGCAAAGCAACGTCAGTTTCAAATAGAAGGTGCAAGTTTATAGAAAAATGACATAAATATATTTAAGTTTGCATTCCAAAAGCTTTACTTATATTTATCATAATTTTTGTTTTGGGATAAAAAAAATTCTCAGAGGCTAACAGAATCCATTGGAGAAAAATCATTATGGAATTGTGATGAAATTGTTTTCTTCTAAGCAACAAATATTAGATTTAGGTTATAACCTGATTTTTAAAAAATCAGTTGGTGGTGTGGATATGCAGAACAGCAATCATCAACTACTGTTTTGTTACCTCTGAACTGTCTTGCATCCTTCATAATTTGTTTAGAAATGCAAATACATGTAATCAGAGGTGAAAAACACAAAGTTACAGAAAAAGGTTTTATTTTTTATTTGTCATCATTCTTACCATTATCTATAAATTACAAAAGTAATATAGTTTAAAAAAATATTCAATATCAAGATTCTCTTACGGATATTTAAACATTTACTATTAAAGATAAATTGCTTATTTGCAATTAGATACAAAATCCTAATTCTTTGATACAAGTAAGAAAATATATAGAGGAATCACATTTTAATTATGAAATTCATTGTAAAAGTATGTTTATTCATAAATATGCAGAAATTATAATGACAAAGAACCTCATCCGAAAGTATATAACGACAGCTTCACGTGAAACTTTATAACTGTACTGTATTCTAAACAGTGTTACTGATGCACTTATCCATTGTGTCTTGTTGCTATCACAAGGTAAGAATGGTAGCTGAGAATTAGGAATTTTATTTGTTATGTATCTGTTTCAATTAACCACCAATAATGATAGGATTTCTCCCTAAATTGTATGATTAGTGTAAGCAGATGTGCTGCTCATGACCATGCAATACACCTTGTGCACATTTTCATTATTCATCTGCATAAGCAAAAGGCATGTTTCATCATTGCAAATAATGCTTGTATTTTTGGCTGAGGGAGTTAGAAATGTTAAAAGGCACATATTTTCAACAGTGGTTGATGTAACTGTATTCAGATAAGATTTAACAGAACTAAAAAATTTGGATAGCTCAATACCCAAATCTAGAATCCCATTCATATTCTGTTTGAGTTACCTCTTTGGGAAAATTGTCAAATTTTCCTGAAAGAAACCTAAAGTATGCCAATAAAATTCAGCATTTTCATTTCAAAGTTCTGTAAAGACACTGGTAATTATTAATATTCAGCCACCTGCCAAGACTCCATTTGTAGGTCTGTGCATCTAATGAAGAACATTAGTTTAATTATATTGAAAAACTTCTATAAAATTGCAATGCATGTGACCTATGAATGGACAATACTTTTTCTGTTCACTGTTTATCATTAGTTGCATGTACCTATAATTAGCACTCATTTTAAGGGCATGAATAATAATGGTTTGTCTCTTGATGAAGCTCACTTGATACAGCATTGATTAAATTATCGAGCAGTACCATTGCAGTTCTTTGAAAATTAAGCAAAGCCCTCAGATTAGTGACTTTTAAAAGCTTTCATTGGTGTTTTTCACTCTAAAGGAATGGAGATAATACAATGTATATTAGTTCATTTATGTTTATTGAGTTTATAATTGTTGATTCAGTTCAAACCGAGTCAGTGTAAACTAATTGTGACACATCCTCTGTACTTACACAAGAAACTTAAATCTAATGTTTTCACTGATTGATTGTTTTTAAAAAAGCCCAGTGCCACTCCGATATGATCTCAGTTTTCAGTGTAGATTAAGAAACATGGAGATTCCTAAATACTAATCCCTATATAACATAATGAAATGCAGGGAGTGTCCATTAACTTGTTGGCAGAGCTGAAGAGATCAAGAGCAGAGGTGTATGCCATAATTATTAGAAATTCCACACCGTAGCAAATTGTGAAATTGTTGGAAATCATATTTGTTGTGAACCCCTCTATAGCAGAATGTAAATGAGTGTTCAGTCTTATGAGTGTTATCACATGAGGAAAGGACCAACCATTTTCATTTTTTATTGAGTAGGATGTGTCAAAATAATAGTAAAAAGATTTGGGCTCGTGGATTTTAAAAATTCTGGGCAAATTTTTTTTTTTTTACAAGCCAATTGCTCTGGGTCTGTCTGAAGTGAATTTCTTTGAGCACTGCACTGATATATGGAGAGTTCCAGTCTCGCCTGTCTCAACTTCAAACATTATGGTCAGCAGTGTTAAGAAAATTTTGTGAAAGTTTATAAAAGTCATATTCAGGGGTTATGCTGACAAGTATATGAACTTAGACGAGACATCAAGTTCCTTGGTTCCTTGAATAACCACAACAAGTAAAAAAAAGTTTGTTTTTTTCTGCATTGGAGGGCCAGATTTATGAGCTATTGAAAGGACACCTAGCATATTATGATTAAGTATTATCTCAGAAACATATTTTACTCCAAAGTAGTTGTCCTTTTACAAGTATCTTTGCAGTGGTCTCATTGACATACAATAGAGAAATACACTTTATTAAACTTGTTTGTTTTCATTTTTAGGTATATTCGTCTTTATGGCTTGAAATTTTCCAAAGAGGACCATGTAATGCTGGTGAAGGTATTGTTTGAGTTAATAACGACCCCAGATCTGGAGCTCTCACTGGTCCAGAAGTTCTCAGTTCAACTGGTTCATCTTCTCAAGTAAGTGAAATGCATATCTATTGGATACGTATCATATGAAACAGTAGGGATTTCTGGAGAACCCACATAAACAGACATAAGTATCTTTTTTTTGTATTGTTGTTGCTTGTAATGATGACAGTTACTGTGAATCATGATTTACTGCAAAACAAGAAGTGCTTCATGTACTATAATGAATGTCTTTTGACCTTATAAAACCTCTTACACCCTTAATTATTTCCCAAAAATAATTTTGTCATGCTGCACAAAAGTTGGGACATAAAAATTACAGTCCTTTTTAATGTACAATAAACATTTGGGACACCTACAGAGCTTTAAGTTGTGGGTGCACTGGCACCAGTCTCTCTCAAGCTTTTCGTTTTTAGTGGACTTGCTACTGGTAAGGTGCCCTCCTGGTGTGGCAGTGCCTTTGGATTCTTCTGAGGTCTTACTGGATCACAGCAAAGATCTATTCAGGGTGTAATTGATGGACTTGGAATTCCTATTAGGAAATTTAATCTCTGAGGTGACCTCTTAACATTTGAGGGTTCAAAAGCACTGATCAACGGCCTAGCTAACTGGCAAAGAAGTATCCTTAGCCAGAGGTACTATGTGCTACTGCATAAGTGCTTTAACCCTTTACCTCATAGAGTGTATGGCTTTTTAGCCCTTCGTTACACACGTAGCAAAGTTACCCAGTGCATTGCGCTTTAAATGAAACACCTGCTACCTGTTCGACTCCATACACATAGGTCTACCTGTTAACTGTTAAGCAGTGTAGTGTATGTTACATTTAACAGCAATTTTAACAATTTGACATTTTTGGTACACATCTATTATTTATGGAAAAATTTAAGAATAAAGTCTGATCATTATAGCTGTGTAATTATTTTTCACAGAAGAATTTTTTATCTGCTTTAAAATCTTGAGAGAGCTCATTTACTGTCAAGTCAGTGAAGCTGCTTGACCATCCATAGCTGCCATTTTTCATGCTCGAAATTTACAAGTTCTTTGTCTGCATTTACATCACTAAGTCATCTGAATTTGATAATTTATAAAAACTAATTGCTGCATACAACAATATCAGAGCCTTTATTAACACTTTCATAGTTGATTCTAATCGTGAAAACTTTGTAAGTACTGAACGCAATCTGCAACCTCCATTTAGTTGAGTGGGGAATACGACCCAGTTACAGATATTGACCAGAGCATAAACAGCAACCACATGATCTGATGTAATGAGCATTCACAGCAATGAATGTAGTATCTAATAGGGGGTTTTCCCCGAAGGTGGCACTATGAAAACCCACTCAAAATGGCTGATATTTACAGCAGGCATCAAAAGGTGCTTGTATGTGAATCGGGTAGAGGCATCCAAATGTACTTGTATGAGAATCGGGTAGAAGTGTCCAAGGCACTTGTATGTGAATGGAGTAGGGGCATCAGAAGTCGCTTGCATGAGGTAAAGGGTTAAGCAGGCGCCCAAGCAGATTTGGTAGACTATCTTTAAAACTCCTTTCAACTCATTTTCTAAATGCTGCAATGACCAATCTCCACTTTCCTTAAAGAGAGAGTTGGTAGTCAGTCCTATAGGAGTCTCTCCCTCTCATACCAGGTCCCCCTCTTCCCAATGTACCAGTAGATGGCACATTGGGCTGCTTTGGAGAGGCTTGGTTTGACTAACGGGTGATGCTTGATTCCTCTCCAGCATAAAATATGGTTACTGTCTTTGTGTTCATGGCCCTCCACTGCCATCAAGAACCCCAGTTTCTTTTGACCAGACCAATCAGAAATCCTCAAGATTAAAGGCCTTAGGAAGTTTGACAGTAAGTAGAGAAGGCATTATACTCAGATTAATGTCTGTATTGTTTGTTCTAACAAAGACCTAGATCTGCCAACACATTATGCAATGGCGGCTATGGGTCTGTGCAGTTTGTAGTTGGTCTCGACTTATAAGTGAGTATATTTGATATGTAAAAGGATGCTTTGAACATGCATTGCAGAAGACCAAGACATGTTGAAATAATGATACTTTAAACAAATTGGATCCTTCTAAATTGAAAAATTCCAGGTCAAAAACAAAAGCTGTTGGGAGTCATTTTAAAGATGGGTTGTCTGTTTACAAGAGATCTATCACACCTACAGTAAGTGATTATCACTGTCTACGGGCATCATCTCAATACCATACTCCCATGTTATAAGGCACCTCAGAATATCCTTTTTATTTATTAAGCTAGAGAATATCCTTTTTATTTATTAAGCTAGTATGGGCCCCATTTCATTATGAAATAGTTATGTATGAAAATGCTGTGTACAAATTGGTTTACTTTTATTAAGCTAGTATAGACCCCATTTCATTATGAAATAGCTATGTATGAAAATGCTGTGTATAAATTTGATTACTTTTATTAAGCTAGTATGGGCCCCATTTCATTATGAAATAGTTATGTATGAAAATGATGTGTACAAATTGGTTTACTTTTATTAAGCTGTTTGGTCATTGGTCCCATTTTATTATATGATAGTGATGTATTAAAATGCCTTGGTACATGCTGGTCTACTTTTATGCTGTCATAGTGATATGAGTACTGTGCTGTGATTGTATTTGCTTGTTCACTCTAAGTCGCTGCTCACTAAAGTATTAAGGTTTTTGTGGCAGAGTTTATGAAAGGCATTTGCGCATAGGGCACTTGATAGCATGTTTTTTAGGTATGACATTTCTTTCTGCACAATTCATACACATCATGAATGGGTCATTTTAAAGCATGCATGGAAAATTGTTTTACATTTATGCAAATTATTAAAATTATTTTTACAATGATAAGATCAGCGTGTCAGCCAAATAAATTTGTAAAAGAGTATGGAATAGTCTTATGATCAGCCAAAGATATCCACAGTAAACATTTGCTGAACTTTAGCAAAATTGGGATGGACTTATTGATAAGCATCAGTTTATAATCAGATAAATTATCAAAGTTTATATTACACAGAAATGTTCCATGCCAGACACCACAGTAAGTTCTGGATATGTAGATGCCAAGACTTTAGACCTAACTTGAAAGTGTATGGTTTAGTTTTAGAAATTTAGAATTTCCTGATATTGAGAGATGCCAATCCTCCAAATAGTTTTTTTTCTTCTTCATCTTTTGTAGTTCAAAGGTACTTGTACTTTTTTAAGCAGGTAAATATAGGTATTATGCAAAGACTATTTGCCACTGCAGAATACAGTTTTCTCATTGCTTTTCATCTGAAATTAGTGTTGTTTAGATGGAGACCTGCAGCATTTGTTACTACATTGCCTAATTCCATTTCATTTATTAATTTTTTGTTGTAAGTGTTTCAAACTATGGCATGGTTTTTAAAAATGTTTTAGTACTATTAAGTAAATATTTTTACAATTTTAACAGGAAAAAGGAATTGTTATCTCGTGAAGATCTTGTGTTACCATGGCGCCCTTTGTATGAGCTGTGCGAGTCAGTGCTGTATTCCAGATATGAGCATTATGGTCTTCAGCTGTTTCCATCGTAAGACTTTTGGAAATCCTATATTTTGTTTATGTACACCAATAAAATCCAAGTTTGAAATTTGTTTCTTTGTGTTGAGTTTGCATTAAGTTATTGCAAAAATAATGGGTATCACTTCTTTAGTGACAAAGACAGCAGGGGCATCAACAGGTCTAACAAATGTTGTACCTGGAGCCCAAGGGCTACCTGGATGCTTGGTCTGGACTACCATATCATGAAATCATGTAGGCCCATAGGCCAGTTTACAAAATCATGGATAATATTTGTGAATAACACAAAATGGTAAGTTCCATTCCTTTTAAACATTTATGGTATCCAGGGAAGGCCATATTTGAAGATTATATGCCAGGCAGATGTCCTGAAATTTTAATGGCACTTGACAGGCATTTTCCATTGAAAATTACATGGTGGGCATAGGTGGTATCAAAAGTAGTGAGAAAAGAGAAAACATTGATGCCAGAAAATTTGTCATTTTGGTTCTGAATTTGCTTTTACATTAGTGGCATTGTTATATTCTCATGATTAACTGGCTTCCTTTCAATCGAATTATTTATGAAAGTAATTTTTTATTTGAGAAAACTATACTCTAGGATTTAATCCAATATTGGCACTGTATTTTATTCCACTGTTTTCAAAAATCAATAAACACCTCATTAGCATGTTGCAGTTGTTAACATCATGTGATGTGATGTATACTTTCACATGGTTCATACAACCTTTAAATGTCCTTGAAAGGTTTACTTTGAAAACTATTATTTTTATAAAGTTATTATCATTGAAAAGTCTTTGAATTTGTTGAAAAGTTCTTTTAATTTTGCCTTAAAATCCATTAATTTTTCTGAGACAATAGAAAACATTAAAGCTGAAAGTATACATCACTTTTTAAATTCAGAATTTTTATTTACATATTTCCAAAAATGATCAGTAAATATAATTGGATAAAATTGGGTGATGAATGAGACATGACATGGGTTGTTTGCATGTGTCCTTTGCCAAAGTGTGATGTTACTAGTTAACCTGTCTTTTCTTCTACTTTTGTACTTATTAATGCAATGATAAAAAGTAACATCTGGAGAGATTTCAGTTCCAAAAGAAGGAAATACTCCTCGAAAACTTTGTGAAATCTTCAAGCAAAACCTCCAATCGGCATTATTAACTCAGTTTTACTTTGATGCAGGGTTGTCCAGCATGTGGCCAGCATTCCAAAATCTGGCCCTACAACCTCTCATAACTTGTGCTGATTGGTAGTGAAAAGAATAGGCCAAGTTTATAAATGGTCCCCTGAGTGATAAACATTGCTGTGTGGCTTCTTCTGCAAAAATGTTGGACACCCTTTGCTCAGTGGTGTATGCTCAAACCTTCTGACATAAATTCTGAATATTGCACTTCCTCTATCACTGGTTTTCCAATGGCATGGTTGCCAGTAGCTGGCTGCTTTTTGGTGCTGAAATACATTGTTTTGTTGATGCTTCACAAGACTAATATAACTTTGAAAGACACGAACGACAGCAATCCATAAATCAGTTTATATTGTGATATTTTTTATGTTAAAGACAAAAAGCTCTGATTGTAACTCAGTAATCATTACTTTAGGTGTATATGAACATGGTGTTGATATCACATAAACCAAAAGTGAAGAATTTTTATAAGCAAGCATTTCATCTTTTGAATAATGTTCCCATTTTTTTTATAAATCATGTTTTCCATTGTGCATTGTTTATAAATTTATTTTCAAAAAATGGTGTGGATGTTTATGGTTTGTTTCCTTTCTTTTCTAGAAATATTGAAACAACCCTGAAATCTCTTGTTCGCAACTGTCGAACGTAAGTATAGTTATCATGCATACTCAGCTGTGTTCTGTCTAAACCAGTAGCCAGAGTACAGGTTTTAAAATTCATCCTTATGATATAATGTGACATTGAATTAAAACAGCTTTATTATCTTGAAGAGACTTCATTTCAAATGATACAGATCATATATACTTGCTTATTTGTCCAATTGCAAACTACACAGACCTAGATCTGTTGTAATATAAAGTGCCAGCTGATCTGTGTCAGTGCAGATTGTTGGGAGTAATCAATAGAACAAACAATATAGACCTTGATCTGTGTTGTAGTTGGATTTGACTAATGCGCAATATATATATATATATATATATATATATATGTTTCTCTTAAGGAAAATCTTCAGAAGTCGGAATAGGAGAGTAATTCTGAATAGTTCTTCGTTATATGACTGTGATTATTTTATTAAAATTATATTCATATTGATAATGACTTTTTCACAATCTTTAAAAACAGCCACCAAATTTGTAATGATAATAATTTTGTGAAAATGAAAATTGTTTTTCGTTGTTTTTGTCTATCTCAGTTTTACATTGAGGAAATTGATTATAAGAAGAGTGAAATACTTCCTACAGAGTTAGGTGGATGAGCAAAACCATCATAAATTAGCATGATATATAGACCATGACTGTAGCACTGTATTCTCTAATACTTTGAAAATCCACTATTGATATTTTCATTACAGGTACTTTCCAGTAGAATCTACACAGGAAATGCTAGATGAATGGCGACCCCTTCTTTGTCCATATGATACAACAATTGTCAAAGCTTTGGGATACATGGATCATTTTCTTCCCACTAATTTACCCCCAGAGCATCATGACAAAGGCTTCAAGTGAGTCTACTTGCAGGAATTTCTTGTATTTTTCTTTTAAATTATATACACAGGCCCTCACAGATTCATTTGCTCAAAAAATTAAGCTTTTGTGCAGGCAGCAATTTGGTCATCTATAAACTTGATTTTTCCTCATTGACATAATGAATTTTAATAGCTGGAAGACTTTCCCTGCTATTATTGCACTGCTATATCTTTTCCTGGCACTTGTTCCAGTCCAAGGTGATTATTCCCTTCAACAGCTAGTAAGACTCTTTTAGTGTACATGGTAATCTTTGCAGAACATCTCCAGACCCATAGGGGTGCTGCGATGGAGAATCAAAAGTTTTGCCAAAGAACAGCAAAAGCATTTTGAGAGCCACTCCACATGATGCAGAGAAGTTAATTGGAGGGCTGATCCCTACAGTGGCCTCAAAAGACTTTAGGGATCAGCAACACCAGTCCATATCCATAGTATAGGGGCCAGCTAACCAGCTTAAGGTTTTGAATGTCCCCCACATTAAACCTCTTAAATAGGGACCCCTGCAGAACCATCAGACCCAGTTTGAAACTTGTTTCAGTCTTTCTCACAAACATCAGAACAAGTTTAAAACTCGTTTCAGTCTGTATTTCTCACAACAAGGTGGCCAAAGGGGTCCGAGGAGGAAAGAGGAAGGCTACAGACCCCTACATATTCCGTAAGGTGGTGGTAGTCATTTCACTCCTGCTAAGCTCCCTCTCTCTCAGCATTGGTTGTAATGTACCTGAGATGTCCATGGGGCATGTCCCTTGTTTCTTCTTGGAGGTTTACAACCTTCTTTTGCACCAATCAGTCGCAGAGACACTTTTTGTCTGTGGGGATAGCTAATGGTAGACCTCTTAGCAGTAAGGTTGACAAGCTCTTTATATATGCTTCATCATTGCCAAATGATTGCCAAATGAGAGGGCATGTTCGGTGGATACCTTCAGTCTGGGGTGGGATGGACTGTGTGCTTAACCTTCCCACTTTTCAGAATAATCCCTCAGGTTCTTCACAGAATTGGGACCTCCAGATCAAGGTCCATCCTGATAGCTCCTTAATGATGCAATCCATTGATCTCCTTTATCTGATGGTCAGTGAGACCAGGGAATTAATGTTGAGGAGGGATCTGCTGCTGCAGCACAGATGATTCCTTTTACACAAATATCCACAAATTCACCACCTTCACATGGCTCATATCAAATGAGTCAAGCTTCTTTCACGTAATCATAATTTCTTTGTCATTCCCCATTCTGTTGTTCTTTCATTCTTGAGCCAGGTCAAAGAAGGACTTTATTCCTAATGACAGAAGTTGAGTAAGGTACTAGACAGGATTATGTTTTTTTCTCTTCATTCTAGACCTCCAGTTACAAGTTGGAGGAGGAAATAATTACCTTGGATTTGGTACCAGTGCCAGGGAAAGATATAGCAACACAATAATTGCAGGAAATTAAAATTAGTTTTACCCTCAAAAAGTACATATTTGTGTATATGAATGTGTATTTTGTATAAAGTTGTAGTATTAATTAAATGATTTGAATAAATGCAGGGACAGATATTTGCATAGATAATTATGCTGCCTCAGTTGCATCAACCGTATCTGTTGTGGTTTCACAATAGTTTTAACCGCTCCAGTGTCCTAGTGGTTAGATCATCTGCCTCGGATGTGGAAGGTCATGGGTTCGATCCCTGGCCGAGTCATACCAAAGACTTACAAAAATGGTACAAACAGCTGCCTCACTTGGTGCTTAGCATTAAGAGGTTAGTATTAGGACTGGTTGGCCTGGTGTCAGGATAATGTGACTGGGTGGGACATCATCCTGCATGTCTGCAGCATGATGCCCCAGTGCTAGACATCACTGTAAACTGCCACACTGCAGACATCGTAGCAATATGACTGAAAAATTGTTAAAGCTACTTTAAAAATCCCAAATCACCCTCACACACACACAGACACACTCACAATAGTTTCTTGCCCCTGTGCTGCTTGTACTCATAATGCACTTGATGAAAATTTCTCTCTTCACTGAGTCTGCTTCATTATGAAATCATATGGATGTCAGAATTTGATTCACAAAAAATACATTTTTAAAAAATAAACAGATTTAAGTTAATCTGTAATTTGAAGGAGATGACTCAGAGAAGTTCGTTATCGTGTTAGGAATAGCTTAAATGGTTGAAATATTCTCATATAGTTATGCCAACAGGGTTAGGTGGCATGATACTGCGTATAGTATACTTTTGTTTAATAGAATGCTCAGTGAAAATGACTTAAGAATTTTGTTGTGATGCTTTTGTATTGCTTCAGTTGATTATTTTCTTCCACAGATTGTGGTTCCAAGAAATGATGGATCTGTGGGACTCCTTCCAGAACAGTCCTTCTTGGGAAACCGTAAGTCTGACAAATCAAATATTTTTCAGAATTTCTGAAAGTAATTGTGATTGTTGGACTCTTTGCACTTACTTGGCAAACTATTGTAAATGTAGCCTTGTTATTTGTTATCTAGTATGGTCACTGAGGATGAGGAAACCAAAAGACTAGGAGGAAACTATAAACTTTGGATGAACAACTGCTTGAGTTGAACCCAGGACTGTTTGATGCACAAAGCAGGCATTTGACCACTACCTGGGATGGTCCTGACTTTTAAAAAGTTGTCGCCCCAAAAATTGCCTACCTCAATATTTTGCCGTCAATTTTCAAAAAAATTGCCAGAACGAGTAGTGAATATTTTTCCAAGTCTATTAATACAATATGCAATACATATTGAAAAAAGATGGGCTAGTTATTACTTATTGATGACAAGCAGTACAGCCATAATATTACAAAGTAAATCATTATATGACTGTTTTGCACTACTTCAAATGTCTTTGCATCCTGCATCATCGTTAGTGCATAGGTATGATTGTTGTCACCTGAAATAAATGCATTATCAAATGTAAAATATCTACTTTCTTGACATCTAGTCTCTCTCTCTCATTTTTTTAAACGAAACATTAGGTATTAAGCAAATCTATATTATGTATATTATTTTCCAAATAATAGTTTTGTATGGAACTTTAGTTAATGACATTTTAATACTAAAACCCTGTGATCGTACTTTGCAATGTAAGATAAGTGATGTATTTTGCAACCATCGATTTCATTTGTTCAGTAATTAAATGCCACCCCCACCCCCATTTTTATAGCTAGCTTTACAAAGTACATTACCTTCAACCAGGAGTTCAGAAATTTACTTTTGCTGTGCTTTACATGCTTTGCTTATAGTGAATTGCTTCCTAAATGCCAAGAATGATCACTGAATGCTGTAGAATTTTTCTCAACAAGCAAACTAGGGTCTCCATTCCCACCATTGAAACTTACATGAGTCAACACCTGGCATTAATGTACCATCTATATAAGCATTAATTATCATCATTAAATTAAAAGAAGGAGCAAAGAAACATATCACAGAGCATATTTGCCCCTCCCCCCCCCAAAAAAAAACCAATTGGGAACAATTTTTTTATTGAGTCAACGCATTGTGTTTTATGCATATACGAGTTAACAATAAGGAGATAAGGTGGGATATAAACTGGGGGAAATAGTTATCACATGTATGATAGCTTGAGACAACATTTGAACTGTTTACGTAAATTCACACCCATTTTAGGCATTGTTAGTTATTAAAAAAAAGGGCATTTTGCTCTCTGTAAAACAGGTGGTTTCTTTGAAGTATGTTGAAGAGGCTTAAGTCTAACCTTCAGCTGTTGTATAGAATATGAAATAGGGGCACGGGGTTGGGGGGGGGCAAATATCGCACTCCACCGGGAGAAACGGCATGCCCTTTTTGAGAATTTCATGTATATTGGATCCAGAAAATTTGAGAATATTTAGTGAAAATGATGCTTAAATATGCTGCAAACAATCTTCCCGATGGTAGGTCCCAATCTGTGTCTTTTCAGATTCAATCTTCTGGCTTGGCTTTTGAAAATATTTATTTCTTGCATAACATTTGAATAACTTTACGGTATTAACTTAACTTATCCAATGACTATTTTTTTAATTCTTTGGAAATTACTTAATTCTTTTTTGTACATTTGACATGTCAACACAGCCAGGGCATTTTTCATTGGAACGTATTCGAATTTTGTGGAACTATTGGAATTGATAGGACTTTTAGGAAATAGGAATTCATTCATCAAGCTGTAAGTTAATTTAATTCTTTCACTCCTGTATTTTGAGAAATAAATTATTTTCAATTATGCAAAACTTGTTTGTTTTGCTATTTCTTATTGTGTAGTTTAAGTCCCTGCAGTCGTAACATCAGATTGACAGCAAAACTAAAAGATCAATGTGGTAAATTGACATACATTACTTACCCTGCCAAGATACATGTTTGGTGACACACTCCTTCTTCAGAATATCACAGAAAGTTGTAAATGAATTGACAACTTGTGCCTTGATACATATATCACAGAACATCTGCTTTAACTTTGTATAATATCTCAGCCACAGACACCCAAGCTTCCAGCTGTTGAGAAATTTTCGGGAACTTTTGACCCATTCATCATGATGTGGTATTGCTCTTGAAGCATTACTACCATCACTACATGTAGATGATGTTGGACTGCCAGGTATAACATCAGGTTCAGTGACTGTGTTGTCACTAAATCCAAATGCTGTTAATTTTGTTAACTTACTCTTTGGATGAGATGATAAATATGCAACATCTAACCTACGTTTACGCATGATAATATTGCACTGTTGACAGTATATAATTCTGATTGAAATTTGTTCCACAGCACAGCAATCGGTAATTCAAAGGTGGTCAGTTTTCTGTGAAGTTTCAGCAAAACTATTTTATTGGTATATTTGTAAAAAAAAACAACAGGAGGATATCCATCGTTCAGTTAATTGTAGCTGTTTCTGTTCGCTTCTTCAGCGGTCGGTTGATTGTGGGTATAGTCCGGTAGCATGATTGAGTGTATCACAGCATACAGTACTCAGGCCAGATGTCAACATAAGTGGATTATGATGTAACAATGCTCTGTAAAGATGGTTTTGTCAATACAAACATAGGATTTGTTTATATAACAGATTGCAGTGCATTGTGTATCCAAGTTTTTGGTTTCCTTTCATGGTCCCTTTGAATTTCTCCACTCCAAATCCATGATTGTATGTACGAATGAAACAGCCAAAAAGGCTGTCGCCAAAATAATCAACAGATGATATATTTTATCGCCAATAAGGAAAAAAGAATTGCAATTTGCGATGTTGGCGAAGCCCAGGACGATCCTTGACTGCACTGTCCAGGTACAGTCTTTGTGCATGATGGGAATACCAATGAAGCTATACAGAATATACATAAAGGTTCATTTTCTGTTAAGTGGTTTATATTCACTGCATATTTTTCTGAAAAATCTTTGATGGGAATAGGGAAATTTCAGGTGAAATTTTGAATGTTGATCATTTGGAAAGTTTGGAGAATTGACAACTTCAGATATTTTGAAGGGTGGTAATTCAGTAGCTGAATATAATTACCCAGTATAACCTGTTTGTAGTAAATTTTAAATTTATTGAATTTCTGCTCATTTTAAAGTAATATGTTAGAGTACAATTTATTTTTTTAATAAATGCATATATTTTTTGTAAACAATGAAATCATGTTAAAATTAAATCATATTCTTGGGGTTGTATGGCAACAGTAAGTTAAGTGACCTTAAATATGACTTGAAAGTATAATATTAATTTCATTGCTTAAAGTTCAATGTTATGTTGAAATTATAATTATTCTCTTTTTCCCCTTTGCAGAGTTTTGTGAATTTATTCTCACGTCTTGCAAATGACAACATAGGATACATTGACTGGAGTCCATATTTATCAAAGGTAATTCTATGTACAGTTATATTTACATATATGAAGTGGTACATGACCCAGGTTTATATGAGTAGTTTGAAAACTTTTACATGGCCAGTTAGTGTTAACATTTTAGGTTTCTGTTTTAATTCAAACCAGTAGTTGATTTTAGATCCTTTGAGGCCCTTAATTGAAGAACAGCAATTAGCAGTTGTGCAGAAAGGTTGTGTATTCATAAATATTAACTTTTTAAATATGTCTAGGAAATCAGTATAATAATATTGCATTATGACTGCACTTAAACCTCATTGACAGGACATATTTAGATAAACATGAGTTCCAGTTAAAAAACGTTTGGATTATATAAAATCTTGGGGACATTGTAAAACCATAAAATTACTTCCCTTTGTATGTTACTGTAAATCACAAAATTGTATCCCTTTGCATGCTGCTGTGAATGAAAAAGTTTTAGCTAGCATAATATTTTAGCAACTTCAGGGTGCAAAAATATATTTACTAAAGTTTGTATGCTAGTTAATGACTTGTGATAAATATATTTGTTGAACCCCTCATTGTTCTTAGAATTCAGTCCAGTAAAACCTGCCATTAGAAACCACCCATTCTGCAAGCAAAATGCAGTCTTTCAAGACAGGTGGTCTCTCAAAACAGGTTTGTGCAAGATGACCAGTTTTCATGGTGGAAATATGATAGGGCTTAAGAAGGAAAAATACAAATGAGTTAATTGTTTTATTCTTTATCCATAGTTTTTGTTAAAATATTCCATTAATTTCATCCCAGAATAATTTTATATATCAATCAAGATGTACATTTATCTTAAGACATTCACATTTATATTTGAAGATCACATGTGCATGTATTAAAATCTGAATTACAAAATCAACTTTTTATTTATATTGTGTATGAATTACACTGTAGCAGTTTTGGGTTAAAAATTTTTTTTATGTGTACTAATGAATGGAATTAATCCATCCAGAAACAAAATAAATGTATTTATTTAGAGACAAAAGTTGGATATATATATATATATATATATATATATATATATATATATATATATATATTTTTGCACCCTGAAGTTGCTAAAATATTATGATTGCTAAAACCTTTTCATTCACAAAAGCATTCACTGGTGATATAAAGAGATTAACTAAATAAACAAAAAATTTAACCATCTTCTCTATGGTGAACTGATAGAAGCATGGTGTTTGGGGTTTTATTAACTGTAACATCAAAAAAGCAACAAGCAAAATATGAGCGTTTTACAATGACAATCAAATCTGGAGGACAGTAATCATTTATTTAAGGTAAAGGCAAAAATCTCTTCATCCCAGGCATTATATATTGACTCCAAAGAAAAACCCTACTTGACTGCCATTTAAGAAGATTCCTTATTGTTACATTAACAGCTTAGTATGGTTTTTCCCAGATGATAAAGAAACAATACAAACCTTTCAAATGACTTTAAGTTCATGACTACTTCTTTAGAGAAGGAAAGGTTAATCTTAATGTGGATTTACATGACTTTGGCACTAGAATGGTGGTTTGTGTCATGTATTTTAGTCTGGTTTATTGTCTGACCAGTAGCCAGACTAAAGATTGTGTTGTTGTTTAGAACAAACCCTCATTAGCAGTCATGTTTACAAATGATTACACAAAGGTAGTGATGTTTATCAAAAATAGTGGTCGCTGGTTGCTTTCTGCAGGTGGTCGCTAATGACAGTGTATTTATATAATAAAATCAATAACTTTTGTGCAGTTCATTTTTAAATATTGTAAACTTTTCCTTTACTTGGTACTACATGGCCATTTGTGTGCTGAGGTGAAAAACAACTCCTACATATATAGATAAAAACTACCATGGGTTAAGTATTTTTGTTTATTGTCACACTAAGTCATCCATGCTAGACAAGCATACATATTGTCTAGACAGAAGGCCCGTTCTGGCAAGTGCACTTTAAAGCAGGAATAAATATGCCTGATATGTATAGATATATATATGTCAGGCATATTTACTCCTGCTTTAAAGTGCACTTGACTTTGACTACATGGAAGGACTTTCTGACAAGTGCACTTTAAAGTAGGAAAAAATACGTTGAGTGGTAAAATATCCATAAGAAGCACAGTATATTGTATATTGTGATAGGTTGCCATAGGTTAACGGTATATTGTAGATGTGAATATGTGAATTAGACAAGTGCATGCTGCGTGCTTTTCATGTGAGACGTTAGTTGTTAGTGGTTAATCGGTGTAATTATTGATGCAGGTTACAAGAAGCCTGTGACTTTCATATAGTAAATCTTGCTTCTTGGGGTGGATAATAATATCTTAGAGCCTTGAAGAAGTGATCAAAACAACAATGTAAAAGAACATTTATTGTTTTTGGACTTTGATTTCATAGAAAAGAATGGGTTTTTTTCTTAAATATTGTTTTATATATTTTATATCCAGTCATAGTATGTAGGCAGGCTGGGTGGGTTGGAATATACTGTGTCAGTTAAACATTTTGATTTTATATCTTAAAATGAACAAAAGATTCTGTTATAATGAAAGGCATTAATTTGTAAATGGCATAGGATCATTTTAATCTGAATTTATTTTCAGTATGATAGTGTTTTCAATGGTTGCTGGGGACTAGTAAAAGTAGAGTTGATCCATATAATCGTTGATTGTTAGAGTCAGGTTTTTAAACACCCCTTTTCTTTACTTTTACCCAAATGCCTTTTGAGATAAGGGCCTTGAACTTTACTTTCCATGTCTGTCCTGTAACTTTAAAGTTCTTAAATGCTATAATTTATGGTTTTTGTTTATTAACAGATTTTCAACAGATTTCTCCGAAGCTTTAACCTTCCTGTGGGTCAGCAGGATGCACTAGTTGGACGGTCAGGCAGCAACTATGACATGACCCATTCTGTACAATGGATTGTAGCTCTTCTGGTATGTGTGTCTCTGGTGATAAATGACCCATTTAACTTTTGATGGACAAGACATGCTTGAATACAGTAGTTCCTAACATTAACAGTCATCACCTTTGTGAACTTCTTGAAAACAAAAGTGAAGGCAGAATGTAGGAGTCATATCTGGCCCTGGATTCATGAAACATTTCAAATTTTCTTTGTAAATTTTCAATATGTTATTGCTTAATTTGCAATTTCAAGTTTTTTGCTGAACATTTAGCAGGCAATAAAGATTAACATACAGTCCATAATATCCTGCCTGGAATAGTCTTGTTTTTTTCTCTAAGGGAAAAGTGAGGATTTCCTTAAATTTGAGGAATTCCTCAAGTATTTTTTCAAGATTAAAAAACTCCAATATGTATGTTTTTAAAACTAAAGAGATATTTTTCATCACTTGTATTATATGTACTATAAAAAATTCCAGTCCTAACTGAAATGGTATAAGGAAGATGATGCATTATCTCAATTCAAGAACAGTTTTGGAGAAATTTAGTGGAACTTGAACCTGGTTTGCTAGGTAAAGACTTTCTGTGTAGAAGAAGGAATGACTGTGAGCCCAAGGGTGCAAAGTCTTTCTGAGTACTTGGCCAGATGTGTGCCCAAGGGTGCAAAGTCTTCCTGAGTACTTGGCCAAATGTGTTCCCAAGGGTGCAAAGTCTTTCTGAGTACTTGGCCAAATGTGTGCCCAAGGGTGCAAAGTCTTTCTTAGTACCTGGCCATATGTGTGCCCAAGGGTGCAAGGTCTTTCTGAGTACTTGGCCATATGTGTTAGCTTAGTAAGAGATGCATAGTTGTTATGTTACAAGATTACTTATCTGAACTAGAAAGGTATTTATTGATCATGGATGCAACATCACAATGACTGTAATTACCTAAATACAAATTTTGTATAATGTGTTATGGATAGGCAGATAGATGGACAGGTGACTATGGTCCTGGCACTGGCCTATCCCTGTAAGAATACACCTCTGTATAATAGACTTTTGTATGGCCTATCCATATAAGAATACACCTCAGTATAATAGACTTTTGTATGGCCTATCCCTGTAAGAATACACCTCAGTATAATAGACTTTTGTATGGCCTATCCCTGTAAGAATACACCTCAGTATAATAGACTTTTGTATGGCCTATCCCTGTAAGAATACACCTCTGTATAATAGACTTTTGTATGGCCTATCCATGTAAGAATACACCTCTGTATAATAGACTTTTGTATGGCCTATCCATGTAAGAATACACCTCTGTATAATAGACTTCTATAGATCCAGAATCAATGATAAAAATGGACTCGTAAACACTGAATTCATACTTATGTGTGACATCAAAAAATTCTGTCAACAAACGTAATTCATTATTAATTTGTTAGATATTGATGACATTAATTGAAAACCTCTTCAAGAGGTAAAAATGTCTGGTAGATATTTTTTGTTTTGTTATCAAGTAATATAATTCTATTAGTCTTGACTGGTTATTAACCATATATTTTGAGAATGGTAAAATGTTTTTTAAAAAAAATAGTACATGAGATGTTAGTAAAACAGATATTAATTTCCATTACTTAATTGCACAAAGTACCTCCACATTATAGTCAACAAAAAGCAAGATATGATACTTGTATATCTCTTTTCTCTTCATCAGTATTTCTTCATTGTGCCTGTAAACTTTACTTTGCTTAAAATTATTAGTTTGGCCATGTTTCATATTGTTATATACTTTTACTGCTGTGTAATAGAGTAGATTGATGCCAGTTAGTGTTATGTTGCTTAGTTTGGTGATTACAGCATATCAACACACGAAGACTAATTAGTGTAGAAGCAATTTGACGCAAATACCATGCCAGGGACACATGGTAGCCTACCTGGGCTGATCCGATGGTAGCATTCAAACCTGCACCTTTGCAGTTTTGAGTCCAGTGCACTAACCACTGAGTCAGAGCCACTTCTCTACTATTCCTCAGAGAAAATCTTACTGCAGTTTTAAAATAAATCCTTATTTGAATGGGGTTTTGAAATATCTGGGTGAATATTAGCACAATTCATCCAGTAAAAATTAGCATGTGTAGTATTTAACATATTCATTTACATGTATCATTGTTTCAGTCAGGCTATACCTTAATGGGATTTGTACAAAATAGAAACCAAGTTGCTCTGAGAAAGATATTTAATGTACCAAAAGTGGTGCACATTTATTTTTTAACAAGATACGTTATTTTTCCTTCAAGCTGATAAAGATGTACCAAGCAATGTTGTTTCATGGTAGTTTTTATAAAATTAAAAAAATCATTAAAATGATCTGTTTTGATTGCGCTGGTAGTTTAACAGAAACAATATATTTTTCCCTTTTCTCCTAATTCCACATAAAAACATTTTTGATCATTTGGAAATAATTGTGTACTTGTATATCCAGTGAAATTTGTTGGCTGAGAGGTTAGTATTGATTAAAAATGAAACCTTCAAGTAACATATTGTGATAATTTCCACCCCAGTTTTGTTAACATTTTTTATGGAAAGAAAAATATGTAGTCTATGCAATTTATATATGCACATGCTTCCAGTCACATGATATGACCTTGATCACATAGCACAATTTTATCATTTGTAAAGGCAACAAATTCTTGCCAAGAGTTGAATATCATGCTCAGATCAGGAAAGGAATGAAATGATTGTAGCCAGTAAAACCCATGAAAGTTGAGACAAAAGTTAAGCTGAAATAAAAATTTCTGGCAACTTAGATTCCACAATGGTGGAACCAAAAAAGAGAAATATTACATTTTCAAGAAATCACTTGACAGCAGAAACTTTGCAAAGGCTGATGATATGTTGGAGTGGCATAAAAATAAAATTATAGACTGCTCCTTTTCCTGGGGTTTGAGAGGATGATCTGAGGCATCAAAGAAGAGAATCTTAAGAATGTTATTTATATGTTTTTTTCATCCAAATAACATGTAAAATAGACTATGTAAATGATATATAATTTTATTGTGACTTTGGTCCATTTATGATCACACTGTTGGTTCACTTTTTCAAGTGAATGGGGCCATACAGTCTTTTTTTTCTCAAGCCTGGCTGACACTATCATCAATTTTTTAAACTTTTATTATAGGGAGGAGGATCAAGTGGTCAATTGTATGTGGACAAATTGTTCAACACCTTACAAACTTTTTACCATCCTTCCAACATTGGCAAGTGGACAGTAAGTATACTTTTTCGGTTTGATTTTTAAAGCATTGCTTTTGCATGTACATAGTTGGCACTAGAATTTCCTAAGTAGTCACAGAATATGTTTGGTATACCATACAAAGATCTGTGGAATTTTAGACTTCAACTTCCTCTGGCTATATGCTTGTGTTTTATAAATTTCCCTCATTATATTAGCATGCTCCCTCACAAATCCATCCCTACTAAAAGACAAAAATCTTTTCATGTCCAGCTCATATAGACAAAGGGCAATAATTCTTGACCATTACCTCCCCATGCCACCTCCAGTTGTCACTAGTTTTAAAGTTTCACTGGTGTACTGATAACAAATACATTATACCTCCTACAATCCAAGCTAGCTTAGTGTTAAAATTGGGCCATCTGACTTTAAATTTTGATTTATTGTGTTGGATAATCATTCTTCTACATATTGTATACATTATTTTAAATTGTTTTCCAAATTTGAGTGGCCAGCTTAGATTTACTGTGATCTTAGTGACAGATCCATCCATTTAGCTGTACTGTTGGTGACATACCCTTACTAAGACAGAGATTTCAATGAGAAGTCTGTCCATCCAGCCAGGCCTTTGGTGCGGCTGGTACTGGTGATAGCTGGACCGTCTTCCATACAGCCATCATCCAGGCTGACCATACACCAGGCAAACCAGCTGGCCTTTCTGGCAATACCATACCTCCATATCTTCACTGCTTATCGACATAGGAAAGTTAATGACATTTTCAATGAGGATGGAATTGGGTCATCGATACCACCTGATATGGCTCATCCAGGGCTGCAAGCATAATCAGATCAGGACTTGACGCACAATGAGTGTGACGAAGCTCCTATATATCAGCTGTACTCGGACCTAACCATAAAACAGGCTGAAGTTAGCCTCAAGACCACAGTCATTGACATTTATACGGTGTTGGCAACTTCAGAATGCCCTCTACCTCCTTCCACTCCCCAAGACTATAAAGTTAAATCATTCGTAGATTTTAATCAGGAGGAAGAGATGCTGTCCTTTTGGCTGCTTCCTCAATCAGCTAAAATTATGGAGATCATTTACTGCCAGTTGGGTAAAATTGCTGACCTCGGGAATCCTAAGGATTTGTTTTCAGGAAGCCAAGTAGCAGCAATGTTCTCAGCTTGCTGGTACCGTACTCTCTCTGACGTCTTCAGTACTGATCTCCCTTGACAAAAGAGAAAAGAAATTAACAGAAGTTCACATGTCCACACCACTGTTTTTAAAGTAGACAAAAATGTGTTCCATGCCATGTCAAGCTATTCCGGAACATAATCACTATGTATTAAATATTAGATTTAAAGGCTAATGTGTTGACTGTTCAGCCTGACATGATGTATGTCTGCAGTCCACGTTACTTAAGCCTGATCATACCCTGGTTTTAAGAATGATCCTGGTTGGGTCACTATTACTGTTTTGATGAAAAATTTAAGAAGTTCAGAGGCAGGCAGCTTATGTAATTCCCCTCTAACTCTACACTCAACCCACACAGGTGTTTCAAAACAATCGGTTCCCACCTCTGCAGAGAGATGATAAGCAGACAGGGGGTCAAGGGATCTTTTTAGTCATGTGTGCAATATAAATCCCAGCCCAATGCCAAGAGACTACAGTTAACAAAACTAGGAGGTAACGATAGAGAGGCGGCAAAATATCACATTTTTCTGCCTTCTGTCCTCCTAACCCTAGACATTGACCTATCCTCCCCACTGCCACAGACAGTCTACTTGTGGCTGCTTGCCTGCTCCAGTTTCAGGCTCGGTGGATCTCCCTATTCCCTCAATCCGATTGGTGATCCAATTAATTTCAGAGGGGCTTTGGAGTTCATTTATCCTACTCCGTCTCCTTTCCTCCTTGCCTCTCTTCACAGTCGTACCATCAGATTGGGAGAAGGATACCCGTCTACAACAGGAGAACGGGTCACTCATCAAAAACAGGCAGTAGAAATTGTGCAATAACCACAATATCTGGCTTTTTTTTCAAGGCTGTTTCTTATCATTGACCTGAGTTGCCCCAGCCAATTTATTACACCACCAAAATTCAAGATGGAGTCAGATCAAGCCTTCTCTCCATCTCATGGAACGAGTATGCTGTCAGTCTCAATCTGACTTGCAAATTTTCACATCCCTATCTACCCCATGTCATGGAAATTTCTCTGTTTTGCTTACCGTAACACTGTTTATCAGTTCAAAGTCCTACCCACTGGCCTCAACATTAGCTCTTGGGTTTTTATCAAGATTATGATTGCATCCTCACTCATTTTCAATCAACTTCATATACAACAATGGCAGCATACTTGAACAACATCCTCCAGAAACATATGGTAAGTTCTATTCTACTCCAAGGCAGAAATGATTTCTCACTTATAAATCATATAGGCTTTCTAGTGGACTAGGAAAGTCCGACTTTCATCCATCCCAGCATTTTGTCCATCTGCATATGGAGTTTGTCAGCCTGAATCTGGTACAGCTTCCTTATGTTCATGTAACCAGGATCATCAAACTCATCAAGTCCATATCCAATGGGATTTGGATTTCAGTGAGAGAGTTCTTGCAACTCATTAGATTTTTCAATGTGGCAGCAGACTTGACCCACACATTTCTAGCACAAGGGTACCCCCTTTTCAAGTCCCCTCGATCAAACAGTGTGTGTGTGTTTTGGATTTTTAATGTGCTTTTAACAATTTTTCAGTCATATCGCTATGATGTCTGTAGTGTGACAGTTTATAGTGATGTCTTGCACTGGGGCATCATGCTGCAGACATGTAGCATGATTTCCCACCCAGTCACATTATCCTGACACCAGGCCGACCAGTCCTAACGCAAACCTCTAAATATTGAGTGCCTAACGAGGGAGCTGTTCTTACTATTTTTATAAGTCTTTGGTATGACTCGGCTGGGTCAGAACCTGCAGCCTCCTGCATCTGAGGCAGATGCTCTACAGTCAAACAGTCATGATCACACCTGAGATATGAGCACTCCTGCATTAGGGATGCATCCCATGTTGGCTAATCATGGGGGATCCCATTCAAGAAACCCCAAGTGGAAATAATGGTATGTATTGATGCCAGTATGTATAGTTGGGGTGCCTACCTGTTGCTGGATTCACCAGTGTCAATGGCACATGGGAACCAGGGGAGTGGTCTCTCCTCTGCATTAACTTTTCAGAAGTAAAGGTTGTCATAAATGCCTTTCAGTTCTGGAAAGATTGGCTTTCAGGCAAAATGGTCCTCATTATGTCTGACAACTATGTGGTGGTGTTCTACCTCCTCAAACATGGAGTCACCAAATCACCTGACCTGTGTGTTCTGATTTGGCAGCTAAAAAAATAATGACACCTAGTGGTGGCATGGGGAGGTAATGGGCAAGAGTTATTGCCCTTTGCATGAGATAGACTTTACATGACAATTTTCGTCTTTTAGTACTGCTGGATTTGCGAGGTAGGAGGTAGATATTCCTAATATAATATGATTGAGTAAGTATTCTTGGAGAGACACAATTTACCTAAATATTTCTTTTCTTTTCAAATAAATCTTTGATTTTAATTTTCCAGGTTTGCAACTTTATTTTGTAACAAACTGGATATCTTTTATCATTTGTTCATCATAGAAAATACATTACATAACCAATTACTGAATCACTTGCATGCAATTGTTCTTCAATTTTATTAATAGATAACTAAAAGACCAAGTTTTGTTAATGAGACAGTATTTAGTATCCATTCTTTTTCTTATTTTTAGGTAAAACTGAGTGGTTTATTGATGACATTTCCCAAATTGTTTGTCAGACGTCTTCACAAGTAAGCATTATTGAATTACATTAAGTCACAACATTTAAGTGAAACTAAGTGATATTTTTGATGACATTTTCCAGATATTTGTTTTCAGACATCTTTTAAAATGAACATTACAAATTTATGTAAGTCACAACATTTTAATGAAAGTGTATGATTTATTGGTAACATGTTGTTAATTGTTTATCACACATCTCCACAAGTACTGTAAGTCACAACATTTTAAAGAAAGTCAGTGACATTATTGGTTTTTCCCAAATTGTCAGTCAGATGAGCATTACTGAATTGCTGAAGTAACAACATTTGGTGAAACTGATATTTCCCAGCTTGTTTGTAAGGGCTCTTTCAGTAAAGATACATAGGACCCAGGGAAGGCAATTTCACTGTGGAGTACTCACCTATAGATGCAGTTAAAAATTTTGTATCATTTTCATATGAACTCTGAGTAATTAGAGTACCCTGGCATATATTTACAAAAAGAAAAAAGAAACAAGCAAAAAAAACTGCCTTCCCAGGGTACCATCTATGTTTAAATGGAGCAGCCTTCAGATGTCTTCAGACGTAAGTATCACTGAATTACTGTAAGTCGTATCATTTTAATGAAACTTATTGGTTTATTAATGACAGTTTCTAAATTTTTTGTTATTTGAATTAAGCAAGGTAATTAAAGATTTGTGCATGTTAAATTTGAGTGATATTCATGATATATGATGTAAATGCTGTCTAAAAACTTGTAGAAATACCTATTTAACCAGAAGATGATTTTGACTGTTTTTTCCTCAAAGAAGACAAAAGCTGTATTACATAAAAAATGTTTTTTTTGCTAGTAATAATTTGCTGAAATTTAATGATGCTAAAACATTGTGTTGTACTTTATTTAAAATAATTAGTGTAAATTGACATTTGTTTTTTTCACAAATAATTTTAAAATGTCTTGTGTTATTTTTCCATTCCTCAACCATTTGAAGCAAAGCAAGAACTTTTTATCCATCCCACCAATATATACTTGTGTGCATTGCATGTATTATTGTTTTCAGTTTTATGTACATATTTAAGCTGGGGACGTCAAGCCTTTATGTATAATCAGAGGTGATTTTTTTAATTTGTTACAATTTAAAACATTCCTCTGAAGAGGTACTAAATGTACTCACTCACAAGTCAGATCCAACTGCAAACAGCATAGACCCAGATATGCAGTTGCATAATGTGCTGGCAAATTAGTGTGTTGCTTGTTCTTTTGATCATTCCAGACAAACCGCTGGACCTAGATTTACTGGCATATTAGATGTGAATATTTATTATATGATATTGATGGGATGGACAGAAAAAGTAATAAATTACTGAAAAAACTTTGGAAAGAATTGTTTTGCAGCAGATGTATACTTTCCGTGTCATAATTTCATATTACATTTAAGCAAACTATCTGATATATCTTATGTCACCAGAGAGCGGTACAAGAAAGAGAGTTGGGAGCAGCCAATACCAGAATCTCACAAGCTAACAGATAAGGATGTGACCCATTTTGTGGAGAGTTTCCAGCCTGTTGTGTTCACCTCCATGTTCAGTAAATACGGCAGCCAGGATTCGGCAGTTGCCCTCAAACATCTGTCAACCATGAGACCAGAACTCATTGTGCCAACTCTTCTTGAAAAGTAGGTTGTGATATGTGACCTATATATGTAATGGCCTTTGTCTTTAGGCATTGACTTTAATAACCCTAATTTGTTTTTTTTTTTTTGTTTTTTTTGGGGGGGGGTGAGGTCTACTCAATTGGACATTTATCATAATTAAAGTAATTGTTGATTTAATTTTGTAGATCTAACATTGTTTTCTATCTAACTTCCTTATCATGTATATTCACAGATGTGATCCCTTGTGATTTCAGTGAAAACAAAAATAGCATGCAGAAAGAAGTGGTGTACAGTGCTTTAGCATGATTTTTATTTTGTTGATCTTTAGATGTGTGAACAGGAGCTCTTTTGCCCATTTTTTTGTTGTTGTTGTAGTTGTTGTACTATTTAATATTGGTGGTTTTGGTGGGGTTTAATTCCATTTTTCAGCACATAATAGGCTATACATAGTGGCCAATACATTTGATGGAGACAGAAGATGCCAAGAAGGACCACCAACCCATAGCTGCAAGCAGGCTTTCTCACATATCCATTTTGATTGTGCTGAGACTTAAAACCATGTGGACAGAAGTGAGATGTGAATGATCTGTAAAGGCGAGCGCCTTAGACCACTTTGCCACCCGGGAACCATTGTACATTTATAAATATATTTGAAAGGAAATATACATTACTTAATACAGCATCATACAGATCTTTAAATTTTATTATGCTTGTTCATATACTGAGGACTGTTAAAGATGATTTTGTGTACAGTGGGATATTAAAGACATAAACATACCCAACTTAGTACTTAAAAATAAAATGTGACCATGGTGAACGTGTTGTGCCTTGCTATCTGACTTCAGCCAGGCTGATTGTCACTTTCTTTGAATGTGCAGAAGACATATAGGATGGGTAGGATCAAAATTACTGCTGCTGTTGCCTATGTTATGTATAGATCATTTGAAACTTCACTTATTTTATTCAGCAAAGGAAAAGGGACAAACTTGCTTACAATGCTGTATGTTTCTTTTCAGTTGTCCAGTTGGTGGTCACATTCTTTTGAGTGCAGATTAAATGAATAATTTATTTTGAATATTTTCAATTACAAAGCCTGCTTTCAAATTTTGTTTTTTAAACTTAATTCCAAATTTCAGTTATTTTATATAACATTTTTAATAGAATTTCAAAGGCATTGATAATCTCTCCATGGCTGCAAAGGTTTATAAAGGTCAATAAGTGCAAAAATGGTCAGATTACAACTTCTCTAATCCTTTCTCTTTTGGATTCTAAGGTCTGTTAAAGGTCATAATGGGGCATAAATTTAATAAAACTAATTGATTTTGTTTATTTGCTTATTTTATACATGTGTATTTGTACCTTGTTTTTAGGGCCTATAGTTGTATTTTAAGACTGTGCTTGAAATTTCTTACATACATTAATTAGCTTAGATAATTTTTCTGTAGTTTGCAGTGCCTAACTTTGCCAACAATGTTGCAGATTTCTAGTTATTATTAAAGAATAAGTACACAGGAAACCAGCCCTCTGAAATTTGGCTTAGCCATCTGGATATGATCCAAGCATCCATGAATGCACTAAACATAGTTTATATTTCTAATAACAGTCACTTTTTCTGTACTTGGCCCTGTTTAAACTTCAGCTTAGTACTACAGACAGAAACATTTTGATTGAAAATGTTCATTAAAAGTAATTGCTTAATAATTTTTCACAAAATATTGTTAAAATTTTTTAAAACAAATTCTCTGTTAAGAGATTAAGAGAAGAAATGATTTAAAACATGCAACATTCACATTACATGTTGTTAGAGCTATACTTGT
This sequence comes from Sinohyriopsis cumingii, assembly GCA_028554795.2. Taxonomy (NCBI): domain Eukaryota; kingdom Metazoa; phylum Mollusca; class Bivalvia; order Unionida; family Unionidae; genus Sinohyriopsis; species Sinohyriopsis cumingii. The sequence continues at coordinate 166,597,950 of CM068824.1, read as the reverse complement.
ATTTGCATAAAAAGGAACATGATCATCAATAAATTTCTGGCAATTTCTATACATCCTCTTGATCCAGTGTGATGTACTGTTACCATTACCTTGCAAGCCATCAGTATTCTCAGTAATTTGATTAATGAGTATCATAATATTTCTAACACACAATCATAACCATTTCTTATAATATTTTCTATATATACTTGCTTATAAGTTGAGTCCAGCTGCAAACAATATAGACCAGATCTGCCATCACATGAGCAGATAAGGGTACGTGTTGTTTAATGTGCATATTGTTCCTTACAAACTGCATTAACTCTGATCTGTCTGCACATTATGTAATGGCATATCTGGGTTTGTGCAGTTTGCAATTGGCCTTGACTTATAAGTGAATACAGATGGTAATTTCATTTTCACTAATCTAACATACAGTAAGCTTCATGTTATGCTCATATTATTCTGCTCTAATTGATTGAAATCCTTGCATTTTAGATGAATTATATACTGATGGAAAGATATCATAGTATGAAACCTAATTTAGCATATGTCACTTTTTTAAAAAGTAATTGAAATACTTTCTTTGGAGGGTGACCATGAAACATCTAGAGGGCAACTATCATAATATGCATTATAAGCTCTAGGATATACTTTTTAATAATGATAACACATTTTGTCTTTTAGTTTGGATGGAGGAGAAAAATATAACACATTTTTGAGTTAGCTGATGTTGAAAACTAAAATGCCTTATGGAGCATTTATTCCTGTAGATTTGAATTACATATGTCACACTTTGTAAATTTTGTATTAATCATCCTCCTATAAGGAGACCACTGTCATAAATTCATCCTCAATCCTTACTGCATGACCATAGGATGGTGGCCACTTTTTTATCCAAGTAGTACAGAAGTGAAATCTAGTGCACTTTTTCTGGTTGTACTTCTAACCAATGGTATTTATATAAAAAAATTATTTATGATATTCTTAAGGTGAATGGGGAGAAGTTTGTGATATAAATTTTGTTTTTTGATATGATATTTTTAATGAACATCCAGAAGTTTGGAAATTTGTGAATAGTAATTTTCCAAGAAGTAGAATATTAGGTTTTACCTTCTGGACATTAGTTGCAACAAATAATTACAACGAATGCTAGAAGTTAATCTTTTTTCTTTTTCTTTTTCCTAGAATGTATCCAGCAATGGAGACCCTTATAGAGCCTCACCGGTTGATAGCTTGTATGAACTGTGTGGTATCTGTAGCACGCCCCATGCTGAGAGCAGGCAAGTGGTACCCCGAGGGACCCTCACATGTTTTGCCTCTTTTGAACCTCTCAATACCAGGAATAGACCAGAATGACTTCAAAAAGTGCCTGGTAAGAGAAAACTGTAATGGATTGATGAGAACTATTGGTAATAAAATTCCTTTTTTGTTATATATTAATAATGTCAGTTGTATTTATGGTTGATATTATTTGCAGCAGTATACCTTTTAAGTTCTCAAATTCTCAGACACAGATTCATTCTAGCAAGCTGTAGAAACTTCTGTCTATAAACTTTTAAAAAGGTAATTCTATTTAGCCCTTCATTGTGGTGAATGGCATAAACTCATGATGGCAACAACAGTTCTGACAGTTTCTAGTTCTCCTGGTCATAGACATGGGTAACTTTTGGGATGGTTGTCGTCTGTCATGCATTGTCCTTCTGTTAGCACAAGTTTGTTATTCCTCCTAAACTTCTTAGAGGATTGCTTGTAAACTTTGCACATACATTCATCCCTTGGTCTAGTTGGCCCTTAAGTGAAAATGGTGCTGCTCGGACATAAAATGTAATTGCCACATTGTCCATCTCAAAATCATGTTATTGAGACTTCTTCTGAATGGATGTTCATTTGAACATGGTGTTTTTACTGACAGACTTCTTATGTTGTCACGTTTGTCATAAATATAAATGGTGCAGATCTGATGTCTATTATGGCCATCCAGCAACCGTCGTGAAAAACTTGTTGTTGCTTCTCCTGAATGGAAGGTTATATTAACATGGGCTTTTCACAAAAAGACCTCCTCAGATGACTTCTTGGTCTGTAGTGAAAATAGTACCTGTAGCATCGTGAGCTTTACTTCAGTACAAGGTCAACATGAACTTGATGTCAGCTTGGCATTTTAATGGGAGAGCTATTTAAGTGTCAACAATTTAATAATGATATTAAAGAACTCTGCACTGTGCAAGAATGAATCTATAATAAAATTGTCAGTTGATAATGTTTTAGACTAAATTCTCTTGCTACAAAATGGTTTTGACTGAATTGATATATTTTATATTTCTTTTCTTTATTAAATTAAACATAGAATTCTTCTTTGCTTACATAAATGTTGATTAAATTTGTGGTGCAATATTGAGGGGAATATACACCTAATGAATGCTCTCCAGTAGATGCTTCTTTATATTTGCATTTATCTCTTACTGCGATAACAGTATTGATACTTTAAGATACCCCATTTGTGGAATTTCATTATGCAGTGATATGTATATAGAGGATATTTGCTTGAAATGAGCAAATAATATATATTTCATTGTGTGGGTGAAAAACTCAGTATTTTCACTAAGTGGCAAAGTGACAGCTAAGTTTTTCACCCATGAGATGAAATATATCTATTATTTACTTGTAACAAGCACATTTTCTTTTTCTTTTGTGCTGAAACATATATGCTGTATAACAGATTGAAGTTGCAGATTTCTTACTTGATACCTTGCAATGGTATCAAAAATTGCTTGGCGCTCAGTATTAAGAGGTCAGTGCTAGACATCTCTATAAACTGCCACACTGCAGACATCATAGCATATGACTGAAAAATTGTTAAAGCTATGCTAAAAATCCAAATGTCACACACACACACATACCATGCAATGTGCACGGCTTACTATTTTCTATTGTGTTTTGTGATTATTTACACAGAAAATATAAATGGTTTTATAATTCTCTTTCCCTTTCAATGAAAAAAGCACATCAAGATAAAAAAATTCACACCTTGTTGGATTTGAAAATGAGTCATCATTATTGGGAGGCAGCCATCTCTACCAATTGGCCACATAAGCATCTATGAATAACTTCGAATTTCATGTTTATCTTATTATCAACACAAAATTATTAATTGTAATTCACTCCAGTGAATTAACACAATAATTTTACTTGGAAAATCCAGTATTTCATAGCCGAGCATAAAATGTGTAATTGTTTTGTCACTCAAGTCAGTATCAAGTGTACAACCAGTTTAATAAAGATGAAGCAGAACAAACAATTTTTTTTCTGTATTAACACTATTACAGCAAGGTTAATTATTTGGGAGTGGCACTCTTTAAGACAAAAGAAAATATTGTTAATTTATTTAATATCTTTCTCAAATATTATATAGTGTGGAATACTTCATTTTGTATCACTATATTACATCACCATAATGAGTATACTGTGGTTGTATTTGGTCTTCTACCTCAGGTGTACACACTTCCGGTCAGAATGCCTGTCACAGAAGGGCACATAACTGGTATTTATACCCTTGAAACCCATTGGTCATATGCTGAGATAGATGGGAAAAAACTTGGTTGTAAGCTCACAAGGGAAACACATAATACTTACACAGTTTATTTATACTTACACAGTTTATTTGTTGCGCCAATCAACCCTACAAGTTATATATATCATCATGTATGTATTAAAAAATGTATCCCATGTTGTTGATCATCCATATAAACATATGAACCACTGAAAGTTAGTATTTAATGCTGAGACTTGTGAGAATTATTTTATCTTGAGCAACACTATATTTTTCTTTTATGACACCAAAATTTATCACAGTATTGATTGCACATCTGATATGGCCACCACAGTAGCCATCTTGAAAATCTTGAAATTATGACTCCTAAATGGATGATCATGTCAATGTGGGTTTTCTATAAAAAAATAGTTTTTAAAATGGCCTTTTGGAACAAAATTAAAACAGAGTGGATCTGATGTTTAATATTGCCACCACAGCAGCCATCTTAAAAATCTTGTTACTGATATATCTCCATAAAGGAATGTTATATTGACATGGTTTTTACACCAGAAGACAACTCATATTGTCTGGATGGTCGTAAATGAAAATGGTACCCAGTATGGTCACCACTATGGCCGTCTTGAAAATCTTTGTTAACACTACTGGTCAGCATGAGGTTTTGACATAAAAGCTTCTTATGTTTTGTTTGGCCTAAATAAAAATGGTACTGATCTGAAGTCCAGTATGGCCACCACAGAAGCCATTTTTAAAATCTTATAACTCATCCTTCAGAATGAATGGTCATCTTAGGATGGGGCTTTCACATAAAGACTTCTTATGATGGCTAATTGGTTCTAAATAAAAATGGTGCTGCTTGCCCGTCCAGTAGTAGCCATTGTGAAAATTTAGTTATCATTACTATTCCTGAAACGATGGTCATAGGAACAAGGGTTTTTACTAAAAGGCTTGTTAGGACATCAGTTTGGTCCTAAAAGAAAATGGCACCAATCTGAAGTCCAAATAGGTCTACCACAGCACCCAATTTAAGAATCTCATCAACACTGATTGTATGAATACTGTGCAGTTTTAAGGACTTCCTGGAAATTCTTTTCAGCCAGTAGAGCATCAGTGTCTGTGAGGGTCTTGTACATTTAATGACCAAAAAATTGGCATGTTCAGTGAGATAATATTTGCATATATTAGTAAGATTCTCTCTTGTGTATATGGTTCAGAAATTATTTTGATAAAGATCCTGATAATTTTCTTTAAACCTTTCAGGTAACCTTTCAGATGATTTCAACCTTTGTTGCAATGGTACCTATTGTTGATTGTTCTGATGCAGTACATCTTCGCAGTGACCTGACGGAGGTAAGTCAATATGCTAGCTCTCCTCTCTGTACGGTTGACAATATTTTTTTCAGGTAACCTCAGAAGCAGGTATTTAAAGTGTATTTGGTTACAAGACTGAGTGCGCTTAAGGTATAGTCCTTTATCATGCATTTGTAATGTGTTCATTATCGTTAGCTACAACTTCATAAGAATTACTTAACAAATTTACACACGATTTTACAGGGAGCATTTTGTCATCAAGGCCTGTCATATCTGTTCAATGGATACTAATTCATCATTCGGTATGACCACCAGACTTGAACTGTTTAAGCATTTTTATCCAGGTACCATGGTTTAGAATTGAGACATTTAGACTAGTTCTAAATGCTGTTCAGGAGGAAGAATTTGCAATTGGTTAAGGTCTTGAAAATGTGTACCTCCATATTCCAGTACACATTTTACAAAAATTATTGTCAGAGTGGTATCTCAGTTTTAAGTCATCTTCACGTCTGTGAGTCCCATCTACCCGAACAGAATACTCCCAGAGGATCATGTGATTTATATTCTAAGTTGGAACAAGAATCCCCTTGTTTCTTTTCAGCTCTGCCTTGGGTTCCACTCCAGTATTTCCCCATCTGACCATTTTACCCACTGTAAAAAAACGTTAAAACTGCATCAGGAATTTGTTTGCCATTTGAATCTCCTCAAGTTGGCAGCAGATATCATTGTCCTGGGTTGTCAGTTTTTGAAACCTTTGATGATTTTTTTGGTCTTAGTGGCAACCAAAACTTTGCCCCATGGATCAAGAAATTCCAATTTCAGGAAATGAAATTTAACCATCTCAGAAAGGCAAGGACCTCACAATCGGTAGTGCCATACAGGTTCGGCCTCCAGGAATTATGATCTTTACAGATCTGTGGGTTGATGTGCCCACCTGCTGCCCTTATTTTGGAGGTCAGTGGTTTGTGGCCTTCCCAGGACCGACTATTAGATATCAATCTTCTGAGATGAAGGCCATAGTGAATGAGTTTCAGTTTTGCCAGGAGACTCTGAAAAGGCCATCCTCATACCAACTCCACTGTGGTAAAAATATCAGAAGGCAGTGTGAGACCAAAGACCCTGACCTTTGCATCTAGATTTGGTATTTTTCTCAGCTGGTATCATGAAAAATCCATGTTCAAGTCCATCATATTCTGAGCAGACTCGGCATGATGGCAGACTCAGTTTCCTAATAAAATCAGCTAATCCAAACTGAATGGTCAATCCACTCCTCAGTATTCAGTAGAATATGTGCCTGCTGGTGTCAGTCACTTGTGAATCTATTTGTCTTTCCAGTCCCAGATTCAGAAGCCTGGGCAGTCAAGTAGAATCTGTTTCCATGGATTGGAATGGTCAAGAGGCATATGCCTTCTCTTCAACCCCTCTGATCCAAAAGGTCTTAAAAAAGTGAGGGAATCAATGCTGTCTGAACCACATTCCTAGCCTCAACTGGAAAAGATATGGATAGACAATCTTTTAAACTGGGTGCACAAATCCCAATGAAAATTGTTGGATTTTTCCCTACCTGCTCAAGCAATCTCACCTAAGGCATTTAACCCGAACTATTGAACTTGCAAAGAAGCCCTCAGGTGCAAACATTTTTTAAAACAAGTGGCAGACACAATTGCTTGGGCAAGAAGGCTCATCACTTGGAGAGTGTACAAGGGGACATGGAGAATGTTCTTCCATTGGTGTGCATTAGAGCTCATCACTCTACATTAAATCTTGGTACCACAAATAGCTGTTTTACTCCGGTGGCTTTTTGAGAATAAGATGATAGCGCCCGCCCACTATAAAAGGCTTCTCTTCCACAATCTCACATTTTTTGGTCACACCATGAAATGGAGGATGTAGGTCAAAACAAAGACCCCTCTGACCCTTCTGGTAAACTTAGACATGTCAAAACTTAAGACTTTGGTCCTGTATCTGAAAAATAATCTACCATTGCTTCTGTCATGGCTGAATAAAGCACCATTCAGATCTCTATCTAGAGCCTCATTTACATAATTTTCTTATCAGTGAGGTCCAAGTTCTTCTGGCTGCATGAGTGAGGTTCAAGTTGTTCTGGCTGCATCTGTGAGGTCCAAGTTGTTCTGGCTGCATCAGTGAGGTCCAAGTTGTTTGGCTGCATCAGTGAGGTCCAAGTTGTTTGGCTCCATCAGTATTTAATAGGAGTTTAATAAAATGTGTTATTTGTTCAATGTCTAGAGAACTAGCCCAGGAATGTTTTGTGAGATTTCTACAGTAGCTGCCAGCACAGCATTGTTTTGCAACTGTTCCCTAACTGACATAATCCATGACATGGGATGGAGGGCAGAGACAACTTTATGATTTTTCTCAGAGACCATTCATCCTAAAGGGTTCAGTTTGACCTTGTAGAGCCTATATCATAGCTGCCAACCCTCACGAATTTGGTGTGAATTTCATGACTTTTTTAGCGATTCACGGATTCACGCCGTAAGACAAAAATTCATGAATTTTCCGATCCTCAATTATTTTAAATCTTTAATAAAATAACCGATTTTCCATTAAGCGCTAGTTGTGATATTCGCAGTTGCCGAAACGGTCCGGTACCGCTGGTCACGATATTAGTAGATCTACAGCCGATTAGTACAGTTGGCCCGGTCGCAAGCATTTTAGCCTATTTTAATCTGTATGTATAAGAGTAGTTTTACAAGTGCTTCTGAGAGAAACTAGGGCCTAACCGGAAATTTGCTCCGCGCATGCGTCAAAACACTCATTCGAGTTACTGTTCAGCATCGCTCAGCATTGCATGTAAGATTTTGAAAATGTCTTCACCACCATAGAAAAAGAAATGTATTACTCAAAAAGTGAAGTTTAATTTGGAATATATCAAAAATTGGCCGTGCATTCTGCCATTAAACATTGATATTCATTCATGCTTTTTGCACTCAGTGTGCCATCGCAGAGACGATGTGAAGAAGAATGTCGGTTGCAAAAAACACGTAGAAGTTGGGGAAATTAAGAATTCGCAGATTTCAGCTCTGGAATATTTTAAACCATTGGCAGAAGACCCGCAGGCTACCAACGCTTAAGCATTATTTGTGAGTTTTCTTGTGTCGAACACAATCTACCTTTATCAGCTGGAGACCATGCTAAACATTTGTTCTGACATATGTTCCCGGACTCGAAAATCGCTTCCAAATTTTCCTGTGGAAGAACCAAAAATGCTGCAGCTCCTGTGCATTCCTCACAGCAACAGTGATAACAAAAGATTATTTTCTTTATTGAGGAAAAAAAAAAAGACAGACTTTAGGACCTCCTTAGCAGCGGAAAATTTGTCAACAATTTTAGTCCCCAAGATCTACCAGCAGGCAAGAAGTTGGAACTGTTTAGAAAACAAATTTACGATCAAGCAGTTGAGGAAGTTCAAGTCTGCCACAGTATCATGTCTTAATAAATAAATATTTCTGCATATATGTAGTGTTTTATTTTTATTTTGCGAACTTGATATAGCGTAGTATTGATAGTCGGAGTAGTCAGAGTGGATGGAGTTATTGTCATGGTATTTTTTCACGAATTTGTGTCCAAATTCACGACTTTTTATCCCTATTTTCACTAATTGTGAGCCTGGAAGGTTGGCAGCTATGCTATATCAACAGGTTATTCAACAGTGACTAGGTCATTCTCAACTTCCACTGGATTATGGGAAGGGTGTTTTGTCCTTATTAGCCATATCTAGGTATGTGGAGAAACTCCTCGGGCCCATGTATGTAACAAGATTTGAGGCTGCTTCTTGCACCTTAGGGATCAGAGATGGGATTTTCAATGAAACTGGAATGTAACTCCCTCCACCTCTTAACCATTCTCCTAAGTATTATGATTAGTTAATGTATCTGCAGAAACCAATTTTTTAAGTAAACTGTTTGGTTGATAGTGCTTTACCCTGATCATAATACAGTCACACCCTTACAGTGTCTGCACAGTTACCTGGTAACTGACTGAACGTGTATTTATGTTCTAATAGAAACAGATACATGTTTGGGATTCAGCGTCAATCCCTCTATCCAAGGAGAGATCACTCATGTCTGACTCCCCTCTATGTGGGAGGATGACTTTTTTTTATTGCTAAAAGTTAACATAGGAGTGCTGGATTTTCAAGGTAGTGGTCATACTCATAAGTATTTGCAAAGAAACTTATTTTATTTAAAAAATGGGTTTTTCCATATTGATTGGCCTTAAATTCATGGTAAATAATCTTCAGCATCATTTTCTTTTGATGGTAGTTTATACTAATATAGCCTTAGCCATATCTACATTTATTCTGTGTGTTTCTCTCGAGTGCTATCATTAGCTGAGGTTGACTGCATTTTGTATGTGCGTGTTTGCTTTGATTGAAATATTTCCTTTATTTCTCATAGTAGTGCTAAAAACATCCTATAGCCCGATGCCCGGGGATCATCAGATTTCAGATCAGGCCCCTCCTGTATTTTAAATGAGGTAAAAAAAATCTACTTTACATGAAAACATAGACCATGCTGATGAAATGTGGAAATTTATTTTCAAGATGTTAACTTGCCATAAATGGCTTGCTAAAAACACAAGTTTTACTCCTGAAACCCCTGACATGGTCATGTTTTGAGAAATAGTTTTCACTATTTGAAAATGGAACACCCCAACACATTTCAGTATATTCCTGTTACACATAGCATGTATAAATTGTAAACAGTCATGATTGGAGCTGATGTAAAACTATACTTTGGGTAGTTTAAATAGAGGCAGTTAAACAGCAAAGTGGTCAGGGATAAACCACCATTTCTTGTAGTACTTAATGCTCTCACAATGTCTAGAGTGATTGTTTGAAGGCTGCAGTGGATAAGACCATTGTTCTAATTTGCATAGGTAATAAAGATCATGAAGTGGAACAATCCAGTATAGGTAAATCAAACAGATGCTAGATGCGGATAGGCTAACAAAATTTATTACATATCACTGCCTTGAATAAGAATGTTTAAGCCATCTGTATTGAAGATTATTGACAAGTTTGTAAACAACAGCAATGTTTCTTCAAAGTCAGATTTTATCCCATATATAAAACAGAAAGCATGATTATTTTAGTCATCAGAATAGTGTTCCATGTGTGATTCATTTTTGCAAGCGATTTAGCAAAGCTAGCAAAAATAAATTTCAGAACTCTTGGTTTTACCTTGTGAAGCATGCCAGTAAAAAAGGAAGAGTGGTGCATTTAATTCTTTGCACATATGGCAAACAGAATACATGGTTCCTGTGTGTACCATGTCTTTTGACATAGGAATACAGCCTGTATGTAACAGATTCGACATGCTGAATTGAACATTTCAGTTAGTTCTCAACTATTAATTGAGCTATGCTTTTCATGATGATTTTAGCAATGAAATAGATAAATTGAAAGACGGTATAAGCAAATGCTTGTAATTGCACTGTTGATTTGTGTTGATAAAGCGTTACCAACTGTACTGGACAGAGGCCTTTAATTATAGTCTGGGCTTGTTGAATTTGAGTCTTTGCTTATGATTTTTTTTATAGTCACCAGACCTGGGTCTTGTGTCTAAAAAAAAATTCTTTGAGTACTGCGTATTATTTGCAAGGTTTATGGTTATGTTGCCTGTGCTATCCCAACATAACTGATGTAACAGAGATATTGAACAAAATTTTCTAAGGTTACTTTTTCTTAAAACTAGGATAAAGAAAATGGTTCCATAATATTTCAGTGCAGGCCCTGTATAATAACTTTGTTAGTAATTTTCTTGCTCTTATTTCAGGATGAGAGAGAACTATGTTCTGCAACAGCCCAGTTTGAAGACTTTGTGTTACAGTTTGTTGATAGGTATGTTCATACTTTTATTATTGATAGCTTTTTTCTTTCTATGTAGTGCTGGTTAATACTTGTAAATAATAGTTTGTTATGTCTTATGTCAAGGGCAGTTAATCTTTAGGTTCTTTATAGTATTGTAAAATGCACCTCTTCCTGAGTTTGCTGCAGGCTTGTTAGTCTTGGAATCTGATTTACAAAATTCTTTAGATTTAGTGCACATGCAGGTTTTGATGTTGATTAATATACTTGAGATTTGAGAGTTGAAACTTGTATAGTTTTAATATGTTAACATGTTGCTGGATATAGATGGTTGTTTTATGAAAATTAAATTAATGTAATAAAATTCAAAGAAAAAATTCCCAAGTTTGAGTACAATCATGCTAGGAAGTTTCATGAAAACAGTGCCACAGTATGTTCAGTTTTTAGTAGATTGATTGTACACGTCACACTTGAAGGGATGATAGTCTGATTCAGGTTAACCTTATAGTGTTCCATTGTTGGAATTTAGTCCATGCTCTTGGGTACCTATGCAGGCAGTGATGATAATTGAGGGCAGTCTTGTAGATGTGTCAGCTGCATAATAATAAGAATAAGAAGAAGAAAAAGAAGAAGAATAGTAAAAGTCTTTATTTATCAAGGGTGATTAAATTAGCTAACAGTTTACATTATGGCCCTCCAGTTAAAACAGCTATTAATAAAGAAAATCCATGTAAATAGTAAAAATTCACTGCTTAAAAGAAAGGGAATATAACAGAAATGAAACTTCAGAAGTAAGAACAGCTTCTCAAAAAATAATATCCTTAATTGACATCTATCTAAGTGTGTGGAAAGAGATGATGTAGATGTTATCATGTTTTAGGCATTTAAAATCATACTGGTTGATCTTTTCTGTAAACTGTATATTATCTTCATGTAGAAGGATTAAGGGGGTTTTCCCACACAGTACAGCCATGTAGAAGGATTAAGGGGATTTTCCCACACAGTACAGCCATGTAGAAGGATTAAGGGGGTTTTCCCACACAGTACAGCAGTAGATAAAATGTGGAAAAATAACTGTCTTTAAATATGTTACCCAGTTATAATACATTGGGAGTAATACAACAACCAATCCCTATATTAAGAGATCACTCTGCCTGATTGCTTCTTGGGAGGCAGATAACTTCTTGTTCTTTTTAGCTAAAAAGTTTATTTGGGAGGGCTGATTTGCGAAGTAGTCATATTTTTCCCACTGTATTATCATTAGGTGAGTATTTGCTAATAAACAATTTACTAGAAATAATTGGTTTTCGAATAAACTGATCTTACATAAAACCGCTAAATTTTTTAAAGATATTTTTTTGCCATGGGTGATGGTGCAGAACAAGAACTCATCCTTTGTTCTTTTCAATCCTTGTTGTGATAATAAGAGGTTGTTTACTTATAGATTTATGCTGTTGCTAGATATGTATACCATTTATTCATATTGTCTTCAAGTACACTGTTGTATAAACCCATCTAAGTATTTGCATGGAAGGATTACGTTTATGCAGGATATGTTATATTGTTATATTGCCAGGGTGCTAATGCTAATTGACAACAGTGCCCAGGAACATACACATGGCGATCATGGCAGACTGAACACTGAACAAAGCATGCTGGAAATCGGTATGGCTTCTACTTTCAACTCTGTGCTCCAGCAGTGTTCGGCACCCATCTTTGAGGTAAGTGTTTATATTAGGACAGAAGAAATATTTTAATATGAGCACCACACCAATCAAACTTTATGTTTGATGTGTACTTTTGTTTAACTTCTGTTCATCTTATTTTTGAAAAATAATGTAGTCATGATGTATTTAATATATCCACCAAAGCTGTTATAAGTTAGCAATAAATTAAATGCCTTGCCTTTTAATTTTAACTATCTTCTTTGTTATTTATGTTATTTTAATGAAATTTGAAAATCATGAAATAAACAATAAATTGACTAAATAATCAGACTTTTTTTATTTCGTATATGTCAGTTCGGTCAGGATGTATTGTTGTATAGAGATGCATTGAAACTTTGCTAGAACACGATGGTAGGGATCCAGAAACTACCATTTTATCATGTCCTGTATCGGACAATATCCAAATTAAGTCAGTTAAAAATAAATCTTGCACATTTTCTTTAGTTATATATGAAAGGGTGTGGAATGGGAGCAAGACTGGACATCATTGATGAAGTTACCAACTTAATGCTTAGTAAACAAGAAATACTTAAAATCTATTACATATTTAAAATTTATTTTTGGTGGGCACTGTAGAAAATAAAAAGGATGGGGTGGGTGGGTGCTGAATGTATGTGGCGGTGACCAGAACTGCTCCTGACAATTTGGTTGATAAACTTGTTGTTTCAGTGGGTGTGTAAAATGATTGATGGAGTAAGTATTGATGGTCTGTTATTTTCCCTTAAATAGATAGGTAAATTAATTGATTTATAAATCTGGGTGAGAAATTTTTGGACTACTTTTTTTGGTGCTTGGGTGTGTATGCTGGATGACTAAGCAAACATCAGTTGGTTTTTGTTTTCCCTGGATGGAACAATGATTGTACACTGGATGCATTTAAAACCAACAAAGATTACTTGATGACTATGTTGTTGGTAGTTAAAAAATGATTAGATTACCAATTGTCTGCTTGATGACATCTTTTATTGAAAAGCAGTAATAAGTTATTTTGTTTTCAACAATACATCACATCTCACCAAATTATTCTCTCAGATTATTGTTCATCTTGGCACTAATGATCTGTCATACTTCAAGAATTGGTGAAATATAAAATTTTGATACAAATGCCATGACCATTCTGTATTCAAATTCATTTTATAACAAAGTGTGTTATAGTGGGGTTTCACTGTACCACTTGTGGTAGAAATTTCTTTTCAGATCATTCCCTAAACAGATTTCTTAATTTGTATTTTATATTTTCAGTCTGCCCTCAATCGACTCTATGACTTTGTTGCAAACTCTGTATATGAAACCAAAGTTAGTGGACGTTTTACAGCCAACTTATGTCGTGCAGTAGCAAAGGTAAGATAACAGTATAAAAAATTCTTTAAACAAAGTTTTTCCCTTGGTTGTTGACAGTTAGCACTATTCAAAGTCAGTATAAACCCATTCTCCTGAAATCTTGAGCTTCTGGGAGAAACATACTTTTTATTCATGATCCTGGTGTTTTTATATCCCTTTTTTCTCTTCTGTCTTTAAAAATAAGAGCATTGAACTTTTCACAACATGGATATATTTTTGGCATTATTGAGAACCAAAATAGTACAAAGACATTTTAGAAATGTATGGGTTGCTGTTCATTTTGTTGAACTAAACTGCCAAATGTGTGTCCCAAGGTAGGAGAAATATACAGGAGAACATTGGATATGATAGCCCAGCCCCATACAGCCATAATGTAATTTTATGAGTATTTGAAAATTATTGAAATTTTCACTGGTTGAAGATGATACATTTTTGGCACTTTACACATTAAGAAAATTGTCAGTTGCTGAGTGAACTGTTCTAATATTATATTTTGAAGAGCTCATGATGTAATTGAATCAAGAAAACAACAGAGCCAGTATACAGTTCTTAAATTTGAGATAATTTCAAAAAGTTTTGTATAGCTTGGTTGTGTCACTTGTTTTTCTTTTACAACCTGTATTGGTGCTTGCAGTTGCCAAAATCATCAATGGGAATAAAATTCCCAGTAGACAATTCATTTAAATAAATTAAATATTTCCACAAATGAAAATTATGGGTATTGTCCTGTTGTCTACATATTTTTGAATTGTAGCGACTGATCTTTGGGTGGGGGGGGGCATGTGTATAGCCGATTGGTCTGAGGTGCTCACTTTTACAGATCACTCACACATTTCGCCTCTGTCCACATGAGTTCAAGTCTGAACTCAACCAACATGGGTATGATAGTATGTGAGTAAGCTTGTCAGTAGCTTTCCATAGTGTAGTGGTTCTTCCTGGGGTCTTCCCAGGTTCTTCCTTCATTTGATATTCTGGCTGACATGTGTAGTCCATCATGTGCTCAAAAATGGTGTCAAGCACCACAAAACAATAAACAAAAACACACACTGATGTCTGCTTGTGTAACCTAGTTTCAAGGTTGCATAAATGATGTAATGGACTAAATTTGTAAACAAAACAACATCCAGAAATGCATAATTCTGCATTAAATAGAATTAGTATAGCAGTCAGTACCCTTTATAATGCCACATGTTATATACTGCCACTCTTGCATATTGCCATAGGAATGCCCAGAGTAGGTCTCCTGCTATAAAATTTACCACAGTGTACCATTTTTGTACCACAGTAATCACCACCCTTGCCTACTGTCCTTTGCTAGCCTTGAATTTGGACACAAATTCCATTTTCTACACTGTTCTCATTTCGTTATCAGTTGATTCTGCCAGGCATTAAAATCCTATTGTCTTTGAATATGTCTGTCCATCAGCAATTACCTTTAATATATTCTGAATGTTTTTTGGATTTTGTTGAAAGACTCTTGAAATCACTACATATAAACTGCAGACTTGAGATGTGGAGCCCTATAGTAATCTATAGTATCCATCTGTTCACACTGTATAGCCACCAAAACTCTGCAAATTGGTTGCCATTTTGTAAGTGAATTGCCTGTGACACATAGGCATGCCTTTGAAAAGTTTGGTGTCTTTAGGTCAAATTTTGACAGACTTTGTGAAAATTATTTTTAATCAGCTTTACATTTCCTTACATCAGATATCATTGCAACTTGTATAATTCAATAATTATTCAACATATTCTGGCGCAGTTTTGTTAACAAAGTCTCGTAAACCTAGATGTGCATTGTATTGGTTTATCTGCCACCAGCCACTGGTCATCGAGCATCTGGGTTTGGTCACTGGACACCAAGTTTAAGCACCAGCCATCAGACTCAATACCAGGGTCATTGGAAAGGGATTGGGTTGATACCCCTCCTTTCTCTACATCGCTGTGAAGTCCTGTGGGGAACAGATTTTAGCTTTTGATCACCTGTATAGAAAAAGGGCTTGGAACACTGCCCACCTCCCATCATCTTTGTTCCCATTCAACCTATGGTGGGCTTGGGGACTTCATCCACCCAGTGGTGTGTTGACTGGTCACAGGAAGAAATTTTCCCTTCATGTTAATAACCTAGAATGTGGTTTTTTAAAAATAGCGTTTTCAAAAGTGCATCATTGTGTCAGTTGCAGTATACCTCAAATGTCGGGCATTCTTAAGCTTCTTCTGTTTGCATGGAAGTCAGAAACCTTGTCAGTTAGACTTGGAGATACTTGGGTAGTCCTCAAAGACTTGCCTCTGCACTCATCAAACTTGCCTCTGCACTCATCTGTCAGTAGCAACAACATTTTTTATATGCCTGCCAGTTGGTGGAGCATATTATGTGATGTCTATCTACTTCTCTGTTACCAATTTGGTTTCTGCACAATAACTTTAGTCATCCACCATGTAGAGTTATCAAACTTTATGGTTTGCTTGCACTTGGAGTAAGAAAGAACCCTATTAGTTTTACTGTCAGATTGCGCAAAGGTTAAACTATGACAGAGAAAGGAAAATATTTTTGTATACAGTGACTCTAGTTCTGTGTCATATGCACTTACCAAACTTTGTGGATGGTTTGCACTTGGGTAAGGAAGAACCCAGGCAATCTGTTTCAGGTTCAAAAGGTCAAAGATCAAAATCATTCTGACTAAAAGAAGAAAAATGGTTTCTGCATAACTTGATTCCTCCATCATCTTTAGTTTTGTTTAAGTGTGCACACACAGCCCGGCCCCCCCCACTCCCCGAGTGGCCATGTGGTCTAAAGCGCTCTCCGTTATGAATTACTGCCATCTCACCTCTGTCTGCGCCGGTTCGAGTCTCAGATTCAGCCAATGTGGGTTTGTGAGAAAGCTTGCCAGTAGCTTCCTTATGGTCGGTGGTTCTTTCCGGGGTTTCCTGGGTTCTTCCTCCACCATTAATACTAGCCGGCATGCATAGCCTATCATGTGCTGAAAAATGGCATTAAACCCCACAACAACAACACACGCAGCCCACATATGCACACACAGCCCACACATGCACTCACCCTGGTCCAGTACAATTTAGGTTCCACAAAAGTACTAGCAATTAGCACAAGAATTGTTACATTGAGTTAACTCTGGATTGCATCACATAATACAAAACAATTGTGCACATCATTGAAAATACATAAAAACTTGGGTACAAGACTTTGGTATATTTGCTGGACTTATTTTGCAATTTACTTTAGTGTAATTTGTAAAAGAAAGGTTTCCAAATGAGTCTCGATGAGAAATGAATTAAATTTGATATACTACAATTGGAAGTCAGAATATCTGTCTATTGTTTGACCTTGAATTTGATTCAAAACAGTCTGACCATGTTTGTAGACGGACATAATTTAATCATTTCAGCAATGTTTTGTTGTTTCATTTTGGCTAAAGTTAGTAAGGAAATATCTGAAATATCTTTTTGGGCATGGATAACTGATATATTTCAAATAGACTGTGATTTTGATGTTTTGCCAAATTACTGTACTTCCATGGTATGATAGCAAAACACACATCCTGAGAATGTTTTATGCAAGAAGAAACTTTTACAAATGAAATGCTTCATACCTACTTTTTGAGTATATACTCACTATACATAAATCCATCCCAGTGTTATTCTTGTTTACACCCAGCAGTACCTGTATAGCAATTGTGATAAAATTAAAATGGTTTTAGTCTTTTTCTGAAAATTCACATTAATTGTTTCTGGTAATTTTTTAATTATATTAAGTTCATCAGCAACATTCTTTTAAATATGGTATGGGATATATCACACACATAGACTGGTTAAGTTTCTTATAAAATAATAAGTTTGCTGTAGCCTAAATTTATATCATTGAATAACAATGAAAA
The DNA here is from genome assembly GCA_028554795.2 of Sinohyriopsis cumingii. Classification (NCBI taxonomy): domain Eukaryota; kingdom Metazoa; phylum Mollusca; class Bivalvia; order Unionida; family Unionidae; genus Sinohyriopsis; species Sinohyriopsis cumingii. Next base: position 166,580,316 of record CM068824.1, on the reverse strand, counting down.
GTTTCTAACAGAGTAGAAAAGCAAGTTTAAATTTCATAGTGTTTGATTTCTGTTATTAATTATTATATATGCTTGTGCATGATCAGTTTTGCTTTTTCATGGGTAAATTTGATCCTTCAAATTAAGGTTTCTTAAGCATTGACCTACACAACTGCATATTTTCAGCTTCAGCTATATCATTTACTTTTATTTTGTTCAGCACATGTTTTAGGTTAATAAGGGGAAATTATAAAAAAATAATTATTCATTAATTATCATAAATTTTCCCAGATCCCAGCAATCACTTCCATTTTATGCCACTGTACCCAAGTGTATTGGGCAAACCAAAATATTAAATCATTTTTGTTCAAACAATGATAAAAATCTGGAGGATAGATGTTTTACTCTATTTCTTATATTTTTTTGAATTTGGTCAGTGTGGCATTAGAGATAGAGAGAAAATAATTATTCTAGTGATAGCAAACGGTGATATCAGATGTATATCTGAGTAAACCAGACAGTGATATCAGATGTGTATCTGAGTAAATCAGACAGTGATGTCAGATGTATATCTGAGTAAACCAGGCAGTGATATCAGATGTATACATGAAGCTTAATGGGTTCATTTTTTCTTACTGTCCAGTTCACTGGGTACTTACGTCAAGACTTGATTCTGTACAAATTCAAACACTAAAATCAGTTATTTTGGACTTACCTTCATCACATCAATATTTATTAGCTTGCCTGTCCATGGGATGGGTTCACTAATGAGTGAGATCCATTCATATTACCGATTATACTCGCGTATAAGCACGTTTGTGTATAAGCTGACCCCCCCAAACTGAACAGGTATAAACACTAAAAAGTGCATGACCCACATATAATCTGACCTACAACTCAGAGACATCTCAAGATGCACAAGGTAAGTTCTAAATCCATTTATTTAGGTACTCTTGTATTTAAAAAAAAATTACATGTATACTTATCTCAAGGTTGGCGTGCATGATTATTAAAAAGGAAAGGTATAAACTTGCTTCAAAAGTAATTTATTTAATTTTGTTTTCTTATTGTTTCTGCCTAATTCAGATTTGTGTATAATTTAATTGAACAATGACAAGAATTTAGCAATCGCGAGTTGCTGTAACACTACCTCTCTCTTTTGACTCAATTATTATTTGTTTATGCATTATTGCATTGGACATTTTATATCAGTGCACCAGTGATTAAGTTTTTACTTTGCTTTGAAATTGTAAATACCTAACTTATTAAAATGTAATCCCAGTAGGATAACACAACAAACAAACAATATGGTTTGATTCAGCCCTTGCAATTAGGCTACTGAACATATTTACATAATGGCGCCACCACATGTACATTGTAGATTTGATTACGCGCTGAATTAAGTACATCCCTTGGAGTCAAATAATGGGCACCATTGAGCTAAACTTTAATGATATCTCCAAAATTAAATAATAAGGTTTCGGAAATAATAATTCAAAAGTTAGCTAATACCGTAAAAGCTGAGTTGTAGTTTGCTTTGATGTAAGTGACCTTACAACATACCTGTCAACTTTCATGCTGGAAGAAGAAAAAAACTCCCAATTTTTGTGGTCACTCCACACCTACCAAACGATTTCATAATATCTTTTGATTTGTGCAGAGAACTCCCGATTATTACATTATGTCTTAGATTTTCATTTCTTCTAAACAAGTAAAGTCCTACATATTCTGTTATATCACCTGTGAATTTATTGTTGTGATGAAATAATTACTTTACTATCAAGAATTTGCTTCTTCACTAAATAGAATGTTAAGTTTAAACATTATTCATGTAAATTAATGATTTTTATTTACCTCTACAATAATACAAAAATAATAAAATAAACCAGAACAAAAAATAAACAACAACAATAAAATCGTCCACAATTAATTTCAATCCCAATAATGATCACTACGAATGCTGTAACTCCATATGCTATTGAGTCATTCCCACGAAAGAAACTTACATGAGTGAACACCTGGCATTTTTATACCATATAACTAATGTTAATTACTGTCATTAAATTAAAAGAAGGAATGAAAATACATACCACACAGCAAATGTGTCCTCAGAAACCTAATTCAGAATACATACTTTATCGTAAACAATACTAAATGCTTTAAAAGTTGACAATAAAGGAATAAGGTCGGATATGCAAAGAGGGGAAGATAGTTGCCACATGTATGGTACCATGAGGCTGGCTATTTTGGTGCCTTTAGTTCAACAAAATTGGGAATCCTTTATTTGCCAATCAATTGCTGGTGCTTGCATAACACACAATAGTGTAGAATGTGGTTTCTTTGAATTATGATGGAGGTCCAGTCGTTTTCACAAAATAGTTGCACGGATAAGGATTAGCTTTTAATTAGTCGTGCTGACTTTCTTGCTTGTTTATTTAAGACTAATCTTTAGCTATTGTGCAGTTTGACCGCAGCTGACCAGAATATGAAAATAGGGTATGTCCTGGGGGAAAACAGGGCACTTCACAGGGAGAAACGGTGAGACATTTTGTGAATTTCACTCATATTCGAAGATCAATCAATATTTAGTGAAAACAAGGCTTTAAATATGCCACGAGAAACCTCCCAATTTTAGGTCCCAATCTCTTTTGTTTTTTATTCAGTTGCCCTACTTGGCTTTTGAAAAGTTCATAGGTATGCCTTACACCTTGTTTTATAAAACTATGATAATCATGCTAATATTATGGAATAAAAGGCAATTACACATCAATGTACTGGTATAGTTACCGGTCAGAATCCCCTTGTATCACGACCCAGTTTTAGGGTTTTAATGATTAACACCTGTACTGCTGTTGCAAAACGAAAGACAAATTTGCTGCCTATCAACATAGGAGATGCCGAAACATCAAGCTTTCCTTTGTGTGGAAAGTTATGATGTATGTTTAGCTAAAACACTAAACTAAAATTGATTGATGTTGATCTCAGTTGATCTATATGAGAATTTTAGCCTTTATTATTAGCACTCTTCGGGAACATGTAAATTATGCTGGTTATGTGCCTTGTACAATTAAAAGTGCCTAACTTTTTAAAAATATTACCTCAATTTGTAGGATCGCTTATATTATTGAAAATGAGTAACTTGTCAGCGTGTGATTCATCATAAATGAAACAGCTATTAAGGATTAGCTGAAATGCTATCTGGAAAAAAGCAATTTGGTCGAAACAATGAATAAAGCAAAATCAACATCTACGTTTGGGAATAAGTAAGGTATTAAGTGACTCTATGCACACTTTGCACTAAGTACTGTACATTATATTTCAGCATGGTCTCCCTGGTAAACTCAAACGGTCCGTGAATTATGAAGTCTGTATTTACCTTTATTTAACTTCGTGTTGGAGGAATCAGAAAATATGCACATGCAAAATAATAACAAAATCAAGCATAGTACTTTATAACAGTTTAATAATTGTCGGCTCATTGAAAGTTAATTTTTTACATGCCTATGTCTTAGGACATGGAAAAAATTGTTGTTTCATGTCCCTAGATTTACCGCCATTAAAGTAGTCAACAAAAAGACTTAAAAACTGTCAATTTTAGACATTGGCCCATGGATAAGCTGACCCCTCTTCTTCCAGGCCTTTATTTTTTCCTAAATTATTCGGCTTTTATGCGAGTATATACAGTAATGAAAAATCTTGTATATGATTGACTTACCTCATTATCGCTCTGCATGCCAGATATCTGGTCCAGTTTTGATAAATTCATGGATGGGTTCGATAATTAGAGAGATCTGATTATTAATGAGGCTCAGCTTGTTCACGATCTGGAAGCCCTATTTCTGATCCAGTCTGATAAAACTTGGAATATATGGTTTTATCTTCAAGATCTTGTACCAAGTTTGATAATGAGTGTGATGCATGCATATTAATCAGTTGATCTGATATCAGACTGGTTGAGCGGTTATTACTGTAGAAGTCTTATTTCTGATTTGATTTTGATCCGGCTTGAAAAATTAGCTTATCATCAGAATCTTGGTTAGGCTTGATAATGAGTGAGATCAATACATGTTAATGATGTAATCTTGCTTCTGATTAGGTGAGTTTGTTACCACCCAGGAAGCCATATTTGTGATCTGATTTTATCAGACATAAAATTTATGCTTCTATCATTAGGATCTTGGAGTGATTCAGTAACGAGTGAGATTGATGCATATTAATGAGGCGATTTTGCATTTGATTGGATTTCTTACCACTCTTGAGGCCATATTTTTGATCTGTTGGGTTCTTTATTATCACCACCTCGATTATGAGCATGTTAATTATGCCTTAATCATTAATAAGAGTTTTTCTCAGGGTTGAAGTAAAATAAGATTAGTTGAATGTTATGTATATTTGATTTAATTTATATCTGATTTAATTTAATTGTTTTTTTAGTTTTAAATTTTAAAAAAAATTCCATTACATGCTATTATAATGTAACTTTATTTACTGAATTTGGCATTTTCCAGAAATTAGTTTGACCTGACTTTTTTCATAAACAACTAATAATAGAAACTTTGTATCAAATGCTGACCTTGATTCAGAATCAGTAAAAGTGAAGTAAGCAACTTTATTTTATTTTTAAAAAATTCTTTCTTAGTGTAGATTCATTAAGCGAAATTGAGGCCATACTGGGAGTATGTGATGTTAGGCATGTAAAGCTTCTGTGTTGTTCTAGAAACATCATCATGTGACCCTGATGCAGGAATCTGTTTTATGTCTTAAGTTAGTGTATAATTATTTTCTATAGAGAATTTATAAAGTTGGGCTATAAACCATTGACACTTAAAGGTGTTTTGTTGTGACCATTTGAGTTGAAATTCTATTTTATAGAATTATTAATTCTTCTCCCTGGGTATATTTATGTGCTCATACAGAATTCTTAGACAAAGACATTTATTGAAATTTTTTCGGAAAAAGATCTGGAATATTATTTTCCGTGCTTCAGCAAGGAACTGTTGATTCATCAGTACAACACTAACTATTGCATACGTCATCGTCCTCCATCTTGGATTTTTTATCAGGACTCCAAATCAGATTCATTTAGGACTTTTTATTTCTAGGACTTCTATTTTTTAATTCTTGGATTATTTTTACCTTGTTTTTCTAGGAAAATAAATTATTTGTTAAATTTTATAAAGCTTGTTGTCTTCACTCTTTTCTTGTTACTGTGTTAAAGAGCCTAAAACGTGACATGAACCAATAAATCAACCAGATCTATTCCCTTTGATGAGTTACAATAGTAACAAAACTGGTCTGAGAAAGGGGGTAATTGGACCACCCCAGCAGATGGGAGGAAATGCCTCCACTTCCATTCAGTCATCATCTTCCTTATAGGAGAATAAGTAAATCAGCATGATATTGAAGTTTGGGATATTGTTTACATAGGATGTGTTCTTACACTTGTACACAGGCTTGCTTAGTGAAATGGTCAACTGTTAAGTTATATAAGCAGGGTGAATGATATTAGGACCACTTGACATATAATGAGCTCTCATTCAGTATTCATAGTTAGTGTTGTTGTAAACCAAGTTATAATCTGTTATTATAGGTCAATCCAAAAGTGTCATTGAAGAGATTTTTGCCAACATTTTGCCAGAATATAAAGAACCACATCAAAAACCGTAAGTACAGCTTCTTGTTAAGCATTATGCTTTGATGAAATTTTCTGGATAGTAACGTCATAAGTGACAATAAAAGTACACTCAAACCTGTCCTAAGAGTCACCTTTACTTAGTGGTCACCTGTTCACATTGGCCAATCTTATTCCCCCCACCCCTGCACATTTCCTATATAAATGTCTCTAATGGTCACCTGCCTTCTGTGGTCAGTGTCCATTTGTTCCCAAACCAAACATCAAACATGGGTTTCTTCCTGCCTTATGTAGTCACTGGTGCACATCTGCAACCTCTCAGACTTTTGCATAATGAGGAAGGCATTGTTTAGATAAAGGAATATCGTGTGAATTGATGTGCAGACATTTATTATCTTGCTTATGCTTGCCACACTTAGGAGGCTTGGCTAGCGTGGGTACGTGGGAAAGCCTGCCAGTAGCTTCTCATGGGTCGGTGGTTCTTCCCTGGGTTTTCCAGGGTTCTTCCTCCACCAGTTATACTGGCCGCCATGTATAGCCTATCTTGTGCTGAAAAATGGCGTTAAACCCTAGAACAACAACAACAACAACAACAACAAAGCCACACTTAGGTGCCATCGATTGTGTAACTGAAAGGTGTCAATATATCAAATTACACATATTTTATGGTTTTGTTGTATATTGCACATAGGACAATATTAAAAATAATAATAATAATAATAATACTAATATTCAGTGCATGGTATTTGTTCAAAAACCAATTTTGAAAGGTGAACTAGAGTACAAATTGTGTACAAAGCCCAGTTCGACTTTCTTCCTCCAAATACATTTACTGATCACATTGACATTGGGGACAGAAGCATGCTACCTCCTGAATTCAGCCCTACTAAAAAGATGAAAATTCATCTTATCTCATATAGACAAAGGGTGATAACCTCCCCTTGCCAAATCCAGGTGTTGCTGGTGTTTAAGCTTTGCTTCCTTACTGTCAACTTTGTACGTGATACATCATAACAATCCATGCCAATATCAGTGTCAAAATTAGCCATCCACCCTGCAATTTGGACTTCTTGTATGTAATAATCATTCCTCTAACAGGTTGTGTACATTATTTTTACATATTTTTCAACATTTTGTTTGAATTTCTCACATTCACAGACATGGTTTGTTTAGACCACATACACAACATGCATTCATTGGACATCTTGTCCTTCATGGTTTAGCACTACACTGCATATTTTCGCTTTCTCCATTAGTAATGGTTGTTGTATTAGCGACTCCTTAATATGCATTTTGTTCACTTGTGTTCGTTCAGAACACCATGTTAACCAGGTGCATTAAATTTAAGGCAAGGGAAGATACAAGTCCTGTTTAGCATATATATCAAATGTACTTCATATCTTCCTTGTAAAGTGTGCACAATTTTATTGGAAGAAGTCTGGACTGCAATATTTGTAGAAAGCAACCAAATTGAAAGACAAAGGAAGCAAATCTCACAAAGGCAATGCCAAAATGTTGAGCATACATCTGAAGCCAGCATTTGTTGTGAGCCTTTTTAGAGAACATCCCTCTCCACCATACCAAAGCGTGATGTTTAGAACTGTCAGCTACAGTTACCTTAGCAGAACTGGGAACAAAATGTTCTGTTTTTGCAATCTTCTGTTTTTGAACAGATGCATCTTCTGGTTCCGGGGAAGATGACACAGATATTTCAGGCCATATTTACCTCTGGTTCCCATCTCTTGCTTTCTATAGGTTCTTTGATGGAATGTTGAGCTTTTATGACCAATCCGACCATGCCACATAGGAGGGATAAAAGGTGGGCCGGGGACAAGGTATCTTTTCTGCCAAATGCAGAAATGCCAACTCTCCCAGTTTAGGCATGTGATTCAAGATTTTTAATGTACACTCCTGATCTCCTGCTTTGATAATAACGTGTCTCAATTTTTCATCAGTGCACCCTCCCCCTAATACAGTAGTAAATTCACATTCCACTTCCATGTCTCAGCATAGTGTCTGCATCTGTTTATAAAGTGTGTGACAGAAGCAGATACTGTTGCAGTAGACATACTAACATAGTGTTCTTCATTCAGCAGTGTTTTTAAATTTTATGAAAATAACATCCAGGAAAGTATCACAAAGATTTGAGGCAGTTTTCTAAAAAAGGGGTATACTCAAAAGTTCCTATGTATTATGGAATTGAGGAATGGTATATTTCTTATGCATTTTGTAGCATATACTGGTATGATTTCTCAATCTCTCATGGCTGGAACAGTGACATAGTGAAGTGTGTGAGTGTTTGGGTTTTTAATGTTTCGTTAACAATTTGAGTGACATTGCTATGATGTCTGCAGTGTAATGAGTCCTAATGCTAACCTCTTAATGCTGAGCACCAAGTGAAACAGCTGCTTGTACCATTTTTATAAGTCTTTGGTGTGACTTGGCCAGGGTTTGAACCTGTGATCTCCTGCATCTGAGATGGGACATAGTAAAACCATCTTCGCTAATCAAGGTTACGATAACCCTGTCAACACCTTTGCATATCAGCAGATATTTCAGTGCTTTGGGTCTGAGAGTTTCATTGGATGCGGTGGGCAAGCCACCACATCCAATCAAAATTACATTGTTCAAATTTGAACACTGTTCCTGTGATCGAGACGGGGGAGCACACAACTTGAATGGACTGATAAATAAGCGCTTTTCCATGTTTGCACAAATACCTTTCACTCAAATAGACCTGTAATTACTTCCCTCTGGTACATAGTCATACTTTCGATGTTAAACATACAAAGTATCCTGTTTAAGTCAATTGCCACCACTGTTTTCAGATGATATACAATGTACTTCTCCCTTTTTCACAGTTGTACTGTGCTGATCACTAAATGGAGGGTGGAAATTGTGCATAAACCTCAATCTTTGGTGTTCTTTTTCTTATCCAGAAGGCAAATGGCAAGTTGTGTCCAAATATCAACCTGAGTCACCTTAACCAACACAATATGCCACAGAAATTCAAGATGGAGACTGTGAGATTCATACTTTTCTCAGTCAGAAGGGATGCCATCAATCTTGATCTGACCAATGCATATTTTCATGTCCCTATATTCCTGCATCACAGAAATTTCTTTGTTTTGCTTCATCATGGCATGATTTATGAGTTTCAAATCCTACCCTTTGGTCCAAACATCAGCCCCTGGCTTTTACCAAAATAAGGGATTGTGATGTAACCCTGTTCTGTTCCACAGCACAGCAGTGTACTTGGATGGCATCCTCCAGAAACATAGGGAATGTTCTATTGTCCTCTGGGGCAGAAATGATCTTCTATCATTTTTAAATCAGCTAGGTTTTCTAATCAACTTCATCCATCATAGTGTTTTGTCCATCTAGGTATAGAGTTTCTCACCAACCTTAATAATCCCTCACATTTGCAGGGTCCATATTGTCAAACTCGTTGAGACTGTTTATAACATAATTTGGATTTCAGTGAGAGAAATCTTGCAACTTTTCAGATTACTCAGTGTGTCAGTGGATTTGATCATTCATCTGACATTTTATGCACTTCTTACTAGTGACCTTGCAGTCCCAGTAGTGCCCCCAAGTACCTGTGATAACAAATTCATGATCATGCATGAGATACAATCAATGCTGCATCAGTGGCACAACCCAGGTTGGCTCTTTACAGAAATTATGCACAGTTCAAACTGAATGCAATTATTCTCCTGAAAATCTTTGTTTGATTTGCGGTTTTGCAAAGGAATTCATGTGCTTAACACATTATCAGAAACTATAAATTAATTAACAATGGACATTTGATTTTTGCTTTTTAATCCAAATGTTTCAAAAAATTTGGATTTGAACTGAAAATCTTGCACAATCCATTTGGCCACCACTTTGTCATAAGAGCCATATGACAAACAGTTGATTAAAGAATCATGAATTTATTTATATTTGTAAAATTCAAAATTAGTTTGTGACAAATATAACTATTTTGTATTAAAAAAAGATAACATTTGGAATGATTTTGTCATATATAACAAAACTATGCTTTTAATAGCATTAAATTTGTAACAAGATGAAAAGGGAATTTCCGTACATTCCTTACTGACAGAAACTACCAAAGTAGCGGTACATTGAGAAAGTTCTGAGGATGTACCATTGTAAAAATATACCACAGTAAACCAGTATAAGGGTAATACCATGCACCTCAGATAGGCACAGTGGGCCTTTTTGGTCTATTACTAATTGAATAATTAGCACAACTGTTTATCAGTTTGCATCCTTCTAATTCTGGCTTTTTATTTCTGTTATCTTTCCTCTTGTAAATAATGAGCTTTTATCAGGCTTGTTCTAATCATTCAGTTAGTATCAGACCACATTGGCATTCTAAATTAAGATTAAAGTTTCTTAGATGAAGCTTAGTGTTTAAAATTTGTTACTTTTGAGCCAAGCTAAAGGGTTAATTGACAAAAGTAGGATCACTTATTATGACTTTAAAATTTGTTGATACATTTGAATATTGAAACTTTTACAAAATATTACATGCATGTAACCACCACTATTTAAAAAAAAAGATATGCTTAATTTTCAGATTTTACAGTATTAGAACACATGTAATGAAATATTTTTCTGTTCTCATCCAATTGTGCATTTATTGGAACATAAAAAGCATTCCCATGAAATAAGTACCCCAGTGTTATAAAAATTTTAATACATGTTCCTTTAAAACATATTTTTATTCAGATGTTCTAGTTCTAGTGTATCTGTTCATGCAACCATCTACTACCAATCAGCAAACAAATACATGTTATAAGGCACATACACACATGCATAAATACATGCATTCTACCAAGTCTAACTGACTGAAACCATAATGTTTATGACACCCTCTCAGAAAATACAACTTAAGAATATATTTTCTTTTCTTGATGTCCATTTTAACATTTACACCAAGGAGAAAGAAAATTTGTAGGCAGGCTCTTAGGTGTCTTTCATAGATGGTTTTTTTTGTACCTGCCAACCTACCTACCTACCTACTGACTGACCAACCTACCTATAAAGAGCAGACAGATCATAGGCACACTTTATATCCACTACCTAACTTTAAATGTTTAAATTACTTTTATATTTAAGTACTTGCCTTAAAAACGTTCTGATTAAGTTACATGGTTCTTCATACACACTTCATTTCACTGTCTTGAAATCAATTACAGATGAAGAGGTGCTTACTGATGAACATCTGGACAATGGATTCTTGTGGAACCTTCTCATGTTGTCACAGGTATCCAGTGATACATATATTGTCTTGATTTCAATAATTTACACACAGTAAACAAAATATATGTAAATATTGATAAGATGTTTATGTTTCTCTTTGCTGCTTTTCAAATTAGATTATTTTCCATTTAAAAAAAAATGATTAATAACTTACAAATAGCTTATGTTTAGCCCTTTCTATTTGCACCTGTTTGAGGCTTCATACAAGTATTATTCAAAAAGAAGTTCATGATATTCTCTCAGTGATGGAATTTAACACAGCCAAGTTACCATATATACTTGCCTATAAATCAGGTCCAGCTACAGTCTGCACAGGCTATAACTGCCATTGCACAATGCATCAAGGGATCTGTGTGTATGCAGTTTTTTTAGGAGTAGAACAAAGAAATATAGACTCTGATATGCTGGCACATTATGTATGATAGATTGGGGTCTATGTTGTTTGCAGATGGTAATGACTTATAAGCCGGTATATGTGGTATGATTTACCCATGACATTATTTCAATACATAATTGAGCAATTTATTTTCTCAGCTTGTACGGTGTAATGGTCAAGAACTCTTGCCGTACAGAGAGGAGTTGTTGGAGGTGATTTGTACAACCATCAAGCTGAAGTGTGTGGAGGGTTATGAGATTGTGGGCCAGCTCATTAGGTATCTGCTCAGGGCACTTACCCTCATCTATTCCTTGGATTACAAAAGTAGAGCAGGCAGTTTTGATGAACCAGTCACAGAGTACCTCCCCATCAGGGTAAGCATGGCTGATTAGTATTGAAATTTCTCTATTTTTTCGAACATTGTGAATATGATCAGACAGAAGTTAATAAATTCATAATAACTTTGTATGGTCAAAATATCTTGTCACAGTTCTGGGTGGGATTTTGAGACAAGTTTTACAAATACCATTGGAATTTTATGCAAATCTGCTTCATTTCGAGAGCTAGAAAATATCAGGCAAGGTAAATGTATAATCAATCTTTTGTTAAAAAAAGTTTTGATGAACCTCTGAAAAATTATGGTCCAATATTCATAACTTGTTATTTCCTTGTGATGGTACTTATATTGCATACTGTATATATATATTTTTTTCTTCAATCTTATGCAACAGTATTAGTAATTGCATTTATATTGGCCGAGTTCTAGCCTTCATTATATCATGTGAGATTTATCCCTCAAGATTTTTATATGCATAAGGTGAAGCATGTAATGATGTTGTCTATCCATCTGTTTATCTGACCATCTATTATAATTTTGTTACCCCCACATTAACTTGAATTCTCTACACTCTACAGTTATTGAGCTTTGTGGATGGCTTGCATTTGAGGTAATAAAAACATTATTATTGAAAAGGTAAGTCAAGATCACTGACCAAAAGAGGAAAACTGGTTTTTGCACAGTAGCATTAATTAGACATCAAAGACATGGATCATACATCATGCTTGGGGTAAGGAAGAAACTTATTGATTTTTGGGGTCAATATGGTCAAAGGTCAAGGTTTTTTAAAGAAGAAAAATGGTTTATGCTCAGTAATTTTAGTTTTCAATCATTGACTGTCACACAGTTTTTCTAAATGACTTCCTTGTAGGGTAAGAAAGAAGCCTTTTAATTTTGGGGTCAGCATGTCAGTGGTCAAAAGCAATGACTGAAAGAACAAATATGATTTTTGTATAATAACTTAATTCCGGACCAGCTTGTGGATGGCTTATGCTTAATGTATAGAAGAGGTATGTTGATTTGTGGATCAAGGTCATTGTGGCTGAAAGAAAAAATAGAATTTACAGAATAAATTTTGTTTTAGAGTAAGTCCTTTGATCAGACTTTGTGTATGGTTTCCCTTAGAAACCTATAAATTCTTGGGTCAATTTGATTCAAGATATTACTCCTTAACCAAAGGTCCAGGTTATTGAGAGCCGATATTCATTAATCTCTAAATCAAAGTTGCCCTACTCAAACTTATATTAAAAAAAACTTTTTAGCTTGGGGTTTTGCAGGCATACAATATGCTATTCATGGTACTTTTGTTGTAACTGTATCTGATTTTAAATTCTAAGCCATTATCCAGATTTTTAAAGCCGTCACTAATCAATATTAATATATAGGCCAAAATTTGACTGCCTCAGTGCTTAATCTGATTAAAATCAGATCTACACTGTCCTATGATCTTACAGGTCTGCTTAGGGGTTTTGTTCCAAAGATGTTTGAATTAGCCAGTGGATATGCAGCCTTCAGAAGTGCACTAGATCATATGGCACACATTGATGCTCTTCAGCCATACTGTTCAGCCTCCGAAACATGAAGACATAAAACTTCATGTGATTAACCGATAAATTTAGTGCTTATAAGACAAGTCCAACTGCAGAACGCACAAACTGAGATTTGCTGTTGCATAATGCGTGGACAGATCTGGTTAAGTGCGGTTTATTAGGAGTAAACAGTAGAACAAACAAGATAGACCACGATTTGCAGGTGCATTATGCTATGGCAGATCAGGATTTTTGTTTGCAGTTTGATTTGTATACAGTATCAATATACTCCCAATCAAACTGAATAAACTTTCATTCTCTTATAGAGATGTTTCATCAGCACATCTCTCTGGTAATTATGTCAAGGGTCTCGTGTTTTTATGCAAATTGCTAAGATATTTTTGGATTTATTACATTTTTGCAAGATGTATTCAGATTGTCATTAAATAAAACAAATATATATGCAAAAGAACTCTACATTTTTCAAGCAGTATTTTAATTCTTCACACATTTTTATATAAAATCAATATAAGATTTAGTTTTCTTCATTGAAATCCTGTAAAGGTTGGCAATTAAATAAAAATATACATTTAGAAAAGATGTCTTGACATGAAATATATACATATATTATTACTGCTATATTTCTTTTTTTAGTTGAATGAGTAGGTCTAGTACCAAAGATGTTAAGTGGCACTTCACAAACTCAGTCAATAGACTGATAAAGGGCAGACTGTGTAATTTGACGTTTTTTTTTTTGTCTTCTCAGACATTGATCACAGCATGGTCCACTTTATTTTTTTAAGGATCACAGGCATTATTAAAATTTGTGGATAACTGTTGCTCATTCTTTTACATCATGTAATTTTGTAAAACTATATATCCAGTGATTTTGCAATTGAAAATGCAGCAAGCACACATATACTTAGGCCCAGTGTACACACTTGCTATCTCTTCTCACACATACATGATGATCTGGTCAAGTTGAATGTCCTTGTCAGCACTAACAGTGCAACAACTGGAAATGCCAGTTACAAGTCAGAAATTCAGTGTTGTCTCTGAGAAAATGCTGAACATCCTGTGTTTGAGAAAATCTGAAAATCAAAGCTGATTTCTTCTAAACTGGTTGACACATTGCACTAAAATAAAATAGTGAACTCCGTGGAGTACACATTATAGTTTAACCATTTAATGTGTGCATGTATTATGAGTATTTACTTTTTTTTAAAAAACTATTAACACATGAAGAGCAGTTGTGAATATCCAGATGTAATCAATTTTCATGAGTGAATTGTATCTTTTGAAAATATGTCAGTTTTTCAGTTGAAAATGACATTGATTCATTTTTTTTCCTCTTCCTTTTCATACAGGATTGGGCTTTGCCAGGTGATATATATAACTTGGGTCTGAACTGGCATGTCCCATCAAATGAGGAAGTGGAGTTTGCCAGACAGTTGCTGAAGCAAGTTCTGCAACCAGAACTGGTGGCATTAAAACAGCTTTCTCCTGACAATCTTGTGCCAAGGTAAGACAGAATTTACACTGTTAGTGACCTTATGCAGGACAAAAATACCTTCTTTGCGATCCTAATGAGAGACAAAAATTACTTTCCTTTATTGATGTCAGTGACAGAATAACTTGCCAGTGGCAGTTTCATTTAAATAGTAAACAGTAATTAAAAATCATTGTGATCTTTTAGGTACAGATTTAGTTTTTGGTTCTTTTAACAGCACTTTTAACACAATATTGGATTTTTGATTGTTAAGGATGTGGGAGCAGAGTGCTTTTCCCAAGGACACATTAGGGAAGCCAACCCTTGATGGTATTGTTGTTTATGAAACATGTGACTCTTGTTGGATTTAGGGTCTGACACTCATCCAGCTGAGCTACTGTGTCTTCCTTGTCAGTGTAAAATAGATAGTTCTATAGACCCTGTACCTAAGTTCAGTGAAATCTTAAGGCAGTGAACATCTCGTATTTATATATCTTGAAACAACAATCATATTTTGCATTATATTTAAAGTTTATGATTTACATGGACATTTAGTAACTACTTTTTGTGTCATTATACTAATATTTATCTAATTGGAATTTACTGTTGAAACAATATAAAGGTACTTTAATGCAGAATTTATTTAAATTTAGAATGTAATGTTAGTAAACTTAATTTTTTTAAAAAGAATCATTTTAATTACATGTTTTCAGGGAGGAGCTGTTGAGAAGTCTCAACACTGTATGTGAGTGTTTAGGTGGTGCTAGTTCACTTCTTCCCACTCTAACAGGAGATCCAGTTCAGCTGTAAGTTGTTGTTTTCTTTTGTTGCCAATCTTTCACAGCTTTTTAGTCATGGGATGATAAAACTTTATATTTTATTTTGACATTCTGGTGTGGAAATTAAAGCCATATTGAAAGCTATAAACTACACTGAAGCCTCTCTAAAGAGAAATGCCATCTTTTCAGACTCCCTTTTTACTTCGAAACCTTATTAAATTTTAAATTCATTGATATCACTAATATTGTAGAAACATGGTGTGCTCATACAATCTGGGAAAGGATTCTGTAGTGTTGGCTGCCTAGTCACATTGGTATAAAGGAATTGAAAAGGCAGATAGAAGAATCAAAGATTACCTATATTCACCTGTTTCTGTATGGCGGATTCCATATACTGTCTAACAGATTTTTTTATATAAATAAGCATATTTGTCATACTTAGCAAGACGTGTAAAATATATGGAATGAAAACGCCATAAATGTATGAAATCTTACCCACTATTGGGGTGTGGCATCTATCATATAGATGATGTGGTATTGTGTCAGTCACATATCACATAACTGATGAGCACACCTCCTGATGGGTGAACCTAAACTGGAATGCATACGATGACAGTATCCCCTGACATTGGAACACGTTTCTGTTAGTGTGTAAAATTTCATCTTGTGAGAGAGAAGAGTATTTTGACTGTATGCTGAACATAAGAAGTTGAATGTGCATTTATCACCCAAGAAAATCTTGGACTTTTTAAGAAAATGTGGTTTATATGACAAATTTTAACCAGGTTTTAAGGATTTTACATATGTTACCTTTATCTGTTTTATATACATTTTACTGAAATTTAACACTATTACATTTTATACTTTATCATATTGTACTTTATATTTATATTTATTTTGGAAATGTTAACATTCCAAAAATTTTGTGCAGTTCATTTTTATATTTTTTTCGACTTCACCTTTAGTGCTGAGGTGGTATAAAACACTTCTACGTTCATGCATAAATTGACTTTGAGCTTCCAAAAGTTGGATTGGTGTCCAGTATTTTTCATTTAATTTTCATCAAGGTAGATACATGCTGGACACCAAGTAAAACAAATTGGAAATCTGACAAAAGTGCATATGTTGTTTACAAGTGAGCATTCTCAAAAAAGATGTAGTAATTTACAGATTATCATCATATCTCCTACCAACATCCACCCTGGTTGGCTGAGTGGTCTAAGGTGCTCTCCTTCACAGAGTACTTGCATATCATCTCTGTTTGCATGGGTTCAAGTCTCGGCACGGCTGACATGGTTTTGTGAGAAAGCTTGTGAGAAAGCTTGCCAGTACCTTCCTGTGGTTTAGTGGTTCTTTCTGGAGTTTTCCCGGGTGCTTCCTCCACCAAATATACTAACCACTATGTGTAGCCTATCATGTACTGAATAATGGCATTAACCCGCAAATGCTACATCTTACTATAAAAGTTTATTTTTTAAAATATTTTTGGCCCCATTAGTTTCCATTTATGTTTTGCCCATTAAACCAGTCATCATGGTTGAACAGCTTGGAATTTTCCATGTCATACATTACCACTTTTTTTTTCTATAGTAACTTATATTTTGAAATGCAGTAGAAATTATGTAACTTTTAGGACAGAGTAAATGATACATGCTATATGCATGTACAGCTACAAAACTTATTACATATCATTGCCTTGAAAATGTTTAAGCCATATGTATTATATTTTTGACAAGTTTGTGAACAGCAGCAATATTTCTTTGAAGTCAGAATTTACTGCATATATAGAATACAAAGCATGATCATTTGATTTGTCAGAATAGTGCTCAAGTGAAATTCATTTTTGAACCTGATTTAGGAAGTAATTAACTATCAGCAGAGCCGAGCAACAATAAATTTCAGAACTCCTGTTTGACAGATTTTACTCTTTGTGAAGAACGCAACCCCCACCCCACCACAGCAGATGGGGGTAGCTATTAATTATTTACACATACTGCAAACAACACATCGACATACGTCAACTCGGTTCTGGCCAGGATTCATGCAGAGAATCCAGCAGAGAAATTTGAACACCAGGACCATCCAGTAATGACACTTGCATTACCTTCAAACCCCTTTGAACCCTATTGAATTTATATTTGAACTGTAGCTATTGCAACATAAGGTGATAATTTTAAAAAACAGGAAATTTTGGGCATGTGGAAATTGGAATCCGGGCTTGTGGAATATCCATCAGGGCTTGAAAGTTTATATAAGTCACCAGCCCTGGGCCTGTGTATAAAAAATTTCTTTGAGCACAGGTAATCACATAGTTTAGAGACCATTCAGCATGTTGTCGTAAAGTTTGGTGTTTGCATTGTCTAATAGACCTAGCTTTGCTTTGTATGCATTTTATTTTGTCAGGTCGATTTTTGAATGAGTTGTGGCCTTTGAGGATAAACTTCATATCTTCAATTGGAATATGGCTTGTAACCAGCATAGCTTAGTACCCCTTTCATGTATTTGGATGCCATTTGGTAGGATAAGTGCCTTCACACGTTGATTTTTCTTCCAAAGGCTTCCTCTTTTTGGGACCAATTTTGTTTGAGTTAATGCTCTATTTCCATCAATATTACATTTTTACTGTAGTAGATTCTTGTGACCAGCATAGCTCAGCATCCATTCAACATACCCTTGATGAAGTTTTGTGTGTATGCTGCTTCATAGACCTAGATATGCCTTTTATGTCTTTTGTTTTGTTGATTCAAAAGTTGACATAGTTATGGGTCTTGACAATTGACTTCACTTGGAATATTGCTTGTAACTAGAATAACTCTGCAACTCGTCATAATTGGATGCTAGTTGGTAGGTGTGTTGTCTGTTACATGTAGATGTGTCTTATGAAAGTTTCCTCTTTTCAATCCAATTTTAAGAGAGTTAATTTCTTTTGCATAAGTTATGCACCTTGCAACCAGCATTCAGTACCATTTGGATTCTGGTGCAGTTTTGTGTGTCCCTTGTCTGAAGACCTAGATGCACCTTCAGTGTGTTTTGTCTCATCAGTTCCATTTTGAAAAGAGTTGTAAAACATGACAATTAACTTAGTATCTTCACATGGGCTGTTGCTTATTACTGGCATATCTCAAGAACAGTTCAGCATACTCTGATGTAATTTATTATGAACAGTGTCTCATAGACTTGCTTTGAATATATAGACTTGCATGTGCTGTATTTTGGTTTAATTATACTCAGAAGAGTTATGGTTACCTGATTGCACACCTTCTGACTTAAGTTTCTGTAAGATCACTTCACCAGCATTTATAGCATTTTGGCCTAATTTTGCCATGTGGCTACTGAGTGAGCTTGATTTCCTGCATTCCACGACATTGACATGAGTTATGGCTCTTGATTGGCCATCCTCTTTGAACCAAATTTGGCATGCAGCTCTATATTTAATTAGTCTGCCGGCACATTAGTCAACAATTGATCTGGGATTTTGCTGTTGTGAGTTGGGTTTATATACATACAAGTGACACTGTTTCAATTGACACCTTTCAAAAACATATAAAGTGACATCCCATTACATAAGGTTAGGATCACTTAGGGTAAAATTATGTTTTGTTCAAATAGTTGTGGTGTAAAAATATGTTTTGCTCAAATGGTTGTTTATTCAAATACTGCAGAAAAATTATTTAAGGACAACTAATGCCAGAATTCAATCATCACAGTATGCAATAGCCATGAACTTTTACAAAGCATGCCCAGAGTCAACATTATTTCTGCTTATAATTGGCAAAATTTCTTCTAAATGGAAGATCTGAATGATTGCTAACCTTTGACACTGTTTAGCGCATAAAAAATATCATTGTTTGTTATGGCATGTGAAGTGTCAGTTCATGAATTGGTCATATTATGTTCTTTATAGGTTGGAATCCCAGGTGCCATTAAAGAGATTTGCATGCCAAAGCGCACCCAATGGAACAAAAGGTAAGGGACACTAAAATTTTCTAAAATATGGTGCTTATTCATGCATGACTTCATGGACCGCTGTGTTTAGCCTAGCCATGCAAAATGTATTCAGAGTATAAATAAAGTAATGGCATGTTGAATTGAAATTCCATAACCTATGAACAGTCTTAGTTGTGAGGACAAAAACAAATAGGGAGAAAATGATGTGTTTGAATAAAGTAAATTATAAATGAAGAATGCAAACTGGTTTCCTCAGACTGCTTATTCAAATATTATAATTTACTTCCTGTAGTTGAGGTAGAACTTCCCTTCTTTCCTTTGATAAAAATTCCACTTTAATGCATGACAGTTTGAAGCCTTTGCCAAAAGGCTTGTAGCCAGCAATTTTTGTTTTACAATGCTGTGTATTTTAAACTTTAAAATTTTAAAATTTAAAAAAATGTTTTTGCTTATTGAATTTGTTTTATTTCATATTCAGGTTCTTTTGATTTCTTTTTTCAGAGGTCACACTTGATGGAGAGAATGTTAGAGTAGCTGTGATAGAGGTTGCACACCATTTATGTAGTAAGTAAAGGTGTTAATTACTACTTCTCTTATTTGCTACTCATAACTTGAAATTTTGGCAGGTTTTATTTGGGCTAAATTTCTCCAGCATGCATTTATAGCTCGGCTGACCAAAGGCCATGTGAAATTATGGTATGGCCTTGATTTGTTCATTGTCTGTCCATCAACACTTCATTGTGGAAATGGTAGAGGCATCATTTTTTTGTCAGATTCAGATCAGATGTTGACTTACACAATCACGACCTCAGATAAGTTCTATTATGAGTGACATTCACACATATCAACCAGAGTTCAGTTATATTTTGTATATAATCTTGTATCATCAAGAGTTCAGTTAAGTATGTTTAAGAGAAACATTCATGTTCATTAACAAGGTAATCAAGCATCTAATTGGCTGAGGTTGTGAACACTAGAGGCTGTATTTCTGATCAGATTTTGACACTATTAGGAATGTAAGCTTCATTCATTGAGACTTCACCCATTCGTAAAATGATGTCATCCTTGCATATGATTGGCTTGCTGGAGAACACTCAAAAGAACATATTTCTGAAAAAATTATGATCCGATTTGATATTGAATCTTATGTCATCATGATCTAAGAGGACTTTGATTATGAGCAATGTCAGGCATATATAATTCTACATCTAATTGTCTGAGTTTGTGAAACCTTATTTCTGATGAGATTTGGTATGAAAGCTTGCATCATAAATATCTCAGATGAGTGTGATTATGAGTGAGATTAATGCATCTTAATGACGATCCAGGCTGATAGGATGGTAGCAACTTTCTGATCACAAGTCCAAATGCCTTAACAACTGAGCCTTTGTGTGGGATTCATTCTCAGTGGATTCAAGAGCTGGGGCCCCAAGGTGGTAAGGACAAATCCAGGAATCTATGCTGACTGCACAGACTTACTACCCTTATAATAGCAAGGAAGTATATATATGTTGAGGCTGGGACTTTGAAAAGTTTCGAAGTTTTGAATCTGGGCCTAGTTCCCATGAAAGGAGGAGACTGAGGGAAGAATGCCCATTGTATAAATGATTTGTTCTTTTTTGCCAAGAAATGATCCTATATATAGGATCAAATTGAAAAGATAAATGATACTAAGATTACTTAGCAATGTAGCATTTATGAGCCTCAGGCTTTCTTTCCCCAGTACAGTTTCAATATGTGTTCATTTGTGTTCACAAGATAACATGTCGGTTATCAGGTGGATGATATCAGACCCACTTGGGCTTCTTGTTGCAGAAAGATGTGAATTCATTTTTAGCTTTACTGGTTATATAGATCAGTAGGAATTATGGAATGGCCTGTTATCCATCATCTGTCATCCATCTGTCCATCCATCGGCACAAGTTTGTTAACGCTTTTCCCCCAAAACTGTTTGTAGCATTGCCATGTAGCTTTACACATACATTTATGCCATGGTTTGGTTGGTCTTAAATGGCGTGTCTGGGACAGCTAATATGGCTGCCTTGACAATCATTTTGAAAATCTTGTTATTTGCTACCCCCTCCTGAATGAATGGTTATATCAACATGAGGATTTTACCAGAATTTTTATGAAGTCTGGTTGATCCTAAATGAAAATGGCGCCACTTGGACATCTGTTATAGCTGCCATTGCAATCCCTTTTGAATGGAAAGTCATATCAACATGGGATTTAAACTCCAGTTGTCTGATAATGTCTGGTTGGTCCCAAATGAAAACTGTGCCAATCCGATTTCCAACATGGCCACCATAACAGTCAACTTGATAATTTTGTTATTGCTACTCCTCCTTTATGGAAAATCACATTGACATGGGTTTGTCAATTGTAAACTTCTTACAATGTTTTGGTGGTCCCAGATAAAAATTGTGCTGCTCTGATATCCAACATTGCCACCACAGTGACCAGCTTGAAAATCTTGTTATTGCTGTTCTTCTAGATTGAAGTCTATATAGACATTGGATTTTCACCAGATTACTTCCAATGATGTCTAGTTGGTCATAAATGAAAAAAGAAGCCATGGTAGCTCACTGGTTAACATGCTAAACCCATGAACAAAGGAATGCATATTTTGAATCCTAAAATCAAGCCAGTTACAGGTCTGCTACCATGGCAAGACTCTTTACTCCAATTGCCTCAGCACTAAATAACCTACTTTTGTTCCTGTACCTTAAAACACCAGACCAAACAATATGAAAATGGTGTTGATCTTGCATTTAATATGTTGGCCTTTGAGGGACTTGTGTTATTTTCTTACCATGACAGTGTTTTACCCCATGTCTGAGCATACATATGTCCATCCATCATGGTTAAGTTATGCATTTAGGTCAGTTCAGGGACAGTGGTATGCTATTCATGTTCCATGAATGCAATTCATATTTGTTTATTCAATGTCAAGTGAATTGATTGATGACTCATCAACATTAGCATAAATTTTAATGTTTCAGAAATCATAACAAAATTAAAGAAACTCTACATTATTGGTATTTAGTCTTCTCAGAATCATCTAACAGCTGTTAGGTGAAAGATGCTTGATGTCAGTTCAGTAGATAATATCTGTTATCAGCAAAATAATAGTTTGTAAATTAAGAAAATGAACGAAAAAAGTTTTAATTTTTCATTTTTGTGCTTTTTTTCCAAATACCATCATCATATGCAACTTTGATTGCATGCCATTATAAATCACCCGTGTCAGGGTTCAGACGAATAATTCATTTCCCATTGAATTCGGTGTTAATATATTAAATATTAAAAATAAATTTCTGCATTAGATTGGCATACAAACAACAGATGCTACCATTCATTAGTTAGATAAATCGTTTTCAGCCCCAATAAACATTTGTTGAACCTTGTGCTGCACCTAATAACATAGACTTACACCAAGAGTCCATATACTGATTTGTCAGCAAGAAATTAAAAGCAGGATATTCAAAATAAAAGAAATATTTTGTTGTCAACTGTAGTACAAAGATTAATTTTATAAAATGTATAATGGAAGAAAAATAAATCCATTTGCTAGTCAATGAATGCATATCAAAATATTTTTATTCTTCCACTAGTAGAGCGGTTCTCTGTCAGTAAAATAATTAGTGGTCCAATACCTATGTGTACTATTGTACTCCTTTTTGTGTGGCAGTGCAAAATGTATAATATCCTGAATAGATGGGCTTCACAGTAAAATACTTAATATGGTGTTTAGTTGGTCCTCAGTGACATAGGTGCCAATCGGACATGTATCTTACGAAAATGTTAAGAAATAAGAAAATATTTTTGTTACCAAATTTATTATGTTTGAGTTTCTTATGAATATCAGATTGCTTCAGTGCTTAGCAGTTTAAAAGAAACATTAGACTTATATAGGATTCCAGGAAATTCTTTCTGGCTGGTAAAACAAATATCCCTTCAAGGATATTTTGTTTATTTCATATAATGAGACTATTCTGTATTTCTCCATTTAGTCTGTTCATCAGTGATATTAATGCTAGGAAATGAGATTTGCCTCACTTGAACCAAGTGTTCTTCATCACCATACAGTATTTATTTGTACTAAGTTGTCAGAGGGAATAATGTCCATGATGCTGCACAAAATGTTAAAAGAGAGAGAGATGGGTGAAATCAGTGTTGACTGACAGCAACATTTTGAGTCTTCACCCAAAGATGTTAAAAATAGCTTGTGTTCAGGGGTATGTCAAAATGGCCCTATCCCCCATCTAAACTCATACGAACCATACCCACAACAACAGTAATTTCTGGCCAGCTTAGTATTGAGGATTAGTGAACACCAGAGATGCCAAGCTGCACTCACCACATGTGTCACTAGAGTTGCAAATGTGGAGATTGGTGCAGGTAATAGCATTGGAGTTTTGGCTTTGAGGAAGATTTGATCCTTTTGCACATTGCATCTCTCCAATACAAGTTGGGACTTGACAGGAGAGTTTTCTTCCACTGTAGCACAGCCCAGTGGGTGCAAGTCCCCTCACATGTCTTAGCATGGTTTTCATACCTGCAAGTCTGGATGCATAATAAAGACTGGTGGCATGTTTTAACAGTGATGTATGCCATGCTAATCAGTTCTTTATGACTAGCAACCAGAGGCCTGTTGCATTGGTGACTTGTGCTGTATACATAGTGATCATGGGGTCTTGTGGAGATCCATAAAATTGGTTCATCCATATCACTACCTCAAATTTATCAGGCAAATGTCCAGCTGGCTGCCAAGTTGACCATCCAGTTGTCCATCCAGCATGATTTCAATTCACCCTTCCAAAAGGCCAAACCAGCAAGACTAGCCATGTCACTTGCTCATTTGCAGAAGATCCAGAAGGCCTGATGCTCAAGGAGTTTCCATTGGAGACGTACTGCATTCCTTACCATTGGGAATGATTTATGTCAATATGGCATTGAAGCCTGATTAGAATAATCCCCACAGTGAGTGTAGGGACAATCTCAGTTAGCTCACTTCTGTCTTACCATGGAACATATGCAGTTTTGTTTAAACGTTGCTATTGAAGAGATTTATAGAATCTTGTCTCCCTGTGAGTGCTTACCACTGCTGTTTGTTAACCAGGCCCATATGATTTAGGCTTCAGTAGATGTTAAGGAAGAGGAGGGACACCCCTCCTGGTATTTACTTTGCTGTTTGCAAGGATTAAAGAAATTTCCAACTATCGGACAAAATCCTTGACTTGGGGAGTTTAAAGGTTTTCTTTTCTGAGAGCTAGTTATATTATCTTGTTTCACAGATGCAGCACACATTTGGACTTGTACTATGCTGAGTTACAGAGTTTGGATAAGAATATTGCAACAGGGAATACATCAACCCTGTTGTTCTGTTAGGTGGATTTCAATGTTTTTCATGCAATTTCCAATATTGTTGATCAATATGATGGCCATGTCATGTATACTTTATCAGTAGGGTTTAGTGAATTTTGCATTGCTAATTTATTGAGTCAGTATGTGTGGGAGTCTACTGCCTGCATGGACAAGGTGATTAACAGGGCCATACACCACTCCATTGCCAGTGCCCTGATGGCTTCTACTGATATAGATTTTGTGACACACCTTTCTCCACTCATTTTCACTTAAGCCTATATGCTCACAGAACTTTGGTACAAAGGGGCCATTGTTAGAGTATGAGGAAGTTCTGTTCAAGTCTAATACTGAATATTGAGGGAGTGAATACCATAGCCAGTACAATGGACATATGTGAGGTAATGGGTTGTGCAGTCCCGATAAGCTCCATACCATGATAATACTAGCCTGGTAGTCTGTGCCAGGATGAAATGCTCAGGGTTGTGGATTTTATGTATTAAGACAACAGTTCACTCTTCCTGGTAGTTTAAAGCATAGGTTGAGGCTTTGCCAGAGCTGGAACCAGGCTTGTTAATGTCAGGAACCTAAGACTGATATTGGCTGTCCCAAGATAGATCAACATGGCAAGTACTATTGTCTACCTGTGATGATGGAATATCTATGTCTGGTCTGGTTGAGCTACCACTCCATGTTGTTATTGGCCAAACAGATTGTACTGTGATTATTTGGGTTTTGGCAATGAGGGCTGCAGCACAGTAATGTTAGTATTGACATTCTTGTGCATGTACAGTCATTTGCTCTTTAATTTATCCAGGTGTATTTGTTGGCTGTGATGGTTACTCACTTTTCCTTGGATCATTGTGAGCATGCACTGTATGTATGGTTTGAATTGCACTCTATATAGTTAATACAAACAGGATCAATATCCTCATCTACCTTGAAATGTTTGCAACCCATACACTTAATCCTGTCCATTATTTATGATATATGTAAGTAGAGAAAGCAAAATAATGGCATACACAGGCAAAATCATTAAAGTGTCACTCTGACTTTAATGCGAAGTAGATACTATGAATTACAATAAATGCCAGAGATAAATATGGAAATTATCTTATTTCATGTAATAAATGGTCATTTTAAATGTTTTTTACTGATTCAACTTATAAAAGGATCGAGTACTGAGTGGACTTGAAAGTGCTAGTAGTGCTAGTAGATGCATTGGGTTAGTAGTGGTGGTGGCACTATTTAGATTATTGTATGATGATGATGTTATATATATATATATATATATATATATATATATATATATATATATATATATATATATATATATATATATATATATCTTTTGAGATGACTGCAAGAAATTGCTTATCTGATGAGAAGGCACAAAGTAGATCAGTATTTCTGAGGCCTTATAAAGAGCGTGTTCAGTAGGCATGAGAAAAAGTAGTGAGTTGATTGATTGATGGAACTTGCACCAATCCTTCTATGCAGGGCAGATCACTTTAGTCTGACTTCCACCTGGGCAAGCAGATGACTTTTGAGCACCTTGTAACATATATAATCCCAAAGACATAGTGAATGATTAATTAAGCTTGGGAGGTTTAGGTTTGTGATGAAGAGGATGCAAGAGGAAAGTATTACTTAAAATACTGGTTTTGTTTCATTCTTTCTTGTTTACAAATGCATTTTCAGAAATATCCAGGAATGTTTCTGTAATTGAAATCTTTGTAAAATTGACCTAATTCTCTTTGTGCCCTGGTAATTGAATTGAAAATGTTATTTCTCATAACTACATGGGAACTTTTATTAGATATCACTACACTAACTCATCCAGTTAGCTGTTATTGCATCTTGTTTTAGTCCCAAGGAACATCATTTATAAATTTGTGCAGATTTTGCTTGGAGATTTTGGTCAGCCAGAAAATAATGTGTCTGTATTCACCAGTAAGCACAATTACAGTCTAAAGAGAAAAGAAAATGTTTATTGGTTTTTGCATAGGATGACAAAGGAAACAATTTTAATGTTTCTTGATTCAGCAGAAAGATGCATGAAACTGAAACAGAAAAAAGCATTGGTTGTTATGTTCAGCTTTTACTTTTGGTGTAGGCTAACAAAATAAACAGTTCTGATTTGTCCCATTTCAGGAAAGATCATTTTGTATATAAAACTGATTTCATTCAAATGCAACTATTTTCAGAAAATTGTACATAACCTGTGATGATTTTTTTGCATATTTTAATTCAAAGTTGATGCCTAACATACGTAAGATGGTCTTGGAGCTTCTGAATTTGTGAATTAAAAATATGAGAAACTTAATTACTTTAAATATAAATTGGGACATGGTTGTATAGCTTTAAATTGAAATGTAATTGAAAATTTATTTAAATGCACACAAAACTTATTTGAAGCTATTAGTTTAATGTGCTTTCTTCACCCTTGGCATACTAATGAAAATTGACTAAGATATTTTCTCATTCTTTAAAGTTCAAATATATGCAAGCATGCCAAAACTGAATAATATTCATTAATTTTTGCAAACAAAATATTGATTTATTTATTGAATTGTATTTTAAGTAACTGAATCAATAATAGAAACATATTTTTTTATGAATACAGCATGCAAATCCTGTGTTGTTTGTACCTTGTATATTTGCCACCTTTGGTATCACATGACACTCCACTTAGTCTACTGACTTTTAAAATAGATTTTACTTGGGAGCAAACCACACAGGATAAAATGCAACCAAACTTAACAGCTATGTTTAAGTTTTGTTATAGATATAGATTTATGAAATAGGTACCACTTTTGTCAACTCTTCAAAGTATGAATGAACCAATTGAGCTGATCAGCTGTTATTGCATCCCTAAGAAAGTCATTCATATTTGTCTCTGATTTCTGCTAACTATTGAACAATGTTACTTTCATTCAGCAGAAAGCTCATTAAAATCTTCACAGAAAAGAAAATGTCTTTGATTCCATCAATTTGACTGTTGCATAGGATGATAAAGGCAAAACAGTGTAATTATGCCAGTTCCAGAAAGATCACATGCACTAAAATTTCCAGTTATTAAATTCACATGTATATATTTCCAGAAAATTTTGCATAACTTGGGTTTATATTTGGATATATTTTGTCCAGGTTATTGTTAACATAACTTAGATAGTCTTGGTGCCTCTGAACTTACAACTAATGCTCCTGCTTTCATCAGATATATAGAAAAAAGATGGAAATATATAGGGAAGTTAGTGTAGTAATACCTTATTACTGAGCTAAATAGTCCCAATTATGTGTTTCTTCAAATGGTTTAACATAGGGTTTTCTGTAAGCCAAAATTAATGAGATTTTTGAAATGGGAACGGAACTTCTTAGGTTCAGTTCTTGACTGTTTCTAATATACAAAAATGAGTAAAGTGAAAAGTAATCTCTTTCAGAACACATGATGAAATACTGTGAGGATGATACCAAAGGACTGCACAAATTACTGTGGGTAAGATATTGTTTTTTGCCTTATCTTTGATGCATTTGTAAGAATCAGCTTTATGATGGCATTGTCATTGTTAAGTTTCTATACCCCAGTCTGAGGCAGGGTTATATAGTACTCCCTCTATTCATCCTCCCACTGTTAAGTTTCTATACCCCAGTCTTAGGCAGGGTTATATAGTACTCCCTCTATTCATCCTCCCAGTGTTAAGTTTCTATACCCCAGTCTTAGGCAGGGTTATATAGTACTCCCTCTATTCATCCTCCCAGTGTTAAGTTTCTATACCCCAGTCTTAGGCAGGGTTATATATTACTCCTGTCCATCCTCCCAGTGTTAAGTTTCTATACCCCAGTCTCAGGCTGGGTTGTATAGTACTCTTTCTATTCATTCTCCCAGTGTTAAGTTTCTATACCCCAGTCTCAGGCAGGGTTATATAGTACTCTTTCTATTCATTCTCCCAGTGTTAAGTTATATAGTTCTCCTTCTATTTATCCTTCCATTTTCACTTGTTAGTGCAACTAGTTCCATAGATTGTATTGATTTACCATGAAACTGGATAAATAATATGGTATCACCTGTGGATGTGCATATAAACAAAGTGATTTGCTCCTGCTATTGGCTTTTCTGTCTTGTAGCATTTATGACATAATCTTGTTTGCGCAAGTAGTTCCACAAACTTTTTTGTCGATTATCTTGCAACTTAGTAAATATTTTTATCATCTTGTAAAGATAACATATCAACAAATCACTTTGCTCCCACAGACTGTTTTTTTTATTGCCCTTTTTGTTCATAACAGTGTATGATACAAATTCCTTATTGATGGGTTGCAAAGAAACTTGACAAGTTGCTTTTCTTCCACAGTTTTGTGATAGTTACCCTTGTCTTAGCTAAAAGCATTGTATGAAATAATCTCATCAGCACAGCTAGTCCACTTGTTTATGTTTGTGTTTTTATTATGAACCTCTGTGAAAATTGGTACATATTAATATCATGATCAAAGATGAACATAATGACCAATGTCATTTTTGTAAGAGTTATTGTCCTGTGTTTGCATTTGTAATGCCATTGTAAGTACAAATGAAAATTGATGGGTGTATTGCTCATGGATGGAACCATTCACCATGGACAAAGTGGATTACATCAACCTAGGTATCATGTTCCAGCACTATGTAAGGTGTTTGTATTTAGCTCAGTTTATTTGATGCTGTTTTACGTGCAGTCATAAACCTGGAAGGATTTATTCATCTTGGTGGCTTCTACTCACCATGAAGCTGGCCACAGTGACCTACTCTATAACATACTTTTTGTGTTCCATTTATTATGTAAAGTTCTAGCATTTAGCTCAGTTTCCCTTGAGACTTTTATATGCACAGTCATGAAACATAATGGATATTTGTTTTGGAGGGTTCAGCTATCAGCAAATGTAAATCACAGTGACCTAGTTTGAAGCTTCACTGTTTGCATCAAGTTCTTGCTTTTCTTAAAGGTAGGAATATCAATTATTCCATACATGCCTCTTGTCTGGACTTAATTTTTGTTTACTTGTTTGTTTACAATTTCAGATCTATGAAGCTGTTCTTTTCTCTAAAGGCACACCAAGAAATGACTTTGATGGAAGATGGAAAAGTTTCCATGTTGTCAAATCTGCTCTGCAAGATCAGGTATACTTGTCAGCATTAATGGGATGAAATACAGTTAATAAAAATTTAATATTCAAGATTAGACATTATGTATCAGAGGCCATTATGGTAGATACATGCATTTAATGTAAAATGGGGCAATTCATATTTTCCAAGGTATGGAAATTAGACAAAATAGTCATTTAGTCTTCATGGTTATGAATTGGCTTAACTTTCATTTAGCCATAAAATTGTGACAGAGGCATGATTTTATCCATATCCATTGTATCTTTCATTCTTTGTTTTCTGGGGTTTCCTGGGCCTGCTAATAAACTTATAAGCTTGCACGCCAGTGAAAAGTACTTTTGTACTGCAGTATGATTGTAAGGAAGCAAAAACATGCTGTTGTTTACAACATTAAAGGAATTTTTTAATGCAGTGGTTTTATTTTCATTTGCATAAGGGGCCATCCATTTAGTATGTACACAAAAATCTGGCAAAGCTTGACCCTTCCCTCCTCCCTGTACACATGCATACTTTTTACCCCCCCCCCCCGCATATATACATTTAATGCTGCCCCCCCCCCCCCCGAATTCTATAGAATGGCCTATACTTAATCCATGCAGAAATGATCAAGGATTAATAATATTAACGTGTTGAATAAAGCAGATAGTCCACCAACATTGACTGTCTGGCTGCATCAAAGAAATATGCTGCCTAACAATGTTTGTCTAGTGTCTGCTAAAATTCAAATGCCGACTGAACCCAGTTGAACAGGTTACATATTAGAAAAATTATTATCGAGGTTTTACCCCCTCCCCCGATTCTTATGCGTACATACATTAATACATTATCAGCAGACCCCCTTCCCTCATACGCAAGCATATGCATTTGGGTTAACCTGCCTCCCCCTGCCATGTGTACATACTAAATGGACGGCCCCTAAAGATGGTCTGAAGATATCTTGTAACAATTATCATTATTACTCAGTCATGTTTTATTTTGACAGATGAGAGGAGGAAAGAAGCATTTGAGAGCTCTTCTTGTGGACAGAGTGCAGCTGCAACATGAGGTAGGTTCAGATATTTTTTTTTCTTCATTATTTAAAATTTTATTAATTTAACATCATTTGTACAACAATTCTAACAAGTTATACAGCAGTTTTAACATCTAAGGTGTTGCTATGAATTCTCTTTAGGATGAAGAAAGAAATGCAGATAGCAAACTATTGATCTAGGATGGGCTGCCACATTCTGATGTATACTTGATAGTGGCAGAATGGATGTGATTATGACTTTTTGGTATTGAAGTTGAAATATCACTTCTTTTTTTAACTCTTTGTCATATTTTATTTGAGGACACATGCTTGAGCAATAAAATCAAATATTAGATTCTCTGTTTTGAAATGATAGCAAATTTGCTCTATCACTCACTTTGCATATGTTTATGGTACCTATGTAGACTGAGTTTTGTCTATAGCCATGCTATTTTTACAATTTATTGTGACTTCATTACATAGTGAATTTTATAGGACAGTTATACACATTTCATCATAACTACCATATGTACTCACTTATAGGATGAATCTAGCTACAAACTGCACAGGCCCAGATCTGCCAGTGCATTATGTGACGTCAGATCTGGGTCTGTGCAGATTGTTAGGATGTGATCAGTAGAACAAAGAACATAGACCCTGATCTGCTTGTGCATTATGCTAGGGCCGATCAGGAGCTTTGTTGCTTGCGATTTGACTTGACTAATGAGCAAGTATATACAGTGTATACCCTTAACCTTCAGTGCATCTGTACCAACTGGATGAGAGGTATTGTACTGCCCTGGAGTCAGAGTCAACACTGGTGTTGGTATCAGTGTTGGTGTTAGCATCAGCATATACAAAAGCATATGAACAAGTATAACCTCACTGCATTTCATCCTATATCCTAGGCAGCAGTGTGTTTCATACCACTTACCTCCAGGATAGAGGGCTATATTTATGTAAACATGATACATTCTTGGTTAAATATTTTTTTATTTAGCTCATGAAACTTGGGGAGATGCGCCTTAACAGATACAACACCCCTATTACAAAATTAGGTTATTATGATCTATATAGGTTAGTAACTTTGGTTAAATGTTAAATCTAAAGTTCTTTTTTTTGGTACTACTGATGCTAGATTTATAGAAATTATGCTTCTTTGTGCACATTTTCAATGGAATTACTATTATGGATACAGCCAGATTGGCTGGTAACTGGAATTACTATCATGGAAACAGCCAGATTGGCTGGTAATTGGAATTACTATCATGGATACAGCCAGATTGGCTGGTAATTGGAATTACTATCATGGATACAGCCAGATTGGCTAGTAATTGGAATTACTATCATGGA
Source organism: Sinohyriopsis cumingii (assembly GCA_028554795.2). NCBI lineage: Eukaryota > Metazoa > Mollusca > Bivalvia > Unionida > Unionidae > Sinohyriopsis > Sinohyriopsis cumingii. The sequence goes on along the minus strand of CM068824.1, from coordinate 166,548,110 downwards.
TACAGCCAGATTGGCTGGTAATTGGAATTACTATCATGGATACAGCCAGATTGGCTGGTAACTGGAATTACTATCATGGAAACAGCCAGATTGGCTGGTAATTGGAATTACTATCATGGATACAGCCAGATTGGCTGGTAATTGGAATTACTATCATGGATACAGCCAGATTGGCTGGTAACTGGAATTACTATCATGGAAACAGCCAGATTGGCTGGTAATTGGAATTACTATCATGGATACAGCCAGATTGGCTGGTAACTGGAATTACTATCATGGAAACAGCCAGATTGGCTGGTAATTGGAATTACTATCATGGATACAGCCAGATTGGCTGGTAATTGGAATTACTATCATGGATACAGCCAGATTGGCTGGTAACTGGAATTACTATCATGGAAACAGCCAGATTGGCTGGTAATTGGAATTACTATCATGGATACAGCCAGATTGGCTGGTAATTGGAATTACTATCATGGATACAGTCAGATTGGCTGTAACTAGAATTGCTATTATGGATACAGCCAGATTGGCTAGTAACTGGAATTACTATTATGGATACAGCCAGATTGGCTGGTAACTGGAATTACTATTATGGATACAACCAGATTGGCTGGTAACTGGAATTACTATTATGGATACAACCAGATTGGCTGGTAACTGGAATTACTATTATAGATACTGCCAGATTGGCTGGTAACTGGAATTACTATTATGAATACAGCCAGATTGGCTGGTAACTGGTGAGTACTTGTGCTCTGATTATTTACATTTAAGTAACTGAATTTTAAGAGGATACACTTCCAATGTCTTCGGTTAACTGATGTGTTTGCTTATTGCATGAGACATTTACATAACACAATGGTATAGTGCAGTTTCACTGTATGAATATACAACCCTACCTAGAATCATGCAACTGGATCAGGGAATGCATCTTGATGTATATACTACTCTCTTATTAACAAATGAGGTCCTATGAAACCTGTTTTGTGCTCCTGTGACTTTGCTGTATTTTTGTGTTTCAAGTTCATTTGTATGGCACTGTTCAAGATAGTGACATCAAACTTGATAATTGAATGCATTCAGGTTAGTGTTACACCCTTACAATAGAAGGGGTTGCAGTGATATGTATTTCATAATTTTGATTTTGATTAAGTTTTTGTGTGTACTCATTGCCACATAGATTATTTTATTGTTGATATTACTTTTGTACTTTTATCATAAAATTTACTGAAATGATTCATCTTTAAACATTCTAACTCCCGAAATAGGCCTCTGTGACCTATATTGCATGATTTGTTGACTTAAGTTAACATTTTTATGTTAGAGTCATGTAATTTGATAATTGGATGCATCTCTGTTGGAATTTTATCTGTGGCAACCAGACTTACAATGTATGATTTACTAACCATTGGTCAGTATCCATATCTAGCTCATGACTGCAGCCTCGATAGTATGCCCTTTCTGACCAGTGCATTTGAAAGGAGCAGTATCTTTATTCATGGTAAACTATCAGTAGTAATAACATTGCATTACATATTGTGATAGGGTACTTTCCACTGGTGTAGTAAATGTGAATGAGTTGGCAGTAGAACAGCAGACTGCATGCATGTCATAGAGGGCAATACTTGGCTAATTTGAGGGCCATACTTGGCTAATTTGAGGGCCATAGTTTGCTAAATTGAGGGATTACTTTTACATGACCCGTATTTGTACTAGTAGTCATTATGGCCATTATTCTGAGGTTTCTCAGTCAGATAGCTCCATTTGGTAATTAAACTGTTCAAGCATTATTCTATAGACTAGTTACTTCAGAAGCAGATTTAATGGACAATGTTTTGAAAATAAGACAACATAATTACTCAGTTTTGTATCAACTCATTAAGGTATCTCTACTTTGATTTATAGAAAAGTATTTTCTGTATTATTATCACTTGTTTGCCCTGTTACATTCACTTTAGTCTTAATTTAGCTTCTACATGATAATTAATGTTTACAATGGCTGCTGGAGACTACTAAGACTGATGCTGCCAGGCCAAGGGATCACATGGTTCTCACAGAAACAATAGTCACAAAACTTTCTGGGGATGTACAAATGACTTATGATTCTTATGGTTAATTGTATACAGTGTATGTATTTTTATTTTACAAAGTATAAATATATATCAGATCATCATATTTTTGTACTTTTGGCTAATTAGCCAAGTATGGCCCTCAAATTAGCCAAATTCTTCCTGGTTTCCTGGAAATTCTTTTCAGCCAATACAGCACCTGTTCTTTCAAAAGACTCTTGTGTTAATTTTATGAAGGAGAAAGAAACAAAAGTCACTATGAATTATTTGTTTTTTGATCCATGACCAGTGCATAACCAGAGTACCTTTATAGCACTTCATAATCAAGTGAAAGACTACAGGGGTTAATGTGATTGAAACAGATTTTCTAGCATATACATGGTTGGCTAATGTGATTGAAACAGATTTTCTGGCATATACATGATTGGCTAATGTGATTGAAACAGATTTTCTAGCATATACATGATTGGCTAATGTGATTGAAACAGATTTTCTAGCATATACATGATTGGTTCTTGAAATATTCAGATGATATAAATACCTTCCAAAAATACATGATGTAAACAAAATATGCATCAGCTTGATCAGTATTGACAATGTCATACTGATTAAAAGTTTAGTTCTTGATAAATAGTGTATTGATCTTTTGATATTGGGTATGGCAATATCTGCATTTTTATTATAGCAAGAGATGACTGTAATACTTTTACATTTTCTTGTTTAGCTTCGTCAGCTGAACAGCAGTGATCAAACATTTACCAAGAGACATCAAGACATCATGGAGGATGTATTTACTCTCTCCATCAGCCAGTACAGTGAAGTAAGCCAACAAGATGCAAAGTTCAACAAACAAACAAATCAGCCTGAATAATTCATTCTTCATTTAAACTGAATTATCAGAATCATCCTGAAGAATCCACTCTAATTTCTAATTGCAATTTTTTTCATGTAAATTTCTTATTCACATATGTGCATATTATGTTCAGATTATGTGGTAATTTACATCCTCATTATACACTTAAATTATTTGAAAACAGCTTCTCATAACAAGTCAACTTCATTATTCATCCATATACATATATACATCTACGGCAAAGAATGAAATTGAGATGCAAAGCAATATTTCATCTCCCTTTAAGCATTGACAGAGATGTATCAAAACTGACTTTAAAATGTGTAGCATTCACTGTAAAAATTAGAAATCATGACTCCAAGGAGTACTTTTCTATTAGGCGTAATGCAAAACACAGTTATCTGCATTGTGAGGGTCGCTTTTTATGAACATGAACAATAGCATTCAGTTAGGAAAATATCTAAGAAACTGACTGGGAAAAATTTAAGTTCAGATAAAGAGAGCACAGTGAATGGAAATTTATGACCATGCTTTGGTGAGTGGATATTAAGTAGTACTATTATGAGCATTTTAGACTGGGCCTATATGTCAGTGCCTTCAATACTGTATGACTTTGCCCTTCTTTCAGAGACAAATTCATATAGTATGGGACAGTAACAAATAATTCTAACACTAACGTGAAGGATATGGGCGGGTGGATGTTTCGATACCATCTTTTCATCTGTCTTTTACAAGAAGTCCTAAACTGCTGGGTGGAAATTTTAAAAATTCAGTAAATAGATTGCCCATGTTGTGACCATCTGTATGGAGAGCATGATTTTGGGGTTTTTCTCCAGAGGTTCTTGTAGTAGTCAAAGGCGAAATATAAAAATATTTGCAACTACACTGGGGGCCCCGAGTGGCCGAGTGGTCTAAAGCGCTCTCCGTTACGGATCACTGCCATCTCACCTCTGCCTGCATGGGTTCGAGTCTCGGATTCAGCCAATGTCGGTATGTGAGAAAGCTTGCCAGTAGCTTTTCGTGGGTCGGTGGTTCTTTCCAGGTTTTCCCGGGTTCTTCCTCCACCATTAATACCGGCCACCATGGATAGCCTATCGTGTGCTGAAAAATGGCATTAAACACTACAACAACAACAACAGCAACTACACTGACATTTCATTTGAAACAAATGTTGTACATGCATTTTAATAAGGGACACATAATATTATGTTATGGTTTAGGATTATGAGCCCTGTATCTTGGTTTAAAGTGGAATGGTAGAGAGGAATAGTCGTATCAGGTTTGGGGTTACAACCTCAGAGTCAAGGTCTGGATGAGAGGGTGGGGATGTGATAAAAGCATGGGGATTAGCCATGGTGAACCATGAAAGTAGCTAATGATTTTGACAAGTGATCTTTGGCTGAAGCTCCACTTAGCACTCGCTATGGCATCTGTGTGAACCAGTGTTTAATTTAGCTCAGAGTTAAAGGTTGTAGATTAATCTGAATATAGTTTCTTGCGTATTTTAGAACAAAATAAAAGTTAAGCTTGACATAAAGAGAGTCTCTTATGATTTGAAATTAAACTTGTAATGATAAAGTTTCTCTATTTTCCTTACTTTAAGGAACTTTTATGTCTTCCTTTAAACAATATCAGCATGATGAAGCACCAGGCATTGTTTGTTTTAGTGTTATTATTTTTCATATAGATTTTCCTTTTTTTCCTTTTAGGAAGTCCACAGTTTTGTAATACCTATAGATTAATTTTCACTCTTGAACTATATTTGTATCTTATAATTGTCAAAGGTAAGTATTTCTAGTGTTTGCCACAATTGTATTTGTGTATTTGACTGAGATAAAATGTATGATTGTAGATTTGAATGTGGATTTAATACAGCAAGTTGTAAGGTAGATATAAATGTGGATTTGAGACAGCCATTTGTATGGTAGATCAGAATGTGGATTTGATACAGCCAGTTGTATGCTTGGTCTGAATGTGGATTTCACACAGCCAATTAAATAGTAGACCTGAATGTAGATTTGATACAGTCAGTTGTATGTTAGATCTGAATGTGGATTTGATACAGTTAATTGTATGATAGATCTGAATGTGGATTTGATACAGTCAGTTGTCTGGTAGATCTGAATGTGGATTTGATACAGTTAATTGTCTGGTAGATCTGAATGTGGATTTGATATAGCCAGTTGTGTGGTAGATCTGAATGTGGATTTGATACAGTCAATTGTATGGTAGATATGAATGTGGATTTGATACAGTCAATTGTCTGGTAGATCTGAATGTAGATTTGATACAGTCAGTTGTATGGTTGGTCCAAATGTGGATTTGATGCAGCCAATTAAATAGATCTGAATGTGGATTTGATACAGCCAGTTATATGGTAGATCTGAATGTGGATTTGATACAGCCAATTAAATAGTAGATCTGAATGTGGATTTGATACAGCCAGTTGTGTGGTAGATCTGAATGTGGATTTTGAATCAGCCAGTTAAATAGTATATCTGAATGTGGATTTGATATAGTCAGTTATATGTTAGATCTGAATGTGGATTTGATACAGTTAATTGTATGGTAGATATGAATGTGGATTTGATACAGTCAATTATCTGGTGGATCTGAATGTGGATTTGATACAGCCAGTTGTATGGTAGATATGAATGTGGGTTTGATACAGTCAGTTGTATGGTAGATCTGAATGTGGATTTGATACAGCCAGTTGTAAGGTAGATATTAATGTGGGCTTGATACAGTCAGTTGTATGGTAGATCTGAATGTGGATTTGATACAGTCAATTGCATGGTAGATCTGAATGTGGATTTGATACAGCCAGTTGTAAGGTAGATATGAATGTGGACTTGATACAGTCAGTTGTATGGTAGATCTGAATGTGGATTTGATACAGTCAATTGTATGGTAGATCTGAATGTGGATTTGATACAGTCAATTGTCTGGTAGATCTGAATATGGATTTGATACAGCCAGTTGTAAGGTAGATATGAATGTGGATTTGATACATCCAGTTATGTGGTAGATCTGAATGTGGATTTGATACAGCCAGTTAAATAGTAAATCCGAATGTGGATGTGATACACTCAATTGTATGGTAGATCTGAATGTGGATTTAACACAGCCAGTTGTGTGGTAGATCTGAATGTGGATTTGATAAAGCCAGTTGTGTGGTAGATCTGAATGTGGATTTTATACAAAATCAAGATCAGTAAGAAGCAATATGTAAAGTTTTTTTCTCGTATTAGGTGAGGAAGAAGGCACAGGGAGTATTGTTCAGCTGCTTCCGCAACTTCCCGTATTCCTATCGCAGTTTGTTGCCTCAGATCATTAAGATTCTCAGGGACAAAGATGCTCCAGAACATCATTTTAAGGCAAGTTCCACTATTCCTAATAAGAAAATGTTTTATCATGGTTGTTTAGATATAAAAAATTGACTCATTATATTTCAGCAGAATTTGTGATAAAAATGTTTTAAGTGGGAGGGAGCTTATCAGTTTAGTCATTGCTGCATAGGAGTTTAACTCCTTGGGATCTATCAGATATTTTAATGGACAAATCTTCTCTTTCCACTGGTTTGGTGGAAATGTTTCATCATTGCCATGATATTCTCTTGATAGCCATCTATGATGTGAAATGGCCATTCCGAAAGTGCATGTATCACTTTATTGTCTTAAATTGTATATTTGCTTCAGATGAATAGTATTCTCAAAGTTTTGTAGTGATCTTGCTTTATATTAAATAAAAGGTAGCAGTATAGAACATATATTGCCAACTTTTATTTTGATGAACCATTATAAACAAAATTTCTTTGCATTGTGATCAGCTTGTAATCATGATCCACACTCTAGTTTGCTGCTGCTACTGTAAGAATTCTGAGGTGCTGAGCTGATGTTCAACCAGCTGTTTGCATTAATAATGTAATATTGCAGACACAAGATAATTGTGGCTACTTGCTGTATTTGTATAGTAACCTTGCCAAAGACTGTTAAATAACACTAGATGGGCAGACTATAATAGAGCTGCCACACTTGATTCAAAAGAATGCCTTCCATTTGCTAAGTCAAGGTGTCCCAATCTGAATACAGCACTTCATACACTAATTATTTTGAGTCTGACATATTATTTGCTGACCTTAGCAAAGAGACCAAATCTTATACTAACATTGGTTTCTTCTCATACATTAGATACATGCATTAAAAACCTGTGGTAGTACTAGCATTTACCTCAGATACATGTATTATAATTCATTGGAAGTACAAATGCTTATCTCAGGTACATGTGTTATTAGCATGTGGTAGTTCGAGTGTTCACATCAGATACATGTATTATAATTCGTTGGAAGTTCAAGTGCTTATCTCAGATACATTTGTTATTAGCCTCTAGTACTACAGGTGTTCACCTCAGATACATGCATAATCATTCTGTGGTAGTGCAAGTGATTTCCCCAGATACATGTATTATAAGCATATGGTAGTATGTGTCAGATATGTTTTATAAGCATACAAAAGTACAGGTGCTCAGCTCGTATATATTACAAGTATATGATAGTGTGAATGCTTAATTCGGATACATCTATTGTAAGCCTATGTTACAATGGGTCCTCACTTCAGATAAATGTGCTATAAGCCTTAGGTAGTACAAAAGCTCAGCTCAGCTATGTACATTATAAGCCTATGGTTGTATGACTGCTTAATTTAGATAAATGTATAAGAAGTCTATGTTAGTACCAGTACTCACCTCATATACATGTGTTATAAGGCTATGATAGTATGAATGCTTACTTCAGATACATGTATTATAACCACAGCATAAGTACTCACCTCAGACATACATTGTGAGCCCAAGTAGTGTTATAAAAAATGCTCACCTCAGATTCATGTATTACAGCTATATGATAACATGAGTGCTCACCTCAGATACATGTACTATGAGCTTATGTAGGTTAAGTGCTCAGCTCAGATGTATGATAATCATAGTATGAGTGCTGAACTCAGATACATGTATTATTAGCAAAATGTTAGTAGTAGTACTCACCTCAGATGTATTATTAGCAGATATTATTAGTGCTCATCTCAGATACATGTATGATAATCATAGTATTAGTGCTCATCTCAGATGCATGTATTATTAGCAAATGTTTGCATGAGTGCTCACCTCAGATACATGTACTGTGAGCTTATGCAGGTTAAGCACTCAGCTCAGATAGATGCATAATAATCATATTATGAGTGCAGAACTCAGATACATGTATTATTAGCGAATGTTAGAATTAGTGCTCACCTCAGGTACATGTTTTATGTGTTTATAATATTATGAATGTTGGCCTCAGATGTATTGTAATTCTGTGGTAGTAGTACAGATGCTCACTTCAGATTTGGGCTGTCAAAATTTTAGTAAACATTTACTGGTTATCCATCAATCCTAATGACCTGCTACCTGGACACCCTATCAAAGGGAAATTGTATTAAATGTGACCCTGAATTGCTCTGTTATGGGTTCATACATGCCAACCCCAGAGAGGTATAAGTGTAACTATCACTAATCTAAGCATAAAAAGAGTAATCTGTATATTACATACCAGAATTACAGGAAATTATATATGTATATAATGTACCTTTAGTTTTGCTCCTTACCAGCATCTGCAGCTAGTTAGAATTCTTGTCACAAATCAGCTAAATGGTACTTACAGCTGTCTCGCTAGGCGCTCAGCATTAAGAGGTTAGTGTTAGGACTGGTTGGCCTGGTGTCAGGATAATGTGTCTGGGTAGGACATCATGCTACATGTCTTTGGCATGATCCCCCAGTGCTAGACATCACTATAAACTGCCACACTGCAGACATCATAGCAATATGACTGAAAAATTGATAAAGATACAAATACAAATCACGCACACACAAAAATTGATAAAGCTAAATTACAATAAATAGGAAATGAGGAAAGTTGATTCTACTATATGATGAATGAATGTGCACATAATTTTCAGAGGAGTTTTGCCCTTTTATTTACTATAAATTCATCTCCATAATAAGATAAGATAAGAATTCTTTATTTGAGACTACATTGTAAACATAAAATAACATATATCATAATAGGGAAGAGGTGGGATGCAGGGGAGGCAATAATATATTTACATGTCAGATTGCTTATCATTTCTCCAGTCAGTTAGCAATTTCACTGACTGTAATCTCAAGGTTGACTGATATTTTGAACTGCACATTTGACAGAGAGAACTTTGAAATCATATATTCAAATGTTCATTGTATATCATTTACATTTAACTAGTTTTGTCAAGTCCACATTAGTGGGAAGCAAGACACAGCAGTACTTTGCAGTACCTGTGGCATCAGCAGTTTGTTCGGTTTTAGTTCAAGCTCTTAAGCAATGCTTTGATTATGGGCTTTAGATGCAGACCTTGACTTCGTACCTTTCCAAAGTGATATTAGTAGATGAAAAATAAAAAATTATCTTGATGTCCTTTGTTATTTCCAACTAAAAGTCATTTGTGCTGAATTTACGAAAGCCTATAGAACATGGTTATAATTAAAATCAACACCTTAATCTGAAAGACTTTTGTTTAGAGAGAGAGAAGAGAGTTTTCAGGGCAAGTGATCAGGCTAGTGTCCAAGATGGAATATGTTTTGATTATTTAAACATATAGGTTTGACAGTTGCAGATTTCTTATTCTTAATTTACAGCTAGCATGCATATATATATATATATATATATATATATATACACACACACACATGCGTATTATTTTTACAAGTTGGTAAGGGTCATTTGGCTAATGACATTTTATGATATTAATATTCTTTATGATAAAGTATTAATATATGATCTTGTATTAATATCTACCTTGAAAGACATTTTAGTTGTGTTTAATTGAGAGGATTCATTTATTTAATTCATTTTCTCATTGGAATTGTAATATGCTTGGATTACTTGAAATTAGCTGCCTGCAATTACAGTGACTTCATTTAAAGACATTTTGGAATTATATTGTCATGATTCACGAGAACTGTTGGTATACCTATACAATATATTTTTTGGAATACCACTGAAGCTAATTTGGAATACTCAATACTTTTGTACTTGATGGAACAATTAGGACTATTTAGGATTTCATTCATCATACTACAAGTTATTTTTAATTTTTCACATGTTACATTAGGGAAATTTTTGTTTTCAGTTTACACACAAAAAATTGTTTTTGATCTTTTTTATTATTCAATTTAAGACTGTAGAGTTGTAACACATGTAACATGATCTTTGTCATATGAATCATTAGCCACTTTCATTTAGAAAAAATGTTTGTAAATGTCCTTTGCATTTCAAGCATTTTTAATTTGGTAAATTTCATTTGGAGTTATCAGCAGGCCTTGATATATATATATGCTACCTCAGCACTCAAAAGAGCACCCCCATGTTGTTTCCAGCCACAGTGTTATTGAGTGTATTTTTGCTTCAGTGGGTGGTAAAGATAAAAGAGGTCACTTGGCATTGCAGAGATGCTGGTAATGCTCAACAAGTGGCAATAATATGACTAGGAGTAGACTTCTTTACTCATGGATGTGATGATATAGCACATGAAAATGGCTAGATTCAGTTAATTTAATACCAAATTTGTTCGAGTGAGGTGGGGAGGGAGTTCCCATGGCTGAATATGGGAGCCACAGCTGCTCATCAGTAAAGTATTTCACTTGTAATCCTGGGGTCACATGTTTGGTACCCACCCTAGCCAGCTGCCTTGGTGTCTACTTGGGAAAGACTCCCATTTCCATAGCATGATATGGCTAGTATTAAAAGTGCCGCTACAACAAAACAAAAACAAAATGAAATGTGGCTCAGCAGATACATTGAGTATAAAACTTCTACAGTAATATAAAATATAGTTCATGCTTTTCAGTTATTAATAGCAGCATGTGTTCAGTTCCTAGCAGCAGTCATTAAGTTAATATCAGCAGCAGTGTTGGCATTATGAACACTTATCTTTTTTGGCACAAACAAAACTCTAAAACTAATGGTAGGAGTTTTTTAAAACTTGCACTGCTTAATGTGTACAGTAATACCTCGTGCATTCGCATTTCTGGATTTGCGAATTCACTGATTCGCGAAATTTTAATTGGTACCCTCTACATACATGTTTTCTTTATTTTATTGAAATGTACCTTCGTTATATGACTTCTGTGACATATGAAGTTTACCTAGTTTACCTTCCTGACAATGACAAAGAAAATGTCAGTCATTAAGTTTACAGTCTCATTCATTACTTGGTTTTACCTTACTGTGAGTGCAAAAGAAAACGGCAGCCAATGAATTAGTATGGGGGTAATATTAGTATACATGTACCATACTGTAAATGCGCTAGTGTGGCAAATACCCATTAGGCGATACTGTACTCTATTTTTATGTCAACCATTTATTTCTCTTTTTAAGGGTAATGTATTAAGCTAACTTTTAAATGAAATTAAACTGCTTTGGGAGCATGATTTTGGTCATATTTAGGGTTTAAACCCTAGAAATAAGCGTTTATTAGCATTTTTAGTGACTCGTACCAAACATTTGCGATTCCTCCTGATCTGCGACTGGTTCTGGAACCTAACCTCGCAAATGTTCGAGGTATTACTGTATAGAGATGGTAAAATAGCTTTCCTTTCAAAAAGTCAACCCCACCCCACTTGTTGGAGGTGTGGTGAAGGTTAGCAGTCCCTAATTTCAAATTTTGTTAGTATTTGATGCATATTTTCTTTGATGCATTCATTTGTCTTTGGATTTATTTTGGAAATATGCAGTATTATTGCATATTTGTTGACAGTAACTTCCATTGAAACCATTATTGCTGCTGTGTATGTCCTTACTGCAAGGCTCAACCACCAGACTTTGCTTAGAAACCATTGAGATCACCACCCTATAACCATATACACACTCTCTTGGCTTAAAATGGCAAATCATTTATGCAACTAAACATTGGCTGCTGTGTCTTTCCAAGCACCCTGGAGACTGGCCCATGTCAGATGTTTAAGAAACTGTTCATCATTACCTCACCCATAAAGTATTGATACGTTTGGGGTTTTTTTCATTACAAAAGGAAGTTTTTCCTGGCCTGAAACTGGGGGACATAGAGTGGAAGCATTTTGTTAAACCTCTTTGCAGACTAGTCTACCATCGGCCTCCCTACAAAGTTGAAAAAGTCTTTGCTACCAATGGGTGCAGAATCTGTTCTGTGAGAACCAGCTTTCCTTTGGACGTGTTGGATGGACTGTTCTGTGAGAATCGGCTTTCTCTTAGACATGTTGGGTAAACTGTTCTGTGAGAACCAGCTTTCCTTGGGACAGGATGGATAGGCTGTTCTCTGAGAACCGGCTTTACCTTGGACAGGTAGGATAGACTGTTCTGTGCGATCCAGCTTTCCCTTGGACAGGTTGGGTAGACTGTTCTGTGAGAACCGACTTTACCTTGGACAGGTTGGATAGACTGTTCTGTGAGAACCAGCTTTCCCTTGGACAGGTTGGATAGACTGTTCTGTGAGAACCGGCTTTACCTTGGACAGGTTGGATAGACTGTTCTGTGAGAACCGGCTTTACCTTGGACAGGTTGGATAGGCTGTTCTCTGAGAACTGGCTTTACCTTGGACAGGTTGGATAGTCCTTAAGTGAGCTGCACTCCCATCACCCTCCTGCTTTATGTCTCCAGTTTCGAAACATAGTGCGTGGGCAGTGGACACCATCAGTCTGAATTGGGGGTTAACTGTTGTATGTCTGTGCCTTGCCACCTTTCAGAATAATTCCTCATGTTTTTTACATAATCAGGACTCTTTTGCCGTGACTTACCCAGACGGTCTGCCGTTGATCCTAGCAGTTTTGGTTCAGTGATTTCCTCAACCTGTTGATAAATGCCCTGAGGAAGGTACTGCTGAGATGGGATCTGCTGTAGCAACACAGGGAATCACACCTTTACAAGTCCACAGATTCTCTACTATTATGCCAGGCTCATATCAAATGATTCATCTGCCATTATTAGTTTTAGGCAGGGTTGCAGACTGCAATTGCCCAGGCTTCAAGAATATTATCATTAAGGTTTTATGATGCCAATTAGAGATCATTCTGTGATTGGAGCAGTATGCATGATATTGATCAAGTCTGTCCTTATTTGACCACAGTTGTGGATTTTCTTCTCATCCTTTTCACAGAAAAAGACAGCACCTTCCCATCATTAGGGCTGTAGAGAAACCCTCTCCAGTAATAGGTTTGAAATGATTAATCGATATATTTATGTATTTTTTCCTCATCAATATCCATATTGATACAAGAATTGAAGAATCAATACAAAACAATACTTACTCTATACAAGTTACCTTAATCTTCAGCAGTTATAAATACTTTTAATTCTTTAAATTGCGAATTCATCTGAGTACAGCCGTAGCAGGTACATATGCTTATTTATGTCAGTAACAAAGAAACGCTATTGAGAATACTCACTTGCCTTCTACAAATCAGCAAACACTAGGTGATCAACTCTTTTGGTACAAAATCTGCCCCCTCCCCCAATTCCATACTGATTATTTTATCATGTTGTCATTCTCAATAACATAACAAATATGAGTGTAATGAAGACATTCTAGATTCATTCACCATGACTGATTGAAGTACTTTACTCATCATTTAATAACGACTTTTACATGAAGTTTTGCTGTTGTGTCACATATGGTCTACTTGTATTGAAAATGAGAGCTATTCTTCCAGTGTGTCATGCAGTGAAATATGTTAGGAAAAATGTATATGCCAGTGATCAAAAATGCTAATATCTAACAAGACAGACATTTGTGGATAGATTTTTTTGTTTTCCAAAGACTTTGTAAAAAGTTTCAGCCACCAGTTAATTGCTCATGTGACAAATGACTTAACAATATGGCCAAGCCATAAATGCCTGAAGGCAGCCTTTGTTTCATAATGGTTACATAACAAAACATTTAATTTTCAGGAGAGAAGGGGTCTGTGTTTTTTCCTCAGATAATTTATATGATTAGTTCTGTTTTTAAAAATCAAAGCAAGAACAATTTGTTTCAAGCTATTTGGAGGCAAAAAGTCCAAGGCTTTCCAAGTCTCTCCCCCCTCCCCTTAAACTTAAATGGCCGGTTCTTAAAAAAGCAGTATCAGGTTATTTCAACAACTGTTGCTGTGGGATTAATGTTGATGATTTTCAGTTACTTACTAGGTAGGTAAATCAGTTTACTGAGTTGGATGAGGGAAGATGATGACTGATTTGATATTGAGGCATTCCCTAACATCTGCTGGGGTGGTCTTTTTACCCCCGTCCCTGACTGGTTTTGTTTCTGTCGTAACTCATCAGTAGAATTGCTTTGGTTGATTCATTTGTTCAACTAATGACTTGCATGATAAACCTATTTCAGTTGTGGCATTTTTTGGTGCACAGGAGTGGAGTGTATGCCAGCTGATTGAGCAGGCATTGCAGTTCTGTTGATTGCCCAGCAGTAAGTTATTTAGTGCCAAGACAATTGGAGTGAGGGTCCTTCCCAAGAACACGCACTGGTAGCTTACCAAGACTGGTGTGATGATGGGGTTCAAATCCAATCGTTTCCTCATGAGTCTCTTACTGTAACCAATGAACTACTGCATCTCTGATGAACACTATGCCTCAATACAAATTCCCAAATGACATGTATACCTTGATTTAAAATATTTGTGGCTTGTTAGCTGAGAACAACTTAAAAGTTTGGTGTGCATCAGTTATAATTAGCCTATACCTAATTTGCCTACTTGTTGTCAGTTATAATTAGCCTATACCTAATTTGCCTACTTGTTGTCAGTTATAATTAGCCTATACATAATTTGCCTTCTTGTTGTCAGTTATAATTAGCCTATACCTAATGTGCCTACTTGTTGTCAGTTATAATTAGCCTATACATAATTTGCCTTCTTGTTGTCAGTTATAATTAGCCTATACCTAATTTGCTTATGTGTCAGTTATAATTAGCCTATACATAATTTGCCTACATGTTGTCAGTTATAATTAGCCTATACCTAATTTGCTTACATGTCAGTTATAATTAGCCTATACCTAATTTGCCTACTTGTCACTTATAATTAGTTTATACCTAATTTACCTATTTGTTGTCAGTTCAGAATATGTAGCAATGGAATGGACTTCATTTGTTTTAAAAACGAGTACCTGATGTAAGCTTGACACTAAAGTAGGTAAAACTATGAACATTGCAGTTTCTTACCTAACCCTTGATCTTTTTTATGGCATTTGCATTTACAGTGACATGTTTTAGTAAGTTAGGCATCAGATATTTCAGTAAATGCATTTCAAATGAACAAAAGTGAACCATGAATGGAAGTGACAGATCCAAAGTAAATATGCATCTCTAAGACCATAAATGAAAAACAGTGAGATAATAACTAAAATGCAGGCATAAATGAAATGCAAAAACATGAATGCCATGCAAATGGAACACCCATTTCACTGTTGATATAAATGTACTGGACATAATCTGATAGCTGCTCATACATTTAAATGTCTTATCAAGCAGTACTTTTGTACCTTTATTTTACAAAATTTTGGGAAAATTTTATTGAAAAATCTGTATAAAGTTTATCAGTATGGTATCAGAATTTTAAATTGTAGCGTAATTGTAATACTTATATGAATACCATAAAGCAGGATAATATGTAATTACTACAGCACTTATTCAGCTTGTTCTTTACCTGTTTTCTCAGGTAAACTGTTGTCGACATTTTTTAAATTTGATGCACCATATTTTTAGTATTGCTTAAACATGAATAATATTTTTGGTAAATTAAATTTCCATAATTGCAGTCTAATATATTTTTGCATTACTTTCATAGGTAGGTAGGTAGAGTAGTGTGAGGAGGGACAGAAAGTATCAACAGAAATATAAATATGATTTCCAAAACTAAATTATATTTGTTTTGTTCTTGACAGGGTGCTTTGTACCTAGTGCAGGGTAGCAGTAAAAGGAATCTTGCTACCAAAAGGAGCTGGGAAGTAATCTGCCAGGTATGGCCAGCCATTGTCCAGGCACAACACTCTGAGAAACCCTCCATCTTGAAGGTCATTGATGACATAGTCACAAAGGCAGTAAAGAATGTTGAGACCACTGCGATTAAAATACAGGTAGTCTGCTTACATTGGTAATGCAGTTAAATTGAATATACAGTAGTCTGCTTACATTGGTAACGCAGTTAAATTGAATATACAGGTAGTCTGCTTACATTGGTAATGCAGTTAAATTGAATATATACAGGTAGTCTGCTTACATTGGTAACGCAGTTAAATTGAATATACAGGTAGTCTGCTTACATTGGTAACGCAGTTAAATTGAATATACAGGTAGTCTGCTTACATTGGTAACGCAGTTAAATTGAATATACAGGCAGTCTGCTTACATTGGTAACGCAGTTAAATTGAATATACAGGCAGTCTGCTTACATTGGTAACGCAGTTAAATTGAATATACAGGCAGTCTGCTTACATTGGTAACGCAGTTAAATTGAATATACAGGCAGTCTGCTTACATTGGTAACGCAGTTAAATTGAATATACAGGCAGTCTGCTTACATTGGTAACGCAGTTAAATTGAATATACAGGCAGTCTGCTTACATTGGTAACGCAGTTAAATTGAATATACAGGCAGTCTGCTTACATTGGTAACGCAGTTAAATTGAATATACAGGCAGTCTGCTTACATTGGTAACGCAGTTAAATTGAATATACAGGCAGTCTGCTTACATTGGTAATGCAGTTAAATTGAATATACAGGCAGTCTGCTTACATTGGTAACGCAGTTAAATTGAATATACAGGCAGTCTGCTTACATTGGTAACACAGTTAAATTGAATATACAGGCAGTCTGCTTACATTGGTAACACAGTTAAATTGAATATACAGGTAGTCTGCTTACATTGGTAACACAGTTAAATTGAATATACAGGTAGTCTGCTTACATTGGTAACACAGTTAAATTGAAAATACAGGTAGTCTGCTTACATTGGTAACACAGTTAAATTGAATATAAAATGATAAGTGCTTTAAAATTGTTGGCGTTCAGCATTAAGAGGTTAGTGTTAGGACTGGTCGGCCTGGTGTCAGGATAATGTGACTGGGTGGGACATCATGCTACATGTCTGCGGCATGATGCCCCAGTGCTAGACATCACTATAAACTGCCACACTGCAGACATCGTAGCGATATGACTGAAAAATTGTTAAAGCTACGTTAAAAATCAAAATCACAAAAATCACAAATCACGTTTTCTTTCCAAACGACATTCTTAGTATACCGTAATTAAAGATATTCAGGGACATTTTAATCAATGAAAATGTCACTTATGCCTAGTATAGGCAGTACATTAATATTTTAATGCCAACTAAATAATTTTTATTAAGTGAAATTTGTGTTTTAATTCTATCTTTTAGTTCCCGTAAGTGTAATCATCATAAATGCAGTGTGTATTGATATGTAAAATTTGTTGATCTACTGTAACAGCTAAGTGCTAACTGTTTTGATAACTGATTTGCATTAGTATTTGTCGTATTCTTGTACTGAATTAAAATCTGGCCTCCTTCGTATTATATGTTAATTATGCCGTGTGAGTCAAATACAGGAGGTTGAATAAAAGAAAAGTTAAAAGGCATGTAAATCATTCCTTCTTAAAATCTAGCAGCAGAAGCTGATTACTGATGTGTGACACATGCCTATATTGCCAATTTTGCCTAGACATTTTTATGTTAATAAGTGTTAATAAGTGTTGTGATACCAAAAATGTTGTATTACATGCATATAGGTCTTGGGAATGATAATAATAATTATTTTTTCCTGTGAAGAGACTTAAAAAATGTTGTAATGGTACTGCTTAGTCAGAGTCAAATAGGTTAGCATGTGAGTGATATGCCGATGGGGTCTCTTGTATTTTTATTGTTGACATGTACATAAAACTTTTGGCGTGCATCATTGTATGCATATGTAGATGACTTGAATAGATTGTCATGCTTATTTTTGTTAGACTTCATTATTGAGGAGTGTTTAGAATATAATAAAAAAGTTTAAAACATTCATACTCTCCTTAAAGAACATTTTCTTGAGTCAGGTATTTTTGTTACAATGGTTTCATCTCACTTTATTTTATTTGTAGTCATTAGAGAAATAGATGTCTTGCATGGTGTATATAGTATATATGTACATATATATACTGACATTATCCCTGCATGAGAATCAGCATCATAGAAGTACAGCTTATCATGTACAATACTGTCCCATTTACTAAAAGTAGCATGGATTTAACATTACACTCACTATTGGCACTATACTTTTCCAAATTACAAAAGTTTACACAGAGCAGGGTATGTTTAGAATTTGTAATGATTTAAGGGATTCGTTAATTTTCAGTGAGATTGAAATTGTGCCAGTTAAATACTTTGAAGAACGAAAGTGTGATGTAATTCATAATGGATCAGAAGCTGATTATAGTATATTCTTTTTTATGGTATGAACTCTAGAAATGTTAAGGATCATACCTGCCATAACATGACTTGTCCTGGAAAAAAACTAGGATTTTTAACTCCCCAAACCCTGGACATGGTTGTGTTTCGAAAAACACAATTTTCAGTTATCAGAAGGGGGGGGATAACTTAACTGGCTGGAAATAACTAGGATGATGTAGAAGGGTCAAGTCCTTTGTTATTTGAACACTTCTTTGGGCTAATTTGCATAAGTAAAGTACACAAAGTGGAACAGCTCAGTTCATTTGAAGCTGGGTAAATCCTAGAGAAGCACGATGAAAAGAAAAGAATGTTTCAGCCATCATTATTAAAAATTATTGACAAGTTCATGATAAGTGGTAATATTTCTTTGAAGACAGATTTTACTATGCATTGAAAATGCAAATTGATTATTTTGTTGGAAGATTGTACAAGTGTGGTTCATTTTTTTAAAATGGAAAATGTCAAAACACAAGTGTGATTTAGGGAAGGGATGAGTCATCTTCTAAATGTGCAAAACTCAGTAAAAGTAAATTTCAGAACTCCTGAACAAAGTCTGATCTCATGAAAATAGCATGGAGAAGTATTTTATAAAAATAGCATGGGGAAGGATTTTATGAAAATAGCATGGGGAAAGATTTTATGAAAATAGCATGGGAAAGGATTTTATGAAAGTAGCATGGGAAAGGATTTTATGAAAATAGCACAGGGAAGAATTTTATGAAAATAGTACAGGGAAGGATTTTATGACAATAGCACAGGGAAGGATTTTATAAAAATAGCACGGGGAAGGATTTTATGAAAATAGCACGGGGTTGGATTTTATGAAAATAGCACGGGGAAGGTTTTAAGGAAAATAGCATGGGGAAGGATTTTACTTTTGTGTGCACACTGCAGATACCTTATTGACATTAATCATTCTGGAGTGTACTACATCTTTTGACATAGCAGTACCATCCAACATGTTTGATACTCCCTTCACAGCAATGCAGATGCAGAAAGAACATTTTCTATGCTAAGAAAAATTAAGCACAATTTTAAGGGAACTTTGAACAACAGTACCATCCTGTCTTAAATGAGTGAACAAATGAACACAAATGATATTTCCATTACCTTTAAAAACCACTACAGTGAATTATGAGAACAGTAAAGACTGCACCTAAGTAACACACTATTCAATTGTCCATTGACTTTTAAAGACAAAAACAGGGTGTATTTGTTTACATTTTTTTCATTTAATATGTGTGGTTGTGTTCACATAATGGCATGTGTTTGGTGATGATATTGGACAGTACTACATCTACCAACTATTTTTGGTTTTTAAGTGTATTAAATGCTTCAAAGAAAGAAAATATGTTAATTTCTTTTTTTATTTCACATTTGAATTCCCAGCAATTTTATATTGGCTTATAAAAAAGACAGCTCATTCTCAATTGGACAATGTGGCTTTTATAGTTTGAAGTTCGTAACCATTGTGTCATGTTATCACATTATATTACATGAGTAAAATTATATGTGGTAACCCACTTACTGTGTACACAGGTAAATCAGAAAAGTCTTGATGCAGCACAGACCTTATTGCAAACAGAAAATCCCACCCCGAGCTGTCCACCAGTCTCAAATGAAGAGCTGCAGCAAGGTTTGGAGTTGGAAGTGCAAAGAAATATGAAGGCAGAGAGGTTGATTTACATCTTCTTATACATTTTAACCAATACTATTAGTTTCATGGTTTCATTAATTACAGTAGACAATGAAAAAGTTCTGGCATGCAGCCTACTCATCTGTTACTCTGGATGGTTTATGCTTTAATATTAAGACATATTCTGCATGGTTCCCACACTAACAGGAAATGAGGAAAAAGTCTGGAGAATGAATAGGTTTATTCCCAACCAGGAAAACCCCAATAATTTTGGAAATACCGATCAAAGTTGCTGAAATGATCATTTTCAGTTTCATTGCTGATTGCAGAAAAATATGAATTTAAATAAACTGATCATGAGTTAAGTTTGAGTTTTGACTGGAATTTTCAGAACTTGTGGCACTTGTTGGTCCATTAGGTTAAATTGCTGGATGGATTGTTGAGATACAGTTGCTGTATGAGTCATTTGAGTTTTTGCCTTAAATATATATTTGCATTGTCAATCCAAGTACTCAGGAGATATGACTGCTTGAGTAGGCTGGTTATTCAGTAGTCAGATTTATTATATCAGTCTTACCTTGTTTAGACCGTATGAAAATCAGTCTAGCATTTCATTGTGCTAACATGTGAGAATTGTCTGACATGAGATCTCGAGGGGAAAGAAAGATTAGGAGGAAAAAAATAAAGCTTATCTTCCTTAGTTCACTGTTTGATATATAATGTTAACAGAATGTATTTGTGATAAGTCTTTGTTTGTTAGTTTACAGATTTCACTGGAAACTACATCATTATCCTTAATCATTATTGTCAGTGGTAATCTTTGATGGCATTCCTACCCCAGACTTGCCTTTATGGTGAATTTTACTCTTCGACTTTGTTTAATGTATAGAAATCTACTGACTACTGAGGCAATTTACGATGCAGAATCTGATGATCTTGGCATGCTTGACAATGATTGGATTAAATATATTCTCCATAGTTGGATTATATTAAAACTACATGTTGGGACAGTCCTACAGCATAAGACATCAACCCTGATATACATGATGGTGGTGAGAGTAGGATAGTTTGACAATGTAGAAATAGATGTTAAGGCATCAACCAGACATGAATGGAATGTTTTTTATATATAAAAGTACATAATTTCTAAGGGCTCTTTGCCCCATTTAAACAACCCTTTTCAATATAACTTTCTTTGTACCAACATATTCAGTTAAGCAGAGTCAGTTTTATTCTAACTCGTGCAAATTTATAAGAATTTCAATAATTATACTCATTTCTAGCAAATCATCCAATGGTTTATTATATGGTTATTTGTGTGTTGTGGGTGTGTTGTAAAAAGAAATCTTTTTTCAAAGCCACTATGTTGTAAATTCTGTTCAGTAAGGGTCATACTTATACCTTGAAAAATTCAGTTTCTTCCAGGAGAAAACCTGAAAAAGACCTGGAAAATTTTATTTAAAAACATGGGGAACCTTGCTATTTTATTTAGCACTTTTGACGATTGACTTTTTAAATCTATTCTGCCAAAAAATAAAGAGTAGAATAGATGTGAAAGACCTTGATTTAGAGGACATATGTTTAGAGGGATATCTGTACTTGCAGATGATCACAGAAATATCATGATTATCACATAGATTGCAAATATGTTCATCCCTTTAATCCTATTTTATGTACCATATTACCTAAACACTTTAAGCCATTCTCAGTACTTTGATTCTTAACTGCATTGGTACATACATTAAGTGGATCTCATTCATATCTATAACTGAATTCCACTGGAACCATGGTTTTACTGTAGAGACCAGAAGAATTGTCACAACAGAGTTAATTAAAAACAAAAATAATACACATATGCTCATAAATCATTTGGACTTGATTAATGTTCACCCTTTTTGACAGGTCACTAAACATGAGTTTATTATAAATTAGTTTCAGAGGACAGAGATTGGCAAATAATTTATGTGGGAAAGTATTACATTTTTAAAAATTGAATTCACTTTAGAAAGTTCTGTGAGAGAGATGGCATGGTGTTAAAATATTTTTGGAACTAAAATATTTTTGTAAAATGGGCTTACTACTGAGTATAGACTATAATTAATAAACATTAGAAATTGTACAGATCATTTATCCATAGCCATGTTAACATTTGTTGTGCCAAACCGATGTTGGGTAGTGCTACAGACAGTATCAACTGATTGACACTTGTCTCTCAGGTGCCCAAATGCATTATCTCTTTGTGATCCTGGAAATTATAGTGCAGGAATATTTAGTTTTTGCAATTGGTTTCAGTGAGGTATGCCATCTCATACAAGACTGTTGGCTTGAAGCCATGGTATATTGGTTGTCTCAGAAGCCACAGCATATTTTCTCCTTTGAATATACTAAAATAACTGTTAGGAAAATAGAGACTACACTCTCCTGAATTCAGCACTTTCAAAGACGAAGAAATTCATTTTTTCCGTCTATATGCCATATAGACAAAGAGAACAATGTCTAAGCCATTACCTTCTCTTCCTCTCAGTTGCTGCCCATCAACCAGATGTTTTGCCAGTTTTAAGCTTTCACAAATTAATCAGTATTTATGTGACTCTTTTCACAGTTGTTTTTTTTGTTGTAAACACGACGTGTATTCTTCATTAAACATTAAAGTAACAAATGTGGTTTTTGTTATATTTGAACACTTTTGGGTTGTTATTTTCATCAGTCTTGTTATTTCAAATTAACAATGATGATGTTAATTAAGAGAGATGAATGATGTCTCACTTGCACAAGTGTTCATTAACTTCAGTCATATAAGTGAAATGGTTACAGGTAATTTGGTTCATGCTTTTGTGAAAAAGCTTGAAGAGACAGGTGAAGTTTCTGTCAGCAGAAGCAATGTAACCTCATTAATGGCTTGGAGTTAATGGGAGATGCTCCCCATTATTTTGGCAGCCCAATAAGCAAATGACACTCGGCATGTCATAGCATGGTTTAAGACCTGTAAGTCCTGAAACATTGGGTATTGGATTTGGATGATCCATGTTGCCATCCTTTTATGCTGTATGCTGCCAATCCAGCAGCTGAGCATACCTATTGACTGGACTGGACACCAAAGTCTGTCACACCGGTAAGCTAGCCATTTCATGATGTGCAGAGTGTTACATGGATTCACTGAGTCAGTCCATCTGTTTCACTGCACATTTCATCCAGGCACTTTCTGTGCTGACTTTTCAGCCTTCTACCTGTCTAAAAGCTGACCAGTGGCTAGCAGTCCATCATTTGAGCAAATCATATCATGTACCAGTTGACGGTCATATGCTCGCTGTCTGTCTCTCTGTCCATCTGTCACTCTCTCTCTCTCATCAATGTGTCAGGAGAGAAGGCAATGCAAAACCATGTCCCAGTTCTCAGGCAAAGAGAAATATAAACCTTCAAGCCCTTCCAACGTGGCAGAAGCAAGTGATATGCACTTTGAACAATGAGGTTAAAAAAAATCAGATAAGTATCCAGAAGATTTTGAGTAAAGAGGTTAGTGTGATCTATAAAAGCCTCACTAGTATGAAACATTTTGATCAAGACTTTTGTCTGACATGGTCAAGACTTGAATCTGATTGACGCCCCAGATCATCACCAGGCCCATTTTATGTCAGCACATGCTCCTTATGGGGCATTGGTTGAATGCTTTCACTGAATTTGTATTGGTGGGAAGAATTTGCCTTTTTCTTATCCATATATGGTTGCTATGAGTTACATAACTGTCAATCATGCTGCTGTCATGTTAGGAGAATGTATTTTCCTTCATTCATGGAATCCAGCCATTCTTTTCTTTGAGGGGTGGTTATGGTCCGGGTAGGATTCTCAACTTTTCCTCCACTATTACTTGTTCCCAAACATTAATATGATCAGACAGAAAATGTATTCAAACAATAATGAGTGGTTATTATATTGTGTTTCTTCAGAAATCACATTACTTAAAACCCTACCATAAATCTGCTCAAATGTGAGCTTCCCAGTTGATCTTTTACTCAACTTAAAACTTGTAAACATCTTGTTGATGAGTATTCACCTTGCAATGGCAAGTAACGGCAGGTAGTGGGTAAGAGTGTCTATATAGTGTGCGAACAGAAAAGACAGATGTTGTCGTCTTTTCAGGAGGACTGAATTCAGAGGGTGACAGTTTATTTTCCCAATGTTAATGTGACTATGTGACTAGGTAAATATTCTCTGAGACCATAACTTATTTTTAAAAAATAGCTTTTTAAAATAAATATGTATGTCCAAGTATTATTGTGCCTTCAAACTTGGACAGTTTATTTTGTATAATTTTACATTCTGATTAGAGAAAGTATGATACAGTGTTCATTTTACTTTTTGTTCAACTTAATGCTTCCAAAACAAATACCAGCTTTTTACTTTCAATAAATGAATATATTATTGTATTTTGTAAATGTATCTTACGATTCTCCTGGTTTTCAGAATGTACATCAGTTTGGTTGAAGAATTGGTGGACCTAATACAAAATGGGAACTTGTAAGTTAGTGCATAAGCTATATCTTGTCTATTGTTTGTTTGCGTGATAACCACATCATTGTTTCTCAATACATTGTTTACCATTGTCATGGTTTTAACATGGTATTTAACATCTTCATGCTTATCCATCTGTTGTTGTACTTAATATGACTTAATATGTGATTTTACAGGGCATATATTTGGTAGATTTCAGATCCTGACTGCACCTTTAATGTTTTATGCCAATTCAGTCACTCATTTCAATTGAGATTGTAGTTCATGCTGAAAAGAAGAATGTTTTTTTATAATTTTTTAAATCTATAACTGTGGTTATATCAAACTCATCTTTGCCATACATTTAATAAAGATTACTGTAGTACACAATGAGTTGGTGTAAATATGTTGGAAAAGAGATTGTACATTAATCACTGTCTCTACCAAAAAAAGTAAACATAGTATTCAAGTAATCCATTGGTTGGGGGCATATTTTTTAGTTTGCCTGTAAGAAGTACAGGAGAGTTCATGTTATGACACAGGCATCAGCATCAGCAGATAAAGACTACTGGTTAAAGTTTGTAGAGTTTTCGATGATTGATCATATGAAGAAACTGCATTTATATTTTACTGCCATATGTTCATTAGCATATTTCTGGATTCATTTTATATGTTTGTACCCAATTTTTATGATTTGTTCTTTTTTCACGATTTATTGGGGAAAGGTTGGTCATTAAAGTTTGTGTGTAAGGTAAAAGAGCAGATCAGAGTTTGTTTATGGCAGAAGTGAAGTAACTGTGCATTCAGATTTCACTTTTTTTTCTGTTAAATCCCATGTGATTGATCTTGTTTCGGGCCATTTGAGCAATGGTTTGGCCTTCATAATTCATGCTTCATCTGGAGTCTTTTTGGTGACCATCAACAATTGCTATTTTCAGTTTATCAAAAACAAAAACCGATTTAAGCCAAATTGGGTACAGAGAATTATGGCCTAATGGCTTTTCAGGTTGGTACAAAACATACTAATCCAGCGTTAAATATGGCCACCATTATTAACAATAGACGTTTTTCAAAAATTGTTCAGCAGTTTTTTTTAATAAATTTGACAGAAATCATCTTGGCATAAAGACTTGTACATTTTTTTTATTTTTACAAATGATGCTGATCTTTTTCAGATATGACTGCATTTCAGAAAATAGAAAAATCTGTCTGTCATCCATCAGCAATAGCTATTTTCAACAACTTTTTCTAAACCTTTTACTTTCATTCAAACTTGGTAAGAGCATCCTGGCATAGGTACTTTCAGACTTGTATAAATGATGCTAATCAACCACCAGCTGTTACTAGGCTTCTCCAAATCTTATAAAACAGAATTTGAATGGCTTCTCCAATCTTCTACTATAGTACAAGACACATGGGTCATATATGCACATTTACTCATTTTAAATTAAATATAAATTGTTCTTTTAAAATTTAACACAGATTTACTTTAATTAAAGTCTATTCAATCCTGATTATTGAATGCTCTTCACCTTAACTGTCACCAAGAAACTACCATAAGAACCTATATGCACAGGCCAATTAATACTTAAGTCTGTTTGATTTACTGTTTATATGTTATATTTTTTATTAGTTAATTACATATATTTTCAAGGACCTGGAAGTTCACACAGATAGGGTTGGAGTTTTTATCCCTTCTGTTGAGGATAGATATTGCACTTCCAGTGAAAGCTGTAGACTTGTTTATAAAATTCTGTCTGCATGATTCCTTGTATATAAGAAAGGTAAGTATTTGAACATGCAAACTAATTTACTTTGTTTGCTATTTTTATCCACATTTTAGTAATGTACACATTTATTTGCTCATATATCTTATTGCTGCCTTTTTCTTCTCTATGGATCTGTCTTCTTTCTATCTGTTATCTACTGGCACATATTAAAATTTTGTTTTGCAATAAACTATTGTATTAAGAATTTTTTCTTCAAAATGGCAGTAATTATTTCAGTAAAATGAAACTGGCACAGTTGTTAACTGTACTGATGAGAAGAGCTTATGGGATGCCCTCTTGTCTATCATCAGTCTTATGTCATCTGTCAACTAGTTTGTTTTTAGTAATCCTCTTCAACTACTTGAAGGATTGCCATAAAACTTTATACACAGATTCATCCTAAGGTCTACTTGGTCCTAAATAAAAAATAGTGTCATTTGGAAATCTAATATGGTCACTACAGTGACCAACTAGAAAATATTCTCACTACTACTCCTAAAAGCATGGTCAGATCAACATGGGGTATTCACTAAAAGACTTACTGTGTTGTCTAGTTTGTCCTTAAAAAAAATGATGCTGATCTAGAATCCATTATAACAGCCATCTTCTCCAGAACAAGAAGTCATGTCAACATGGGATTTTCACTAAGAGATTTATATCTAGTTGGCAAGAATTGAAAAGGGTGCTAATCTGATATAATATGGCAGAAATGCTTGTTTTCACTATTGCTTCTAAATGGATGGTCATACCGACATGGAGTCTTTACCAGAGGGCCTTTTTAAGGTGTCTATTTGTTCCTAAATGAAAATGACTGATCTGACATCTAATATGACCACCATGGTGGACATCTTAAAAACCCTGATATTGGTACTTCTCCTTTATCAGTGGTCATATTGATGTGAAATTTTCACAAAAGGACCTCTTTTGATCTCTAGCTGATTCTAAATGAAATAAATCAGTTTATTGCTTTTCACCAAAAACACATTGTTCTAGTTGGTCTTAAATGAAATGGTGCCAAAATTACAGCCAATTTAGCTGTCATTATGGCCATTATTTCCCATCATGCCCTGTAACAATTGATTGTGTGTGGCTACAGAAGTTTAACCTGTAGAAACAAAAACAAGCCTTTTATGAGCTACAAGAAGTAAAAAGAAACTGAATACATTTCAGACATGGAAGCTATTATTTGCTAAAGACATTTGACTCAGTCCCATTCATGTCTCTTTGAAGATATAACCAATTACTTACTTGAAACGGGGCCCCAAGTGGCAGAGTGGTCTAAAGTGCTAACCAATACGGATCACTGCCATCTCACCTCTGTATGCGTGGGTTCGAGTCTCAGACTGGCTAACATGGGTACGTGAGAAAGCTTGCCAGTAGCTTCTCGTGGGTCGGTGGTTCTTCCCTGGGTTTTCCATGGTTCTTCCTCCACCATTAATACTGACTGCCATGTATAGCCTATCTTGTTCTGAAAAATGGTGTTTAACCACACAACAACAACAACAACAACAACAGCTACCTTGAAACAATGATGAACCAGTTCTGATGCATTGCTGAATATGACTTGTGGTCATATATGATCAGATAGGTGACATAATGTGAAAAATGTAATTTACTGTGACACATTAGATCATTCCAATCCGACCACTCTCTTAAGTCATTGGCCGCTTTGGTGGCCTAGTGGTTAGAGCATCTGCATTGGATGTGGGAGGTCATGGGCTCTATCCCAGGCCGAGTCATACCAAAGACTTACAAAAATGGTACTAACAGTTACCTCACTTTGCGCTCAGCATTAAGAGGTTAGTGTTAGGACTGGTCGGCCTGGTGTCAGGATAATGTGACTGGGTGGGACATCATTCTACATGTCTGCAACATGATGCCTCTGTGCTAGACATCACTATAAACTGCCACACTGCAGATATGATAGTGACATGACTGAATTTTTTTTAAAGTTACGTTAAAAATCCAAATCACACACACTCTTAAGTCACTGATATTTATATGATCAACCTATGAAAGTGAGGTGAATTTACAACACTAGAGGATGGGGTGTTTGAAGAACAAGTTTGAGCTTTGATTTGGGAGCAGATTTGGTATATAATAAAAAGAACATTTTTTTTCCTGCATAAATACCAGATATATTTCAGCATGGTACAAAAATCTGTATATTTTAACTCATGGAAATATTTTTTCTCATATAACACATTGAAATATATCCAGTATTAATATAGGAAAACAAAATATCCTCTATTTATTGATCAAGAATATCAGAGATGGTTCGATGCTTGGAAGTTAAAATGAATGAACAGTCTTGAATTCCTGGAAATTTTTTTGGCCTGTAGAGCATTTGCTATTCAGGGGAATTTTCTATTACAAATTCATCATTTCCTTTTTGGAGTTAGTTTTTACACATCAGAGATCATACTGTATAATATCATTTTTCACGTTTATATTATTATATTAAACATACTACTTGATTCCTTAACTCCCCAGTAAACTTAAAAAAATCGTTCATAAAGTTTGCTATTTTTAAAATAATAAAATAATATTTACAGCAATAAAATTAGTGTTGTATTATGATAATTCGTAATTGGTTTCATTACCATATCATGCAGCCTTTCTTGACTAAAGTTACATAATCCTATATGTCTGTAATCATTTATGTACTAATGCACTTGATTTGATGCATGATTGACAGTAGGAATTCTTCTTGATTGTATGAAAATTGAATTTATTGAGAGGTGGATGTAGTGTTATATTTTCTGATTTAGATTGTGTGCATAGACCAAGTTCTGTAACAAGTTACCATATACTTTAGATTGTGTGCATAGACCGAGTTCTGTAACAAGTTACCATATATACTTTAGATTGTGTGCATAGACCGAGTTTTGTAACAAGTTACCATATATACTTTAGATTGTGTGCATAGACCAAGTTCTGTAACAAGTTACCATATATACTTTAGATTGTGTGCATAGACTGAGTTCTGTAACAAGTTACCATATATACTTTAGATTGTGTGCATAGACTGAGTTCTGTAACAAGTTACCATATATACTTTAGATTGTGTGCATAGACCGAGTTCTGTAACAAGTTACCATATATACTTTAGATTGTGTGCATAGACTGAGTTCTGTAACAAGTTACCATGTATACAGTTTCTTGGCACATCATCAGTCCAGGTTTTGATTTCTTGCGCCAATGCATCTATAAGAGGTTGCTCATCTAGGGTTGTTTTTGTTTTCTTCTCAGGTTTCTGTTCTTTTTTTACACTTTAGGGACCATCCTATGCTAGTGTCATAGTATTGGAGACTGTGATTCTAAGAATATGTTGTACAATCAGTGTAAAATAACTAAAGTTTAAATTGAAATTTATCAGGTACATAATTATGTTCTTGTTTATTTACAGTTGTCTCTAGGGTCCTTGTCTGCCATTCTTAAGCAGCACAAACGACGCCACAAAAAGGTTACAATAGACCCTTACAAGTTGTCAGGCACATCACCCCCTTCCCCTGGTGATCCTTTGAGGCCTGGGGTCAGGGAAGATAACCAATGGCACCACTACAAGAGTGACTCCAATTTGATAGGTAGCAAAGAGAAGTGGGAGTCGATGACAGTGATAGAAAAGACACACTGGGGATACTACTGTTGGCCCAAGTAGGTAGTGGTAATGCACACTGTTTAGCATACTTGTTCCCAGCTTTGATTTATAGAGTGGTACCTGCAAAAGTTAACGGTTGCTCATATAATGTTGATAGTTTCCACTAGGTTGTCCTGTTTTCTCCATCTCAAATGCTGCTTCTCACCAATGATAATATTCTGGTCACTTTCAGTAATCTTGACTATCCAAAAGAGCCTCAGATGTAATTGTAGTGATACTTCCCAGTTTGCATTTCTTTTGATGGATCAACATGTGGCTAAATGATCATCATAAAATAATGGGCATTGAAAATAACATTCCACAGCATTTCATGCATTAACTTAATGCCACTTTGTTTTGTTTTTTTAATATTATGCCGCAAGATTTTAATGAGAAATAATTGAAAACAAAATTCCTTCAGTGTCAGTAGCTTCAAATTGTTTCTTGAATTGCTATTAGTGATGACATACCAGTGAAATGTTGTGATGTCATTAAAGTTATTATCATGTAAAAAGAATTGTAAACTTGAGGGTTGTTGATAATAGCCATAATTTACATCCAGCATTGTTCTCTATCCAATGACTAAATTATCTATCACATGATGCAAAAGAATAAGGACATTCTGATTGTACTTAACAACAGTCTCCATTCAATTGAAAGATGCTACTCAACTTGTTTTAAGAGAACATACATTTTGCAAAAAATTAAATATTTATTTTTAATCTTTAAAAATTTGGATTTCTATAGCTTTTAGCAAACATGGCCAGAGCTTGAACTTCTGAAGGTAGTTTGCCATAAGCTTTAGAAGCATTAATTTTTAAAGACAAAATGAGTTTTTTGTTGTTTCTCCTGAGAGAAAGATTATGTTTAGTTTTTTTATAGAATTCATGTATACACAGTGCAGACACCGCTCCGGTGGCCTAGTGGTTAGAGCATCCGCCTCGGATGCGGGAAGCCATGGGTTCGATCCCCGGCTGAGTTGTACCAAAGACTTACAAAAATGGTACTAACAGCTGCCTCACTTGGCGCTCAGCATTTAGAGGTTAGTGTTAGGACTGGTTGGCCCGGTGTCAGGATAATGTGACTGGGTGGGACATCATGCTACATGTCTGTGGCATGATGCCTCAGTGCTTGATATCACTATAAACTGCCACATTGCAGACATTGTAGCGATATGACTGAAAAATTGTTAAAGCTACGTTAAAAATCCAAGTCACATCACATCACATCACACAGAAACAGTGCATAACATTAGCATAACATGAAGTGTGAAATCTGCAAATTAGTGATATGATTATCCATCTGTGTTATTATAAATTTATAAAAGAAAGAAACCCTATTGTGCAAAAAAATCACCTTTTTTCTTGAGTAGTGGCCATGGAATAGTTGCTCTTTCATGCAAAGTCAATTTAAATGCTGTGATATATATATATATATATATATATATATATATATATATATATATATATATATATATATATATATATATGTGTGTGTGTGTGTGTGTGTGTGTGTGTGTGTGTGTGTGTGTGTGTGTGTGTGTATATATATATATATATATATATATATATATATATATATATAACAACATAGCAGTTGTAAAAATACAAAAAGCAACAGGAGTCCTTCTTTTCTTCCAGAGTAACTGAGTCTTATGCCCCTCACTCAGAACAGCCAAAATTGGACAGGTGTAGAGAGGAAATGACACAAGCAGAGTATGTTATATACCAATCATTTATAAACCCTGAGTATCTTAAGAAACTGGTCGACTTTCTGGCCCTTGAGGAACACAAGGGTAAAGACAAGTTCAAAATCAAATTGATGACCCTCTTCAAGGTGAGAGAAATGATTTATCTTCTTCATCTTTTATTGCTTATGTCATGACTGTTTTTAAGCCATTATAGGTGATTGAGAAGTCTGTGGTCCACTTGGGCCTCTCTTTTTATATTTGTACATATAACCAGGCTTGGCTTGAGTCTCTAATTGAAGTAATTTGTACAAGTATTGAAACAATTTTTATGAGAAAAATTGCACAACCAATTAACCATTCTTAGACTTCTGTCAAATAAAGTGGATCACTTTATGTAACGAACTTGAATTTTGCAGAGTTTTGTGTGCAAGGAAGTTCTTATTTCAGTCTTAATCTTAAAATACATATTTTCGTGTTTAAGAGGTCTTTCATTAAAACATACATGGCACACAGAGCAGGCAGTTTGAATGAAAGAAAGTATTTGCCAGAGTACACTGAATAATCCATAGGATTTATCCACCTCTAAATTGTGTCTATGGAAGACTTTTCCAAATTTGAAAGTGTCTTCCCATAAATGTAGTACAAGAGCAACTCTTATGAAATCCTGTTCATAATGAATTCATATTCCTGGTCTGCAGATGTGTGTTTTAATAGGAGGTTCACCAATATTTGATTGTAAATGAATGTATAATTATGACCAGATAAACATATAATTATGACTAAATGAATGTATATTTATGACTAAAATAAATATATAATTGTAACTAAATGAATGTATAATTATGACTTAATGTATGTATAGTTATGACTAAATGAATGTTTAATTATGACTAAATATACATATAATTATGACTAAATGAATGTATATTAATGACTAAAATAAATGTATAATTATAACTAAATGAATGTATAATTATGACTTTATAAAAGTATTTTTATGAATAAAAAAATGTATAATTATGACTAAATGAATTTATATTTATGACTAAAATAAATGTATAATTGTAACTAAATGGATGCATAATTATGGCTAAATGAATGTGTAATTATGACTAAATATACATAATTATGACTAAATGAAAGTGTAATTTTAACTAAATGAATGTATAATTATGACTTTATAAATGTATATTTATGAATAAAATAAATGTATAATTATGACTAAATGAATTTATATTTATGACTAAATGAAAGTGTAATTATGACTAAATATACATATAATTATGACTAAATGAATGTATAGTTATGACTAAATGAAAGTGTAATTATAACTAAATGAATGTGTAATTATGACTCAACAGAACATTGATAAAGCAAATAGTGTGACCCTCCTTTGTCCATCCATTCCTGTGTCTGTTAAACATTGGTTAAGCTTTCAGGTAGCACAATGAATCATCTGTATTCCATGAACACATTTCAGGTTGTTTAATAGATAAACAGATTGACATGACCAAGTAGGGAGACCCCATAAACCATTCAGAAAATGCTCTTTCCATCTTTGTGGGTCATAAACTTTGTTAACTGCTCATACTCATAGAAGCATTGTCTGACTCATCATTTCAGTAAGAAGGAAGTAAATATGGGCTGGAATATTCAGATTATGATCCTTTTTATTGTATTGACAGTCTTTTTTTTATTAGCTAAGCAGCAAGATTTATCAATTATTACTCTGTCAAAAGGAGACTGAAAGAATGTTGTGTCAGTGCTTTACATGTAGAAGTAGGATTAAAAGTATAAAAAAACTTGCTCTCTTTAATCCAGGGTCTATTCAGAAATTATGGGGATACCTTCACTGAAGTTTTCAAGCCACATGTGGAGAGACTGCTGAATGACACGAGCCATGACAAGCATGACAGCAGTCAGAGGTGTGGCATGGAAGTTCTGGCTGGAATGTTAAGGGGATCTAAACACTTGCCATACGAAAGAGTACGTCAGTTAAATGCAGATTTTGTTTACAAGCTTAAATGCATACAGTTTGTACAGATTTAGCCATTAAAGTGAAGTATTTGTAATGATGGAAAAGACTAAAGGTAGTTTATATTTACTTTATCATTAGTCTGCAAAACAAATTCTTTGTAAATCAATTGCAGAAATGCAAAGGATGCTACAATACTTTTTATGTACATTACCTCTATCTTTTCTCAATGGAGTGATATTATATGCATCTAATTACCTGTCTGTGTACACTTGCACGCATGCATGCACAGAAACATGCATGCATGCACAGACACACACACACACACACTGTTGGTCTCTGCTACCTTTTTCGATCTACATAACATAGAGATGAAGACAGTAACTCACACAGACTAATTCCCCTTGTTCCCACAAAGTAGCCACTTCAATCCTGGAAGATTACAAGTTTAAACATTTCTTTCCACTATGACTGATCCAGTGGCCTAGTGGTTAGAGTGTCCGTCTCATGTGGGAGGTCATGGGTTCGATCCCCAGCCGAGTCATACCAATTACTTATAAAAATGGCCCAAACAGCTGCTTCACTTGGTGTTCAGCATTTAGAGGTTAGTGTTTGGACTGGTCGGTCTGGTGTCAGGATAATGGTACTGGGTGGGACATCATGCAACATGTCTAAGGCATGATGCCCCAGTGCTAGACATCATAGTGATTTGACTGAAAAAGTGTTAAAGCTATGTTAAAAATCCAAATCACACACTTCTTTCCGCTATGAACAATGCCTCTAAAAAATCCATTGCAATTCTTATTTAGTTTTAACCATCAAACATTTATTTTTAGTGGTATAGTAAGTCAAAGCATTGAGATACCTGGCATATACATCATTTACTTTTTTCCAGGTGAATTTATTTTTATGCACTTCTTTCCTGGTTATTTTTGTCCATGTGATAATTATTTGTATCATTCAAGTTTTCAATGCATTGTTATTATCAGTTACTATACACTTATTGGATTGTCTCAATAATAAATCTGAGTTAGCCTCCTCGAACAATTTGTATATTTGTTGCATGCACTTTTTTTTCTCCCTTTCATTACAGAGCTCTGAATGAAGTGCAAAAATAGCAGATGCTTAAAAGTTGTACAGGACAACTTTGAGACATGCCTTGTCTTCACAATATGTTCTTCACACCCATTTAGTGTGTGTGCCATATTGGCTGAAGACACTTGGTCCAATGTCCTACAATGGCAGTTGAAGGGCTGCAAAAAAAGGGCTGACTCAAAATCTTCAGAACATGAAGTAGGTATTCATCTAAATTCAGAATTATTGATCATTTTATGGTCAAGGTGAAGAAGTCATCCCAACCCAACAATGGTTCTTGTAACAATGCTTTTGGTGATTATTGCTTTATGTCTAGTCAAAGTCAAGCTAAGCGATTCCATTTAAGCTATGTTGGAATCACATATGATAATACATGCACTACAACAAGGTCTGTTGTTAAAATGTTGACCAACCATATTATTGATACCAGTACATGGTTATCTAGCATCACATATGGAGACATCCGGCCTGGTCATACAAACCATGCCGGACTGTCATTCTGCAGCCAGATCATACTTTGTGCAGGACTTGACTGGGTCAGACCTGCTAACATATCAGACAGGTATAACCTTTTTACTCATGGTGATGATTCAGCATCATCAGTACCAGAATGTAAGATGCAGAGCATACACAAGGAGGACAATCTCCCTGTTGACAATGGGGTAACACAGGCATGCTTGAACATGGAATTGATGGTATTTAGTTTTAAGGTGGGAATCAGAAGAGACGTACAGAGTTTTGCCTCTGTCTAAGTGTCCACCTTCATTGGCAGTCAATACTGTGTGCAAGGCCCAGGTCTCTTTGTATGTTGATGAAAATGACAAACATATGTCTTTCAGAATCTTGCCACAATGATGAAAGACTGCAAAAATTACTGGGTATCTCATGAATAAAATTTGTGACCCCAGTAATTGAGGGCCTTCATTTCGGTGAGTCACTCGCTAGCAACTTTCTCATCATACTGGTACAAATCGCATACCGATGTTTTATCATTCACTTGTATCTAGCCCAGACAAGGCTAGTAATGTCAGCTATGGGAAAATTGTTTTGACTTTCTCCCCACCAGACCAGGTGTCTCTGGTGAGTTTTTGTCTGACTGAGAAGGCCATAAGTGACTGTGCCAGGGTGTATTGCCAAGGTAGTCTATAGGCCTGATCATCTCATGACAGCAAACATCCTAATGGCCTCATGTAACCTTGATATGATAAGAAGAGATGCACTCTGGCAATGTAATCTTCTCTTAAAATCCACTATGCGACAGTCCTGTGCTCTTTTCCTTTTGATCCCCCCTTTGGTTTAAGGGATGACCATACACTTTGAGGGTATTTGAACAGAAGTGACACATTTTCAATGGCTAGTGTCATGTTAATGACATCACACCACTCAATCTCCATCTCCCAGCTCGCTAACATCTTTCTTTTTCTCATTAATGACTATAAGTTAGCTCATATCACAATCCAGAGATACCATTCCATGATCATGGACACATTCAGACATAATGGAAGAGATAATATTGGTTGCAACAAAGACCTTTCCTTCTTGTATAGTTTTTGCATATCCAGGCAAACAAACTTGTCCCCAAAACAGAACCTTTCCTGGATCCTGACATGGCTCAGCTCATCTAATTTTATACCTTTCTTTTGGAATCCTTTATCTTCCTAAAGTTTGTTCAACTCAGTTTTCGATGTTTTTGAACTTAGCCTTTTGTTGACTTTACATAGTGACTATTGTGCTGAGGTGCTACATACATCCATACATACATACACACACACACACACACACACACACACATGCACACACACACACACACATAGCTCTCATTGCACACTCACTATCAGCACCACTTAGGTTACCAAATTTGCATGCAACCTTGCAATTAAGATAAGGGAAAGATCTCTTAAGTACTTATCATTGGATCTACAGAAAAGAAGTATTTTCATTATTAGAATCACAAGCTACACTTGTGATGTAACACCTGACACTCTCTCATCATTATTCAGTAATGCAAAGTTATGATGAAAAGTATCTCAGATTATTCATAAAAAGCTTATAAAACTCATCAAATATTTTATTGTGTACTTGCTTATGAGCGAACACCAAATATGCACAGATCCAGATTTGCTGTTACACAGATCTGCATCTGTACAGTTTGTTAATAGAACAAACAAAGACCCTGATGTGCAGATGTATTGTGTGACAACAGATCAAGGTGTATGCCGTTGGATGTGACTTATGAGTAAGCATATATGGGACATTATTATTTCTTCATTAATATTACAGTTGCTGCTAGCAT
The DNA here is from genome assembly GCA_028554795.2 of Sinohyriopsis cumingii. Lineage (NCBI taxonomy): Eukaryota > Metazoa > Mollusca > Bivalvia > Unionida > Unionidae > Sinohyriopsis > Sinohyriopsis cumingii. The sequence goes on along the minus strand of CM068824.1, from coordinate 166,511,067 downwards.
ACAGTACTTTTCAAAGCTGATATGTCTTCTTGTTCAGCTTGTGTAATAGAGTTATCAAAATTATAAAATTAAACACCTGTAACACCTGTGTAACTACTGCTTCTTATATTTACAGGTAAAGATGCTAGTCGACTGGGCATTACCACTCTTGCAGATTAGTCTAAATCACATCACTGTGGAGACCATAGAGGACTGGGGGACATTCTTTGGTGTTGTATCTGTAAGCATGCCTTGGACATATTCACTTTTATTTCTAGCAAGAAAGCATAGAATTTTTAAGGGGCTCATACAAAGGGTTTTAAGTCACTTTAGCAAGTTTAAGCTGTATTTGCTGACTTGCAATAGTTTGTATATATATATATATATATATATATATATATATATATATATATACAACAAACAAGGAACTCATTAAATAGTTTGGATCAGTTCCATTACCTGCTAGTATTTATTTACATCTACAGACCTCAATTCATTGACAATTAATATTAATGTTATCTCCTTAAAACCTCTTTATTATCATAGACTTGCTGAAATATGGAAATAATAGGCATAGTCATTATTTTTTAAGGTCCCAGATATAGATATTTCTTGAAATACAATTTCCACTTTGTTTCTAACATAATAATAATAATAATAAGGACTTTATTTAAAGAGGGTAACACAATTAGCTAAGAACTAATCTACCCTGAGGCCTTCATACAATAGAATTAATTTATTTTAGCTACATCTCTGAAGCCACTGGATATATTGGGTTTGAAAGAAGGAAATAGAGTGGGCATTTCTAATCTCAACTGGAATACTATTCCAGAGCAAAATTCCAGAGTACTGTAAACTTTTTTTAAAATAATTCCTTATTTGGTTTGGCAATTTAATGCTGTTTGGTAGACATGGATTGAGGTGGGTATTGCCAGGTAGCCTATACTGTAATAGTGATTGTAAATATTCAGGAGCACTATTATTGGATATCCTGTTGATTAATTTGGCTTTTCTCAAATGGATTTGGTTTTTAACAGGTAATATTTTTAACTTACCAGCTAAATTTTCCTTGTTTTCTTTCTGGATTGCTATTAGCCCAAATGCTCTTTTTTAAGATGTGCCTGCTTTACTATAATTTTATCATTTGAATTACCCCATACTGTATTACAGTAGTCTAAATAGGGTTGTATGTAACTGTTCTAAAATAGTTTTCTGTGCCTTTCAGGGAGAAAATGTCTTATCCTACTGAGAAGCTGTAAACTTGAATTGACTTTTTTTTAATGATATGTTTGATATGTTCAGTCCATGATAGGTTATTATCTACCAAAACACCAAGTAGTCTATTATGAAAGACCATTTGCAACTTTGTATCCTTCCATGTCGGACATAGTTCATCACTATGAAGACTTGTTCTTTTTTGTCATGTTGAGATAAGTAATATTTTAGTTTTACCAGTATTTACCACCATGCCAATGCATGTGCACCATTTGTCCAGTTTGTTTAGGGCATTCTGTAAAGAAATTTCGAGTTCATGCTTTGTGTTTTGGATGTCTGACAATGTTGTGTCATCTGCATAGAGATCTGTAGATGATATTGAGTCCCTTAGTTAAAGTGGTGGGTCAATAATAAATTAAATAAATAGTAATGGACCTAGAATTGAGCCTTGTGGTACTCCATATCTAATTGTTCCAGGTTCAGACAGAACATTATTTATATAAACATGTTGTGTTCTATCTCTGAAGTATAAAGTAAAGCGTCAAACTGTGCTTTCATCACATTGGTAGATTTTCAGTTTCTTTGAAAGGATATCATGATCCACCATGTCAAAATCTTTCCTGAAATCTACAAATACAGATCCTATTATTCTACCTTGGTCAATTGCTTGAAGCCATTTATCAGTTAGGGAGATCAAGGCAGTCTCACATGAATGTTTCTGTCTGAAGCCTGATTGATTAGGGTGTAACAGCAAGTGTTTGGTTAAATATGACATGAATGAGTCATGGACATGTTTTTTCAATCAATTTTTACAAGTTTTGGTAGTATTGAGATTGGTTGGTAGTTATCAGCATCATCCTTAGAACCAGATTTGTGAATAGGAGTTACTTTTGCAGTTTTCCATATTTTGGGGACAGATGAGTTTGCAATACTCAAATTGATTATGCTTGTTATGCTATCTAAAATAGCAGAGCCGGAAGATTTAATGAATTGTCGTCCCATCTGATCCAGTCCTGTAGCTTTCTTGGTATCAAGTTCACTGAGTCATTTTTTAACAAAGTTTGTTGATACTGGTGGAATAGAGAAACATACCTCCTTAGAGAATTTGCTGCTGCAGAACTTTTTCAGTTCATTAAAGTTGTTTTCTATCACTGGTTCTTTTAATTTTGTGGTAATGTTGGTGAGAGAATCATTGAAAACATTTACATTGTCAGTGTCATCAGTGACTATGGTGTCCTTTAAGAGATGTGAGTGAATTTTATTTGTCTTATCTTTGTGTTTTCCTCCAATGAGTTCATTGAAGGCTTTCCAAATGGAGTTTGTGTTGCAACACATGTGAAAATTGTCCATTGGGGCAGGTGATTTTTATGTCCCACTTCAAAACAAATTTTATTTTCAGTGTTGAAAACTACTCCAACAACAATGCATACAAGATTACATTGTAAGTATGCTTTAAGGGACACAAAAATTCTCCGTATTTGCTTGCATGCTATGCAACAGTGTCAACCAGATCTGTCGTAATGTTTCAGCCATTCAGCGTCCATACTGTTTTCTTGAACTAATTAGTAGATTGAATAGTAAACACTCTGACCTGGTGGCACATTATGTGAGAGGAGAAATGACTCTATGCCCCTCCATGCTCCTTGCAGATGAATCATTTACATAAGAAAATATGGTACACATAAAACACAGGGCTAAGCAGCAGTACCCTTGAATGAATGCTAAGCAGCTTAACATTTGTTTTGTAGGAGAGTAGAGATCCAAGGCGACTTCATTGGTTCCTGGAAATGCTGTCAGAAAATCCTTTGACGGGTGAAGGGGGTTCATTTGGGGATGCCAGGTATATCAGATGAGTGTAATTGTAATTCATTATTTATGGAGGTTTTGTATTTGAGTGTAATTGTAATTCATTATTTTTGGAGGTTTTACATTTGAGTGTAATTGTAATTCATTATTTATGTAGGTTTCGCATTTGAGTGCAATTGTAATTCATTATTTATGGAGGTTTTGCATTTGAGTAATTGTAATTCATTATTTATGGAGGTTTTGCATTTGAGTGTAATTGTAATTCATTATTTATGGAGGTTTTGCATTTGAGTATAATTGTAATTCATTATTTATGGAGGTTTTGCATTTGAGTGTAATTGTAATTCATTATTTAAGGAGGTTTTGCATTTGAGTGTAATTGTAATTCATTATTTATGGAGGTTTTGCATTTGAGTAATTGTAATTCATCATTTATGGAGGTTTTGCATTTGAGTGTAATTGTAATTCATTATTTATGGAGGTTTTGCATTTGAGTGTAATTGTAATTCATTATTTATGGAGATTTTGCATTTGAGTGTAATTGTAATTCATTCTTTATGGAGGATTTGCATTTGAGTAACTGTAATTCATTATTTATGGAGGTTTTGCATTTGAGTGTAATTGTAATTCATTATTTATGGAGATTTTGGATTTGAGTGTAATTGTAATTCATTCTTTATGGAGGATTTGCATTTGAGTAACTGTAATTCATTATTTATGGAGGTTTTGCATTTGAGTGTAATTGTAATTCATTATTTATGGAGGTTTTGCATTTCAGTATAATTGTAACTCATTATTTATGGAGGTTTTGCATTTTTAGTGCTTTTTTAAAGGATAATTTCTCTTTCTTTTGTGAAATTCATTTTACCGATGCACAGGATGCTGCTATACTTGTAAGCTCATCACCTTGTCAATACTTGTGACATTTTTTCTACTCCATTTATTTGACAAGATTACAATGGGTAGAGAGTGACTCATAGTTTTGATAGTTATATGAATGTTTGGATTTAATTTTGGATATAAGCTTATATTTCATATGAAAAAGGACACATCTTAGAAGTAGCTCATAGTATCTTGATATCATCCTAAGTTTGAGCTACAAATCATTTGTAGTTATCTTACTGTAGGGAAGGCGATAGGTTATCTTAGTAGATTGCCCAGATTTGAAAGCCTTACAGACGAGTTACTAGTGTACCTCCATAATCGGATTTCATCTTTATTTATTATACAGTTCAGCATCTTTGTTCTTTGTGATCTTTTTAATATTTCCAAACTGACATATGTGGCAACAGGGAATTGGTATACCAATGTGTTTTAATAGCCCTGACCAGGTGTGCAAATGTTTGAAATTAGTATTATCTTTAAAACTAATCAATCTTCTGGAATAACATTTTGGCATATATTTCCATTAATTTAGTTCATTCATTCAAAGCTCAAATGAAAATAAAAGTTTAGTTTTCCTTTAACATGACATTTTAGCCAAAGAGATGATTGTGAGGAAGTCATCTGTTCTTTTGTTGTTGACTTTTCAGAATTGCTGGCCCATGAAGAGTGATTTTTCTTAGTAAAAGATCACAATTTCTGGGGCAGCGATTCTGAAAGCTGAAAAGCACAAATAAAATTGCTAATCACATGTGTGTGTATGTGTATGTGCCGTTCCTAAAGCATCATTGAAACATTTTTGAAATCTTAATATTCATTTAGATTTTTCCCTTCTTTTCAGTCGGCTGTACATGCTGGATAATGCACTGCTTCAGCAAGAGTGGCGAGTAACAGAGCTGTACCACTACTTGGTGCAATACCTCAAACCTCATCTGTCACATACCTACAAGAATGTCAGGGACAGAATAGCTGGGTAGCTTTTTCAACAATTCTTCTTCATTTTATTAATCCACTAGACTATATTTACAAGGATGCAAAGGCTTGTCATTTCTTGGATTTATGGGTGAAATTTGGATTTATGGGTTGAATATTTTTCTAACTTTTGGACATAAGATCCCAGTAAACAAAAGCCAGAACAACAATACATAAATTATTGTCTAAACTTCATTTGAAGGGGGAGAATATGATTGTTAAATTTCCTACAGCCACTTTGTATTGTTTGTTTGTTTGGCAAGTGTTACTTATTTTAAGTAATTTTTAAAGCATAGTTGGCCAAATGTTTGAAATTGCACATTTTTACATTATCTCGTAGAAATATCTTGATTGTCATTGCAGCGTCCTCAGTAACATTTTCTTGTATGAATACACCGTCAATAAGCAAAGTGAGAGTTGGTCCCCAAAACGAAAAGTCTTCTTGGAAGAGGTGCTGCCCCAGCTGGAAGCATTAAAGGATATGGCCATAGAGGAGGGAAACCTGCAGAATGGTGGATCTGGTTTGTATACCAACCATAACTTTATGTAATTTTATGTTTAAACTTAGCATCATGATGTCTTATTATTCAGCAGTGTCTTGCATTGTTCATACATTACTTTTGAAGGGCTGATTGTTAGCATAGAGTGACCTTTGAGTTGAGATACTGTAATCAAGGTTGTCTTCTGATAACTTTTGAGAAGGGGATAGAGAGAGTTGGGAAAGTCTGTGTGGTAATTTAAAACAGGCTACATGCTTTATGGAGACACTAGGGTATTTCACTTCACATAATTTACCTGATCCTAGTACATTAGGAGTACATCCATTACTTCTCAAATCCAGGCCCCCAAAACTAAAAAGCTGTTCACCTTGTCTTTAGCTTTTTGTTTTAATTCAGTAATGAGGAAGATCTGCAGATATTAATGAGGTTATCTTTCATATGATTGGCAGTTCTTGTTATTGCTTGTTAGCATTCTGGAGTTCATTTTTCTGATCCAATTTGATCAAACCTGGAATGTGTACTTGTATCATCAAAATCTTGAATGAGTTCATTAATGAGTGAGATACATGCATATTCATGAGGTATGACATAGAGGTATGATCTAACCTCTTCATAAAATCATGCATATGTTGTTGAGAGACCTGACAAAACACATCAGTGTACATTTTAGACACCATTATGTCATGTGACTTTTGAGTTTTCATCAGATGAATATAGGACATGATACTTTTCCGTGATGTTGTTGTGGGTTTAAGATTATTTTTCAGTACATGATAGACTGTACATGGTGCCAGTATATCTGGTGTTGGAAGAAAATGAGGAAAACCTTGGGAAGAGCTGCCAAGCCACTGGAAACTGCTGGCAAGCTTTCTCACATCCACATTGGCTGAGCCCATGGTTTGAACTCATGTAGGCAGAGGTGAATTGTCAGTGATCTGTAAAGGCAAGCACCTGAGACCTTTCTGACACCTGGAATATAATATTTCCAGATCAGGTGCTGTGTTTCACAATTTATAAATCCATGTGAATAACACAACCCCATTTCCTGTTGCCATTTCAGATTTCATGGTTTCATGTGGCTGTTACATCAGATCCAGTAACCAGTCAGAGGTTTCGGATGCAACTTTTGCTCATTGAAAAGTTTTGGTTGCTTTGGTTATGTGACTCGACCTGAGCATCCATTGATTTGCCATGCTTTTTGTTTTTGTCTAATCAAACATTAAATGAACTAAAGTAAGAAATCCACTGTAGCAAGTAATTTTGAAATATACTTAACTGTTTTATATGTTAACTGTTGTGGTGTTCCACAGGAGTCTGTTCTTGGACCTGTTCTCTTCATTCTGTACACTCGGTCGCTCTCAAGTGTCATAGATCATCATCCAGTGTCTCACCAGTTGTACGCTGATGACACCCAAATATACAAATCTAGCCACCCAACTGAAGTTGATGCTACCATCTAAGGTGTAGAGAGGTGCATTTCTGATGTGAAATCATGGATGACATGTAACAAGCTGCAGATGAATGATGATGAAACTGAGGCCATTCTGATCAGAACACAAAGACTTTCTCGTTCACATCCTTTACCTCAAATAATAAATATCAGCAACACCAACATTAAATTCACACAATCAGTAAGAAACCTAGGTGTTACTCTGGACAGTAGTCTCACATTGCACCAACATGTCATGAACATATGCAAGGCTGCATATCTTGAGCTGAGATGCATCAGCTCTATTCGCAAATATCTTTCAGTTGATGCCACTAAAACACTTCTGTGTTCATTAGTCCTTTCAAGACTGGACTATTGTAACTCAATTCTGTCTGGTTCATCTCAACATCTGCTCCAGAAACTTCAGAAAGTTCAAAACACAGCTGCTCGGATCATACTTCGAGTACCACGATCAGAGCACACCTCCCTGCTTCTCTGTACCCGACACTGGCTATCCATTTGATCCAGAATCAAACACAAAATTTGTTCTCTGTGCTACGTTTCACTGTCGGACTCTAGTCCCACATACCTATCTGATCTCACCCATGTGTACACACCAGCAAGATACTTACGCTCCTCTTCTGACAGTCGTATACTCATTATTCCCACTATGAAAACAAAGTCATATGGACAGCGTTCTTTTGCATACCAGGGCCCAGCAACGTGGAATGAATTGCCCACTGAACTTAGACACAAAGACACAGTGATCACATTCAAGTGGGCTCTCAAAACTCACTTATTTCGACTGCAAGAACAAACTTAAAGACCAAATAATGTTTCCTACCTTAAATATTCTCAGCATGTTTTTTTTTTAATGTTTTCTAATTTCATGGTGTTTGTTTTTGTAATCATATCATTATATGTTTTTTATCTTATAGGTGTTGTCTAATGTTGTAAAGCGCTTAGAACTTCTAAAGATTAGGTGCTATACAAAGTCCTCATTGTTATTATTATATATAGAATCTTGATTCTGAAGTGCATGTGACAGTCACATGACAAATCCACATCTGCTTGAGTCAGTCTCATGTATGGCTCACATAGTATGGGCATTACAGCACTCTCAAATCCAATAGCTGTATCTGTTAAGTTTTAGCTTTTAGAAGGAGATGCATTCTATCCACAGCTGCTTAAAAGCTGTCACAAGACCATCTTGATAATGTACTTTCCATTCTCTTATTTCACACCCGGATTGAAGAGAGCAGAAAACAAGTTGCCAAATAGGGCAAACTTTGTGCTGGCCTAGCAGCCCACGGCACAGTACATGAAGTGAATGTCTGGTTTCATCTTGCTTCTCTTCATAGCAACATTTCTGACAGAGAATGGTACTATGCCCATCTTGCAGTTGGCAGAAGCCTTTATGCTTTATCATGGATTGAGAGGCGGCCTGTTCCCAGACCTCCGGTGATACCCTAATTGACAATCCACATTCAGATCTGCTACTTCTGAGGCATGCTCAGGTTCCTAGCAGACACACTATCCTGAGGGTATCATCTTATCTACTCTGCATCATCATTTTTGTGTAATGAGGTGGAATACCAAGCTTCTAGTCCTTGTTTTTTCCAATCACAGACCAGAAAGTCTGTGTAGTCTACATCCTTTTCCTAAACTGGAACAGTCATACTAAACATTCCATTCCCGTTAAATAAGTCTAGTAGTTGAGATTCCTAGGACAGCCCAGCATTCTCATTTGCAGAATCAACCAAAAATGCCATCTTCCATCGGAAGCCACAAATGCTAAACCTGCATAACTGGCTCATGAAACAAGCACACAGGAAATCACATTTCTCAGATAAGTGGGGAAGAATTGCTGAAGCATGATGACCCTTCACTTGGGAAGTCTATATGAGAAAGATAGTTTCCATTCAGTGGCACAAGCAGAGCAAATCTCTCCTGTAAAGCTTGAGTACTTCAAATAGCTAACATCCTTTGATGCTTTTTGAGGGAGAAGTTAGCTTTAGACCTTTTATCCCATTTAGACCTCCTCTTACCATTCAGAGATGGAAGGGGCTATATTTCTACATGGCCATGTCCTTGATTTTATGGGGTTTTCCACTGAACCTACATGGAACCAACCCAGGTCCAGTTGAATTTCTAAGCATATTAGCTCATAAGGTTAATGCATTGGCCACAAGCATAGAATGTGAGTGCAACTGCTCTTAACTGACATCATTCGCTTGGGATGGAGATCCGAGATGGCATCCTCAAGCATTTATCTTGGAGTCTGTTCATCCTAAAGGACTCAATCTGACATGGTGGAACCTGTACTAACAGCACAGTTGGCTGCCTTTCTAGGTCGCAGAAGCGTTTTATGCCTCCACTGGATTTGCAGGCGTGTATTTGTTTCCTCAAAACTGCTTCTGTGCATAAACTGTATACTACCTGTAGCACTCTAGCACATATAAACAAAATTCTAAGGTGCTTTACATGCATTACTAGTCCAGAAACAGGCCATCTCCAGGGTAATGGGATGTATCCCCTCTCCTCTTTCTTGTTTTCCTAATGTATTTTGATAGGGTACTGTATGTAAAGAAGAAACTATATTTTAGACTAAGTACATTTCTTCAATAATGCTTGTTCATAATATGGGCACACCTTCCCTTGCATGCGCATCTGCTCCAGTAGTAACTGACGTGTTGTGTGGTTTGATGCTTCTATCTGTAGGGAGGTCGCTTTAATCTTGCTACCACTTTGGCACATGGACAGCTGTTTTTAGTTTCTAAAATAAGTTCTCTTTTTTGGTTTGGGAGGGTTCTATTTGAGAGATATTGGATGTACTATGACCGTACATGTATTATTCATGAATTAAATTTTACTCTTTAAAAAGTGGTTTGTGCATGATGCAGGAGAATTGATTTGGATAAACTGATCAAGTGTATCAGCATCTTAGCTCATGTTGCAGAGCACCTTGCAAGTGTTGAGATCATGGATCCAAATCCTTACTCAAGCAAACATTTTTCTTCCATTTTCCCGTTTCTTTGTTTAATATCATTGAAATATTTGTATGAGATCCTTCTGCATAGAGGTTAAAATTTATCACTTTGCATAATGGACAATTTATGTTTCATTTTGGTTTATGTTAATATTGAAGGGTAATTATAAATATTTACTTTGAAACAATATCACTATGAATATTTATTTTTATAACATTTACAATGAATATTATCATAATGATACTTGGACATATTGCTTAGTAACATGACATAAAATCATTTACTTATGTACAGTCTTTGCAGTGTGTAAGAAGTCAGGTCTTGATTTTGTGGTAGTTTCATATGAAAGTATAAGATTTGTTAAATGGAAGAGCATGTCACTTGCTGTATGCGTCTTAGGATGTAATAGTAGTTAGCTTCTGTCATATATTTAGTAACAAACATATATATTTATACCCACTTATAAGACAAGTCAAACTGCAAACAACAAAGATTCTGATCTGTCATAACATAATGTACTTGCAGATGAAGGTCTATGTTGGCTGTTCGTCTGGTTACTCCTAACAAACTGCACAGACTCAGCTCTGCTAGAGCATTATGCAGTGGCAGATCTGAGTCTGTATATTTTGTAGTTGGACTCGTATATATGGTATGCATATTAAACATTCTCATGAAATCGTTTATGTATAAATATATTGTATAGATATTGCAGTGAAGTAAATATTGTAAAGTAAATATTGCTCATATCATCATTAAGGCTCAGGTAGGTCCAGTGGTCGATCTAGTCCGATAGTCAGCTCCAAATCTCAGACTGATCTACGTGAAGGAGAAGAACCTATGAAGGTTGACAACAATACAGAGGAAAGTGAGGAACGAAAAACTCTGAGCCGACTCTGCAAAACAGGTTAGATCAGTCTATGCTGATATTAATTTTTTGTGTCCCATTGCAACATGTACATAGTTCAGTTTTGATTCATCAAATTTTTAAGACAAAGTAAAATCAATCGTAAGACAATTCCTTGTGTCCACCACCTACCCAATTAAGATGGCTGTTCTCTCAATAAAGATTACATATTTTATAAGAAATCAAAGTGTGTATGAAGAATCTGGTCTCAAATTACAACTACTAGAACTTTGAATTGTATTTTACTGCATTAGATTGATGTATCTTTTTTTAAGTTCAGAAAAAATGCCTCATTAGTTGATCAGAGAAACAACACCTGTTGACATACATATGTACCTGTACTTTAGCCATGGGTAAATTCTTCTTAACAGCTTGAAGTCCTGAGCAAGGTTGATTTAGGTCATTCAGTTTAACACAAAAACTAAAAAGATGGTACATTTTGAATGGGTGATTTTAACAGTGAAATGAATACTGAATGTAAACAGAATGCAGAATGAATGCAAATGAAATGATGAATGCAGTATGAAATAAATGGAAAAGTTAGGTCAAAAATACACAAGCAATAAATGATATCCATTTCATGAAAATCTGTTTACCTGTATTTCAGGCATCTAAATTTCTTTGCTTGAAAGACCTTTTGCATTATAATCCAGGAACAGGTTCTTTATTGTTTACACTAAATTTTTTGTTTGTTTTTATTTGATTGGTATGAAATAAAAAGAAAAATGTATTGACAGACGTTCTAAAACTATATTTTTACATTTATTGTAGTTGCAGTTACATTTTGATATATCATAAATTCAATGCTGTGTTTTGAACTTTATGCATGTTGTTGTTTTTATTAAAACACTTTAAATTAAACCAAATATCAAAACAATATTTCTTTCCATTTAATAGTGTTGAAAGTTGAAATTCTAACTTTGGTAATGTAATGAATGATGATATGAATGCAAACTTGAATGGAATGCAAATTGGCCACAAATGAGGCAAATATAATGCAAACGAAATGTAGATTTGGTAAAATTACTTATTTTAGGGTCTTTAGTACTACAGTCTAGTCATGTTCTTTATTTTGTATTTAGTGCATTATTTTTTTTTAAACAGCCAATTGACTATACGCAAAAAAGATTTGTGCCAGTAAACATCAATTAATCCAACTTGTATTTAGTAGACTAACATAATTATAAATTGCCGTTATGGAAACAAATGATTGCAGATAATTCTGAATATGATAGCACAAGTTTTATCTGATGAGTTGTTTTATCATAAAAGCAATATTAAGAAGACTAGAATGGACAGTGATAAATACATGAGTTGGCAGAATAAATTTGATTCAGCATAAATATGCAGAGGACATCAGACTGAGAAGTATTTTAAATCCAGATTTAGTGAATTCTTTCCATGATTCCAAACAAAAGATGTAGTTTAGTTTTGTGTTTATTACATGGTCCTTATATACTTTCTGCATATTCATATCCATACAGTTTAAATAGAATTAAAAGATCATTTTATTTTTTTCTTACAAAAATGTATTTGGTGTTGCAAAGATATCCATGGGTGTCTGATATATAAAGACATAAATAGTACCAACCTAGGTGTGCATTACAGAAACTCTGAAATAGTTGCAACTTGCATGTATTGCACAAAAACATGTAAATAGTGCCAACTCAGGTAAGTGATACAGAAATAAAAAGTAAATATCAGTTGTGAATGCCAAATCAAAACAATAAGATTAAATGGATATAAGATGCATAGTAATGGACTAATTATATTCAGGCCTTTTCTTTCCTCAGTAACCAGTAAAATTCTCATTGCTTTGCTGATGACACATCATTTAGAGAAACAAGTGAAGATAACAATTTTTTAATTTATTTTTAATTTTGGAAAATTATTTTCTATTTTAGTCAATAACATGCTTGTGTCCTGTTCAGTAAAAGATAAAATCTAACCCTTTTTACTATTAATTTATTTTTTATCTTTCAGTATTGAAGTTCGTATCTTTATCTTTGGGAAAAGTGTTTAGTCCAGCTCCTCCAGAAGTATTCAGACTTTTACCTGTAGTAAGTTATTTTTTGACACCTAGTGTGAAGATCAAAATAATTATATAGTATGCATTAGACTTTTTCAGACTCAGCTTACCAAAAATGACTTTACAAAAGTGAATTCCTTTGCAGTTGGTTGATCATAAAATTCTGTCATCCAGTATGAACTGTAGCACAGAATTTGGATTTGCTAAAATTGGAGGCAACATTAAAAAGCCTGTTTTAACTGTCAGAATGCTTTGTCATGTTCCTCATATGAATTTAACTTCTGGTCCTTTTTACATGTCTTCAAACCCGTGTTCAGAAATTTATCAGCACAAGACCTTGCATTGTTGTTTTTAAACTTTTTAGTATTCCAGGCTTCATTTTCTCAAGTTTAATGTGAAAATACATGAAACTTTTAAAATGCCACAAAAAAATTTCACATGTCTTTTATCTTTTTTTGGAAAATAAATAAGAGTCATGAAATAGAAACCTGAAGATTTTAATTGCATTTATATTTCTGAATGTCAGCTTGCTTTGAAATAATAGCTTGTTACTTGAATTATCTATCATATAGAGCTCAGAGTTAGTCTTTTATAGCCTTTCTAATTGGAGATGCCACAATCCACAAGCAAGTAAGAAAGAAATTTTTAAAAATTTTCAACACTGTTAAGTGTGTAATGAAAAATGCTTCTTGTGTTCCCTTGTTTTAAAAAAAAAACAACCTGAAAAGAAATGAATCTGCTTATAGTTCAGATTTTGTGCATTTAATCAAGTAAACTTTTAAAATTTTTGAAATTTTATTATCAGATAACTTATCTGATCATAAAACTTTAGGAGTATGGCAATATTTTTGCAGATGTAGCTACTTTTTAGCAATAATAGTGCTAAAAGTTGTTTTACCCACCTAGATTAGAGTCAAGCAAGAATGATCTTCTCCCAGACAGGAGTAATCTCCTATTAAATCCCATCCATGTTTAAGTTACTACTTCCGTTGATGCTAAGAAGCATGCTGTTTTTGGAGTCTGTAATAAACTAATATTGACTTGTGCCTTTTCACATTTGAAGTGATTCTGCAGAATTTTCTGATACAGATATGTTTCTTCTTTAAATACGTTACTCAGTTATAATACCTTAGGAGAACTACTACTACCTCACAAATCCAGCATTCTCAGACACTACTTTTAGCTAAAGGGAGCTAAAAGTTGTCTGGCGACCGATGTGGTGCTTGGGCAGAGTGATCTCCCCTTACATATCAGACAATTTGGCAAAGGCTAATTAGGTTTCCGTTTCCTATTTCTGCTTGTGCCATGAAGTGTGCACTTGTCATGAGAGACTTCGCAAAAGCCAGAATCTGTGTGGCAGATGGGCCATTACAACAGGGTTTTCACTTAAGGAAAGTATATTAATTTATATTTCCAACAATGTTTCTTCCTATCCCAACAAAGTTTTGCCTTTACAGTTTGATAACACTTTGTCATTGTCACACATTTAGGTACTTGCGCAGGGGGGGCCCTGAGTGGCCGAGTGGTCTAAAGCGCTCTCCGTTACGGATCACTGCCATCTCACCTCTGTCTGCGTGGGTTCGAGTCTTGGATTCAGCCAATGTGGGTATGTGAGAAAGCTTGCCAGTAGCTTCTCGTGGGTCGCTGGTTCTTTCTGGGGTTTTCCCGGGTTCTTCCTCCACCATTAATACTGGCCGCCATGTATAGCCTATTGTGTGCTGAAAAATGGCGTTAAACCCTACAACAACAACAACAACTTGCGCAGGGAGCCGAAGTGACTTTGCATTACGTTCGGGCTATAATTATTGTATGTACATGCAAGTCTCTAGTGCTTATAAAAATTCCTAATATTGTGTAATGCCATTATGAACAGGTACATGTTGGCGAGTTTCTTTCCAAGGCAATTTTTGTAGCATCCAGCTGCCAACTTCATTGTTTTTACTTGTACAGGTGGTCTATGGGCTTTTTTTCCCTACAGGTAATTGCTTCATTTTGGATATTGTCACATATATTTTGTAATTATAATAGTGCCACAGCTCCCTTTATGTGAAGTTTTTGTGCGCAATATAGATACTTATATACATTTCTTTATTATTTCCATTCTGTGCTAACTAGTTCAGGTATGATTTATATACATGGTTTACTCGTCGTGTCCTGCTCATGCATGTTTTTATAGGCAAAACTTTAATCACATTTATCTGTATAAGCACTGCATCATATTTAAAGAGCACTTAGTCACTTGCACTGGTGGCCTATGCGATTTCACAAGATAGCTTCAGGTTACAATATTTATTTGTGTGCAGGACTTATGTCGTTAAGAAACTCCTTATATATGTATAATTCCATAATTGCTGGTATATTAAGGTGAGTTTCTTTAACATGGCATCCATAGCCTTGGAATGCCATGCTTCAATCATCCTACCTGGACATGCCATCCATGACCTTCCCTTCAAGTCACTGCAATTGAGATTATCTGCTATCACTTTTTTCCAGGTAACCATCTTTTGGTTTGTGCCCACACTGTATTCAAACATCACATGTACAGGCCCACAGGTTTATACTTGTCCTTCCAGGTGGTATTGTCATTTTACCTGTATGCTTCATTGCTTTATTAGACTGTCTGTTATCAATTTCTGGGTCAATTTTTTAAGATTTAGCTCTGCACAGACATTGCATTTTAAAACAGCTGCAGAACTAGTTTTATATGTTTTGCTCTGTTTGTCTTCCAGACTAGAACTGTGGGCAAAGTGCAGAAACATAACAGTTTAGGATGAATGTGTCACCAGTCTGGATGTTGACCTTTTCTCAGTGTAAAAATTTCTGGCAGACAAGAGAGATGAATCGGCCTATGCTTCAGGCGCGAAATGCCAGGCATTGACACGCTATGAAACAGCTCTGGCACCCAAGTCACCACCACATGACTCAGCATTTTTGCCATCTCCCTTTACCTTGCCCCCTCAGAGTTAGACTTGATTCCTATTGCATAATAGTGAGGGACAGAGCTTACAAACAGTCAAGTTCCCTCTTGCTCAGCAAACATGTGGACAGGTTAAATGGATGACACATCCCACAACCCGTCCCATCTGATGATCCTAATGATATCCCCCCTGCACACAGATGGCTTGTTTCCACTGAGACTGTTCCTCATGCCTCAACAAGTCGCTTTGCAATTTCTTTGCACTCTGCCACGAGAAGAGACTCTTTACTCAGCAACTGACTGATTGTCAGTTTCTAATTCAGGGCATTATATGAGTTTAATGAGCAACGTACCTCGTCACTCTTCATCGGCCAAGTCTCAGTTATTAAAGGGGACCTTAGCCTTACCTCATGCAACTGAAATGATGTTGCTTGTTCTCCAGTGCTGTCATCTATTCTACACTATCAGATGGCATGGGGCAATTTAGCCTTGCAAGCCTCCGTTGGGGATGTTTTCCACTTCGACTCCTGAGTTTTGTCCTCCCATGCCATCAGCAACCTGGATCAGAGCTCCAGCATCTGTTGATTTTACAAAGGAGCAGAAGAGTCCAACTTAAATTAATTTCACAGTCTGGGAAAGTTAAGACATTCTGACCCTGCCTTCATCATCACTTTGTTGGCAGTTCTAACTTTGCCACATACCAGTCATTCATTTGTAAACCCCAGCAGTTGACAGTGATATCACTGCTTTGGGGATAATAAAGCCACACTCCATATGTATGGAGCAGATGGCCTTTGATGGGTCTTAGCAGTTAGTAAACAGTATAGTTGCCATGGCTGCAATGTTGGACTTTTATCTCTATGGCTATCTTCCAACAGGCAGAACATAGCTTTTCATCTACTCTGAATACCTCAGGGCATGCATGAGAGTTGGTCTCAAGAATGGCCCAAGTACTAAGCAGAGCCACTCAACATACCTTGGCCAATGCTGTAACCACAGTGCTCTCTGCCAGCACTTTACTGAAAGACCACCATACAGCCAAGCTAAGAGCACATCCTTTATGCTCTAGCCTTCTGTTTAACATCCAGATTTGAAGAAGTCTGCAAACAATCAATCAAGGAGGCATTTCCTTCCCTCCCCATAACCATAGAATCAATACAGGGATAGTATGGGAAATCAACAAAAGGACCCAAGGGCCACTCATTGGACATGAACCTCTGAAAACAATCTTATCGAAACTCCATCCAGTGAAAGCCATAGTTATCGCATACCAAAGCGGATATAGAATTGAGAGGGTCCTTTTCTTGGTCCCAAATGCTAATGGCACTCTGCATCTGGTCATTGACTTAAGCAACATCAATCAATTCATCCACACCCCTTGGTTCTTGATGGAAACACCAAAATGCATTTTGAATGCCATCCATGAGGGAGACTTTGCCATCAATGTGGACTTTGATGCCACATATCTTCATATCCCTATTCACTAGGCTAACAAGACATTCCTGCAGTTCGTATACAACATTGTATCCCAATTCAGGACACTTCCACTGGCTCAACATTGGCCCCTAGGTCTTCACTCATCTGATGAATCAAGTAATGGCTTATGCCTGAACCATTTCTATAGCAGTAATATCAAGTTACCTGGACAATATCCTGCAGAAACACCAGTGAGTTAGATCTCACAAGACATGATAACCCTTGTTACCAATCTGGACTTCCTGTCATCAAGGAAAAATCTGACCTAGTACCATCTCAACAGTTTGCTCACTTTGATGTGGAGCTCAATATACAGGCAACATAATTTGTCTCCCTCAGGAGTGGGGATTGAAATCTGAACTATGGTTGCACCTTTTACATTGAGAAATAATATCCACATGGGAATTCCTTCACCTAAGAGGCTTGCTCAATATGGCAGTGGGCTTGATGGTCCTAGGTTGCCTTCCAGTGCACCCTTTGTAAATGATTCTTCTGCTCGAATGGAGGCCTAAAGTTTGCCATTGGACCATCTGTACACTGTTGAGGCACCATCTGCATAATTGGGGCAACTTAACTTGGCTCACGGCGGGTATACATCTAGAAGTACAACTGCCCGAGATTACATTCTGTACCGATGCAAGAACAGAAGGCTGGGGAGCCCACCTACTACCATCCTTTCAGGAAGCCAATGGTGCATGCTTTCCTCATGAACGACATCTCCATATCAATACATTTTGGATAGGTCAGCAG
Organism: Sinohyriopsis cumingii; assembly: GCA_028554795.2. NCBI lineage: Eukaryota > Metazoa > Mollusca > Bivalvia > Unionida > Unionidae > Sinohyriopsis > Sinohyriopsis cumingii. The sequence goes on along the minus strand of CM068824.1, from coordinate 166,493,218 downwards.
ACAACTTTGAGCTCCCTTTAGCTAAAAGTAGTATCTGACAGGGCTGGATTTTTGAGGTAGTAGTAGTTTTCCTAAGGTGTTATGATTGGGTAAATATTCTCGAAGAAACATACTTTACTAGGAAAAGTTAGTTTCTTTATATTTTTTAGTCTGTTCTATGAAAGATGAAGCATTCAGGTTTGGTTGGTATGATGTCATCTTGCTGTATACATGTCCATTTTGATTAACTTTCTAATGGTTGAGAGTATGTCAATTCAGATCTTAATACTTGGACTATGTAGATTAATTCTGGCAATAAAAATACAGCCTGTATGGTGATTCATGTGACTTGTTAGAGATATTTGTATTTGTCGTTAGCATACTCTTCACAGTATGTTCATTTGATGCTTGACCAACATCACCTGTATATGCTATCTTGCTCTGTGTAATAATATATGACAACTAAATGGGCAGGACTAAATTTCCCAGGTGTAAGCTCTTCAAGCTGGCAGTAGATAACCATGATATATTTTTGTATTGTATGGAGTGCAATTTGGGTCCTGCATGCAACATTTGCATATGATGGATGGCAGATGTATAGATGATCATCTTGGCCAAATAGATTATCCAGGCAAGCAAAATTGCTAGAAATGCATGATCAAGGATGTGGACGTTATCAGCATTGCTACTAATACTGCCTCTGTGAACAACTTTAACTGATGAACTTCTGAAGGCTATCTGAAAGAAGAAAATTTGTTCAGAAAACATTTTGAAGTTAACAAGGAAAAGTTTTTTCTTACTTTAAGACAGATAGTGTCTGTCATCTAGCCATGATTGTTTTAGCACTGGCATGGTTTGGAATGGAGTCAGCAAAGAGTTCTTTGTAGTGTTTGGGAGGGAGACTTTGCATTTAGGGATATGGTATACTATTGCAGGGCACTCCCTTTTGGTCTGAATATCAGTCTCTGGTTCTTCACATGTGAACATTTGTGTCTCACTTAACTTCACATCCATGACTTTCCACTTCTTGGACAATTTCTGCAAAAGTGCCAGGTGGGTAATATTCTAAATCAAGACATGAAATCCCTTCTTTAACTTGTGTTCTGCCTTGAATTCTTTGTCTACAAGGACATTATCATTCCATCTGAATGTTTTACCCACTTTGATCTTGAGTACATACTGCATGTGAACAGGATTTGCTTTCCTTTAGAACATGCCTTGAATCATGCCTTTTTTAACAAAGAATCACATCTCAGTCTGGGCATTTCTTTGCCTGTAGTGGTCTCCTCATTGCAGTAGCAGATCTCATCATTTTATGCCACCTGTTTATGTGATTCATTTGTTCCAGTGGTGCTCAAAGCTTTTTCTACAGGATGAAGTGTCACATTGTTAGAATACATGTGATTCTATCTCAGTAAATGGGAAAACCTCACATAATTTAACTGCTGATATTCCCTTGTAGATTCAGCCTTTAGGAATCAGTCTGTAGAGATGCCAGCATTTTTATTTTGAGAAGTCGAGATGGTGTGATTCATTCCAGGTCTTTTATTGCACATCAGTTGCCTGAAGATTAAGACGATAGTGAATGAATTTAAGTCAAGGCAGGAGACACTCAGTGGAAAGGGCATTCTGATTCAGTCCAACAATTGTTATTGTGCTAAATGATATCAGATGGCTGTTGTTGACCCAGTCTCCAGTACTCAGTCTTCTGGTTTGGGTTTTCCTCAGGCAGTGTCATCATGGACAGATCTATCACATTTGGGACATGCTTGATATCTTAGTGGACTCGTCCCAATCTAAACAGCTAATTTAATTGAATGGTCTCTTCACCCATTGGTATTCAAATGAATAAACACCTGCTGAGGTCGAACATGCATGGATCTATTAATGACAAGATAGAACACAAAGCTATCAACCTTTGTTTCTGCAGTTTCAGTTTTGAAAGGACTGTTTAGTTTCAGGCTTCTTCCATGAACTGGAACACATATTCTCATTCCCTTCCAACCTTTCTGACTCTCAAGTCTTCCAAAAAGTGAGGGAGTTAGAATGCTCTCTAATCCAGGCTGCTTCCCTAAAGTGGAAAAGTCATGGATAAATGATCTGTGGAACTTGGCAGCAGAAATTCATTTCTTTGTCAAGTCTTTGTCTCTCATTGCCCACTTTATCTACTGCAAATCAGGTTTTCAATTGGAACCCAAAATGGTTTAATCTGTACACCTGACTCTTAAAAAGCAAGCCCTTATATGCTTGCCTGATCCTAATTAAGCCATACCCTCTCTTCCCAGCATTTACATTTTAAAACCTGTCAGATTGTGCATATCCATGATAGTAACTAAAGTATCGATGGTATTTTTGTGCCAATTTTCTCTAATGGGAGAATATTCTTGTCTGATTCCCACATAGATGGGAAGACAAAATTTGAGCACATTTTTGCTCAAAAAGAAGGGCTTTATTTGTGAGGTAATGGTTGTGCTCTAAATGCACTATAAGCAGGTAAGTATTATTGGAGAAACATTTTACTCCTGTTGTTGGCATCTTTGCAATCTGGTATATCTCCTTGTTACACCTTTGAAGAAAAAAACATAAATGTTCTTAACACACACATACACACACACACACACACACACACACTTCTTCTGTTATCATTATAGGATTATTAAATTATAGATTGATGAACTTTCGAGGTTAAAGTTGAAGTTTTATGCATGAAAAATGCATTTCAATAGATAATATTCATGAATTCTATGTTTATGAGTTTGAGTAATAAAGTTACTGAACGTAAATGTTTTTCCGTAACTGAATGCATTTGTTTTTTTTTCTAGATTTGTACATTGGAGAGTGAAGGTAAAGATGAGGAGTTAAAACATGACTGTCTTGTAGCACTCACATGGCTGTCCCAGGCCCTTATCCAGCCAGAGGTTGTTCCTGTTGTCATAGCAACCATCAAAGAGGTCAGTAAATGTCATTTTTACTGTCAGTTACTTCTGTATAAAAAGTTACATTTATTCATCACGCGTTACTTTTACTTATCTTAGAAATGAGATTGTCTGGTTAAATTTGTAAAAGAAGAAAATGGTTTTTAATAGAATTGATATTCATAAATATTTATGTAGACAGCTTTATTTAAGCTTTTGTCATTTTTTATCATATAGTTTTTTCCTTTTTTTGACTTAAGGCTCTTTTCATTGAAAACAGTGTTGTCACAATTACTTAGAAACTGCTTGGCCTATGCAAATAAAATATTTATGTACATTCATTGTATACATGTTGTTAGTTTTTAACTCTGCTGGTCATTGAGCAGAACTGTTTATGAGATGGCCTGTTTCCAGTCATTCATACATTAGCACCAGTTTGTTATTGCTAGAGAATTCCCATGAAACTTTATACACACATTCATCCCATGGGTTACATTGTCATAAATGAAAATGGTGCTGCTCAGAAATCCAGTAAATCTTTCTTGTTAATGGTACTCCTCCTGAACATATGGTCATATGAACATGGTGTTTTCAAAACAAACTTATGATGCCTTGATGATCGCCCAAAAATGGCAGCCATCTTGAACATCTTGTCACCGCTACTGTTTCTCACTGGAAAGTTACATGAACATAGTGTTTTCACTAAAAAAGACTTCTTCTGATATCTACTTGTTCCGAAATGAAAATGATGTTCAGTATCCATCATGAAAATCTCGTTATTCTCTTGAACAGAAATTCATGTCAGTATGGCATTTTTCCTGAAATACTTGATGTGTCTGGTTGATCCCAGAATAAAAACGGTGCTGATCTGACCTCCAGTATGGCCACCATGGTGGTGGTCTTGAAAATCTTGTTATCTTGACTCCTCCTTTATGGATGGTCTGATTGTGATATCTAGTTGGAGCTAAATAATTGTGTTGATCTGACATCCAATGGTTGGTATCTTGAAAATTTTGTTATTGCTACTTAGCCTCAGTAGAAAGTCATTTTCAACAGAAGAATTGTGAGTTAGTTGGTTCTAAATTAAAATGATACCTTGATGATTTCAACTATGGTTGCATTGGTGTCCATTTGAACATCTTGTTATTGCTACTCCTTCTGTGGAATTTCCACCAAACGGGTTATTCTTATTGTGTTTATATTCCTAGATGAAAATGATGCTGATCTGACATGCAATATGACCACCATGGAAGCCATCTTTAAAATAATTTTAATGGAACTCCTTTGGAATGGATTTTCATATTCAGTTAGGACTTTCACCAAAAGACTTCTTATAATGTTTGGTTGGTCATAAATGAAAATGCTACTGATCTGACATCCAGTATAACCACCATGGCAGCCATCTTAAAATATTATTTTTACTCATCTTGAATGGATTTTTGTATTCAGTAGGGTTTTCACCAAAGACTTCAGATGGTGTTATCTTGGTCTTAAATGAAAATGGTGCCAATCTTAATCCAATATGGCCACCACATTGACAAATTTGAAAACTTTGATATTGCAATAAAGTTTTCAAATGTTTTCAACTCTTAGCATTTAAAACGAAGAAACAGTATGGTAAATATTTTGAATTGCTGGAAATCCTTTTTGCCATTAGATCATCAGTCACTTTGAGGGCTCTTGTTGGAATATTTTGGACTTGAAATTATTTGGGCTGTATTGGGTACACACCAGTTTAAAAAAAATAAAAATTTGGTTTTTGGTTGAAGTAGCCAGTAGTATAAGACTTGTTTGATCTTCAAATTAGATTAGCTACATAAGCAGATCCATGTAATACACTATGTTATGTGTTACGTATATTTGATTTAATTTAATTGTGTGTTTGTTAGTTTTAATTTTTTTTTATTCCATTACATGCTATTGTAATGTAACTTTATTTACTGGATTTTAAGTTTTCCAGAAATTCAGTTCAGTTCTATTTGACCTGACTGTTTTTCATTAACAACAGAATAATAGAAACTTTGTATCTAATGCTGACCTAGTTCCTGACCATGATTCAGAATCAGTAAGAGTTGAAGTAAACAACTTTTTTTATTTTTTAAAATTCTTTCTCAGAGTAAGATTCATAAAGTGAAATTGAGGCCATGCTTGGAGTATGTGGTAAATAACATGTATCAATTAGGTTTTTCCAGTGGATTGACCCACATCCATGCATCTGTTTTGTATTGTGGCATGATTTATTATTGATGTTTTGAGAAAGAATAGTCATTACTTGCCTTAACACTTGACCAATTAAAGTGTTTTATGTTGTGTCCAGTTTTTTGGACTAATTATTTTATTTTCTTCAAAGTATTTGGATTCCAAGAGATTATTTTTCCCTGGAAATACTTGTGCTTTAAATTAATTATTGGACAAGGACAGTTATCAAAATTTACACAGAATTCAAACACTGGAATATTATTTTCTGTGATTCAACAAATAACTGTTGACACCTTAGTACGAAGTTGACCACAGCATATGTCATTGCTTTCCATTTTGGATTTCATCAGGATTCTAACTCAGTTTCATTAGGACTTTTAATACTAGGACTTCTATTTTTTAATTCTTGGGTTATTTTTGGATTTGATTCATAAAACCTTAAGTTCTTTTTCTCATTTTTCCTTGTTTTTCTAGGAAAATAAATTATTTGTTAAATTTTACAAAGCTTGTTGTCTTCACTTTTTTCTTGTTATGATTTGTAAGAGCCCAAATGTAACATATGTAACCCATGTGCATAAAACATTTATTTTCCTTTGGTTTCCAGATTACTGGTCTCCAGTCATGGCATGCCAGGACTGCAGTTCTTTACTACATGCAGAGCATGGTGTTCTACAACTTCTTCATCTTACACAATCCAAAGTACACCAAGGAGATCCAGGAAATTATTCTTCATCTACTCTGTGATGACCAACTGGAGGTAAGTATGCAAAGTGGAAACCATATCCATCACTTGGTCTTATGTGGCATCTTTATAAGTATTACCTGCCATGTGTATACAGAATGATGACACAGTGGTTCTGTTCCATTTTTTCCTGCCAACTTAAAACTAGATATTTTTGTTTTCAGCAGCTGGATCTCTTATTTGCAAAATATACACCTTTGAAGATAGCTGCTTACAGCACTTTAGAAACATCATCACAGCAGTGGGCGAATGTGTATTTGCAAGCAAAGATCCATGATTTTCCAAATGAAGGGTGTTTGAAATTTATTGACAGTGGCACTTTTGTGTCTTACAACTCTTCACTATGTAATCATTAAAAATATTGATATCGATATATAGATAAATCAGTTTTCCCTGTACATTGTGTATTTACTTGCATTTTTTAATCTCAGCAGTAAATTTATTCCTTCAGTTTGATTCTTTAGCATGTGAAGAATGTTGATTGTGCATTCACTGGGCTTGAAATTGACAGTTGCTTGAGTACCCATGAGGACTAGTACATTTTATAATTTTTATTTTTGATTGTATAATCAACATGTGCTTCAGGGTTTTGCTATTTTCCTTGTGAATTTTTTGTTATTGCTATGAAAATTTTAACTGCTTCATGTCAGAAAATAAGTTGGAACTACTTCTCACTACAAACAAAACACTATAAGTAATTTGGCTTGTTTTTCTTTCAAAAAAGCACAAAATAATGAATTAAAGTTACAAAAGAATCTTAAAGGGCATTGACCAGTTGAAAAATAAAAGATGTGAAGTTAGTAGTGACTATGCTTAAGTTTTCTCAGAGCCGACAATCATCTGTCATGTATAAAATACATTTTACAAACATAATGAATTAACAAGTTTGTTTTCATATGCAAAGTCATCTTTTTGTAAGTTGGCAGAATATAATTTGAACACTTACTCTTATCAATTAGAAATTAACTCGGGTGCATGTGAAATAAGTTAACTTGCTGATATATGATTCCGAGACATACTGATGAAAATTATTTGTCAGTTAGAGGCATGTAGTGCTAGCCAAAAGGGCATAGAATAGATCTTAATTTATGTAATGTATGCTTGATGTCCACCTTTAGTGAGATCATTTTAAACACGGGTGGTATTGAAAATTTTCTTACTATCAGTGATAGATTATCTGCTTTTTATATGACATTCATATGGTAGTAGAATAAGTTTTAAAAATGAAACTTCAAGGTTTAATTCTAATATAAACTGTCTTCCATTTTGGACAAATAGTATCGATTGTTAGTTGCATACATAATTTAAGTTTTTAAATGTAAGCATGAGTTTTTCAATATGTATTTGCTTAAATTAAAGGAAAACAATTTCACATTTCCATGATTTTCCCAATATTACAGGTCTGTATATGCAGAAATTAATCTCCAACATTGGGGACCTGGAAAAGGTTGGTAGTCACCAAAATTTTGCTAGCCAGTCAGACTATTAAATTTTAAAAAAATGCAATAGTCTGATAGTAGCCTTTGTTTAGGAGAGTACTGTACATATTGAATTCTAATTTATGGGTTGTTTTTGCAAGTTATAACTCTTTAGGCTTTAATACTGACAGGTGCGTGAGATGGCAGCCACAACACTTAGTGGATTTCTTCACTGTGGCTATTTGGAATTGAACAAAGACATGCTGGTAAGTTATTGATACTGAAAAGTTTTTTTTGGTGCTATATTTATATGCCAAGTATATGGTGGAGCATATTATGTTACGATAATGTCTATCCATTTATCTGTATGACTGTTACAAGTCTCAATTTAACACAAGACCTTTTGGATCGCTGCACTAGGGAGAATCCATATTTATTTTAGGTTAAAAGGTCAAGGTCACTTGTTGAATAAATATGGTTTCTACAAAATAAGTATTAGTTACTCACCACAATATGCTTGGCTCAGCTGATGTTGATATCTGAGAGAGCTTGCCAGTAGCGTATTGTGGGTTGGTGGCTTTTCCTGGGGGTTTTCCCGGGTTCTTCCTCCACCAAATATACTGGCTATCATGTATAGTTTTGTATGCTGAACAATGGCATTAAACCCACAAGCCTCTAAATTACATACTTAGATCAAATTTTGTGGAGGACTTGTAGATGAATTAAGGAAGAAGCCTATTGCTTTGGGGATCCAAGTTTAAAGACACTGTGACTAAAAGAAGAAAAATTGTGTCCACATCCAAACATTACTTTTGTATCACAGACCAGAACCAAACACTTGCGGTAAGGAAGAAGGCTATTGGGAGGAGTCAGGCATCAGAATTCATGGTCGCTCTGACTGAAAAATGGTTTCTTCACAGAGCAAGTTTACATATAATGTGCCATTGATAGTACTCTTCTTTTAATGGCTGTAGTATTTTAAATGTTTAAAGCCATAATTTCAAGTACAATGGAGAATTAAAATTATGACAAAATTTAAACAGTCTACAAAAAACAAAAAGACATCAAAGAAAAAGCAGATAGAGAAGTAAACAAAATGAAAAATATAGCAGTTGTTAGTGTACTCAAAAGCAAATACATGGGAGGAACTGATTATGTTAATGGCATAGTGAAATTAAAATTTGCATGGTTTAAGTTAAACAAAATATAATTTCTCATGTGATAATGATGATAGTTAAAGTTTTCATATAATTAGTGTGTGTGTGTGTGTGATTTGGATTTTTAACGTAGCTTTAACAATTTTTCAGTCATATCCCTACAATGTCTGCAGTGTGACAGTTTATAGTGATGTCTAGCACTGGGGCATCATGCCACAGAGGTGTAGCATGATGTCCCACCCAGTCACATTATCCTGACACCAGGCCGACCAGTCCTAACACTAACCTCATAATGTTGAGCGCCAGGCAAGGCAGCTGTTAGTACCATTTTTGTAAGTCTTTGATATGACTCGGCCGGGGATGAGGCCGAACCCACAACCTCCCGCATCCAAGGAGGATGCTTTAACTACTAGGCCACCAGTGCAGTATTCATAATTAATTATGATAGCTATAAGATCTGTTGTGGTAGCTGGTCAGCCTTGTTGCTAGTTGTGTTTTAATTGTTTTTCACACATTTCCAATGATGATTATGTCTGGTGACTGTGATGGCCAATCTGAATATTGTTTGTCACATGCCATTGAGTTGCTGTCTTTGATACATGCCATATGGCAGTTACCTTCTTCATGACCCCTCCCCCTTGAAAATTCTTTGGTAACAGAAGACAATAAATTCTGATCCAATATATTTATGTAACTCTCTGAATTGATGACGCCTTCTACAAGTGTCAGTCTGCTGGCCCATTCAAAGTTATACAGCCCCAAAACATAGAGAGATGTTTTTATGGGGAGAATGACCACTGTACATTCCACAAGCATTCTAGTTTGTATTCCTTCTTGGTTTTCACAACACATCTACCTTCTTCTTCATGTTTAACATGTTACAACTGTACATTCTTAAACTAAGTAACAAAAACAGTGAAAAACCAACAAATTTACAGAAATGAGTGCTGGTGACCACAACAGTTGTTTTTCATATGCATGCGATGGATTTGGTTGTTAGTCATCACTGCTCCCACACTAAACTTGTTCTAGATAAGATTTTCCTTGCATGAGAAAATTGGACTATTTCTTCTGTTTTGAGGATAACAGCATAATGTCTTCCAAATTAAGGGAAGATATGAAATTGGCAGTAAGATGTTTTCAAAGCATTATTGCAGTAAAAACAAAGGGTGTGGTGACCAAGTTGAATCCTGCATCTAATCAAATGTAGCAGCCTGAAATTGCCCAGAAGGTTGAATTAAGATCACTGACAATAAACAGGTAATCAGTTTAAAAGTATTTAAAATTTGTTTCATCTCTTCAAGGATGAGAATGACATATGAACATGTGATAAGCCTATGTCTGCTGTAGTATGCATACTGGAAATACAACCAAGATACCAACATGCATAAAACAACACCACCCCACCACTGAGAACTCCAGAAAATGAAAAGATAATAAAGTTGATCTGCATATCAATAATGTATCACTCCACTGCACAAGTATATTGTTTCACCCCTACCATATAGAAAACTATTACAAGTTCAGATTCCAACGTAAAGATAAAAGGTTGCAAAAGAATATTTAGTGAGAAAAGGTCTGAGATTATTTTAGTCTGAATTTATTTTCAGTACGACATTGTTGACAATGGCTAATGGAGACTAGTGTAAGAAGAGATAAGCTGTGTAATTGTTGATTACTCTCTGTTATTATTTATTTCTAAACATCATTGTCATTTAAATATGAATGCTAAGCTATGAAATATGCATATCACATTAGTGCAGTTTTTACTCTCAATTATCTCTCAGGCCCACTTTGAAAGGTTGAGGTCCACCAAATTAAAGAAGTTCAGCATGTCACTGGAGATGTTGATAAAGCGGCATGCTGGTGTGCTTGGTCTGAGTGCTTGTGTTCAGGCTTACCCATATGATGTTCCAGAGTTTGTACCCCAGATCCTAATGGACCTTGGCAACCATGTAAATGACCCCCAGCCAATTCAGGTAATTGTAGATGTGGTTCTACAATGGTTTATGTTACAGATGGATTATAGGACTAGCCAATGGAGATGAGTACTCTGTTTAAGATATTACTAAAAATACTTGTCCTCATTTTTTGTAATCAGAGGAATTTATTAAATTGATAAAAAGAAGCCTAAAAAGTTTTTGCAGTTAACAAAATAAAATTCTTTTATCCAAATGACAAGACCTTTTCAAGAACTTGAGATACAAAACTGTGGTTTAATTTTGATTGAATTGCTTTTTTCTTTGTCATTTACTAGTCTAATCAACCACATGAAAGATTTAATATACAGAACATTTTTTGTTTTTGCACTTTTCATCTTAGAACTGACAGCTTGTTTGGATTGTTGATTACATATGAAAATTTATTACATGTATATTAGTAGTTGGACATATTTTAACATTTATTTTTTAAAAAAAATACATGCTACATGCAAAATGGTTGCATCATTAAGTGCAGCTTTGGATATTATTTCAACATTATCACTTGAACAGATGACGGTGAAGAAGACCTTATCCAACTTCCGTCGGACCCACCACGACAACTGGCATGACCACAAGCTGATGTTTACAGATGACCAGCTGGTGGTTCTGACTGACCTGCTAGTGTCACCTAATTACTATGCTTGACGCTACTGGAAATTAGTAGGTAAGCAGAAATAAAAGCAACCTTTTATAGTTATGAAAGTCTAGAATCACACCTTTTTGTATGTCCCACATACCCCCACCAGCATCCCCATAAAGTTTTTGACCCATAACTTTTTTTTGTCCAAGAAAATTTACTGAAATTCATATTTTGTGACATGCAGGTATATTATAGTTCTAGATGGATTCTTGTGTATACAGAATATTATATGTTATTATAATATGTTGATTAAACATCCCTTGATTTGTACTGTATCTAGAGTATAATGTTCTTTTAGGCATGTTCTATTTAAACATACATGGTACCCAGGGAAGGCAGTTTTAAAAAAAATACATGCTAGGGTACTTTGATTTCACAGAGTTCATATTGAAATGATAAGAACTTTTAAATTGCATCTATGGGTATGTACCCCACTTTTAAAGTGCCTTCCCTGGGTCCCATGCATTTTTTAATGGAACCACCCTTATGTACTTAAGTAACAAAGACTTCAGATATTGAGGTCAGCAACAAAAGTGAGAGGTTTTGATAATTGGAGCAAGTAATGAAAGTGTATAATTTATACTATCAGTATTTGAATTGTTTTTCAATTTTTATTGACTTTACTACTTTGCTTCACATGATTATCTCTTTTCAGGTTGATGTAATATTCCCACAGGTCATTAGGACCAGGTCTGCTACCTCCAAGGTACAAAATTTCATCAGGAGAACAAAGCCTTATAAATCAGACTGTTCTTTTGCAGTGTTTACTGCTAGGAAATCATTTTAGCAGTTAGATAGATTCTCATTCTTCAGTACCATGCCCATCTCCAATGGAATACAGATAGACTTGTACAGTTTTTATTTAAAGTCATTGTGTTTTAATATTACATATAAAATACATTACCAGATTGAAACTATTCACTAGCTAAAGTAGTTGATCTTTGTGATTTAAGAAGAAATAAGTCAAATATGATGAACTGAATAATATAGTTCTTAGATGTTTGTAAACAATAATTAAATGTTATTTTATTTGCATTTTTTAGCAGTGTAAAAGAAAGATGCATGAAGTTTCTTTTAAGTGTGTACAGTGAAGTTTTAACTCTTTAATATTGACATGGAAATGCAAGCGAAATTTCCGACTTTTATGTTTTGTGACTATTGCCAAGTACAGAAATAAGTGCATCCAGTGTACACAAAGTTCGGGAAATATCCAAGCCAAGAAGTGGATGCAGTAACTCTAATAATTGTTTTTAAGTTTTTGCTCTTCCAGCTAATTGAAAGAAAACCTTTTTTGGACTCTTTCTTTGATGAGCATGAATGTTATAGCTTCTGAGTATGCAAATGGCATTAACCTAAATATTTGTTTACTTGAAGTTAAGCAAATAAAGTTGAATAAAAAGAGAAATTATAATCATTTGCTGTGTATACAAGGGCATTTATGAATATTTCAGTACCTCATCTAGCTCACAGTTGAAAAGTGAAAATATTGTTCAAATCAAATACATGCAGTTCACAATAATCAGGAAAGTGCATTTAAATGGACATATGAATTGTCTTGATGTCTTTTCAGTGCTGGACATGATCATGTGAAATTTCAGTTCATAGATTTTATCATGTATATTATTGTTTGGTAACACAGATATATAGACGACTGTATGATTACAATGTTTCTTGTTGATGTTATCCCTAGTTTAGAGATTGGCTGAAGCATCTTTTCACTTTGTGGTATACTCATTAGGAATGGTTTCACTGGAGAAAAAGTTCTATGCACCAGTCTTGCTCAGAAGGATAGTGTCATCTATTTCTTTCATATGAAACTTAATGCAGTTGTGTAATGAATGGATTTTGACAAATATTTTCATGAAGGTTCAGTCACCTGGTCATTTTGATTGAGCTTAATGTGCATTTTTTCTGAAAACGGTAAATCTTCTTGTAGGTAACCTGTGGACTAAATATCATACCAGTCGAAATCTGTGATTTTATTTATGTAGATTAACATTACCCTTCAGCAGGATGATTTGTTTGCATGTATTCACTCTTTTTATAATTCACTCCTTTTGCTTTGGTTAGCAAAATGTCCAGAAAGGCTATAGGCCCAGTTTCCACATTCACAAATGTAATATTATTACTACTTTATTGTCAAATTTATCATGTCCTACATCTGTAAGTATTGGTACAAGTACTGCAGATTTATAATATAGATTGATCCATTGTCCGGATAGCTGCTTGTTGATGCAAACAGTCCATTTAGAAGCTACACTCATTTATGAAGGAAACTGCAGTTGAAATTAATATTGTCTCTAGTTCATGCATTTTGCATACAGGTTGTCCTTAACTAGCTCAACACTTCACACAGCCAGAATCAGCTCTATGTGAGGACTGTGTTATTTTTTACCAGGGACATATACATACCATGTTTTTCTTTACCAATGTATCTGACATTACAAACTCCTTAATATGTCTACCTAAATTGATTTTATGAAGATAAAGTTTTATGGATTTTTATTTTAGCATAGTAAATAATGGATTTGCAGAAAAAAGAAGAATTATATGAGTATAGTCAATATTATATTTGCATTGAGAAAGAAGCAGAATTGCTTGAGCACAGTAAATGTTGGAGTTACAGAAGAAGGGGAATGGTAAAAGATGAACTTGCTTCAGCACATTATTTATGGAAAAGTAGTAGTGTAGATACTTGCTTATAAGCTGTAGTCAATGGCAGATAATAAAGACCTTGATCTGCTGTTGCACATAGCACAGGCAGATCAGAGTCTATATTGTTTGTTCTGCAGATTACTCCTAACAACCTGCACAGACCCAGATCTGCAGGCACATTATGTGGTGGCAGATCTGGATCTGTGCAGTTGGAGTTGCACTGGTAAGCAGGTATAAATGGTACTGTGAGATTAAAATGTCAATACTTAAATTAAACTAGCTAAAGTTTTAAACAAAAAAAATACACTTTTGGTACTAACAGCATATGAAATGGAATCAGCAAGCAGATTAGATGTCTCTTTTTTTGTACCAATCTGGGTGGTGCAGATAATCTTCTAGTGCACTTCCTCCACTCATTGCTCTAGTCACATGATATTTATAAAGAGAGTTTTAAAAAGCCCATTACAGCAACTCATTGTCTGAATATTTTTCACATCCATGGTGGAGGAGGTCAAGGACATGTATTCATGGACAAGTATCAAAGTCTTGGGATATACAAGTGTTTAACAATATGCTTAGGATACTGATTGCATATTTGTAATTCTAGTTACAGGTAGTGAAATTAGAAAGTAATAAAATAAGCTGGGGTTTTTTTGCATCTTATTTCTTATAAGTTTTCTAGCAAAATATTTATTGCATATTATTTTCTAGGGATTGAACTTAACTTATGCCCGTGAACACTTCAAAAAGATGCTTACCTGTGAAACACAAAATGCAAACTCATAACCTTTACTACTCGCATGCACTTGCTTAAATTTTGGTATTGAAGCATTCTTAAAATTGTAATCTTTCTTTGCCAGTGATTTCTTAGCATTGGATTACATCATACATTTTGGCATTTTGCTATGAATTGAACTAAATGTTTAAGAGCTGTCCTTAATTATATCCCTTACAACATCTTATGCAATACAATAACAATTAAACATGACAAAAAAAATCAAAATACTTAAGTGTGTCTGCCAAAATCATTTATCATTGTCAGCCTCTCCATCTTCGCTACACCAAAAGTTGGCTGATTTTCCTCAAAGGGTCAGAAGACATCATGATCATCTTTTATTTCTTTATTACTTGTAACACCTGCCAACAAAATGTCGAGCATTTGGTCTTAAACTCTCAGAATTAAAACAATTATGTAATCAACAGCTCATTGTGTACACATCTTATTTATCAATTTTAATCTTATTGCTCTGGTAAACATCATTGCATCAGTCATTGTAATGGAGGAACATTTCTAGTCCACATTACTACTGGTTCTTGCTGGTCTTTTTTAGTGTGTTGATAGAACACATAAAAATACCATGGTTTTTTTTCAGTAAATTAATAAAAATTTCTTTCAGTTTTCAAAAATGGTGGATCCAAGTATAAAACCGTATGTGCAATGGATTGCATTTAAAACAGTATTTTTGACCTACTGCCAGTAGAATCACATGTATGTCTTAATATTTATCACCATGTATGCCTCTTAACATTATGAAAATCATCTTATAGTATCATATTTCTATCAAAATCTGTAAACTTTGTGTACAAAGCAAAGTATGTGACTTGTGAATCAGGAACAGATTGCTTGGGTGAACTATAAAGGGATCAGATGTGGTCCATGATGGCTTTTGAGTCTTTGATTAAAAATTGGTTGTTCTTTGGTTGAAGAGACATAAAATGGAAAGACCAACCCAAAAATTAGTTAGGCAGAAACACTCTAGCAAGTGTTTTTGATGATTTTTTCTCTTTAATTGCTATTGCATTGTTCAAGATGTTTCAAGTTTTAATGTATAATTGAGCTGTCTCTTGACCATGCTTACACTAGTGTAATACAGCACTAGTTAAACATATTAAGTGATACCTATGAACAACATCAGAGTGTAAAGATAAACTGTATAAAGCATGACACAGTTCACATGTGAATATCAACACTGCTGATTCATTGAGTAAGGATGATATTGATAGAGCAATTAGACAAGGGCTGACAATAGGATCTAGAGGAAAGCATTGCTTCAGTATTTTGAGATCTGAATAAACAATTTAATGATTTTCTTTATTTCTTTCCTGTTCGAACATTGTTTAATAAATAATAGTAAAAACTAGGGTAATTTTGGGCACATGGAACTTGGAGTCATGGCTTGTGTAATTCAGGGCTTGTGATGTTTGAATCAGGGCTGGTGATGTCACCAGCCCTGGGTCAGTATCTGAAAAAAAGTTCTTTTAGCACCACAGCTATCCTGATAGTCCATGTATTTTTGCATAGTTAATTAGAACTTGTTGCAGAATCTACTTGTAATCAAATATGTTACTGAACCTTTATTCCCACAGCATGTTTAGCAGCGTCATTCTTCAGCAGCTATAATATAAAACCATGTCTTCGATTCAGGGCTTTTTTAAAACTTTGCTTTGGATGATTAGGAATGATTTTGTATCCTTTTGCATTTCAATGGAACTTGTCTGGATACAGAGTACCCCAGATCCATGTCCATTAAAGTCACAAAGTTTGTTAAATCTTTTCATCTTTAGCTACTATTGTTAGATTTGACATTTAGTATTCTGGTTCACTGCCAAATCTGGCCTGAGTTTTTGATCTAGTTCACTTCTAGTGTTCATAGGTTATACTATATATCAGATTTGATCAATGCACATGGCTCTTGGGTTCTTGGGTTCCTACATTTTCAAGTTTATGACCAACCGCTCCAGTGGCCTTGTGGTTAGAGTGTTTGCCTAGAATGTGGGAGGTCGTGGGTTCAATTCCCAGCCGAGTCATTCCCAGCCGAGTCATACCAAAGACTTATAAAAATGTTACTAACAGTTGCCTTGCTTGGCGCTCAGCATTAAGAGGGTAGTGTTAGGACTGGTCGGCCTGGTGTCATGATAATGTGACTGGGTGGGACATCATGCTACATGTCTGTGGCATCATGCCCCCAGTGCTAGACATCACTATAAACATCCACACTGCAGACGTCGTAGCAATATGACTGAAAAATTGTTAAAGCTACGTTAAAAATCCAAGTCACACACACACAAATTTATGACCTGAATTTTATGTGACTATTTGTGTTGGAATATTCTTTATTTATATGCAGTGTTAAGTAATGTTCTTAACTGTCTTGTCTAAATTTTGGTGAATTATTCTCTGACCTGGGTGGCACACGCTAATATCACCGGGTAAATTGATGGCTAGAATTGGCTGCCAGATGAATGTACATAAAATGCATTGACTTATCAACTTTCACCTTCGTAGAGTTTTGAATGAAGTCACTGTTTGTCATGGATATTTGTGTAATGTTTAGTCAGTATTACACTCATTCACTTTTATGGATTTATGATTTTGAACTAATTTGCAAAACAAAAACATTTGGAAGTCACTGACAGACTACAGACCCATGGAAACCTGTTTAATGTAGACATTCATCTGGCAAGATCTGCATTGTCAAGAGTTTTTACGTAAAGAGATATTCAATTTTTTTTATTTTGTACAGATTTTAACTAGATGATGAGTGATTTTAGCTGCTGGAAAAATTGTGCAGTGATGTCAGTTTTCTGTTTTGTCATTCGTTACAGAAATCTAGATTTGTACATCCTTATGAAACAATAAGTCAATATATTTGCATGCATTATCAAATGGCTGATGTGTGCTTGCAAGATTATAGCAGCTAAAAGTAAATTAAGTGTTTGTTGCTTCATTCCTTGCTGCCACATGATACATTATATTCTTGGCCATTTTTTCTTTAAACCTACATGGAAGAGAAGACAGTATTTTGCCAAACTGCACAGTTGGACAGAATTGTGAATTTTATGGTGTATATACATGGTATTGGTATTAAGATACCATTCCCTTATTTTATGTGAATGAATAAAAAATTTATTACAGTTAGTCTCTTTTATTTCAATCTGCTTTTTCTCATTTCATGTCTTTATTGTTGATTGCATGGGTATGTGTCTGTGTATATGTCTGTATGTCTAAATGCACATGTCGCTGTGAAAAGGAAACCTCAAGTAAAAATTTCCATGGAAACAATTTGTTTACTGCATTTTGATTTGTTATTGAAATTTAATTCTTTAAAAAGAAAGTAATAAAATCTTTAAATTTGTGTCTGGTCCTGGTAATTAAAAATCCAACACAATCTTCAGATTAATTTTTTATGGATCTAATATAGACAGAAAGAAAAGATAAATGTAGGAATAACAGGTGAAAATTATATACCAATATTACTTACCAAATGAACATCATTTCCTACAGTTGGATAATGTGTTGGAAGTCTATATAGTAATTCATTTGAAAATTTAAGTGTAATGATAATGAACAGGAATATGACAAATTAGTGTAATTGTACTCAGTATTTTTTTTTTCAAAACTATTCACAGTTATTCTTATGGAAAGTGTCTAATAATTCTATCTACAAAATTGTTTGCTCAGTTTGGATCAGCAAAGAAAATGGAAAACAATTTCTGTAGGATTTATTATTGTTATTATTTGTATGGTGTCCTTCAGCTTTCCAGCAATTGGGACACCCAAAGCAGAAATGTTTGGGGGCCCCGAGTGGCCGAGTGGTTTTAAGCGCTCACCGTTACAGATCACTGCCATCTCACCTCTGTCTGCGTGGGTTCGAGTCCAAGGCTCGGCTAGCGTGGGTACGTGGGAAAGCCTGCCAGTAGCTTCTCGTTGGTCTGTGTTTTTCCCTGGGTTTTCCAGGGTTCTTCCTCCACTATTAATACTGGCCGCCATGTATAGCCTATCTTGTGCTGAAAAATGGCATTAAACCCTAGAACAAAGCAGAAATGTTTCAATATTTTACAGTTCACATTATGATGAATCTGATAATTTATTACATTATCTAAATTCTCATGTAAATGTACTTTTTACAAATAGGATTTTTGTGTATATGTGCTATTCTTTATCCCACAAAACAATATTGAACACAATAACAATTGTGATTGTATTCCCTCTTTGAACTTGTCTTGTTTCTTGAGCTTCAGTCAGCCCCAAGAAACACCTGTCACATGCTCTACAACCTTATTTCTTCAAGAGGCCAATGAGAAAGCATGTTTTTATTTTTATTTTATAGAATTTTATCCCAGTGGGTTGATCAAGTTAAGTGATTATGAGTAACAGACATCTGTGGAATTTTGTGGCCTCGTACAGACAATAATATCCCATCACTGAACCACAGACTACCATATATACTTGCATATAAGACTACTCCAACTGCTAACTGCACAGATCCATATCTGCCATCACATAATGCACTGGCAGATCCAGGTCCATGCAGTTTGGTAGGAATAATCAGTAGAACAAACAATATAGACCTTATCTGCATGCACATTATGCTATGACAGATCAAGGTTTATTTGTTTGCAGTTTCACTAATCGTATAATTGAGTGCATACGGTATATTGAGATATTTAGAGCAGCCTGCTTTAGATACTCTAGGGACCAGTTTAATGATGAAATGTGTTTCACTGGAAAATGTATTCGATTTGATTATAATTTTTGATATATTTTATATGGCTGCCAACAGTGGAGAATTATTATTTTATGATCTTGTTTGTCCATCCAAGTAGTATTGATTGGATGTGTCCTGGGCCACACCTCATAGTTTTTTTTTTCAAACACAAATACTCAACCTCACACACAATGAAAACAATTGAGGCCACCATGACTTAGAACCTCACCAAATTCTTTTTGGAGAAATCCAATGTCAGCGTAACATTACCCACTGATATTGAATGAATTATTCCCATGGCCACACCACCAATATTCTTTTCCTTCACTTTTTCCAAAACTAATAGCCTACAATAATTATAAATTACCGTATTTACTCACGTATAAGATGAGTAAAACTGCAAGCAACAAAGATCCTGATTCATGTAGCATAATGTACCTGTAGATCAGGATCTGTTGTTTGTTGTACTGGTTACTCCTAACAATCTCCACTGATCCAGATCCGCTAGCGCATTATGCAACATGAGTTCTGGGTCTGTGCAGTTTGCAATTGGACTGGGATTTTAAGTTAGTAAACATGATAATAATGAACATTACCATTTATTTGGGGTGAAAAATCATTGGACACCATAATCCTAGGTGTACATTAAACGTTAACAAATGGAAATTAAATCACTTAGGTTATTGATACTGGTATTTTAAAATTATTAGGTTATTCAGCTAAAGATCAAACACTATACATTAAACAGTATACATTAAACTATACAAGAAATAAACATTCAGCCACAAGTCTTGCATTTACCAAGTTTGAATTGTTTAGTTAATTAGAACTCAGCAACCCATTCCTCTAAAATTCAAACATTAAACATTAAACAGTACAAATTTAAAAGAAATAAACAATAACTACATGTTCTGAGGTTACAAAGTCAGACTTTTTTTTTCTCAGTTAATTTGAACTTGTTAACCCTGTCATCTATTACACAGTAAGCTTTTAACTGTAGACAGCTTTTAACTGTAAAAATATATAGTTTGAAGAAGAAAAAACCACTCAGTTTAGCAAATATCGTTAGAGTTTGTCAATAATGCTAAAGTTAGTACATACTATGTCACTAAAATTTACAAAATATAATTTAGAAATTCTCTAAAGAAATTTTTTTGCTAATGTTAGAAGATCTGCATCGATGTACTGGAACAAACTGGTAGCTGTGAAGAGATGCGGCAGCAATTGCATACAAGTTACATTATAAGCAATAATATAAATATTAAACGTCCGTGTCATGGTTGGATACTATAAATGGTTGATTTAACAACTTGCGTATATTCCACTGACCTGTATGTTTGAGGAGTGCCAGTTAATGCTGACGGGCACATGTAGCCAGTTATTTTCGTTTGAGCTGGACCTTCTGGCCAATGAAAAAACTTGTGTTAAGTCGACCACTACTATAATAATTTTAATTTAGTATAACCGTGATAAATTAAAAAAAAAACATAATGGACATCAGATTTAGTAACTAACAAGTGGTAACATTATTCTTTTTTCTGCAGCTCCGTTAAAGCTTCAGTTAATAAGACGTATGCATGTTAATGACATCAGATATATTACATGGAAGACGATAATTTTAAACAAAGAATTTTACATTTTTTATAAATGTATCATAAAATTTCATAGTGATTATTCAGTTACACAGAGAGCAGTGTAAAGGTTTGGCAAAGTAAGCATGGCAACAATGGAAAACATTTTGGCATTTATCTGGTCAAAGTATACCGGATCTAACATATAGGTTCATGTCTACTTTGAAATAAAATAGTTATTGTCACAAGGCTCAACAAAATTATCTAATGATAAAATATTTTAATCCGAAATGACATTATGATCATGGAGCTGGAACAGATGAATAACGGAAAATGTCATTTGAAGAAATAAACTTACTGCTAACGACCGATGAAAAATTTAGATGGAATTACTTTTATCTACAAGATAGTAAGGGTCTAAAAGGAGAAGGAAAATCTAGATTGATCAAAGTAGCAGGTCTTATGTGATGTGTATTGTAGGTGCTTGAATACACATAAGATAATTCAATACACATTTTCTACCATTCAAGATACTGTCACAAAGATCACTGGAAAAAAAATTCTGCATGAAAATCGCTCTTGGCCATGTGAAAACATTACAATAACGTTTTGTCAGTACATTTCTGATTCAAAGTTGCACTAAACTATGGAGATAGTGGTCATGGTATACGCTTGTTACCCAGTGATAATGGTGATGGAAATTTACAGTATTGTTTTGTACACCAACAACTCAAGTCATCAGACATATTTACTTTAGGAATAAATACCGCTATAAAGACTGAAATGGTTTTCAAATGAATTCCAGAAGCTGAAAAACTTTTGTGAAAATATGGACCTGACAAGTTAGATAATGTGTTTAATATATGGACAATACAGGGGATTATTACTACTATATAATCTCATAATTTAAAACGACCTGGGTAATAAAACAGTCGTTTATGACTTCGGTTGCGGACGCGTATATAATTTACTTTTTAAAATAGCCGTAGCTGAATCAATTCTGTTTTTCTTTTCATTTTCGCGGGGCCCCTTTTCTTTTCTGATTCTTTTGGTTACTAAATTAAATCTTTTAGTACTAATTGCAAAGAACCAGCTAATTAATGCAAGATTTAACAAATAGCAATTTTATTATCAATACAGACCTGCTTTGCTGTATCTTTTGGATTGATCTTTATTTTAGAGGAATTTGGGAGCTCACGGACGATGCGTGGGTCCATTCCAAAATCGGACATTGTTACCTGCTTCGTTTCCGGAACCCTCCATCTTTTTCAAGGAATTCCATTTTATTCCACCAGTTTCAGCTAGTATCTTTACGGGCAAAGGTGTTCACCCTCCTAAGGAAGGCACAGTATGGATAGTGATTCGAAGTCAGGGATTTTATACCAAGATCTTCTTACTTTCAAAAAAGGGTGAAAAATGTGATCCATCATCGAGCTTTCTCCATTGAACAATTTCTTTCGGACGAGCGTTTCAAAATAGCGACATCTGCCTCAGTCAAGAACGCAATAATTCCAAATGACTGGGCGATTGCCATAGATCTCTAGGATGCATATTTTTACATCTCATCTTCCCAGTCCACATAAAAAAAACTGCTGTTTTGTCTGAGGGCGGAAATCTTAAGGGTTTGGTCTCTTCCTTTCGGTATTGCATCTACTCCCACAGTCTTTATCAGGGTGATGGGTATAATAGCGGATCATTTAAGGTCATTAGTAACTCCAGAACATTGATGACTGGTATGCACATCGTCCCCCTTCTGAAGGATTTGTCCCTCTGTTGGGCGACCGTGACCTGTGTTGGTCTAGTTCCCAGTCAAGAGAAGTCTGACCTGATCCCATCTATGAATTTCGTTTACGTGGGGATGAACGTTTTCATCTTCCGGACAGAATCTCACAAATATTTACTCACAAGAACACTGAACAACAGACTGCGTTGGTTGCTCGGTTTGACCTGTCTCTCCTTGGGACTCGGGAACATCTGTATACTTAGTTCCCTTTGGAAGGATTCATATGAAACCTCACCCATTAATATTTCTAGCAAACTAGAGATCTCAAAAGAACAACCTGTTTGCTTGGATCCCATTATGATCAAAATTTCATTGTCATCGGCTTTGCTGGAAAAAAATCAAAGATATGTTTATCACTGGATATTCGAAGTGCACTTCGGAATATAGCTCAAACCATTTTACCGACATCTCGGGGCCCCGAGTGTTTTAAAGTGCTCACCGTTACGGATCACTGCCATCTCATTTCTGTCTGCGTGGGTTCGAATCTCGGGTTCGGCCAATGTGGGTATGTGAGAAAGCTTGCTAGTAGCTTCTCGTGGGTCAGTGGTTGTTTCCGCGATTTTCCTGGGTTCTTCCTCCACCATTTATAGCCTATCTTGTGCTGAAAATGGTGTTTGACCCTATAACAACAACAACAACCGACACCTCAGATTCAGGATTTTGACCCCACATGGAGGTCGAAGAAATATTCCTGCTGGGCATGTTATCTCGGTAATGATCTTTCCACAACATCTCCAGGATGCATCAACCGCATACGACATTGCTACATCATGGTCGCTACAGATACATCATCCATCATAGCGTAACTGATATGCACCTTGTCTCTGATGTGTTCATTCGCAGAGTCTGCCTTATCCCGTGCAAGAGAAATTTTCTAGGTGATTTGTCCATTCAGGGCATTAATGAGAAATCTTCATAGAATGGTCGCGGCACTACTTGTCTGCTGTTATTGCTAATTCCCTCCTCTTGGTCGAAGTCAAAGAAGGATGATATTCTGATTGTAAGAAGTGGACGAAGGTATGAGAATGGGATCATGTTTTCTTTCACTCTAGACTTCCCATTACTAACTGTACTGGGACTTGTGCCATGAATAGATATAACAATGCAATAATGGCAAGTAAGTAGAACATAATTGCAATTGATTTTATCGCCCAAAACCTAAATAGTTTTCATACTGTTTTATTTTTAAACTTGGCATTGAACGTCTCATTACTACCTTGATCATCATAACCTCTATTTAGTCCTGTTTTGATGTGGATAGGTTGCTGCACTCGTATCTCGAGTTGTAAAAAGAAGAAATAACTATTAGCTGCTATACATTTAAAAAAAATAATTGCTTCCACCATTTGCCTAATGATAACTTTTCTCGAACTTTTTAATAAATGTTATTAATATTTTCATTAAAATTATTAAAAAATCTATTAACTAACTAACTATATATACGCTCTTTTACTTCATAAGTTTTAATATGTTCTTTCGTTTTGTGCATTACTTATATCTTGCCTATTTTTGTTATACTATTGGCAAGTAATTTAACGTCTGTTTTCATGAATATTATTTCGCAATTTACTACATCAACATCATCCACATAACATCTGATATTGCTTTCTTCGTTTTGATTAAATCATCTGTCAACATTCCTTTTTGAGAATTACATCTTTTTAAAGTTTCTTTAGGTTTTCAAATTCATTTTTACTTTCGGACCTTTTGTACAAAATCTGTATTATCATAAATTCTTAATGATTGCCTGTTTGTAACTGCAAGTTCTGTTGCTTAGGGTGTCTTGAGTTTGCTTAATGCTAATAATTGTGGTTGTTTCTTGAGAGACAAGAGCTATTTCATCACGTCCAAATACAGGGTAGCACATAATGATTGTGGTTGTTTCTTGAGAGACAGGAGCTATTTCATCACGTCCAAATACAGGGTAACACATAATGATTGTGGTTGTTTCTTGAGAGACAGGAGCTATTTCATCACGTCCAAATACAGGGTAACACATAATGATTGTGGTTGTTTCTTGAGAGACAGGAGCTATTTCATCACGTCCAAATACAGGGTAACACATAATGATTGTGGTTGTTTCTTGAGAGACAGGAGCTATTTCATCACGTCCAAATACAGGGTAACACATAATGATTGTGGTTGTTTCTTGAGAGACAGGAGCTATTTCGTCACGTCCAAATACAGGGTAACACATAATGATTGTGGTTGTTTCTTGAGAGAAAGGAGCTATTTCATCACGTCCAAATACAGTGTAACACATATTTGTCCTTGAGATATTAATTTGGTGTTTGGCAGTTTCAATATATTTCCTTCTCTTTTCCAACCTAAAGACATTGAAAATCACTCATTTATTTATATAACTATAGAGTTAGTAATAAGATTCTATTTGGTTTATCCTTGTTAAAAATGTGCATTATTGTTAGTATAGGATGATGACTGAGTCTCGATCGGGAATTTAACATGTGCCGATGATTGAGACACATACGGGAATTTAACAATGAGGATAAATGGTAACATTGTTAGAAATGTTTGACTTCAAAGGGGAAACAAACTAACCACTACACCGTGTTTTGTGACCTGCTGCTTAGCGGAGACTAAACTAAAGGATAGAGTGATCAACATTCATGCAACTATCCAAGACTGAAAAGTACTAACAACTCGCGTTTACTATCAAACAGGCTATGCTTGAGTATCTGATATACTTTGAGAACAAATAAGGACAAAGGTAGACACATTTCTTGGTTGAATGTCATAAATCGGAATCACAATGAAATTTCAAAATAAAGCATACAAGTATATTTTCTTTCTTTTCACAGTCATTGTTGTATTTCTTCACCGAAAGTAGTTCTTCTGCTTCAGTTTCTTCTTTTTGTCTTGACTTCTTGAAATTCTTGACCGGTATGTTTTTTTTTTCTTTTGTTTTTGCTGAAAGTTCGTCCCATTTCTTGTTCTTTTTTTCTGAAACACTTCGAAGACCAATGGCCATTTTCTTGACAGTGATAACAGGCGTCCTTACTTTTGTCTCTCTTTTGTCTTGTCTTAATTGTTTCTGTTCCATAACACACATAGACACACACATATAGACATATAACATTTACCATGCTCAGTTCAAAAGCATTGCTGGAGATGAAACGAAATATTCAACGAACAAGTCCAACAACACTTTGACAAAGATTATACTTTTATTTACGAATCCACGACAGCATCGCCAGGGAATCCTCAGTTGAATATCTATTCCATAGAAATATCTACGGGATATGTTTTCGTTGTTCAGCATCTCGCCGATACGATTTCATCCATCTTTATCGATCAGTTTGGCAAAGCACTGAAGAAAGTTCGCAATGTGTACTGATCGACTACTGTACAATAGCTCATGGTCTTAAAATGGATTTTCAGATGGCAAAACGCTGTTTTTATCAGTTTTCTCCCAGTTTGTTATTCTTTGAGAAAACATGAACATAGCACTGCAGTCAAAAGACATTGACAACAACTTTCAAGTCTACAAATAGTTTCGTAATCACATCGAATTATGCTAAAGACTGTATGTACTCTGATATCGTCGAGTAAAAAGTCGAAGGAAACAGCTTTTTCGCTGCTTAGAGTAATTTTTTTTCAGGTGGATTCTGCCATAATTGAAAATTTTAATACACCCTTAAGCTTTGGCAGAAAAATTACCATTTATATTTTGAAATGCGTTCATATTTAATGCTTTTGGTACTTGTAAATAATAATTATGTGTGTGTCGGATAGTATATTAAAAAGCGGATGTTGGATAGTAGGGTGTGTGCTGGATAGTATATCAAAAAGTGGATGGCTGATAGTAGGGTATATGTATGGAAAGGATTTAAAATGTTAACATTACATTTCCCATCTAAGCTGGAAGTTTTTAACATGGAAACGGCCTATAACACTCAAAAGTCGACATTACCATTACCGGAAGAGGCAAAAGTGTCGGCTTTATCTTAAATTTTCGTTTGAAGCTCGATCGTCGGCAACATGTTAAATTTCCTTTTGAGTTTCAATCCAAGGCCCTGATTCTCATCTGTCGACCTAAACTATTGAGCAATTGTGTCTAACATTTCGCTTCTTTCCTCAACATTTCTTCTTTCCCTAAAAGAGAGGAGCTTTTATATGATATTCTTCTGTTCACATTGTATCATCTTCTTTACAAGCCTAACCTCTTCTTCTTTCCTTTGCTTTTATTTTTCAGACTTTTACGTCTCTGACCTTAGTTTCTAGTTGCTGTGGGTCATGTATGAATAACTAAAAACCTCAATGTTAAGTCCAGTTATCTCTGGCTGGTTATACTCGTGATCACTAAACTTGACGGTGTCTTTCCCTATTCTGATTCATTTCCCTGTTTTTTCTCCACTGGTATTTATCTTCTTTGCAAATACAATGTTTTTACTTACAAATTCTTTTCCACATCAGAAGTGTCATGAATTAATACCAATGCTCTCTTAACTGGCAAATCAGCAATGGAAGTTTATATTTCAAGCTAAACACCGTCCTGCTTCTCTGAGTCTCTAGTAGTAATAAACTTGTTGATATTTTTGCAGTTCACCCCTTGTATGACGCGAATCCCATTCATCAATAACGTTCATAACAACATTCTTTTCCCGGTGCACGCGCCTTGCTGAAAACTTTGTCTTCGTTACATAGTCTTTCTCGGATTTCTAAAGAGCGATTAACAAGACATTCTTTCAACAACTTATTTTAAAGTGGATGACTGTTGATGATGTACTCTGCAACGGCATTGGAACATTAACGGATTTCCAGAAACTCTCTGCAATGTGACTCTGTCTTCAACTCCAGTGGTTCCTTTCTTGCTTATCGAAAAAGTCTTACTCAACTGGATTTATATGTCAATTTCAAACTCTTTCAGAATCTCTGGTGCAGTGAAATTCATAATGCCTGCATTAATAATTCACCGCAAAATGATAATCATTAACCTTTCCACTCTAGTGTACAATTAGTATATTTGACGCTTACTTAAGAAATCTTGAAATATTGGTATTACTAGTGACGGTAGGAATAACAATTTGACTTTCATGTCCGATCGTCTCATTATTTCTCGCATTCTTTTCAATCTGAAAATCCTTGATTGTCTTTAGATCTTTCTGCAATCAAGTCGCACACTCTTCTTGGGTCCCCGTCCATCGATCAGGTAGTTGTACATTATATTACAGATGAAATATCAGCCAGCATCCTTGTGCGTGCTTGACAAAGACTTTCCATGGAAGACCAGTATCTAGTTGTATACCTTTGTAATCCTCTCTGCTATCTGCGTTGATCTTGAACAATCCGTTTAAGACTAAAGCTGGTTCTTTTGTTTCATGTTCATATTCACGTTTGTCCTTACTTAAAACATTGTGCATAGTTTTTGAAGATTGCACATATTTATATTTCCCTTTAGATTTTGAATGTTTCAATAGTAAGGAAACTTCTCTGTAAATTGTTTTATCTCAAATTTGTTCGATGCATTCCTGGTGTGATTAAATATTCAACAGTTAAGGATGCATCCTGCATTCATTCAACAGTAATTTTGGCGACTGTCTTATCATCTATATTGGCAAAGAACGTTGCCTTATGAACATTGCACCATATTTCATCATGCATTGAGGACCAACATCTCATCACATAAGCCATTTTCTTTCTAAGCTGTATCTGGATCGTCGCATCATATTTTACTAAGAATTTCTGACATAAGACACCAAAGCAGTAGAAAAAGCTGACTCAGGATTATCTAATAGGCGATAGCAAAGTTTCGTCCTGCACATATCAAAATCGTCCCTATCGATCATTTGAATATTCGTTTGAAATTATTTGCAGTGCCATCAATGTCTCTAAAATTAATGTTGGATGATGCACAATTCACTGACCAATTATTTCAGCACGCAGAACATCTGCTGGTTGTAGGTTAAAACTCATGATTCTGTTATGTCAATGGATAATACTGCACATTCTTGAAGTTTACAATAGTCTTTTGTGCCGTCAGTATTACTTTGGTTGGATTTGAAGAAAAGATGGATTTAACAGTTTTCTTAAAGATTTCCACTAGCATGTCAGAGCATTTGTTCAAGTTCGCTATTGTCACAAATCACTTCTTGATTTAAAATGCTTCAAACGAAATGAACAAGACTCCTTTGCTTGAAGCAATGACTGGAAGAAACATTGTGCAAAGGTTATGTTATTCACTGTACTCTAATAAACTAGCCCAATGTTTCGAGGGCAGTTGTTATGAGTGTTATATAGTAGTAAACGCAGTGGGTATCAATGGGTATTTAATTTTAGTAGTAATAGAATACAAGCTTTTATCTGTAATCTTAATCCTATGTGAAGTAGCTGGGTTGTGCAGAGGTGCCACACATGAAAAAAAGCAATGCATGAGGAAATGTGCACACACATTAATAATAATAAGAGTTTTTATACACACCGTAATGTATAATATGCCTCTCTTGCACTTTGTATTCAGTTTTTTATTTTTTTCCTGACCTAAATCTTTTGAAAACTAGGAAAGAATAGGAATGTCGGGAAGTATAGCTTACTTGACATCATGTTTATCTCACATCTTTAGTTAATATTTAATATGCTTTTCGTGCCTGAAGAAGCATACATTAAATGCGAAACTAGTTGCACAGAATTTTCGGCGTTCGTATTTTTTTCAATCACAATTCTGACATTTTTCAACAACATAATATCATCAAATTATGATCCGCCGAGAGTAATGACGTCTTTGAAATATCAAATATTGAAACTATCTGAAAAATAAATGAAAAGCAGCCTTCACAGCAGTTTCTTGAACAAATGTGTTGAGGAGGGGATCGTTCCATCAGGTTTACGACTGAAACTAAAGATATACATAGGAATCGGAAATGAAGATTTCCAAGATTCTATCGACAGTCTGTTACATAAAGTCTCGCTAAACATAGTTGAGAGATTAGCCGAAGAACAACAAAAAATATCACAAAACGTCGGAAAACAGATGGAAAATGTTAGGGATGAACTGAGGAAGAAAATAGATGGGCAAAGATTTTTCAGTTTCGACCAAGAAGTATATCAAAAAACAGAATCAACGAAAAATGAAATACTTCTGAAGCAAAATGAAAAACTGAACACTTTACGAAAGAGTAAAAAAGAGAAAAATAAACAAGTCAAAACAAAAATGGAGAACAGCATATAATCCATCAAGAACCGAAAAAACAGCAGCAGAAAAGCAACAAATCATCACAACAACAGAATAATAAACAGCAAGAAAGGAAGTATTCAAAACCCATAGAAACTACTGCCAGGAAGAGTAATACTCCTATAGCACCTCCCAAAACTTCAGTAACCCAAAGAGTCGATATAAGTAGGAATTTTGAAAATTCAAACAAGAACCAACAGGATGAACAACAGCGAAAAAACTTGACTCCCCAGGGCACAACAAAGAAAACATACGCAGAAGCCGTAAAACGGGGGGAATCAGAAACAGTGACCATGAGAAAGACACTGACAAACCTGGTAAAGATTTTACAAGGTCTAATAGAGACGACATCACACGACAAAATAATAGGAGGTTCCACAGATTCAAAAGTAGAAGAGAGTGGAAAAAAGAAACAAAGCGAAGAAAACAAATTAAGAGAGGTAAAGAAACAGTCTTAAACCTCTCACGTAGAATATTAACTGATAATGACTATAAACTGTTAGGCAAAGGGCTAAAATTTTGTCCCAAACCAAAATGTCACAATAAAATTAAATTAGCTGAAGAAATTTTTAATTTCTCTAGACGCTTAAAATTAAAAGAATTTTTTTATGATAAAGCATACAACAATTCAGAGAGTAAATCGATTTCTTTTCATTCTAAAAAATGGGTTATTTTAACACAATTAAATCATCTTTTACACCAGCTAGTGGACGTGATTCATATTTAGATTTTTATATTGACGCGATTACAAAAGAGATATCAACTGATAATCATAAAAAGCAATATCATAGTAATATTTCTAAGGACGAAATTAAGTCTTTATATAAGCTAATGAATGACGACAGTATAGTTATTAAAAAGGCCCATAAATCAAACACTATTATTATTATGAATCAATACGATTATGTTAAAGAAGTTGAACGTCAATTAAATGATGAAAAATACTACAAACATATTGACAAAAACCCGTCAATAGAAATTAAATCAAATATTCCAACATGCATTAATGAGATTGCTAAAAATAATAATTCCGTAATTGAGGAATTTGATACTTTCCCTCTTGACATACGTACACCTCAATTCTACATATTACCCAAAACTCATAAAAATCATGACCATAATTTACCTTTAAATTATCCAGGACGACCAAGTATATCAGGTTATAATTCATATACTGAAAACCTATCCAAATTTATTGATAGTGTTTTACTGATTTCATTAAAAAGTTGAAGTCTATTCCACAACTATCTGATAACTCAATCCTTGTATCATTAGATGTAACATCACTATATACCAACATTCCGCATGCAGATGGTATTGAAGCATGTAAATATTTTATTGATAACAATCTTAATAATAGCTCACTATCCAGTGAAGATATTTGTAAAATAATAAAACTTATCTTGGAAAACAATTATTTTCAATTCAATAATATGAATTACATACAAATAATGGGTACAACAATGGCAGGTCCTATGGCTCCTTCATACGTTTCCCTTTTCATTGGTAAATTAGAAAAAGATTTTCTTCAAAACGAAAAGTTTAATCCATCTGTTTGGTTCAGATTTTTAGATTACATATTTATGATCTGGAACCATTCAAATAAAGAACTGAAAAAAAATTATTGATCACCTGAATTATTTTCATCCGACAACTAAATTTACTTATACTGCATCAAGTACGAATGTTTCATTTTTAGATGTAAATGTAATAAAAACTATTGATAACACTATCTCTACAAATATTCATATCAAGGAAACTAATATCCACCAATATGTGGAATATTCTTCATGTCATCCCATGTCATGTAAAAACGGTATACCATATAGCCAGGCCAAAAGATACCGACGCATTATTTCAGATGATTGTCAATTACAAACTTCTTTGAATAAATTACGAACTTATTTCCAAAATAGAAATTATCCTACATACATAATTGATTCTGCACTGAACAAAGCCCGTAATCTTACTCAACATGAGACTTTAAACACAGCAGAAATGTAAAATAGAGAGAGATGTAATTCCTTTCACAATACAATATAATCCTTCATTACCTAATATAGGTCGTATAATTAATAAATATTATAGTCTCCTAAATTTATCCAATAAAACTAGCGTCAAATCACTTTTCAAAATTAAACCAATTCTCGCTTATAGAAGACCCAAGAATTTGCAAGATTTTTTAATCAGAACTAAACAGACAGAAAATAAAAAAAAAACATACTTTTCTTCATATAAATGTAACAGACACCGGTGCTCTCAATGTGCAAACATAAGAAAAAGTACTTCAATAGTGTTAATACAAAAGAGGTATTTTCTCTACGCGATAACACTAACTGCATATCAACCGATGTGATTTATTTAAAGACCTTTAAAAAATGTAGCATGCAATATGTCGGACAAACACTACAACAAGTTTCAAAGAGAATGAATAATCATCGCTTTCATATAAAAAATATAGAGATCCTCAGTTTTCCTCTAATGTTTCAACACACTTTAACACCAATAGTCACTCTCTACTTGATATTTCTTGCATGCCAATAGATATTGTGCATGGTGACATGAATAGACTCATAAAAGAAACTTATTGGATTCATAAGTTAGATACTCTGTATCCTAATGGACTTAATGCTAATGCACTATATAAAATTGTATAATTTAAATTGATATATTGTATATCCTTTATAACAATATAATTATATGTATGACTATTTGTCTCTAGTTTATTTTATTATTTATTTAATCTGCTTAAATTCATGTTTTGACTTAACCATGTAACCGATAGGCACCCAGGAATAGTTGCAACCACGTATCACGTAACTGAATTAAGCACTTTCTAATCTGAAAGTTATGAGAGAGAAAAGATTTTTTGTTAGGACAACGTGGATAATGATGAATGCTGTCCCTCTGTTTTGTAGCAATAATGGCAGATTAACCATACGCATTGTCTGTCCCGACACAGTATGATCTAAATTACATAGATTGTCTTACTGTCATAAAAGGTGTTCATTTTGTAATATTTTGTGCAGAATTGCTTTAGTGTTGATTTTAAAATGTGCATAATGCAAAAAAGAAGCATAGACTTACTGCGTGGTGGAAGATACATTTACCCTAAACATATTTCTCCTATATATTTGAAATGACATAAGCGAATAACATCGTGATAAATTAATTATAAACTTTGCCACTTTAAAAGATTCCACTTTTTAGTATGTTTTTCTACTATTTGTAATGAAATTTTATCATTTTTGGACATTCTTTCAATAGTTTTCCTATCTGCTGTTAAAACAAATTTTTTGGTTGTCTTTAATCAGACGAGTTAAAAGCGGAACACGGAATAATATAGTTGATATGAGATCGTTTTTATCAACACCATCAGGATGTGAAAAATTTAATTAACTTGGCAAAATTCAAATGTTGGAATCCAAAAATTTATTACAGTTGTATCAGGTTTTGACGTTTCGTTTGAAGCATTTAAAACTGTGAGTCAAGCTAAGTGGGATATTTTGTAACTTTGTATGTTCTGCTATCGAATTTTTTTAGCATTTATTTACCGGTCCTCTATTATATTTCATTCAATTTGTAAGCTATTTTCTTTTATTTTCCTCCAATTTTTTTAAAATAAGTATCATAACAAGTAGCTGTTTTTGTCGATACGAGTAATTACTTTGGTATACCGCATTTAAACGGTTTATTTTTTAATTAGTTTGCAGTGTTCTTTTCAGTTAAACATATTACTTGTAATACGTTTGTTTGTCAAAATAATTAAAAATGAGGTCAAGTTAAAAATAATTGTTTATTCAAAAGATGGTGTTGATTAATTCACAACGAGTCTATGGTATCTTTACCTACAATGATTAAATCATGTTTACGGTAACTGTTAATTTTGTTGTAAAATAAATGTAAGGTGGAGCTGTGAGTAGTGGAGGAAACGAACCAGTTGACGAAAGTAAAAATGAAGAATGTTCAAAGATTGAGACTACATCAGAGAGTGTAACGAAGGAAAACTATTCACGTAGTGTTGAACTTGGAAAACAACCGCTCCGGTGGACTAGTTGTTAGAGCGTCCGCCTCGTATGCGAGAGATCTCGTAACTATATAATTGAAACATTGCTAAAGGTGCGTTACAAATCCAACACACACACACACACACACACACACACACACACACACACACACACACACACGCACGCACGCACGCACGCACGCACGCACACATACACACACGCATACTTGCTCAACGTCCACAAGAATTCAAAATAACGCCAAGCAGAGAAATTGAAACAAGAAGAAGAATAGACGCAGAGAACAAACTGGGAATGCGACAAAACTGTACGAGATCAAGTAGTTCTAGAAAATTATTTACGTGATAGGTGGTGCAATTGATCTAGGAACATATATTAATGTGTAGATTCAAAGACTTCTATTTTTAAAACTGCTATGCTTCAACTTAAAAATTCAACCAGTTAAATTGGTTAAAAAAGATGTAAGTACATTTTAAGAAATACTGTAAACTTTTAACAAATAAACGGAAATCGAGGCAAAGAACATAATTAAAACTGCTTATTACTCCATAATACAAGCTAGTTCTTACATTTATTTATGGTATGATTTTGAAAACATGTTTAAGATATCCATAGATTTAGCTGCAAAATTAGACCTTGAAAAAGATGCAAAGCGTTATCATATTAAGTATCAGCATTAACATTTAAGACGGAATAGCAATATATTTTTGGATATGAAAATGACGGATTCAATATATCCGATGAACTAAATCCTGAACAAATTATTTCTGATTTTGAAACATTACATGAACGTAGGAAGGAGGAGGGATATACATTACCATCTGAATACCGGTTCGTAAAGAAAATTCAAAGAAAATTCAAACGGGGATGTTTCAATCCTTGGCTACAGTAAAAGAAAATGAAGTGAGGGAATTCCCCTCTCTCTCTCTCTCTCTCGCAATAGAAAAAA
The DNA here is from genome assembly GCA_028554795.2 of Sinohyriopsis cumingii. Lineage (NCBI taxonomy): Eukaryota > Metazoa > Mollusca > Bivalvia > Unionida > Unionidae > Sinohyriopsis > Sinohyriopsis cumingii. The sequence continues at coordinate 166,458,525 of CM068824.1, read as the reverse complement.
TTAGATCAGAACTGTCTCGTGAATACGAGGCAATAAATAAAATCATTACTCGCATAAGACAATTAAGAAAAATTATGTCAGAAACTGTTAGTGGTAATGAAAATGAGAGTTATAGTCATTCGTGGAAATGAAAGTGAAAGTGTATAAGATTTTAATCGATTTGTCAGTAAAAAAAAGTATCCACCCCGTTGATAAAATCAGGGGGATAAAAATGAAGGACGGGAATTATTTTATGTTTTACTGTTTTTGATGTGTATCACGCGTCAGTGGCATTTTTAAAGTATGTGCTGTTCTTTTTGTCCTTAATAAGGGGAGACAACACTCTACGATTAAATGTCCTCGAAAATCGTAGGTTTTTAATATTGAAAATCCTCGAAAATCGTAGGTTTTTAAGATTTCACATATATATTCAGACTCAGCGTTCCATTTCGTAGGTCAAGCAAGTTGCCATTCTTGATAATAGCAGATTATGACATCGTAGATAGGCCGGGTTAATTGGTTCTTGCACAATCAAATATCCGGGTGGGACTTGCGGGGTAAAAGTATATAAAATATATCCTTGCTGTGCTTGATTTGATATTTAAGTATTTGTCTGATAACTTCCATAAATTGCATCACAAATAAGATTGACGCGATCATTGAGGTTATATTTACAATTCCTGGAGAAATATGACGGCCTTCGCCGTGTTGATTATTGTTGTATTTTAGAATACTTGCCAGCAGTAGTGTTTTTATCCATTGTTCAAGTATTTTAGGAAAAAACTCATCAATCATATCATTGACTGATTTTTTTAGTTCGTCTGCGTAATACCCGGGAAATTTATAATTTGGTAGATCTGCCTTTGTTATCGAATATGCATTTAAAAATTACTGTCTATAGCGATTTATCTTGTCAGCATACTTAATTGTTGCCTGAATTACTCTTTGGTTAATATATTCAAGATCAGATACAAGCTAATTTAATATTTATATTTGTTTAACGATTTCCTTACGTGAACTTGTTATATCAAAAAGATATTCAGTGAAACTTTGTTGTAGTTTTTCGATTTGATAACTGCCTGTGGATATTTCAACAACTACCCAGTCAGGTGTTCCATCTGGTTTATTTTTTTTTTTTTTTGCAAATACCAACGAATTATTCGATTGTAGTCCACCAAACGATCTTGACCTGATATTTGACCAACTGTAGTATACTCGTAACTGCGCAAGGGCGATTTCTTTTACTGGAATCGCGGTTGGAAAATTAATACTGAATTCAGGGTCAGTGGAGTTCACTGATATCATTGTGGGTTCCAGCGGGGTTGTATTTGCGGCTATCTGCTGAAGTAGTTCTGTCATTATTTAAACTCCTATTTTTCAAATCACGTTTGTCTAAATCAATTACCTCATTGTAGATCTTAAGCATTGCATCAAATTCAGAATCTTATATCGTCGTATCGTCATGGCTTGATGATATCAACGACTATAATTTAGAGTACGCGTTTGTTGCCGTGTGTCATCGTAGAGAATAATCATGTAGTTTTGTGCTCGTTCACGTGGATATTTTTTTCGCGATAATATCAAAAACCGAAGCAATTGTTGCTGATGATGAAACACATATCGTTGCTACTGCTACCGTTAATGGTGTTAGCTCTGATAACACTACATCGGTGGACGCAACGAGTGTAGATACCGAGTATACAATGACATCGATGGCAACTACACGTCTGCGATATTATTTTTACTTTCGTTGTATATTTGTCAATGATGGTTTTCAACGTTATTTGCCAATCGCGTACTTGATCATATCTAAATTTTTGAACGTCCATTGTACTTTACACAGTAACCAATCGAGGCGTTTCAGCAACAAATTCCAGACACCAGCAGTAAGATGCGGTTAATTTCTTATCAGCTGCTTCCAGTATAAATGTTTTTTCGTCTCCGCTATTTAACAGAATAGACACAACCCCGAAAAACTTATCGGTTGAATATCGCCAGGGATATGTAGTGTAAATACTAAATTTTTCAGCTCTGAACACAGACAACCTGTATACACCAGTGACTTCTGCGGTATGTTTGATAGTATTATTTTGCTGTGACCATGTTGAGAATCCCGATGACACTGTGTATACTATATTGGTAATCTGTTTTTGGTTGATTTTAATCAGATTAATTTTGTAAACGATATCAGGAATTCCACTTATGACATCTTCTAGTGTTTTTTTTTTTTTAAACCATTTCAATGCTCGTTTTGATATCAGAGAGTTTCACGTCAGCAGTCAACGTAGTACCAAAGAAATCCTCTGCGGTTTCATTAATTTTTCTAAAATTTCTACGAAGATTTGTAAACGTACTTACATGAACGCCGTACTCGGCTCGTAGCGTGGATAATTTACTATCTACATTATCTACGTATTTTTTCGTCGCGGCATCTTCGTAGGATGTTGGATCTCTTAACACGACTATTTTATTTCCGTTCATGCTGAGTTCACCTGTCATTGTGTCGTCGGTATTCTTCAAACGATTAGCAACGCTTCTTGCAATTTCATTTCTGATAACAGCGATTGATATACTTGAGTCTCTGATTTTTCCGTCGCTGGTAAACACAGGGAGGTTATCCGTGGTAGCACCAAGAACTCAACGAACTATCTCATTCCATTTGATGTTACTCGTCTTTAAAGCACCGTATTTATCTTGAAAAACAACAATTTCATCTTTGTCAACTCCAGCCAGGTTCATAATATCAGCGAGGTCGTCTTTAGTTGCGTAATTTGACAGATCTATTTCGTCGAATTGTTTTTAACTCTTAGTAGTATCACTGCGGCATCTTCCGTAAATATCTACCATTATTCACAAATGACACACTTGTATAATTGTGCACAACTTCGTGAGGTGGCAACGCTGATTTTGATACAGCGTCGAGAACAGCAATTGCTTCAGGAACACATATTGGTGGATCGGTTCGTGTTTGTGTTGGCAGCGTTGAATGTAACATAGTTAATAAATTCCTGCGGTGGAGCTAATCCGTTTGAGTCAAAATAAATAATCCCACGGGGATCAATCGCGTAAGCTCCCCAGTGAGTTCCTGTACCGGTACTATTATCGGGATTAATAATACCCGACTCTGTGTTGTTTGGTCGTTGTGGTAACTGATCGGGCATAAAAACACCTCTGAAGTTTTTTATTTTTAGTTGCTTAGCAGCATCAAGTAAGTCAAAATTTGACAACGGTTAAATCAACGATGTGTTCCTGGAAGTCTCTGACCCTTTCCCCGAGGATGAGTTCCCGAAAGCCTTAAGCCCTTTCCCGTTGCTTTTGTTAATGCCATTCCAGCAGCGGTTCGAACAACACCTCACGCAGCTGCCTTTGCAACAGCTGTGGCATCAGCGGCAATCAGCGCTGGCATTGCCGCGATAAGTGGAAATATACCGCCTGTCTTAGCAGTATCTTTGATAGCTCCGGCGGAAATTTCAAGTCGTATTCCAGTTTTGGATTGTTTGGCTTTATTAAGATGTTTAAGCTGACGTTCTGTCAATGATAGCTTGTTTTGACCACCTTTAATATTTTAGCGTTATTGTGGTTCCGGACTTTTTTTACTGATGCAGATTGTAGCTTTTTAATCTGACCAGGAGTCAGACTGACACTAACATGATGATATGAACCATGAACCACCAGTGTTACATCAGCGTCAGCGTTCCAGGCAAAATTTATTGGTCGTCATATATTATACTGTACATCGGTAGGATGGTCGGAAGTGTCCTTCGCAAACGTCACTGTGGGGCCGGCTGATCTTGTATAATCATCAGAGTATCTTGCTAAACCTATTATTGTTGTGAAAATGTCGACGGCTTTCTGAATTGTTTCAATATGTTTTCCATCCATCGAGTATGTAGCGCTGTCAAACAAAGCCATATTACCGTAATTGACAAAAACAATTCTAACATCATCTGCATATACAGTATCGTCTGTTTTTATAATTTCATCTTCTACCTCCTCAATAAAAGTCTCAACAGGTAGAAAGTATCTACTTGTATCATGGACTTGTAAATCACTCTTGCCATGTTGATCTGGTAGTCGTGCGTCATAAAAATAAACTGATAATCACGTACCGATTCATCCTTGAGACCTAGTGCGTCCATGTCGAATGCTGTGTCGGATATACGTTTGAACATTTTATTATCATCGCGTTGATCTAAATCATTATCGCCTAGGTCTGCCACGTGCACGGGAAACTCCGCTTCCTGCTATCAAACTTGAAGCAATATTTTTTTCTGCTTCACCAGCCAACTCTGCCAGTTTTTGATTTGCTGTTTGATTTATTATTTTACTAACATTTGCAGGCATTACTTTAGTGCTTGATAATTTCACTGGTTGTGGTTTTCGCCGTATTAATCGTGCTTGTCTATCCTTGATTGCCGGAAATGCTTTACCAGCAACGTCGATGATTTCACCAGGAGCTTTTTCTCGAATAACGTTAATAGCTTTGATTGATAATTGTTTTGCGATTGGTGCTGCTTTTGGAGCCATCATTCTAAATAATCCCTGAATAACATCACCAAGTCCATCTCCGTAAATCGCTTTGTAATTTGGTAAGCGTGAGTTTACTACTCTGACCATTTCGGGTCTGCGGTGAGAGTTATGTATGATCATCTTATTTATTATTCATTTATCTAATCACTGTAGTAGCCGTCCGCAATTTCATCAACGAGAGATCGATAAACATTAATATCCATGATACCGCCTTGAAATAATCGTCGACAAATATCAGCTGCTTCATTGATTATTTCCGGAAAATTATTACCGGCTCGTTTTCTTCCTATGAGAAGTTCTAGTCATTGCACGTCATCGAGAATATTGTTAGGACAGGCAATAAGACCACTTCCTGTAGTAAAACCGCTACCAGTAGCGCTGGTGTCAGGTGCATCGTAAAATTCTCCTTTTTTCTAGAAGATTGTGTTTTTTTCTGTTGTGGAGGAATTTGTGAAAGAAATTGTTGTCGTTCTATCTGTTGCTGCGGTGAAGGGTTTTGCTGGGTTGAAGAAGATTGTTTTTGTTGAAGTTGTTTCATGGATATATCATGAAGTTGCAGTACCTTATCGTGAAGTGTTCTATATCTTAAATAATCATCTCTGGCTTGTTTCTTTTTGTAATATATGTGATATATCCATTTAATAAAATTATCATCGCTTACATTTTCATGACCGGGGATTAAAATATTAGATTTACTAAATATACCTTTTAATATTATTTTTTAGGTAAATTTTCTTCTTTAGTATTTTTAATTCTTCGATAATACCCTCCTTAAATTTTTCAATCAGTTCAGCAATTTCTTTTTAGGTTTAGGTGCAAGATCTTTTTTCACATAGGCTATTTCAGTAAGAACTTTGGCAATACCTTCAAGTATTTCTTCACCGACGGGTGGAGGTTGTGCGGCAGCTATCTCAGTTGGAAGACCTCGTACAATCTTTTTTGTTTGTTTAGATCTTCTTGCTATTTTTTCAGTTTGCTCAGCAGTTTGTCTTACCGAAGGAAGAAGACCTTCAGTAGCCGTTGCAACTCTTTCAGTAACTTTTGTAACGGGTCTAAATAAATATTCTGCACCTTCTGCAAACTCAACTTGAGATTCTTGCCGTTCTTGTAGTTTTCTCCTGAAAGAATCTCGTACGGGGAGAAATTTTGTAAGTGCTTCTAGTTGCTCTCGAGCTAATCGAGCTGTATAAGACTCCAACGCTTGTGTCATTATTTGATACAACATTTTTTAATTGATAGCAGCAGAGGGTGTGAACACGATAAGGCGTCAATGTAGTAAAACTCACGTATATGTTTTTCCGAAAACGAAGACGCGAAAAAAAGTCACAAAAAAGCTATCCCATAAAGAAGGTCCTGAAAGGTTAGAAGCCTCGGTTTCACGTTATCATCGTATTTTTTTCTCGCTTTTTGTATAAACCTTAGTTTACCAAAATAACGCTTATAAAATAAGGTCGGTTCACCCTCTTTGCTGCTTCATGGTAGATGTAATAAACAAAAACCCATTGTTTCTGCACAGTACGTTTAGTTCGAGACCAAAATAGATCGGGTCTTGAGCCAGCAATTCTCGACATTAAAACCATTGGGCGGGCGTGTAATGTGCCGTTCACGGTGCTGTTGTGAGCACTTTCCAACTGCCAGATTGTGATTTCACATTAAAAAACTGGTTGCCCAGCATATATTTGTAGCACTGTAACGTCAAAAAATAGTGACCAAAAAAAACTTGCTTGTTTTTTGGCGCGAAAGCCTTCTTAGCAATGATATAGCTTCTTCAGCAACCAGGTGTGGATGACCTCCATAAACTCACGATTCCTTCCATTATTTTTCCGTTCCTTTTTGGGCTAAGAACAGAACCGCAGACCTGGTTTTACTTGTCACAATTGTTCAATTGCAATGTTTGTTACTTTTTGAAGTTTCTTTGTCGCTCATGAACCTATCATTTATACTTTCTTTTCTGGAGCTTGCCTTCAAAAACAATCACGTTTGAAACTTGACAATATTAGACTAACTGTGCAGACATACCTTTGATATTCACAGATCTTCATTTTATTATGTGTAACGTTCTTGACTGTTTATCTATTCGTCCAACAATCACACGTTCAATTCCTCCAGAGAACTTTAAAATCATTCAAGCTATCTCTTTTAAAGTACACATGCATATACTGGATACAGGTTGACTAGACCAGCTTTTTAACGTTAAGAATGCTTCAATTTTCAATACATTTTATGTTCTTGTCCATCAGTTCGAACATAGATCAAGGAGCAAATATTGGATAACTTACGTGATAGTATCTACTTCTTTCTATGGACAGGGCATTTGTATTGCATCATATCCAGTGATAAGAGCAAAATTGGATACCATGGGCATTTATAATTTTGAAGCAAAACAGTTTGGAGAAAATTTGACTTTAATGGCGTGATTTTGAATAAGGTTTGAAGTTTTCATTGGAGAGCTGAGTAGCCATTAATTGGGGGTGGGTTGGGTTTATTACAATATCTAATTGTTTCGGAAAGTAACTGTAAAGTTAATTGTTTGTATTGCATTTGATATGGATTCAGGAGCTCGTCTTTTATATAGTGACTATATTTTTCTCTCTTATATAAGGACGAAGTTTGACTGCTGTTTTATAGTGTATGGTTTTGGAGAATGTTACTAGTCTACTTTCTATCCATAGGGTAATATATACCATAAATGGCGTACTTGTCCACGTGAAGGCGGCATTAAAATGAACCTGGAACTAACCTTGTTTTACTGGGTTAATACAAGTTTTTTTCACTATTAAAAAGCGACCGAATTCCATTTCCTCTGATGTGTTTGCAAATGTCAATATTAGAAGTTGTAGCTCGCGGTAAAGTGTCAGGGAAGTCACGTGAGGGATTTCTCCAAAATGTAATATACGTGCACAGTGTGACAGCATGGACCAACCTTGCTATCATTCATAGAGATGGAAGTTTCGTTGATGCCAGCTTGACCTTATCGTATATCCGTTTGATTTACAATATTATGTCTTTTTATTCGTCATTACACTATGTTTGTCACCATATGACTTCTAATGAGCACAGCAGAAACTATACACTATAATTAATTCTAATTGATAGGAGTACCGAGATTATATTATTAGAGGATGCTGATAGAATATCCTCTTTATTACGACGTCATACAAGAAAGGGTTACCGTACTAGGCATTAAGTGTACATGGCACGCATGATGCAAATGTAACATTGAGTCCGACAATACTGGACTGTCTTTCCCATATTTAACCAAGAGAAAGTTTGACTATTATAGCCAAAGTAGGAGAATGGTGAAACCGGTACCATGAAAAGGCAACTGTATATGACATGAATATATTTTATTTATTATTATTATATCATATCCCCTATCTACTTCTTTTGTATGCTTAACTCTATTAAAAATGGGACGGGGAGTCTCGAAAATCAGTTTGGTTAAAAAGTAAATGCGTGTTAGAATAATTTGATTCACATACATTAATGTTATCCGTTCCTTTGACACTCTTCTTAAGACACACGAGTGGTTTACTACGAATGAGGTTGGAGTCCTTTTCAAAATTGGTTTGTGGAAGTTTTCATTGCTATTAATAGGAGCTACATTTAGAAGCCAAACGTGAGCAAAACAGATTTGAAATAATGGTTACTTTGGCAAAATATGCCAGACACTCTTATATGCGTAGGCATCTCGGACTTCATTTTGTGCAAAATTCCAAGTGACAGCTGAACAAGTTAATCGAATTATCCCATAATAATTCTTTCTCCTTGGAGGGTAGTACCTTCGGCAAAAGTATGTAATAGCAACCTACTTTTAATCACAGACACTTTTTATATAGTCATTACATTTATTGGGTGTGTTCACCTTTAAAATCACCACAGGCAAAATGTACATCATTCTGAACCATGGAACGCTTCTCTTTTGTGCTTGCTGATTGGCACGTAAGTCTTTTCCGACTTCCCAGCCCCATTCCCCTGTTGCTACTCTGACTACCTTGTCACTGTATCTCAGTCTTGATTCTATCTCTTTAACAGCCTTTTCTGTATCCACTTTCCATCTGTCCGTACCTCAAATGTTGCTTCTCTCACCTTCTCATCTGCGTTGTATATCAGAATAATAACCTGTTTTGTGTGGGTCGCCGTGAAAGTCTCTGTCACTAATGAAAGTGGTAACTGAAATTTTCAGCCTGCACTGTACAAGCCAATACTACTTGGTACACTTTCCATCGTCGCAGATATGTATTGAACATACACGTAATTCCTTATACTTCATTCAGTGGGACTTGCTATACAAGAAGTGACCAAATGACTCTGGGTAGAATAAGTTGGTAACACTAGGCCGTGTAGTTTTCAGGTAGTCCACTCTTATCGATGGATTACATCGAGTCTTAAGATTGTCTCTTCATGTCTGCAGCACGTGTTATTTATGGTTTTGCCGAGGCTCTTACCTGGCTACTTACTCAGTGTTCCTTTAACTATTTAAACATTTATTTATATTAGCGACTATGGAAAAATACATTACAGGCATTGGGCACGTTTGGTGAAAAGGGGAATTTAACATGGGGAATATTGGGGCTGTTTTGCGACAATGGAAACTACATTACAGACTCCTCTTGGGTACGTTTGGCGACAAGATTTTTTAGATCAACCTTGGCACGTTTAGCGACAAGGGGAATTGAACATGGGGAATATTGGGCCTGTATAGCGACAAGGGAAAGTTGGGTTGTTGTATATTGTCCGTCAGTTCTAAACGTCGGCTTGCAGCAATTTTTTTTTGACGTAAGTCCAACCTCTTATTGGTGCAATCTTTATCTGCCACGTCATCGAACTTGCCCGCTGTGTCAGGTTGCCATACCACGCAAGCACAAATCTACTTCTCTGAACAAGGAATGCATGAAATTGTTGACAGGCGCTACTGACTCATCGGCATCTAGATCACTACCACCTGTTTCGTTCACTTTGACTTTCAGGTACAAGTAACTGCTGTTCAGATGCCGTCAGAGAGGAGAGGGGATAAAATTCGACCCATTGAGATTCTTTTATCGTCATCATAGTGGGCGGTATGGCAAACAGATCCAGTTCCGACTTGGAACAGACGCAAGACTCTCGATTCCATCAGTTTCTTTCTTTCTTTTTCTCTTTGATTGTTTTAATAATCAAAAACATCTAAGTCTCGGACAGGTCTTCTTTTCTTAGTCGTTTTAGCTCTGGGGGTGTGAAGTTCTCTGAAATGGTGTCTTAGTCGTCTCTTTCTGCCTTGTCCTTGCTGTTGCCTCACGGAAGCAGGAATGCCTGACTCAGCACCGTCCAGGATATTTATAGGAGTTTCTCGCCTACCCAAAATCTCTTTACCTGTATGAAGCAAGACATTTTTCCTGCTCTCAAGAAAGATTCTTTGGGGTTTTGTTTGTCGATGATTACATTTTGGAGAAATTCTTTGCATTGCGGCACCTTTCAAGGCGTGCAACCATCGCATCACCACCTGTTTCAAAACGGGGGAGACCGAACGAAAGGCCGATTTTAACATATCTCCTAAACCATGTCTTCGCTGTTGAGTGACTCCTTCCTTGGTACACTGGATACATGAAAATGGAGCTTCACTGTGACTTTCTCTTTGGAGAATGTAATATTTTGTCGCAGATTTCAGTTAATAGCAATGTTGACAGTGTCAAAATACGACTTACTGACGGGCAAATAGTTAGGATGTACAAATTCGCGTTGAACGTGATAAGTGTTTCTACCTTCCTCGTCAGTGCCCGTGGTAGAATTCACTTTGAAAGAAATGGCACGCAGTAACGGTACGGAGGTGTGTCCTACCATGTACTTTACCACATCGGAGTACACAAAGATCAAACTTTCGTCCTTCGTTCAGTTCTACAAGGGATACAAAAGCCCTGTAAAAATGCATATTACTGTTGATCTTCTGGCTCAAATTGTGTGCTACCAACTGTGGATGTCCACCCAAAATTTTAAACAAACTACCATTAAACCTGATGGACAAAGGTTTCGGTATTCTGAAATTTCATCACAAAGCGACGAGCCACTTTATGGTACTCAATGTTAACACATTTTTGGCTCTGTTCAGGGCTTTGCTAAACGCTGCCTCGAACCTGTCAGCATCTGTGTCCACCAAATGTTCACCGCTAAAATAATATCCTGAAGAAAATTTCACAGTATATATGCTTAATAACGGAATGCTAGCTGACTTTGAAAGCCCGATTTTATTCATCTCTTCTTGCAATTGGACGTTCAGGATTTCGAACTGGACAGTGTTTCGAGTGTGACTGATGTTTTTGATTTGTGAATGATAAATCATTTCCACCAAAGCCACTTCCAAATGGGCTTCGTGATCCAATCGGATGGGCTGAGGTAATGTGGCCGTGTAGCAACACAAAGAATTGTTGGGAAACACCTCCATGGAACTGTCACTGGGTAACGTTAAGTAAAATTGGTTATTGTTCTTTATAATTCCAGAGTTCTACTGTCCGATGGGTCACTGGAAGTTAGAGGAGTGTCTCCGTCCAAAATGTTGCTGTTGGGCTGGTGACTGCTGGAGTGGTGACTGACGTTGGACGCAAGACTCCCGTTGTTACCGTTCGAGCAGTATTTCAGGGAAGGATTGGAAACAAGGGAACCAATGCAACTGCTCAGTAAAATGGTACACAATTGCTTGTCTCCTTGTTGCAAACTCAACTTGACAATTGCAGCACAAAGATTTGGCAGAAAAAGACGATTGGTGTTTTAGGCACACGTTCTCCACACCACACTCACAAGGGCTGCTTTAGTAGATCTTGCAGAGAAGAACTGGGTGAAGGAGTGGTTGCCGATGTACAGCAGCTGGGGCTGTGTTGAAGGACATGATGGTAAATTCTTTTTATAGTCGATGACTTGCGAAGCGTCGATCCAAGAATAAAAACTGGGTGGATATACTTTCCAACGTACTTTTACTTCTTTGATACGTCGTTTTCCCAGTTTTAGGGTACTTCTTAAGAGAACGCTTTCTATGTCGACTTCGTCTTCTTTTTCGGTCACATGTTGTAAATTGGGCAAGTAAAACGTGCTTGCGTGGTATGGCAACCTGACACTGCGGGAAAGTTCGATGAGGTGGCACTTCTCTGTTCATGTCTTTCAATTTATAGACAACAGTATGACGGGCCACGCACTCGTCCAGTTACACGAGACAATTTGGTGGTCCAGCTGGGTAAATAACCTTTGTCGAAAGTGCGTTTGATTTTGACAATGCGCTCATAATCTCCTGCTGCCAACACTCCACCTTTCTAGGGGACAGCCACCGTCAGGAAGTACTAAACAGGCGCTCAAAAACAGTCACTTCGTTGTCGGGAGTCACTTCTTGGGGGCACGTCCAATGATTCGATGGTAAGACGTCGATGTACCTGAGAGTGTGTTGATGAGTAAAATATTTCCACGATGCTGACCTTGGTTTTGAGATTCTCGGTGGTGAAAAAATCAGTGTAACCTTTCTTTAATTCGGTTTGGTTCAGGAGCAAAATAACACCTATCCCGATCCTTTACCGCAGGTCTTTTTTATACTGGAAATCGTCGCCACTGATTGTCTTTACGTCATATCAACTTGATGATAGGCATCACACGTCGTGGAGGGGTTCGCAACGGACTAAATCGGGACAGTTCTTGCTTGGACAATCCAGTAAACTATGTAACATGCCTTATCTCTCTTAGACTTTGTTTTTGGGGGCAGGTACTTTGTAAGCAGCTGCCACTGCCGCTAAAGAGGAGGAGGGTTCCCCCGCTACAGGAGAAGATTTTGGAAACGCAGGTTTCGATTGTTTTATCAAATGAGGAAGAATGGCTATCTAATTGGGGTTGTTAGGCATCAACAGCAACGGAGAAGTGGAAGAACCTGAGGCTACTGGAGACGTGGTCACAGTCGCTGTAGGTCGTGGTCTCTTTCAGGAAGAAGCTGTTTTCTGCGGTCTTTTCTGTGGACTTTTCTTTTTCTTTTTATGTAGGCTTTTCTTTTTCTGTTGCTGTGACCTGGTCTTGACACATTTTTCTTTTGGGTCCCTTTGGCTTTTTCGGGAGTGGCTTTGTTTTGGAGGGGGATAACTTTGGAGGCATTGGAATCCCATTTTATGAGCGAATGATCACACCGTCTAGAGAACTGCTACCTCCAGGTTTCAAAATGATTTGCTTTTTTGGTTTGAGTGTCGATGCGAGGGTCGGCCAGTTTCGTCAAGGCTACATTGTTTCTCTCAAAAAAGCATTCGGTTTGATGTGGAATGTAAATGAAGCCTTGCAATAATTGATGTGCTGTCGCCTTAAAACATCGTAAGACTTCTTTGAGACTGGCTTCTAAGACACGAGCACGTATATGTGGATTTTTTCGCAACTGTTGCCGTACAATGCATGAATCAATTTGCCGGAAAGATGAGACTGAAGAGACGAGGTGAGACAGACCCAAAGTGTCCAGGGTTTTTATAGATTTTGTTGTTGTTGTTAAATCTACGACGGGGACGTTTACACGACAGGCTCTCCGTCTTGGCACCATTGCTTAAATAGATGGGTACAAAATCGCAAATAATCGGGGGTGGTGGGTTTTAAATCCACTAGTAAATAGGCGTGAGGGGTTTGAGTGGCATCGTCGTACGCATGAGTTATCCAAGGCCTTCCTAACTGTTTGGCTATCACTTGCACTTGCGATTTATCTCTAGGGCTTTTAAACAAGACCACGTAATAAACAGACTGATGGTGCGATGGCCTTTACTTTGTTGAAACAAATTTCGAGTGATGCAAATTACACTGGCATTACGATAATGCCCTTTTGCGCGTAAAACCACAGTTTAATTTCTTCTTCGTCTTCTCCTAACAATTCGTCGAAGATGACCAGATGGGTTTGACTGGGGCCAGACACGATTCCGTCGCCTTCGCCAGGAATGCCTTCCACAAACACTATGGAATCGCCTTGACATTCTCGCAAGAGACTGTACGCTAGTAGTGAAGGGGGGCACATTAGGGACAATGGGACTTACCATTAAAAACAGGGTCCCGGCACTTTGGGGACTATGTAAATTTAACATGGGGAAAACTGGCCCGGCACTTTGGGGACAATGGGAATTAACATGGGAATCTATTTTGGGTCAGTCTAGGGACAAGGGAAATTTAACATGGGGAAAATTGCTAGGTCACTATAGGGACAATGGGAATTTAACATGGGAATAGAGTTTGGGTTTCTCTAGGGACAAGGGGAATAGAACAGGGGACTATAGTGTGGGTCTGTCTAGGGACAATGGGAATTTAACATGGGGAATAGATCGTGGGACTGTCTAGGGACAATGGGAAATTTAACATGGGGGATAGATCGTGGGACTGTCTAAGAACAATGGGAAATTTAACATTACGGAAACCCCTGGGGGATATAGCCTCAAGGGAATTTAACATATGGAAATTGAACATGGTGGGTCTGTATAGCGTCAAGGGGAATTGAACATGGTGGGACTGTCTAGGGACAATGATGGTAGAGGGTCAAACACAACAGAGACAGAAACATACATACACTAGTACAAGCGTGAGATTTATATATAAAGCATTACCAAGACCTGAAATCTTGCTGGGGTGTTCAAAAATTTGCATAATTGTAATGATGCTATAAATAGCTATAATCAAGGAAATGCTCAACGACAAAATGGATGTGACTAAAAGTAACGCTAAAATGACGAAATTGTCCCAGAATTTAAAGGAAAATAAACATATCCCCGAAAAGTAAGTTACAATGGTTTAGACTAAAATGGATAAAATTAGTAACTACTTACAATATCAACTTGTGTGACGATCGTGGATAAACACCCATGTATCTATTTATAGCTATAATCAGCTAAAATTCCTATGAAATCCCACTGTCTATTTATACTACAACTTGTGGGTTATTCCTTTGGAAAACCCCACTATCTTTTTATAGCCTCAGCTTGAGTGACGTTCCTGTTTATGAACTCTAGTACATATGTATAGCTACAACCTGTGGAAATCCACAAGTCCATATTTATAGTCTCGAAATTTCCAGCGTCAGTGACGTCACTGTACTGAACACTAGGGGATAAATGTCAACAGTGTTGCAAGTGGCAGAACTGAATACACGCTACTGCAGGTAGGTAGGTAGAGTGTATCTGATACGGATAAAGTGAGTTTTATAGGGACAAACAGAGACCAATACACACACACACACACACACAACGTACGCGCGCAGACACATGCACACACACACACACACACACACACACACACACACACACACAGGGAAGAGGAAAAAACAAACCCCAAATATACTATCAACGCAGAAGGGAGATAATACAAACCCCAAATAAACTATCCACACAAACGTACGCGAACGCATACAAACCCCAAATATACTATCCACACAAACGTACTCAAACGCATACAAACCCCAAAATATACTATCCATACAAACGTACCCGAACGCATACAAACCCCAAATATACTATCCACACAAACGTACGCAAACGCATACATACCCCAAAATATACTATCCATACAAACGTACGCGAACGCATACAAACCCCAAATATACTTTCCATACAAACGTACCCGAACGCATACAATTCCCAAATATTCTATCCACACAACGTTGCTAACGCATACAAACCCCAAATATACTATCCACACAACGTCGCTAACACGTACAAACCCGAAATATACTATCCACACAAACGTACGCGAACGCATAAAAAACCCGAATATACTATCCACACAACGTCGCTAACTCATACAAACCCCAAATATACTATCCACACAACGTCGCTAACGCATACAAACCCCAAATATACTATCAACACTCGGGAGGAAGAAGAAGAAAAAAAACCAACCAAATGTACGATCTACACAACGTACGCGAACACACACACACACAGACACACACACCACAGAGGGAAGAAGAAGAAAACTATTATACACTATCCACACGGAGTGAAGAAATAATCCTTTATATATACTATCAACAGAGAGTGAAGAAAATAACCCATTATATTCCATCAACACAGAGTGAAGAAGAAAAAGTTTTTTGAAAGCACCTAAGCCCTCACCTGCAATGACCAACTCTGCCAAACACCTACATCCCACCCCCCACTCCCAACACTACAAAACCCATTTAACCCGTTATTTTATGGCATCAGTGTGTGCTTTAGGAAACATCAAGACACAAAATGATGGATGAATAGACTGACTATTGTTTACGGACTTGCATGCCTAAAGAGCGTGCGTGAAGGAAAACATCCTTCCATTTCAATTCTAACTAAAACATGATCCAGAGGGATAGAGAGAGGTGAAAGAGCACAATTTCATAAAGTGTGAGTAAAAACAAAACACGCCATCCTTATTATACAATGTCAAGACCAAGAGACACCTACGTTTTCTTTCTGGTCTATTCTCTTTCAGAAGGTAGTATGAAATTTCACATCACGGCCAACGCATCGGCTCACATTGTCAATTTTTCCATTTCCATGTCTTTACTGGCACAAGTTCTTCATCATCTTCAATTTCTTCTTCTTCTGAATCCCTCTTCTCTGTTTCCTCTTGTTTCTGTTTCTTCTCTTTTCTTTTAGGGCACTCTGAATTCCAGTGTCCTTTCTCCTGACAACGATATTAGGTATCTTGACTTTTGTCTCTCTTTCTTAGACGAAGCAGGTATTCTGGAGACAAATACCCATTTACCTTTGCAGATATAGCAAACTTCATCAGCACTTACACACTTTCGTATGACTCTCATCAAATCAACGACCAAAAGAGTAAGTTTTGTTGCCACTTTCGCCTGTGAATTATGCTTCCGTATGACTTTTAGCAAATATTTGACCAGCAGGTCGATCTGTGCTGACTCATCCATCTTCTTGATCGTCTGAGAGTGGAATGAATACTCTGACGCTAAGACACTCTCCTTATATACAGGGACCTGCTGCGTATGAAACCTAGTCAAATGTAATTTTGCAATAAGATGAAACGATTTCATTGAGGAAGTAAAAGGCAATGACGTGCCGTGTCGCCTCACACAAAACCTGAAGTGTTAGCTCAAATCCGTGTCAGCGATTTCGAAGACGACATAACTGAGCTTTAATCAATGCTCTCCAATTATGCCACAAAACCACGAGTCCCGATTCACGCCAAAACAAATTTCTTTTGGTCCATAAAAAATAGTATCACATCTAAGAAACGCAAAAACGAACTTCCAGAAAACTGAGAACGACGGCTTACATCTACAACGTGAAATGGATGAGTTCAAGTAGTGCGTAAAACTTAGTCAAATTAAATTTTTATAGTCAAGACGAAACGATCTCTTTTCGAAGAAGAAAGCAGACACCAAGCGACAATGGCGATCCGTGTCACACAACACTTTTCAAAATGTATATTATTAGAGGTTTGTTCTAGCGATCTGAACGGTTAAATTAAATGTTGACGTATTTTGCAATAAGACGGACACAATTTCCATGGGATCGCCCATGGTACGATTGTTCGTGCATTAGTTTAATTTTTAAAAATATTTTTTTATATAAATCGCCTATAGGATAGACCCAGTAAAGCATGGCCATTCTCGTCACTGTCTGAATAGCTACTCAAGTCAATTCGAAGCGAACGCGGTAAGAAAATAAGTATAGCCAATGAAATGGCTTACAACGGGTGATGCATTGTTTTGTTCTAGGACTGTGTGGCATAATAATCCCTATGTTCTTGCGTTGTTACCCTTACAGTGCAGACAGACTGAAATGTGAACTTACAGGCCCTCTTTGTGTGTATTGTACCATTTCTTCTTACCACATCAAAATACTGAGCGTCACAGTATTGGTTCGCGTTTTCAAGCTGACCATTTTTTTATATCTTACTTAAACATTTTGACATAAACACTCACACTCACATCGGTAGAGTGAGAACAGACGTGTTACAGTATTGAGGGCATGTTTTTTTTTTTCTTTAAACTAATAAATTTGGGGTTTGTATGAAGTAAAGAACCGAAAGTACAGTGAACCTCAAGGATGATGACCCAATCTGTCTGTCTATTGATGCGTGTATTTACTTAAGAAGAAATATGACCTCTAAAACACAAAGAGATACGGCAAGCATGATTAGAATGAACACAACGCCCGTGTAATTTAGAGTTTCAATCGTCTTTGAAGACAAACTTGGTCTCCTTTTGTAGGGCTTGAAATAATAAAAAAAACTGAAAAATCTTAAGCACTTTGCTATAGATAATTTCATCAACAGACTAAACAACATAAATACCGTTACAACAATAGAAAGCCTTAAATCTTCTATCAAAAAGAAATGCATCAAAAAAATTAAAGATTAACGATAACTAACCAATGAAACCGAATTTAACAAAGGCAATGACATGTGAAGAAATGCCTCTCACTTTGGAAAGGTAGGCGAATGTACTCTGTCATGCACCATCAACTTGAAAAAAATTATAAACCTGAATTCAAAATTCAGTTGTTTTTTTCTTCAAAATTGTTTCGTTTCTTTTTTTTTTTTTTTTTCTGGAACAAATCTAAGCACTAATATAGAGTGGAAAAGGGAAAATGCACATACAAGCTTTGATATTTCTGAAAAAATGAGGGGATATTCCTAACGTTCATAACCACCTATATATGCTTGGACTTGTCTGTGATTTATCCACAAAACAAGATGTACATATTTCTGGTCAAGCTGCAAGTGTGTGTGTGTTTTTGAAAATGGTAAAACTTGGATATACAAATTTCTCGTGACACTTATAAAGTGAAGAGTCTGTGCAAGTGTCAAAAGCCAAAGTCATATAAGTTTTGTATTTTGTACGGCTTGTAAAGATTTCCACTTTAGAAAATGTGAAGTATCACAAGTTATTATCACAAACAGAAGTGGAACATAGGGGCTTGCAAGAAAGAAAATAACCCAGACAGTTGGTGTCATCAAGAGTGCTAGAGACGGTACCCGAACTTGCTTGCTTGCTTACTTGAATTAAAGTGATTTTCGCTCCAGTGGAGCATGTATCACTGGTTTAATAACGCACCGCGTGATTTTTAATTACTCCTGGGGAAGGAAAGAGAGCCTCATCCCCCAGGCTTTTATGTACTCACAGACTATTTTTAAATTTAGCCACTCAGGTGTAGGACTAACTAGTCCTTAACAACCTGACTGAAAGGCTTTAAACATGAGTGGGAATTGTCTCACCACACACTCATTTTTCTGTCCGAGCGTGGTAAAGGAGGAAAAAGGTGCTCAGCAAGACAGCCATGGATGTTAAGTACTCATCAAAATGCTAGCCCGTACTTATTTCAAATCAAGTCCCGTTTTGGCTAATGGACAATAAAGAGTACCAATAATGTGTTAACCACCTGTGCAATTAGTTCAAATCTAACGAGTCTGTTAAATTTCCTACTTCCTAACATATCTGTCTAATATCAGTACTTAGTGTACATAAAAATAGCCATACTGATCTTATTTAAATTATTATGTCTAAGCGACATATACCAGTTTGGTCACTGTTAGGTTTAAAAAGTTAAGTTTGTTGCGGTGTTGCAATGGGTCAAGTTTGTTTCGAGAATAGTTTAGTCAAGGAGGGATACCAAGCCAAATATGGTTCCCTATTTAATAAAAGGCAATCTTTTGGAGCCCTAAAAATGTCTGTTTTTTCTGTTAGAAGGTAACACGTCTCTCTTTTGCTTTCACGTTCTTTCCCGCACTCCTAGTCTCATGATTCTTGATATCAGGAAATGCGTAGCCATGATGGACGGCAATGTAAGCAGCGGCTTCTACCAGTTGACTGAGGGGGTATCCAGTGTAGGTTTGTCTGTAGAATTGGGGAAGAACTCTGACCCTAATCCCCATTGAGAAGGTCTTGGTTTAAAGGTGTCTAGAGATTTGTAGGCAACGTATTGTATGGCTCTAATAAACTACCCTGCTTTGTTGACGTCATACAATGCTTGATCTAGCCCCATTTCGGTGTACTTCTCAACGAGGGTCAGCGTGCCCCTCCTCCTCCTCAACCGCCTCAGTTTCCTCTTCTGGTTCTGATACTAATTCTTCAGTTGAGGTACATAGTTTCAAATCCGCTGCTATGGTGTCTGTCGCTGTTATTGTTGTTGTGGTTGTTCTTTCAGCTGAGATTGCCTGTAGTATCGGAGTGAGAAAAGAACGTAGTGCCTCCGATAATTACATCTGAGTTTGCCATACCGTTTGTCTAACATAATTGGCCCTTTGTTTTGCCACTACTCTTTCCGGGGCAGGTTGTTTGTTAGGTATAGTCGGATGTTGACTAGATGTTATTTGTGTTCTCGAGGTGGGTGGAGTGCTAACTGGCTAGGTCTGCATTTCTTGCTCCCGCTACTGTTGCGTATATTTCTTCCCTCCACACCGAGTTCAGGGCCTAATTCTTTTAATTTCGTTGTACCCGAACTTACATTATCCATATTATCACCAACAAAAAAGAAAACGCACAGACCTAAAAGAAACACTCACTCACTTTTTACAGAACATTACTATTTTTAAAAGTTTGATAAGCGACGGAAACGAACAACTTAGAGTCACACTTTCTAACCAAGATAAAGAAATCATGTGCTGATAGACTCACTTCTGTATTTTTTCTTCTAACTGACTAACATATCATAGGCAATGGAATGTTATTTCTTTTCGAGAGTACGGGGTAGCCCTGAAATTTTTTTTTTGGGGGGGAACTTGAAGCTATGGCGATCGCTTAGGTTATAAGATGGCGGCCTCCTCTGACGACAGGCTTTCTCACAGGATAAGGTCTGCTTCTTCGGAAAGAGAAGAAGAACTCTTTGGTGTCGATACCACTGAATACAAAGCCTCTGTCAGGTTCATGCTGCTGCTGCTGTTGCTGCTCTCTCTGCTGTTTATGAAGTCTGTACTTCTCCGTCCATTCTTCTTTCTCCTTCTTGAATTCCTCCTTGAAGAGCTCTTCTATCAGGTCTTCAGTGACTTTTAGCATTCTCACATTCTCTATCTCTTCTGGCTTCGGTATCAGACTGTGTCTGACCCTGTGCAAATTCACGTAGGCTTCGTTTAGCTTAGCTAGTTTGGAGCACATCTTCGTAGGAGGATGAGTCGACAATGGATGGTTAGACTGGAGGCTACCCCGGCTTTATAGTCAAAGCGCGGACGTGAAGGAAAACATCCCTCCACGGTTTTCGAGCCGAACCGTTCAAATAGTCTTATGGGAGGGATAGAGAGAAGCCAAAGAGGATAAATCAGGATACCTATAGTTAAACAAACCACAAAGGAATTTTTTTTTTCAAAACACAACATTTTTATTCCAAATTACTTAACACTAACAAACAACTCTAACATTTTTTAACAATAATCCAACAATATAACATCAAACATTTTTTTCTAATCACAAACATTTTTTTTCAACTCACACATTATTTTGGACAGAGCTGACAACGTTGTGAATGAAATTGTGATTTCCACTGTTGTATGTCATTAGGCCATTGATGGACACTACGTTTCCTAGTTAGAGACAAAAGATAAGCATATTGGTCACAAAACCATCGATCTACTTTCTCATCGTTTCTAGAAGAATGACGATCAAAATAAGTCACTAAATGTTCTAAAGAATAGCCCAGATTACGATGATGCAGAAAATACACACAATATTGTCCACTCACCAAGGAATATGTGCCTTGTTATTTCACATTATTGAATCGTGTGGTCTGAGCATTTCTTCTCATAAAGTCGATGGTATCGTCTTCCAAAGGGGCAATCCATACGAATCGAAATATTTCACACATCCTTCTTGAGGAAAGTAGACGGCTACCCAGTGGGTTCCTGGGAGATGACTGTCGTCCGTGTTGATCACATAAGCTTGATGGTTTTGAGGTGTGCAATGGGGAGTTCATCTTTAGCACAGACGACAGGATTCCAAGAAGCAGTGTACGAACTGTGGTTCAAAAGGTAATAAAGTTCCCAGGTATCCCTGCTTTGTGTGGGTTTTTTCTTCACAGGTAATGATAAGTGATCAATTCGATCCTGACTTTTTGCTTGAAAATGTCTGACAAGTAACCGTTTCTTCGCCTTGTCTCCCCACTCTGATCCAAGAGAGCTTCGATGCGATGGATCTCTTGAGTTGTTAATGGAGGACAATAATGTTCACGCAAGCCTTTATACCACTGTTGTAACACGTCTTCTTCCGAGATGAGACTCCAAGCTTCGTCCAGATATTCGTCCAATTTTTCTTCTTGACTCAGCATCAGGCATTTATCGTGTTGAATTTGACTGGGATGATCGTTTTGACATCCATAGCAATCTTTCTTGATCAATTCCTTAATTTTTTCTGTCAAGACTATAGCATAACAGGAAACTAAATGTGATTCTTGTTCTGGCCATCTAGACTTCATCATGATGACTTCTTCGTCTTTGTCTTGGGGTTCTCCTTCCTCAGGATCTTCAGATTCCATGTCCAAAGAATCCCTACTATATAAACATTGATAAAAGTCTTCCATGACTTCTAATAGTGTAGAATGACTTCTCTCAAACTGTTGGTTTATATCGTATTGTCAAATTCAGCATACAGGATGACGTTCACCGTATTAACTGCGCGTAGATTTTCTGCAAACTGAAATTCCACACGCATCTGGCCGGATGTATAGGGTGAAAATGTCCCTCCTCGCTGTCTTGACTTACAATTCGTTAGAGAACCGTTTTCGAAAATGGAGTTTCACTGTAACTTTCCCTTTGGAGAATGGAATATTTTGTCCCAGATCTCCTTTTATAGCAATGTTGACAGTGTCTAAATACGACTTACTGACGGGCAAATAGTGAGGATGTACAAATTCACGGTGTACGTGATAGGTGTTTGCACCTTCCTGGTCATTGTTTGTGGTACTATCCACTTTGAAAGGAATGACACGCAGTAACGGCACAGAGGTGTGTCCCACCAGGTTGTACTCCACCACATCGGAATATACAAAGATCAAATTAAGTCCTTGGTTCAGTTCTACTGGGTTTCTAAAAGCTCTGTAAAAATCCATATTACTGTTGATCATTTCTGCATGTCCACCCAAAATTTCAAACAAACTACCATTGAACCTGAGGGACAATGTGTCCGTATCTAGAAATTTGATCATGAGACGATGAGCCACTTTATGGTACTCAGTCTTCACACTTTGTTTGGCTCTGTTCAGTGCTTTGCCAAAGGCTAAGTTGAACCTGTCCGCAATAGTGTTCACCAAATGTTCACCACTAAAATAATAACCTGAACGAATTTTCAAGGTGTAGATAATGAAGGCTGGATTGCTGGCTGGTCTTGCGTCCCCTAAAAACCCGATTTTATTGATTTCTTCTTCCAATTGAGCATTCAGGATTTCCACCTCGAAAGTGTTTTGCTTTTCGGTGATGTTTTTGATTTGTGTTGGGTGAATGATTTCCACTAAAGCCACTTCCCAATGGGCTTCGTGATCTAACTGGATGGTCTGAGGTAATTTGACCGTGTAACAGCACAACGTGTTTTTGGGAAACACCTCCATGGAACTGTCACTGGGTAAGGTTAAGTAAAATTGGTTGTTATTGCTCATAATTCCAGAGTTTTTGTGGCTCTCCGAGGTGTTAGTGGAAGTCACAGGTGTGTCTCCGTCCAAAATGGAGTTGTTGTTGTTATTGGAGTGGTGACTGGCACTGACACTGGACACAAGGTTCCCATTGTTCCCGTTCGAGGAGAATTTCAGGGAGGGATTGGGAAGCAGGTAACCGATGCAACTGCTCAATAAAATGGTCCACAGTTGTTTGTCTCCTTGTTGCAAACTCAAATTGGCAATGGCTGCCCCGATGACACAATACACCACGAAGATTTGGCAGAAAAAGACGATTTGCGTTTAAGGCACACGTTCTCCACACCACACCCACAAGGGTTGTTTTTGTAAATCTTGCAGAGAAGAATTGGGTGAAGGAGTGATCGCAGTAGCTGAATCTGTGTGAAAGGGAATGATGGTCACTTCTTTTTATAGTCGATGACGTGCGAAGCGTCGATCCAAGAATGAAAACTGGGCGGATATCCTTTCCAACGTACTTTGACTTCTTTGACACGTCGTTTGCCCACTTTACGGTTTCTGCGTTTGACAATGCCTTTGATGTCGTACACGTCGTCTTTTTTGGTGACACGACTTGATTTGAAATAAGTACGGGCTAGCATTTTGATGAGTACTTAACATCCATGGCTGTCTTGCTGAGCACCTTTTTCCTCCTTTACCACGCTCGGACAGAAAAATGAGTGTGTGGTGAGACAATTCCCACTCATGTTTAAAGCCTTTCAGTCAGGTTGTTAAGGACTAGTTAGTCCTACACCTGAGTGGCTAAATTTAAAAATAGTCTGTGAGTACATAAAAGCCTGGGGGATGAGGCTCTCTTTCCTTCCCCAGGAGTAATTAAAAATCACGCGGTGCGTTATTAAACCAGTGATACATGCTCCACTGGAGCGAAAATCACTTTAATTCAAGTAAGCAAGCAAGCAAGTTCGGGTACCGTCTCTAGCACTCTTGATGACACCAACTGTCTGGGTTATTTTCTTTCTTGTAAGCCCCTATGTTCCACTTCTGTTTGTGATAATAACTTGTGATACTTCACATTTTCTAAAGTGGAAATCTTTACAAGCCGTACAAAATACAAAACTTATATGACTTTGGCTTTTGACACTTGCACAGACTCTTCACTTTATAAGTGTCACGAGAAATTTGTATATCCAATTTTTACCATTTTCAAAAACACGCACACACTTGCAGCTTGACCAGAAATATGTACATCTTGTTTTGTAGATAAATCACAGACAAGTCCAAGCATATATAGGTGGTTATGAACGTTAGGAATATCCCCTCATTTTTTCAGAAATATCAAAGCTTGTATGTGCATTTTCCCTTTTCCACTCTATATTAGTGCTTAGATTTGTTCCAAAAAAAAAAAAAGAAAAAAGAAACGAAACAATTTTGAAGAAAAAAACAACTGAATTTTGAATTCAGGTTTCTCTCTGTTTATAATTTTTTTCAAGTTGATGGTGCATGACAGAGTACATTCGCCTACCTTTCCAAAGTGAGAGGCATTTCTTCACATGTCATTGCCTTTGTTAAATTCGGTTTCATTGGTTAGTTATCGTTAATCTTTAATTTTTTTGATGCATTTCTTTTTGATAGAAGATTTAAGGCTTTCTATTGTTGTAACGGTATTTATGTTGTTTAGTCTGTTGATGAAATTATCTATAGCAAAGTGCTTAAGATTTTTCAGTTTTTTTTTATTATTTCAAGCCCTACAAAAGGAGACCAAGTTTGTCTTCAAAGACGATTGAAACTCTAAATTACACGGGCGTTGTGTTCATTCTAATCATGCTTGCCGTATCTCTTTGTGTTTTAGAGGTCATATTTCTTCTTAAGTAAATACACGCATCAATAGACAGACAGATTGGGTCATCATCCTTGAGGTTCACTGTACTTTCGGTTCTTTACTTCATACAAACCCCAAATTTATTAGTTTGAAGAAAAAAAAAGATAACATGCCCTCAATACTGTAACACGTCTGTTCTCACTGTACCGATGTGAGTGTGAGTGTTTATGTCAAAATGTTTAAGTAAGATATAAAAAAATGGTCAGCTTGAAAACGCGAACCAATACTGTGACGCTCAGTATTTTGATGTGGTAAGAAGAAATGGTACAATACACACAAAGAGGGCCTGTAAGTTCACATTTCAGTCTGTCTGCACTGTAAGGGTAACAACGCAAGAACATAGGGATTATTATGCCACACAGTCCTAGAACAAAACAATGCATCACCCGTTGTAAGCCATTTCATTGGCTATACTTATTTTCTTACCGCGTTCGCTTCGAATTGACTTGAGTAGCTATTCAGACAGTGACGAGAATGGCCATGCTTTACTGGGTCTATCCTATAGGCGATTTATATAAAAAAATATTTTTAAAAATTAAACTAATGCACGAACAATCGTACCATGGGCGATCCCATGGAAATTGTGTCCGTCTTATTGCAAAATACGTCAACATTTAATTTAACCGTTCAGATCGCTAGAACAAACCTCTAATAATATACATTTTGAAAAGTGTTGTGTGACACGGATCGCCATTGTCGCTTGGTGTCTGCTTTCTTCTTCGAAAAGAGATCGTTTCGTCTTGACTATAAAAATTTAATTTGACTAAGTTTTACGCACTACTTGAACTCATCCATTTCACGTTGTAGATGTAAGCCGTCGTTCTCAGTTTTCTGGAAGTTCGTTTTTGCGTTTCTTAGATGTGATACTATTTTTTATGGACCAAAAGAAATTTGTTTTGGCGTGAATCGGGACTCGTGGTTTTGTGGCATAATTGGAGAGCATTGATTAAAGTTCAGTTATGTCGTCTTCGAAATTGCTGACACGGATTTGAGCTAACACTTCAGGTTTTGTGTGAGGCGACACGGCACGTCATCGCCTTTTACTTCCTCAATGAAATCGTTTCATCTTATTGCAAAATTACATTTGACTAGGTTTCATACGCAGCAGGTCCCTGTATATAAGGAGAGTGTCTTAGCGTCAGAGTATTCATTCCACTCTCAGACGATCAAGAAGATGGATGAGTCAGCACAGATCGACCTGCTGGTCAAATATTTGCTAAAAGTCATACGGAAGCATAATTCACAGGCGAAAGTGGCAACAAAACTTACTCTTTTGGTCGTTGATTTGATGAGAGTCATACGAAAGTGTGTAAGTGCTGATGAAGTTTGCTATATCTGCAAAGGTAAATGGGTATTTGTCTCCAGAATACCTGCTTCGTCTAAGAAAGAGAGACAAAAGTCAAGATACCTAATATCGTTGTCAGGAGAAAGGACACTGGAATTCAGAGTGCCCTAAAAGAAAAGAGAAGAAACAGAAACAAGAGGAAACAGAGAAGAGGGATTCAGAAGAAGAAGAAATTGAAGATGATGAAGAACTTGTGCCAGTAAAGACATGGAAATGGAAAAATTGACAATGTGAGCCGATGCGTTGGCCGTGATGTGAAATTTCATACTACCTTCTGAAAGAGAATAGACCAGAAAGAAAACGTAGGTGTCTCTTGGTCTTGACATTGTATAATAAGGATGGCGTGTTTTGTTTTTACTCACACTTTATGAAATTGTGCTCTTTCACCTCTCTCTATCCCTCTGGATCATGTTTTAGTTAGAATTGAAATGGAAGGATGTTTTCCTTCACGCACGCTCTTTAGGCATGCAAGTCCGTAAACAATAGTCAGTCTATTCATCCATCATTTTGTGTCTTGATGTTTCCTAAAGCACACACTGATGCCATAAAATAACGGGTTAAATGGGTTTTGTAGTGTTGGGAGTGGGGGGTGGGATGTAGGTGTTTGGCAGAGTTGGTCATTGCAGGTGAGGGCTTAGGTGCTTTCAAAAAACCTTTTCTTCTTCACTCTGTGTTGATGGAATATAATGGGTTATTTTCTTCACTCTCTGTTGATAGCATATATAAAGGGTTATTTCTTCACTCCGTGTGGATAGTGTATAATGGTTTTCTTCTTCTTCCCTCTGTGGTGTGCGTGCGTGTGTGTGTGTGTGTGTGTGTGTGTGTTCGCGTACGTTGTGTAGATCGTATATTTCGTTGTTTTTTATCTTCCTCCTCCCGAGTGTTGATAGTATATTTGGGGTTTGTATGCGTTAGCGACGTTGTGTGGATAGTATATTTGGGGTTTGTATGAGTTAGCGACGTTGTGTGGATAGTATATTCGGGTTTTTTATGCGTTCGCGTACGTTTGTGTGGATAGTATATTTCGGGTTTGTACGTGTTAGCGACGTTGTGTGGATAGTGTATTTGGGTTTGTATGCGTTAGCGACGTTGTGTGGATAGAATATTTGGGAATTGTATGCGTTCGGGT
This sequence comes from Sinohyriopsis cumingii, assembly GCA_028554795.2. Taxonomy (NCBI): domain Eukaryota; kingdom Metazoa; phylum Mollusca; class Bivalvia; order Unionida; family Unionidae; genus Sinohyriopsis; species Sinohyriopsis cumingii. Next base: position 166,431,148 of record CM068824.1, on the reverse strand, counting down.
ACGTTTGTATGGAAAGTATATTTGGGGTTTGTATGCGTTCGCGTACGTTTGTATGGATAGTATATTTGGGGTTTGTATGCGTTCGCGTACGTTTGTATGGATAGTATATTTTGGGGTTTGTATACGTTTGCGTACGTTTGTGTGGATAGTATATTTGGGGTTTGTATGCGTTCGGGTACGTTTGTATGGATAGTATATTTTGGGGATTGTATGCGTTTGCTTACGTTTGTGTGCATAGTATATTTGGGGTTTGTATGCGTTCGCGTACGTTTGTATGGATAGTATATTTTGGGGCATGTATGCGTTTGCGTATGTTTGTGTGGATAGTATATTTGGGGTTTGTATGCGTTCGGGTACGTTTGTATGGATAGTATATTTTGGGGTTTGTATGCGTTTGAGTACGTTTGTGTGGATTGTATATTTGGGGTATGTATGCGTTCGCGTACGTTTGTGTGGATATTTTATTTGGGGTTTGTATTATCTCCCTTCTGTGTTGATAGTATATTTGGGGTTTGTTTTTTCCTCTTCCCTCTGTGTGTGTGTGTGTGTGTCTGCGCGCGTACGTTGTGTGTGTGTGTGTGTGTGTGTGTGTGTGTGTATTGGTCTCTGTTTGTCCCTATAAAACTCACTTTATCCGTATCAGATACACTCTACCTACCTACCTGCAGTAGCGTGTATTCAGGTCAGCCACTTGCAACACTGTTGACATTTATCCCCTAGTGTTCAGTACAGTGACGTCACTGACGCTGGAAATTTCGAGACTATAAATATGGACTTGGGGATTTCCACAGGTTGTAGCTATACATATGTACTAGAGTTCATAAACAGGAACGTCACTCAAGCTGAGGCTATAAAAAGATAGTGGGGTTTTCCAAAGGAATAACCCACAAGTTGTAGTATAAATAGACAGTGGGATTTCATAGGAATTTTAGCTGATTATAGCTATAAATAGATACATGGGTGTTTATCCACGATCGTCACACAAGTTGATATTGCAAGTAGTTACTAATTTTATCCATTTTAGTCTAAACCATTGTAACTTACTTTTCGGGGATATGTTTATTTTCCTTTAAATTCTGGGACAATTTCGTCATTTTAGCGTTACTTTTAGTCACATCCATTTTGTCGTTGAGCATTTCCTTGATTATAGCCATTTATAGCATCATTACAATTATGCAAATTTTTGAACACCCCAGCAAGATTTCAGGTCTTGGTAATGCTTTATATATAAATCTCACGCTTGTACTAGTGTATGTATGTTTCTGTCTCTGTTGTGTTTGACCCTCTACCATCATTGTCCCTAGACAGTCCCACCATGTTCAATTCCCCTTGACGCTATACAGACCCACCATGTTCAATTTCCATATGTTAAATTTCCTTGAGGCTATATCCCCCAGGGGTTTCCGTAATGTTAAATTTCCCATTGTCCCTAGACAGTCCCACGATCTATTCCCCATGTTAAATTTCCCATTGTCCCTAGACAGTCCCATGATCTATTCCCCATGTTAAATTCCCATTGTCCCTAGACAGATCCACACTATAGTCCCCTGTTCCATTCCCCTTGTCCCTAGAGAAACCCAAACTCTATTCCCATGTTAAATTCCCATTGTCCCTATAGTGACCTAGCAATTTTCCCCATGTTAAATTTCCCTTGTCCCTAGACTGACCCAAAACAGATTCCCATGTTAATTCCCATTGTCCCCAAAGTGCCGGGCCAGTTTTCCCCATGTTAAATTTACATAGTCCCCAAAGTGCCGGGACCCTGTTTTTAATGGTAAGTCCCATTGTCCCTAATGTGCCCCCCTTCACTACTTACGTTGATATCCACTCTTTGCAACACCACACGATCCGTTGAGGTGGACGATCGATAAAATGATTTTTATGTTCTATCAAACGTTTGACAAATTCGGTTTTGTCTGAACCGCTGGGTCCGGAAATTAACATGTGAAAGAAATGGCAAAGATACCAGGCTCCCCAACTAACACGATCTAAGTGTTCGTCGATGATTTAGAAAGAGTGAGCAGAGACAACAGAGGCAGCCATAGTATTGTAGGTAATGGCACTTTTGACACGATAGAGACAAGACAATAATTTTTATACTTTCTTCAGGACACGTTAATTGCAAGTTAAAATGGAACAACACGAAAGACAAAAATACATAAAACCAAATGGTTAAGTACAGCGATAAAATACACACGAAACCGATCAAAGTGGAATATAAACAAGTCACTGTACAACATGTTTTTGGGAACAAAGGTGTCCTAGGCACATTGTGTAATCCTCTTAGAGTCTCTACATTGGGTAGAGTCACACAGGTGGCCTCTCGGAATGTCCTTTCTGGAATGTCCATGACAGTCCTGTCCTGAAGGGAGTGGTTGTTCTCGGATTCTTCTTCTGGCACTGTCACTAACACAGGTTTAAAAGTTACCTTTTTCACTGGACGTTTGAATTTAGGATGACTTTAGGATGACAACTCTTGGGTATATTTAGCCACTTCTTGGGTCCAATCCTCGAAACCCCAACTTTTCCAGGCACGTTCCTCTGTGCAGTTAGGGTTTAAGTCACAAACCTACACACACAGCATCGTACACATCTTCAGAACCTAAAAGTTGACGATTTTTTTTCCCTCGTAGAGGCAAGAAGTATCGAGATCAAAACGCAAGTCTTTAACAAAATGAGTTTCTCGTGCTCATTTAAAGGGACAACTTTCATGTTATATTTGGTGGTAGGTACTGTTCGTACGGAGTCCTCAAGGAATCGGCTGGTAAACTAAATTACATAAAGCAAGTCACTAAGACACACACCACACGTCGACCCCAATTCATGGGACACATTTCTCGTAATAAGTATTGGTAATCCTCCACAGTTTTAATTCTCTCATTGATTTCCTTCCACGGAATTTGTTGTGTCACCACTGATAAAGGTTTTGATACGGTAGCCCGTTTTTATACATCTTGTTGTCGGAGGCAATACGTGTACTTTCTGCACAAAGATGAGTGTACTCCAGTGGCGAGTCTAAATGGTTTAGTCATTAACTTGCACATCACACACCATTCAGAAGTGACCTCTTGAGCTAAGTTTACGTTGTGTAAAAGATTTTGGTAACCCTCTAACTCTTCCTCTGGAATTCGTTGCAGTATGTCTACCCTATACTAAAAACAATGAGTCACAACAAACCAATATTTCTCGCCCACGTCCAGTTTAACAATGTATGACCACTGGAAAAAAGTCCACATAACAGACATTTTCAGGGCTACCCCAATAGTCTAGAAAAGATATACTAATTACATTGCCAATTTGTGTGATTATGGAGTAGTGTAATTATAAACACTCACTCTTTTGCTGATGTAATTGTGTGCGTGTGTGTGTGTGTTTGTGTGTGTTCGTGTGTGTGTGTTGTATGCGTGCGCGTACGTTGTGTGGATAGCATATTTGGGTTTGTTTTTCATCTTCCCGTGAGTGGGTAGTAGAGTGTGTGTTTGTATGTGTTCATAAACGTTTGTGTGGATAGTATATTTGGGTTTGTTCTTTCTTCTTCTCGTGCGTGGATAGTAGAGTGTGCGTTTGTATATGTTCGCATACGTTCGTGTGGATAGTATATTTGTTTTTTTCTTCTTCTCCTCTTCCGTGTATAGATATTATATTTGTTGTTTGTTTTTTCTCCTCTTCCAGTGTGTGGATAGTAGATTTGTGGTTTTTTTTAAAAAATCTCTTCCGTGTGTGGATAGTAAATTTGGGGTTTGTTTCATTTTTTTATCTTCCCGTGTGTGGATAGTAGATTTTGGTGTTTGCTTTTTCCTCTTCCTGTGTGTGGATATTATATCTGGTTTTTTGTTTGCTCCTTCCCGGGTGTGGATAGTATATTTGGGGTTTGCTTTTTGCTCCATCCCGTGTGTGGATAGTATATTTTGGTGTTTATTTTTTACTCCTTCCCGTGTGCGGATAGTATATTTTGGGGTTTGTATTTTTTTTCTCTTCCGTGTGTAGATGGTATATTTTGGATTTTTTTCCTCTTCCAGTGTGTGGATAGTAGATTTGGGAGTTTGTTTTTCACTCTTCCCGTGTGTGGATAGTATTTTTGGTTTCTTTTCTCCTCTTACCCTGTGTGGATACTAGAAAATTTGGGTTTGCTGTTTTGCTCCTTCCCCTGTGTCGATAGTAGATTTTTTTCTCCTCTTCCAGTGCGTGGATAGTAGATTTGTGTTTTTTTTTCTCTTCCCGTATGTGGATAGTAAATTTGGGGTTTGTTTCATTTTTTTCTTCCCGTGTATGGATAGTAGATTTTGGTGTTTGTTTTGTCCTCTTCCTGTATGTGGATAGTATATTTGGTTTTTTTTGCACCTTTCCGTGTGTGGATAGTGTATTTGGGGTTTGCTTTTTGCTCCTTCCCGTGAGCAGTTACTATATTTTGGGGTTTGTATTTTTTCCTCTTCCGTGTGTGGATAGTATATTTTGGATTTTTCCTTCTTCCAGTGTGTGGATAGCAGATTTGGGAGTTTGTTTTTTTTCCTCTTCCCGTGTGTGGATAGTATATTTGGTTTCTTTTCTCCTCTTACCGTGTGTGGATAGTAGAAAAGTTGGGTTTGCTGTTTTGCTCCTTCCCGTGTGTCGATAGTAGATTTTGGTTTTTTCTCCTCTTCCCGTGTGTGGATAGTATAGTTAGGTTTGTTTGTTTCCTCTTCCCGTCTGTGGATAGTATATTTTGGGTTTCTTATTTGTTTGGTCATTCCCGTGTTTGGATAGTATATTTGGGCTTATTTTTTGTGCTCTTTCCCGTATTTGGATATTATATCTGGGTTTTATTTTGTTGTTGCTCCTTCCCGTATGCGGATAATATATTTGGGGTTTGTTTTTTGCTCGTTCCCGTGTGTGGATAATATACCTGGGTTTTTTTGTTGCTCCTTCACGTGTACGGATAGTAGATTTTGGGGTTTGTTTTATTTCCTCTTTCCGTTTGTGGATAGTAAATTTGGTGTTTTTTTCATCTTCGCGTGTGTGGATAGCAGATTTTGGTGTTTGTTTTTTCCTCTTCCCATGTGTGGGTAGTATATTTGGGGTTTATTTTCTTTGCTCCTTTCCGTATGTGGATAGTATAATTGGAGTTTTTGTTTCGCTCCTCTTCCCGTTTGTGGATAATATATTTGGAGTTTGTTTTTTTGTGCTCCTTTCCGTGTGTGGATATTATATTTGGGTTTGTTTTTTCTCTCCTCTTCCCGTGTGTGGATAATATATCTTGGTTTGTTAAGAAAACAGGAGAAAGAATAAGAAGTTGTCGGAGAAAAAGAAGAAAGTAAAAGAACAAGAAGTAGAAAACCAAAGGCTCTTTTCAGGGTCACTAATATAAAATTTTTAGTCGATTTTATAGAGTATATATTTTATATGTCTATGTCTATAGCTATATCCCGCCAATCATTGTTTTATTGGTATAGTTTATGAACTAGCTTGTAACGGTTGCTACTGGTGGTGTGGTATAATGAGGTACCTTCTTATTAGGTGTCCGCATTATTTGTCTATCGTTATCTAGAGGGTGATCGCCCTCGGTATTGTTGTTGCCAAGATCGAGTAAATATTAAAATAAAGTGTGAAATTATAGATGGAATAAAAATAGATCTGATCAGATATATAAAACAGAATGACACGAGCCCCCGTACATGGAAAACCAAAAGTTTAACTAATTATTTAAACAACAGGGTTACTGCATTAAATTCGGAAGATTCACTTCTTTTTGGAATAAATCTTTCACCGGATTTCAAACACTAAGATATTTATATAAATAGCCGATCCGTTTTAAATGATAGAATTAGTTCATCATATAATTGAGTCCAACCCGACTTCACTATGGTGGTTCCTCCAGGTCCTCTCGCTTTTTCCCATTTCCGACCTCACTACTGACTCGCCTCTTTTCTGTCCTCAAACATTGAGTGGGTAGGTGGATACGTAGGTACGTAGATACGTAGATACTTGGATAAGTAGGTACGTGGATACGTCAGTGGGTACTTCCGTGGATATGTCCGTGGATACTTCCGTGGATACGTCCGTAGAGCTATTTCCCCTTTCAAAATAAACAGAAGCAACCTAAATATCCTGTCAGTTGTCCTATTGGGAACAGATTATTACTCCCCTCTCGTTATGTCAGATATAATTCTATCGGAATTCGAACAGACCAAAGGCTCTCTGGTCTAGCTAAACATGGCAGACCATAAACAAACCTAGTTTCACAAGATTATTGTACTTCCTAATGGCCATATCATTAATGATTCGCATTAACATTACAGAGGCATAACAGTTCCGTTACCGTCTCAATTACACAAATGAATGTATGAAATTCATTACATGCCTCAACTACGTTATTTCCAGCGAATACACACATTCAAGTCTTTAGCATATCTGTAATCGTCTAAGATCGGTGAATTCAACGGATTCTCGTAACTCATATCAACTAAAGTAATGCATGAAATCTTAGAATACCCAGTTCCTATACAAACAAGACGACAAATTCAAACAATTCGTCACCTTATATAAAGAAGATGATTGTATGAATTCAGATATCTGAACTCACCACAGTTCTACGCATATCAAGAATATTGATCTACGAATTTAAATGAATAAATTCATGCAAATATAAACAATTAAATAAATTTAAGCAAATCATTATATTGGGACCAACGAATTACATGAAATTGACGCAAATACCTTGTGCTTTTAAGCTTTGTTCGCTTCTACCGCCAATATTTTGTCCGTTGACTTTCCAGACTTTGACCAATGTTTTACGAGAGAAATTTCTTCCAAATTCAGTCTCGGAGTCCCTTATATTTTCCTTCTTTCAGGAAATTGCAGACTGACTAGATTTCTTTCGATGAGGACAATTTCGTGTGGAAAACACGCCCTATATTTAGCGTAACCAATCAGGGTTAAATATTTTTACCGCCTTTTATAACTAGTCGCTAAAATTGCGGTCAGCATGAATTATACATTTCCAAACAACAGATCTGGAAAATTTAAAATCTGACAGTTCCGATATAAAATCGAAGGTACCCTTCCATTTTCAAGTCGTCTAACGGTTAAGTAAACGAAGGCTTAATTAAGAGTCACTTGCAGTATAGCGATTTAACAAGCACTTTCCCCATAAATCTAATTAATTGTTCTCTGGCCCAAATTAATGTGCTCGTTATAGATCGACATAAATTTGCATCCTTACAGCTGAACTTACCCGCCACCAGCTACCCGCTACCTTCTGAACTAGCTGCACTTACCCGCTACCCGCTAGCCTATACTACAACCCAACTTTCCCAATATTCCTCATGTTCAATTTCCCTTGTCGCTAAACGTGCCCAGGGTGATCTGAAAAGTCTTGTCGCCAAACATGCCCAAGGGGAGTCTGTAATGTATTTCCCCATTGTCGCTAAACAGCCCCAATATTCCCCATGTTAAATTCTCCTTGTCGCCAAACGTGCCCAAGGGGGGGGGGGCGTCTGTAACGTATTTTCCCAGTGTCAATAAACAGCCCCATACACTACTTATATTGGACCTTCCCTTTCTTCAGGACCAGACGGTTCGACTTAGATGAATTGAATTTCATCCTGGCCCAGCTAAACAGGTCTCCAAGATTTTCCACTTTATGGTTCTGACTTGGATGGATTTCGCCTGATGCCGGACAAAGATATTTAGGCATATATTCACTTCCACGTTTAGAAGGGATGTTGTCCTGAAATGCTTCATTCCTGGCAGATTCTCTTCCTTCGGAGTAAAGCAGCCATATGCAAGCAGCCATCTGTCACCATATGACTTTAATTAACCTCCAAAGGCCTTTGGTTAGTCTTGAACAGTGTTTTTAAACCTTATAAGGAAAACCGTTTGATACAGGAGCTGATGCTGCTCTGGCATCTTTTATAATGTACTTCACGTATCGCAGTTTTAGTTCTGAACTATCAATTGAAATTACTGGTTTTTCTGGGTTCATAAATTTGGGATGTTCTCCGGGTTCTTTCTATCTATCTGGAACACTGTGAGTTTTTCTTAAGTTTGATATAGTGGTAATTAATTCAATAGTTTTACCTATTTGTGGATACAGTGGTGTCATCTAGGTACGCCATTCAGAACTAATTATAATGTATAATTTCTGCTGTGATCATTTGAAGTCATATGAAGAAAATGAATAGTGCAAAAAGCAAACAAAAAACGGGGATATAAGCCTTAAGCGCAAACCTTTCAATCGCTTAACTATAGTATATGACAAAGAACATACAAATGAGTAGCAATCATCAAAAGAAAATTTGGTGCGAAATAGACCTATACCTTCATTTTAATCCGAAAGACAATTACTGTCTATGAATGTTATCTCTATTGCACCTTTTATGTATACAGTTCAGGTTACGACAATAATGTTTATTTGATCTTATGATACTGTCACTTAACTTTAGACAGATGCAGGCAATGACCTGTGGAATAAAGTCAAGGCCTCGACTAAAATTAAATTCTGTCATCTAATTACCATACGGTATTTCATTTCAGCGGACAAGCAAATGTATCAACATGTAAGAAATTAGAAACGTTTGTGTGAGACAAATTATACAAGTATGTCATCGCTTTTCTTTACAAAAAAGTTTGAAGTTTGAAAATGAAGGCTTGTATAACTTTAAGCAGCTTCATCTAATATACATGCATACGGTATTGTTTTTATGTTACAATGTTGGGGTAGAGACTCTCTCTCCCCCTCTCTCTCTGCAGCGCGCTATACCCAACGCGATTGCGGCGAAAGTCACCTGGAGTTGCTTCAATCCAAAACTACAGTATACCTAGTGTTTTGGGAGGGTTTAGAAACTCAGAAAAAAATGTTTTACAACTACACCAGTAAAAAGGAGTGAACTACTATTAAAAGAGTTTAAATATAGCATTGTGAGAATGGACGGCACATGACATACACTGTCAACTAAACAACAACAGCTGGCTTTAGAATTTTATATTGCAGGTGAAAGTTAGAGAAAAATCTCAGAAATATTCAATGTTTATAAGTTTAGCATTTTACGGCTAGTGAGAAATTTGAACAACAAGGAAAAAAAAGTCTCACGAAATGACTCAGTGAAAAGAGGCATTTCTCGGCTGAAATGATTTGGAATAAAATAATATTTTCCGATGAAACCCAGGTTATCTTCGCTGTTGAAAACCAACTGTACTTGTGAAAAAACAAAGAAGCTTAAAATATAGGTATAGGTACCATGTATTGGGGGTTTATTACGTGTCTTGTAGTGGGTGCTTGGGTGAAACATTAGGAAAATATTTACTGCGTGAATTACATTAATTCTTATCTTTGCTACTCTGTTCAAAAGTTTGGAGAACAGTGTTGACTCTAGATCAATTGATTAGCATTTAAGAGATCGGAACATCTGAATCCGCTCTCTTAGTTGGGCGTTTTCTTATGTTATTCACATAATATTTGCAGTGAAATTCGCTGGGCTGGGGGCCAGAAATGGTGTTCTCAGAATTCGACCTTTCATGGGTCAATCAAATTGAATGCTTTGTTTTCAAAGGCTCTAGTTGATGGATTGTCGTAGTCACAAGTATACATAATTGCTATAGAGCTTGCACAAGGAAGCGGATCACCTGGAATTAAAGAATTATGCTCTACCGCTTTTTTATATGAATTTCTACGTGACACCTTCTGTATTGCAGTACATTCCGTTGAGAACTGAGAAAAGGGGTGTCGTTTTTCACCTGCATTGTCCAAATATGCTCCTGGGGACTCTGCATGAAGACAGTTACCTGATTTACATGCCTTTGACAGTATTTCATCGTTCAGGTCTGTGAAAATTTTGTTTTCAATTCCTTGTTTTTCCACAAGCCTGAATGTGCTGTGGTTCGCATCGTCGATCTTTTCTAAATTCTGAACAATTGATTGTCCATTTTGCATTTTTTCCGAAGCGTGCCCATTGGAAGATTTTGACGAGGCGTCGCAATTGAAGTTCGAGAGTCTATATTCGTCCTTTGCTTCATGTTTTCTTTGTGCTGTCTTTCGCTTTATTCGTTTTCTATCCCTGTTAATTGAAAAGGAACTTTTTAAATCACAGCGGTTCGAAGTTAGCTTAAAACAATATTTATTTTTAGACATTTCAAGAATAAACAAGATGCAAAGCAACGTAAAGAAGGGCATTCAAAGGGAATTTAACATTAGTCAATATAATGATCATGATGGGTGAGTCTGGTGTGTAGGGAAAATATAACAATACAACTACACATACTAACGAATACGTAGTATCACTGAACAGCACTAAAATGCATTAATCAATATACGTACACTGATAAGCACCAAACCTATAGACCAGCACCCAAGCATACTAACCGGTACACAATGTTACTGAGCTGCGCACACGCTCACATAGTGCTGGGTGATGAAATATGTATTTGTTTGTAATGTTGATTGTTAGTGATCCTTCGTTTCACATGAGTTTCTATGTATGCGTCTATGAGCGTTACACAGTAAATAATGTGTGGTGGAGTGTAATAATGTATTATATTCCTTCTTAACGATGTAATCCACTTTCACATGAGTCTGTATGTAAGTACAGAGGTTTTGGATAATAAATGGTGCGTGTTGAGCTGTAATCACTACCACCATTGAAACATACCATATTACAAACAAAACTGGAAGGAAATTCCTGTGGAGAGAATCCTGCCTAGCGGCAACATGCATATTTTATAGATTTATATATAAAGCATTACCTATGCCTCAAATTATGTTGGTAGTATTTGCAAATCTTTAAACATTGTACTGAAATTTTAAATAGGTGTAATCAATGGAACCAAGTTATAATGACACTGAAATGGAAGTGACTAAAACTAATTCTAAAATTACGACTCTATCAGGAACTTTAGCTGAGACGAGAAAACCTTCAAGACATTAGCTTAAAATGACTGTGACCAAAAACAAAACTAAATATGAAACTAACATGAAATTTAACCAACACTAAACAATATCCCAGAATAATATATTAAAAATATGGCAGTGACTAAAAACAACGGTAAATTAAGAAGCTGTCACCTTAATGAGTATCCATCACCCATTTTGACTATTCATCACCAACACATACAATCAAAGTTAAGACGGAATGGGTAGTTACCTGATGGTCAATAATAAACATGATATTAACGCAACACTCACCCTTTCAAACACATGTCGAATTTGGGTAAGGGTCATTCAAGCCTACGAATGAGAAAACTCATACTTTCACAATCAAGATAGCACAACGCTGGCTTAATGACAAATATTCATGAGGTATCTAACTCCACTGAAAGTCACGGATTCATCTTTCATTAATTTTTAAAATCTCCAATTCGTCAATCGGCAGGAGGTTGCTTATCGGTGATGTCACAATTTACGTCATAACGTTTGAAAATCATTGGGAGATTTCTTGCACCACTGTCATTTACAAGTATTTAATATGGCTATTTTGCTTCATTTATCACCCCTTTCCCGACTATTTGCAGTCATGCATTTACTAGTTATTGATATTGTATGTTCTATTTGCTATTGTTAAGTTCAATTTCTACTTGCTAGCTCCAGTTACACATACTGTTCCAGGTGCCGTTTCATATTAAATGGGTCTGTATTTTTTCGTGTCCCATTTTTTACAAGTGATTTCTCCATATCCATCGCTTTATAAGTACTGAAAAATGGCTCAAGATTTTAAGCTGAATATCAATTTTATAACTATGGATGGTAGATCAAATGCAGTATATAATGATCGTGTAAATCATGCTGGTGGTTTTGAAGATCAAACTATGTTAAGCTTTGATATTGGATACGAACTACAACACAAAATGTAATGTTTTTTTTTTCTTCTCAGAAACTATTCTGAAACTCTGGTTACAAAGTTGGCTCTGACTTTGGGTGCATACATGCGTGAGATATGGATAGAGATAGCAATCGTGAAATATATAGCAATGCACACGGATTTCGTGATGCAGTTGATCTTAAAGATCACTTAAAACCATTGAATAAAACTTGTATCATCAAGGTCCATACGAAGAAAACTTAGAGGATACGGAATTTAATAGTGAGGGTTAATAAAATATACAAACTGCTTCCACCAATATAAATTGTTTTAACACTTTCTGATACCTTGCAAATGAGTAATGCATATTTTGTTTATTGTCCCATTCACCCAAGATACAGATTACATCATTCGACAATATGATTCAATACAGAGATTCCTTCGTTTGTCAGTCCTGTTGTATTGCTTTGTGTGTTATTTAAATGATCTCATCAATAGTAAGGTTCTCCGATACTCAACAGTACCTGCCCATAGTTATATATACGCTTGTAAGCAGTTACAACAATGGAGGTTCCATTAAAACATTGAAGCACAGCTGTATGTCCATCAGACCCATATACGATCAGATAATTGTTTTTGCAATTGTTTTATCTCTAGTTATGCCTTTGTGGAATTTTAAAAATCTATACCACAGCTAGATGGCGCCTTACGCATTGTCCGTTGTTGTTGATTCTGCCAAAGTTTCGTGTCATACTTTGATCACTGTTGTTTCATTACGTCATCACTGTTAAATTCAAGAACTTAGTTTTCAAAAATACTCAGTGGTCTGTATATGAAAATATTAGTTTCAGTGTAGTAAATTTGTATCTCATAAATATTTTGCAAATACCGTGCTTCCCTGGTGAGTAAACGTAAGTTGCTAAACAAATATAAAATGTTATGCTGGTAAGTTTTCCTTGAAACTTTAAAATTCATTATTTCACATCAAAATAGTGTGTACTTGGCTTCAAACGTACAAATACATCTATCTTCTATTTATTTTGTTCTATGTCCACGAGTTATTCTCTGTTGATTTATCTATCTAATAGTTTCACTCCAGTGTAATATGTTATTAGTCACATTTGTTTCACGCCATGTTGGCAAAAAGAAATTTGAGTATTTGTGCACTTCAAATACACAATTTAATCCCTCTAAATAATGAATAATTTTGATAATCTTGCTCTTCGGTTTTGTGCGGCTATTTCTATGTTTCCTTCATTAATCAACATCTATCTTGGAACATTGAATTACTTGAGTCTTTTAAAACGGCATGTCAACATTTATATTGTTAGGAATCGCAATTAACTTTGACCATACTTCAAACCCAACCCATAATTCTAAACAAATACACTTTACAATATATTACCGAAATTACCTCCCCCCCCCTTGTTTTTAGAACATTTTGAAGAAAAAAAAAGAAAAAAGAAAAAAAAAAGAAAGAAAAAAGAAACCCCAGGCAAATGCAACAAGAAACCAGCGATGTGAAGCAACCAGGACCGTTCCCGAGCTCTCCTTCCCACTAATGACAGCCAATCATTCAACTGTAAGGGACCTTTATGGACCCACAGATTGAGGCCAAACTATCAGGGTTCCTTGAACCCATAAAAGCCTGGGGGAGGTGGCACTATTCTCTTCCCCAGGAACAACTAGCAGGCTGCGGTGCAGTCAGAAAAAAGTGACACATGCACAATTGTGCGCACGCCACTATAATTAAACTCAACAACAACAACAACAACAACCGAGATTGATCTTTTTAAGTCGAACTCACTGAATATTTGTATCACGTATCTGAAAACTGCGGAGTTAATCACAGTGTAGCTTTGCTGCTTTATTTACATTCTGCAATGATGTTTTAGATTATTATGTGCTGTAATCGTGTGATACCACACTTACAGCACATTATAAATTCCATTTACGGTATTAGTAATTTTTCAGTTGTATAGGGTATTTCAGTAAGAATGTATCAGCCATTTTTTGGATAACGTTTATGAAATTATAGTAGCAAATGAAGTGATAAGCATTGATGATGGTTTTTGTTTTATGCAGTAGCTCATAGTTTTGCGCTAGTAACAAGGTTGCACTAGCATGATAGTGGGTACACTATTGCAGAGGCTTAATCAGATGTATGGTATTTGAATTAATCAGTCAATAATTTTTGTTTTATGTGCTGTGCATGTATGTAACCTACGCTAAAAACGTCTATGCTTTAAAAAAAATTAACTAGAAAGCTTCAACTTTTAGTAGCTGTCTACTACCAAACACTAGCAAACTCGAAAAGCTCCGTTTCTGAGTAGTCAGATTAGTTTATCAAGTAATACAAATACATATGAACAACTGCTAAGAAAAACAAACTCATTTGCTATGAATGGTAACTAGTTTAGGCATAAAACTGCTACTATCCATAAGATTGTGGCATTAGCCCTACCTACCTCCATGATATTTAGAACTAAAAGACTCTACATATTCTTCCAGATATGTAAATAAAGTAGAAATACTAACATAACAGTCAGGCATGGTAAAAATATATTTAATTCAGCCACATCATTTTAAAAATAAAATTTGCTTATATATAATGCAAGAACAGCTGATTCTTTTTAACGATCTTAATAAATTTATCAAATGTGTGGAAAGCCTTAAATGTAAATATCCAATGTGAAAAATAGTTTTAATTCAGGCTTACCTTACAGTTTGATACGATTTTCACCAGAGCTTTTTGTTTCCTTCATTAACAGTAATACTTCTTTATACATACGGATGTTTTTGATCTGATCGAATTGTAGGAGGGAACTTTGTATGCATAATATATGGAGTAGATACCATTTGAATACCATGGGCAAAAATACAGATAACTCGTCAGTAAGCAGGAAACAAATTAGGATAAAATAAACATGTCGTTAAACATACAGCGACAATGCAGGTTCATATACCTTTGATTATTGAAATGGTATTTAGAATCAAGAAAAATAAAGACATTTTATTTTAGAAGGAAAATGACATAGTTAAACACACTGTCTCTGCTACGATAGCGTACAGTTATGCCTCTGATGTTAAAGCTTACATTGATGTCACATATCAGAGTTAGTAGAAGTACAATATATACGTAAAACCTAAGTTGTACTGCTACCGCTAAAACTTTGGAGTAATTTCTTAATGGAGGTAAACAAATATAAACATGAAAATATTCCGTCTTGGACGTGACTTGTAGCGAATTTTAAAATACCCATTCTTACCCCTGCTAAGTAATCCTCACGTGCATTTTTTTACATTATTGAATAAAATGAAAACCAGAGACTCGCAGAACAAAATGAGAATATACAAATGTAAACTTAATTTCTATGTATCACGTGTGTTATACTAAAACTAGGTTTGGACTGATATTAGATCGAGATTTCCTCATATGCGAGAAAAAGTTGGGGAATGTGAGGAGAAACTTATTCAAGCATGCTAATTAGATGAAAAAATTAATGAAACAAAAATAAAATAAACATAAACTCACAAAAGGGCAAACAAAGGAAGGGGTGTTGCACCAGTTACGAAGGTAATATAACTATCCCTGATTGCTTCTCCAAACCATGTGATTATTAAACAGAGCAAAAACGCAATTTATGATTCAAGTACAAAGAATTAGAGATATATCAACATACACATGCATCATTAGCCTGAAAAAGTAAATATTTCCAAATTAAAGTCAAAATAGTGGTGGAAATTACAGTTGTCAACATATTCAGTTCTGACACCCAAAACGCAAACATGGCCGACGTAAACAGGCAGAAGATATGCTTTGCTAGCTACAGCAACGGCATATATATATATATATATATATATATATATATATATATATATATATATATATATATATATATATATATGGTTCTGCTGCTCTTTATATAGCTGTACATTAAGCTAAACAAGTGATCTTCGATACAGATAAGAGTCTAACCGACGAATAAATAAACAAGGCTTCAGTAGGTTCTAAAACAATACATGAACATAGCGTAAGACGACGTGAAATCAAAATTTGACTATGTCTCAGTTGTGAGTTTTAAACTGAAAGGAAGTAAAATAGACAGTAAAGATACAACAAGTTTTGTCAACGTCAGCGGAATCCATGGCCTCACCACGTTATATAACGGCTAGTGGCATAAGGGGAGGCTTTATAGATTTCGCTATACAGTTTCGTAATGTGAAGGTGTGGCGTGGGAGTTGGGTTTGACGTTTAAGAAAAATAATTTCATATGTTTACCTAGCTTGCTATACTTGTTATTATTTCTACAAAACACCTTATATCTTATATATTGATAAAATATGATCGATAGGCGTGACTGCACTGCTGGGCTTCCGATGTGCACTTCTCAAAAGACTTCAAAGAAAATCTGAAAACAAATTAGACGATAAAGTTTTAAAGTTATATATAATTTATTAATTGCACTTTGTAAAGCTGGTATTGTACTCTAACCAAATTCATTTTTCCTATTATAATAACTGCGGACGTTAGTATATTTTGGACTAGTTCATTGTCATTTATCGAGAACAAAGGGCCAACCATTTTGATCAGCTGTCTGCTTTAGATAGTGCATAGATTACACAAGCAAAGAAATCTCAGTCAAGTACATTAAAATAACATCGATGTATGCCAACATACCGTTCCAGTGGCCTAAGGGTTAGAGCGTCCCCCTCAGATGCGGGTTCCAAACCCGGCCGAGTCATACCAATGACTTAGCAACTGCCTCGCTTGGCGCTTACAATTAAGAGTTTAGTGTTACGACTGGTCGGACTGGTGTCAGGATAATGTAACTGGGTGTGACATGATGCTACATGTCTGCAGCATGATGCACCAATACTAGACATCACTAAAACCTGCCACACTGCAGACAATGTACGATATAACTGAATTTTTTTAAAATATAAAAACAACTTGGCAATGCAAACAACTTCACTTTATACCGTGCCTTCTGTCAAGGTACGTACAATCTGTAAAGCGGAACCATAGTGAGAATCATTGTACTCGATTAAAACAGCTGTCAAATACTAGTTATTTGATAATGAACGAAAACAATTTAACATAGGCTGTGATTTGTACATCATAGAATGTAGCTGATTTTATATGGTAATTTCGTATTCTAAACTGCTATTTGTATATTTATATGTATAATTTCTATGTACAATATTCCTTTCAGAAGTGGACGCGTTGTTTTCAAACAAAAAGTTTATGAATTCACATTATACAATTATGATTGATGTCATTACTATTAAATATTTGATACAGTTATAGATTTTTTAGTTTGGGGACAAGAATATTTGTTCATCCACATCCAATTCGCAGACTTCATGAGCCTCATTGCCTGAGTCAATTATGAAAATTGGTGTTTTAATCCCTATGTGTTTCACTTACAGTGGCAAAATACAAATGCTAATCTGTTTCTTGGCTGTACTGGGTATTAAGTATAGGTTCCAATGAAGCGGTATGTTATTTTTACAAAACCTCGTGTCTCACTATATCATCTTATTTAATGGCTTATCTATGTAAAATACATGAACTTATAAAGGTGTTTCATAATCTGCTCTGAGCTGAAAAGTTACGGGCAAGCTATATTTTCTTCTTTTTGACTATTTGTTTCCCTCATTCTAGGCATCCGTCTATAATGGATCAGTTATAAAAAAAAACAATAAGTAAATAGTTTCTTCCCACTGATATCAGCGTCTGCTATTTTGACCTTTATTGCGAGCAAGCGCGAAGATAGTATTGATTTTATTACATCAGGATGTTATTTGTTAGATAATGTATCGAACGGACATGGTGTGCTTCATGATGAGATGTTATAAAGCGTTAGTAAATAGTAATGCAAGTTCCTATTAACATAGCGAAATGATTTGTTTCTCTAGAACTACATGAATATTGTACAGCTGAGGTTTCTAACATGTATATTGTACAGCTGAGGTTTCTAACATGAATATTGTACAGCTGAGGTTTCTAGGTGCCTGATGCATATTTTGTAGCCAAAATAATATCACCGAAGTGAGATACGAAATTAAGAGCTGTTAATTGCAACAAATCCTGTACATCACAGAAATTTAGTAAAAATATTTATCTTTCGCTAAATCAATTCAAAGTTGTATGATTCACATTTAGTTTCATGTGGTCACGATCATGAAGAAATTTGGAGAAACGAAACATCACAAAATAATAAATTTAGTAGTGGCATGTTGAAACTATGGTAAACGCATTGATGCTTTTATAACATCCAAGTTTTTGTAGTTGACTTCATATTCTAATGTAACTAGGCACAGGAAAACTGCAACAATTATAAAGAGACGGACACATTTGTTGTTGTTGTTTTACTCTACCTTCACAATTTCAATCTTTTGCCTATCCGGATAGTTTAAAATTAAATCTAGCTCGACTAAAAAAATCAAAGAAGTGTAAGTTGAACATCGATGTCCACGCTTTGCCGAAAGGAATAATGGTTTCTGAGATGTGTTTTGCATTGTTATTGTTCATGGCATGCAGTTTACTTATGGAATTTTGTTTCATCCTTACTGTAACAGTATCGATCCAATGCAATTAAGTAATGGAACCATATGCGCACTTTCACAACAGATGCCCACTAACTTAAGAACACAAAGTTCGTTATTGTCACGCAAATTAGTCATAAATCAGCCGTTGAAAATAAGGTTGTGGTGACATGTATTTTCTGAAGTACAAATGAACCAATGAATATGGAGGAAAGTTTAAAAATGCTTCGTGAAATGTAGAAGTTCTACGCCACTTTGTTTACAGGATAACAGCAGATTGCAAGTTTAGGCATGGTGCGCGGTGATGAAAATACCACAATTGTTTGATGATTCCATGGAACTTTGAAATTATGCCATTTTGAACGGTTGCTCGAGAGTATAGCAAGAATTTATTTCACGTCCTTAGGTTCTGCTTTCACTCAAATAAATATTACATCCCCATCCTTTAGCCGGAGGATAGTCGGATACCCTCTGTCCGTCTACCTATCCCTTTGTCCGTTAGCATGCAACAATAAACCTTACTGTACTTTTTCTAAACCGATAGTTCGAAATTCACTAATTATGGCAAATATTTTGTTTATGGCGTAACTATCTGCCATAGGGTTATGGTTTTGAGACCCTCCAATGCGCTCTCGGTCAGAGGGTAACCATCAGCGAGAGGATTATGGTTTAAGACCGTTCCTCTAGGTTCCCATATATGGGAATACATGGGGGCATCTGCCCACGTACCTACCATGGAATTAAAAAACAAACAAACACATTGTGCAGTATATAAATATATCCCTTTGATTTTGCCTTTGCCTACTGCTGATTATGGTTTACCCACCCCCACCTCCAGAAAACATTCATGCGAACGCATATGCATTCTGGAATGGTGTTACAGTCAAATACACAAAAATTGAAATTACAATGACGCATTGTAAATATTTTTAGACCAAATATAAATGCAATCACAGCAGGACGATACTTATGATTTTAGAGTTATCACCCCCAAATCCCGATCTCAAATAGAGGATGGTTTGGCGGGGAGGCCTGTTTATGACTTTGTAAAATATACATAAAAACGTAGGGACTTGCTCAGGCTGACCATGAGTAACACCAGTACTGTTGTTAGAAAATATAAACTGGTAATGTTAATCACAACGATGGAACCGCAGGTATATATTAAACTGTACATTATATAAATATATGGGTTACTGAACTACTGAACTATTCGCTTAACTCTGAAACGTATTTCTGTTGAAAAAGTGCAAACAATTTCGAAATCTGAATCCCTGTCGATGAATCAACTCCAGAAAAGTAAATGACAAAGTCACCTATCTTTTCGAATATAGCACATGACCATGTCTCCACACTTTGCGAGTACAGCACATTTGTAAAACTGCTTAGCGGTCTCTTTGATCTCTGTAGTCTATATTATAAGAACATTTATATTGTTATTAAGCTGTGATGTGATTTAATTTGATATGGTTCGTAGTCTAGAGAGATATCACATAAACTTCCATTAATAAAAGATTTGTAACGAAAGAAGATGTACTTAATCTGTTAGAGACCATATTTGCGATGAAAAAACATTTAATCTGAAAGATTCTGCAACAAATACTTTTAAATATATGTAACAATAACCCATCTTGATATAAGGAGAAGGTACATCGTAGATACAAACTCGATCAAAACGTAATTCGGATTTCATGCAGATTTATCGGCCTTGACTTTAAATGCGAACTATAAACCTCAGCAAAGCGACGACAGGAGATTATCAGATTATCAGCTTTGTCTTCAATATGAACTGTAAAATGACGAAAACAATGTTTTGTTTATCTATACGCGTATATTACATATATTATTGGTATATTCTTACACCTATGTTTTATGGTTTTAATCATCCATCCTTCCACTCTTGTATGCATTAATATGTATCAAAATTAGTACATATATGCATGTGTGTTTACATACATACATAAATACCTACCTACTCGGGGACAGGGAAGGATCATGTATGTGTGTGTGTATATATATATATATATATATATATATATATATATATATATATATATATATATATATATATATTTATATATATAAAAGAAACAGCTTTTGATAACTTTGCAATTTCCCATGTGCAGCTTATGCATACAGACTACTTTTCCGACGGGAAGTGAGACATTCGGAAATTCTTCTTTAAATCTAAAGTAAGAAGTATTACGACTATATGGTCTTAAAAATGTAATAAAAGAGCGAAAACAACAGGTTTGACATAATTCAGCAAATAATGTATTTGCCTAGAATAAACTGCGAAAATATAAAAAAACTTACAGTATGGAGAATTACATGGCAAAGAGTCCAACAAGTGATAGCACGAACCCTAATGAATACATTTCTAATTTAATTTCAGCTGTATTCGAAATATGACTACGATTTATTGGAAACGTCAATTCTAAATCATTCCAAGGTATTTACAAGATAAAATATGTTACTAAAATTTTAATAAGGCTGTAGTAAATATATAGGCATGGTATTTTCTAATGGGGGAATTCCAATGTCCTAGACCCAGATCCAAATAAATATATATATGAATTTAAATGGCATCTGTGGTTTTGAGAATAAAATTCCATGACATTGTGTTAAAAGCGTGTAATCCAACGCTTTAATAAGTATTTACTATGTTATCTTCAAGCTACTGCAAATTAATACATATAGTGTACTTGTTTGCAGTTATGGAATTTGAAACATTGGTGTTCAGTAAAATATTTTATAGTCGTCAGTTCTGAATAAAATAACAGACACACACACACACATACACACATATAAATATGTGTGTGTGTGTTTATGTGCTCGTGTAAAATAATAAAGATTCCAGTAATTGTCATTGATGTTGAAGTTGTACTTGCCTATCATAAAGTGCTGTTGTATTAATACTTTCTTTATATTTTATTATGTGTTAATGAAATTGGCTACATTCGTTGAAATCGAATTATTTGCTGCATGTCCCAGTCTTTCCTTAACCGTCTATCTTTAGCCCCCTTGAGCTACCATTCAACTTATTAGAAAACCGAATTTTCTGTTGTTCTTATACCAGGGTTTAATTTAAGGACAATTAAAACTGCGTCAGTTTCTTTTAATCAATGACTAAAGAACTTCAACAATTCCTGTATGCATGTCTGTTCCAGGTTCGAACCCAAGCGTATGTGGAAGCATACCTCATTTGGACATTAATTAATGGTAGACGATAATAGACTTGTATGACATATGGTACTTGATAATTTTATATGTTTATTTTTAATTAATCTATAGGAAACGAAAAACGCTGTTTTAAATGTCATTGTTACCTAAAACACTGCAAACAAAATCGCAAATAGATGATATAGAGGTATATATGTATATCCGATATAATGTAATGTTTTCGTCAGACACTAATAAAACCGTTAAAAATCCACTTACCTGACAGCTTTGACTGCCGATATGACACAGGTGAAAAGAAACAGTACTCCTAGCACGGTGCCCAGGACGACACCGGTGATACAGTCGGTCATTGCATCTACCAGCAAAAGGACTGCTTCAGCATTTCTGTCTATGAATCTTTGTGTTTTTTTTTTTTCTTCTCTAGAAAACGAAACGCTTACATGGCTATAGTCAAGGGTATGTGTCAAATGCTTTTGCTAGCAAGTAAAGCAATTCATCCTGTTTCTTAGGGTCATACACAAGACTTCTCCCATTTCTCACAAAACATAGGAGATCGCAGTTTTATGTAGACTTTCTGGTGTTTTCATTGAGCAAACCTGTGTGGATCAAATAATGGAGCAATAAACGAATATGTTAAATTCAATGACTTAATTGTTACATTCCACAATTTATATGCTATATTCGACGACTTAAAAAGACAGTCTCTTTTACGGATTATTTATAAGAATTGATTCTGATTTTAAAATCAAGTGCACATGAAAGAATCAAAATTAGAAAATGAAAAAACTATCACAAGACTTAAATTCCATTTTTTTCGAATATGTTAATTTAATAGAAGAAAGGCGCGTATAGCTTTCATATTAGATGCTATTTTCTTAAAATCTGAATGCGCATCGCCCTTAATGAATCAGGTTTACATGCGTTAAATTGCAAACAGAGTGTTGTCAGATTAAAACCTGTCTTTTAGATACTGTATATTTATGAATATCTCATGTTGGGGTAAGATATCCTTACCTTCAGCAACTACGTCCTTCTCTTGTACCTAATCAAACATGCCCTGAAAAAATAAACAAATCTATTGACATTACCTTCCTGAAGGAAGAATAAACTTGAAGTGACAAGGATGAAACATTTGTCCTTGTGTCGTTGTTGTTCCAGGCAGTGTAACGGAATTAGTGTATAGCCAAATCGACTAAATTACAAATTAATCTCTGGCAATTTGAAATACGAAGAACGAAACACATGCCACCTAAGGCAACATGGGTATTGTTATCTAGAAGAAAGCGCAAATAAGCTAGATATGGTCGCTATCAATTATTTATCTTCAAATATTTTTAATGAAAACTGGCACGAAATGACCTTAATGGTATATATGACTGCCATAGTTTAGAGTCACAAGTACTGAGAGGCTGAATCGGATTATAAGTGTATTTTAGCCACAATTCTAGTAACTGTATTTGTGTTGCTATCCGGTTTAGAAATAGTATTGAATTTTTTATTCACAGAAATAGCCAATTGCCCGTGGACACATACATTTTTTAGATTTATAAGTTAATATAGATTTATAATATTGAGTTTAAAGTCATAATCGCGATAATGCTGACTTTTGATGTAACATTTGAAAGAGGATATCATAAATTTTGACAAATTTCTGTTAACATTTGTACTGACTTGAATATTGTTGAGGATATTGAGCTTGACTTATAATATTTTGCATGGTAAACAGTCCATGGCCCATCACAAATCAATCTGATTTACTAGATCCACAGAAAACAGTAGATTCTTTAAAGGCGACAGGCCAACCCTATATAATTAAATCGATTGGATTAATTTTTCAATCACCATGGGCCTGCCTTAAACTCAGACTCATGTGTTATTCCTATCTGTAAAACAGATCATTAAGCTATGACACTACAATTCTCTATAGCAGCATTATTTTGGAGTTCTTGGTACTGGAAATTTGTTTCTAATTTATTGCAAGCAAAATAAAGATATTCACTTGCTATACAAAATATATTGCCAACACCGTAATACAATAATATTGAGAAGATGATAAGAACTTCAGGTGAAACGATCATGGAATTATTAATTGTGGCTTTACTGAAATTATTAAAATGATTATAAGATCAAATCATTTAGGTGTGTGTATGTGTGTGTTATTTAGATTTTTAACGTAGCTTTAACAATATTTCAGTCATATCGCTACGATGTGACAGTTTATAGTGAAGTCTAGCACTAGGGCTTCAAGCCACAGACATGTAGCATGATGTCCCACCCAGTCACATTATCCTGACACCAGGCCGACCAGTCCTAACGCTAGCCTCTTAATGCTGAGCGCCAAGCGAGGCAGCTGTTAGTACCGTTTTGTAAGTCTTTGGTATGACTCGGCCGGGGTTCAAACCCGCGACCTCCCGCATCCGAGGCGGACGCTCTAACCACTAGGCCACCAGAGCGGTCATTTAGGTATCAATAAGCTAAGGCAAAAAGAAGACAGAAAATATCATTTAAACTGAAGCCGAAATACATACTTTACATTCTGTAATGAAAAACAAAATAAAGACTATACTATTATAGAAAAGCATAACAAAAAGCAAATATAAAAGACATTAAGAAGCAAGATGGAGGGGTTTCGGCGAAAGAAATTGAAATTATATTCTTGGTCTTTAAAAGAGAAAATACATAAACAAAACAACAAAGAATTAAGCACAGACAATGGACAATCATTGTAAATGACAAAATGACAATGTAAACTCTGTTAATGGAGAAACCTTTTGTGGAATTCAGTGGCGTCACTAGGGTTGGCATCACCCAGGGCGGTAACTCATGGTGTCAAGCCCATGGACCTCCTTGCTGCAAAAAAAATTCAAACATTTTATAGACAGTCATGTGCGGACTTCATGGCGTCACCCCTGTGGACCCCCTGCTTGCATAAAATTTCACAAATGTAATAAACATTAGTGTGGGTAATTCATAGTGTCACCCCCATGAACCTCATTCTTGCAAAAAAAAAAAAATGCAAAAAATTTGTGTACTGTCATTTTGGTGTCACCCCATTCGATGGTGTCATCCGGTGCAGTCTGTACCCCCCCCCCCCGCAACCCTAGTGAAGACACTGGTGGATTTATACAAAGAAAAATTCATAACCACATTTTTAACAACGATTTTAGTAATTTCTTAATTTCTTGTTTCATTTTGTAATGGTTTTTCAGTATCGTGTAGTCTTTCAGATCTTGGTATAAACTCGTGTGCGGCTAGTTGAAATCCCGAGGAATGCATTTCAGCGCTGAAAAATAATAAAAATAATAACAACGACATTTACTGTTGCAATGTTTAAAATTTGTTTGGAAAGATGTAGTTTTTAAAAATATTTTTAGGCCTGTAAATGCTGGATACGACATGTCAGTCTCGGTGAATCATCAACTGCATTCCAGAAGAAGATTAAACCATGATTTATTTAGGACAATCAGAGACTAATGTCGCTGCTTAATGCAGATTAGAAGATTGCTTATGCTTAGTAAGTTCTCCCTATTATTACAACATACAAAATGGTTTTATGAAATGGATAGAAGAATTTGTGACCTGATGCACTATCTTTGAGGTAAAATTAATACGCTCTTCTTTTATCAATATACTTTTTAAAAAGCTTTGGTCTCTGTGGAATTGGACTTTGGAATAATGCTCTGAAATGCTTTACTTTTGGAAAACCCGTTTGTCACTTGCTTCTTTCAATAGCCCCATTACGCTGTGTCATTAATAATAGACATTTATCCCCATGTTTTAATGTAAAGATCGGTTGTCTCCAGGGGGACCCTTTTGTATCATATATTTATAATAAATATCAACATTCTTATACTGGAACTAGAATGAACACTAGCATTTCAGTAATGTTCTATAACGAAATTGAGGTATAAATAGCGAGTATGCTGATGATGTGCTTCATTAGATGGGTCTCAATAAGAAAAAGTTGACGTGTGAATAAAAGAATTGGAAACAGACGTATTGCTTAAAGATTCAGAAATTTATAGATGTACTGATTACGTTCAGGTGTTTTACGATTGGTTATGCAGGACTGCAAAACCTGTCTTTGATGGGTTACAATGTACATAATAGAATTACAAGCTTTTACCAGAACCATTCATGCCACATGGCAGCTTTTCTAAGGGGTTTTCAATGAATCTAATGGATTTACAATTTTTTTTAAAGTCTACTTTCCCGGGGTAAGGTAACTAAAATATTCGAACCTGCCATTGGAAAATTTGAACTTTTTCCAAATATTATATCCCGAAATAAGTATGACAATAAGATAAAATATGGTATATTATAAGGAAATCGCGTTTATTGCAACTTTGGTTTCCTTTCCACTGTTGGCATATTATATCTATATCCGGATAGTTAAAGTTTTCTACAAATATATATGCTAATAGTAGTGAAAGGGGTGAGATTAGCGTCAATGGGAATTAGCATTACAAACACCCCCTGGGCGAGATTAGCGTCAATGGAAATTTAACATGGGCAAAAAACCCTGGGTAAGATTAGCGTCAATGGAATTTAACATTGGAGAAAGGAAAAAAAAGGAAATATTGAGATTAGCGTCAAAGGCATTCGAACAATGGAAAAAAAATATCGATTCTAGGGACAAAGGCAATTTAACATGGGGAATAGAGTTTGGGTCTGTCTAGGGACAAGGGGAATTGAACATGGGAATAGAGTTTGGGTTTGTCTAGGGACAAAGGGGAATTGAACATGTTAGGAAAAAAAAACTACTTTAGGGACAAGGGGAATTGAACATTGGATTTTTTTTTTAAAAAAAAAATTTATAAAGGGGTAGGCAATCGAAAGGCTATCTCTTTTCGAGAAATGTGGGTGGCCCTGAAAAGGGCCTTTGGGTTTATGTTAATATTAATATTAACATAGACGGCATCTGTCACATCTTCTTCTTCTTAAACT
Source organism: Sinohyriopsis cumingii (assembly GCA_028554795.2). NCBI lineage: Eukaryota > Metazoa > Mollusca > Bivalvia > Unionida > Unionidae > Sinohyriopsis > Sinohyriopsis cumingii. Next base: position 166,404,698 of record CM068824.1, on the reverse strand, counting down.
CCTTCTAACTGCAGGTCCATACACAAGTACCCTCTTGAGGCATCCTTGTCTTTCTATGTAAACTCTTCTCATCCATAGACTAGTATCTGTCCTATCAACAACAGTCCACTTGGACCGGACATACATGAGCATGTCCGTCCTAAACATCATTGAAGACACAAGGGTGGATGATTCAACTGTGGTCCACATCGTGAGGCGACGAGAACAGGTGAATCAATGCAGTGAACTGCGCTTATTTATAGGTAGAGGAAGGATTGAAACGGATTGAGTCTATTCACCAATCCAAACACGCGTTACAAAATTCAGTCAGTCCGCATCCAATCCGAAGAGAGCAGTCTGTGACGTCATGTGGTCTATATAGATTCGCTAGCGCCTGTGTGCTGTCAATCTATGCGACAGTGATTCAACATGACGGAAACTCAGAAAACGATCCATTGGGGTGCACCAGCAGTGGAGACCACCCAAGGGAACCCGGACTTACTTTCAGAAGAGGTACATTGGGATTTTGTGGATTTTCTTACCACGCAAGAATTTGTTCCGGAACCTTCGTCTCATTCTTCATTACCGCAAGTGGAGAATTTTAGACAGAGACAGAAAGAAGAATTGGAGAAATTTATGCAACGACAAAAGGAAGCGGAACAAGCTTTTCTCCTACAGCAACAGCAACAAGAAGAGGTAAGAAAAAAAAACAACAAGAAGAAGAAGTAGCAGCAAAGAAACAAGAGGGTGAAAATCAAACGGCTACGGTACTGTTGGACATTTTAGCGGAGTTAAGAAGTCTCAAACAAATGTATCAGACTTCTTTATCACGACCGAAGAGAATACGACCTTCCCGAGCTAAACATGCCAACCCTGTGACTAAGCCTATCGTACCACCCTTAGTGATTTCAACCCAATCATCAGAAGTAGGCCTCGGCCGTGGCAAAGGCTTAAGGCAGTTAAAGTTGATTGCTTAAACTCACCCCCTACACCAAAATAAAAAGGCCCTTTTCAGGGCCACCCACTTCTCTCGAAAAGAGATAGCCTTTAAATTTGCCAATAACTCAAAAATCAACAACAAAAAAAAAACAACCCATTTTACCCTTATAGTACATGTCTGTGCGTGAGTGCGTGAGTGTAGCTTCTTATTTTAAAATCAAAACTCAAAGACACTTACCTTATATAATTAATGTATTCTTTTCTCCATAGTTACAATCCAATTCACAATTCACAACAGAACACTTTATAAATTGCATTCACTTCTTCTGTTTCTTTCTTTTTTACTCTCTCTTTTTTTCAGTTTCTTCACCGTCACAGTCTTTTCCTCCTCTTCCTCCTCACTTTCTTCCCTTCTTCTTTTCTTCTCCTGTTTCTTTTTCTTCACCTGGCTGCTTTCTTCCTCTGAAGAATCTCTCTCTTCTTCTGAAGAATCCCTCTTTTCTTCCGACTCCTCTTGTTTCTTTTTTGGGCAATCTTGAGACCAATGTCCTTTTTCTTGACAATAATAACAGGTATCTTGACTTTTGTCTTTTCTAGCCCCTTTTTTTCTTTTTTGACGGTCTGGACACTCTGAAGACCAATGCCCTTTCTTCTGACAGATATAGCAAGTATCTTCACTTTTATCTCGAAAGGAAGGAGAGTAGTCCGTCGGCTGGTCTGAAGAGAATTTTCTAATGACCCCTCGCAAAGCTCTGATGAAACGTTCCATCTGGGTAGTCTCTTCCATCGTTGTGCTCGGTTTGAGAGTGAAATGAATAGTGAAAGGACAAGACACACACCCTTTTTATATACGCTGGTTTGTCATGACTATAAATTAGTCTATGGTGTTTAAACTTGAGTCATTTGACGTTTTGCACTCAAGATGAAACGATCCTATTCATTCGAGAAGAAAGAAGAAGAAGAAAGTAAGAGGCAGAAACGTGATCTATCGCCTCGTACCAGAGCTGAAGTCTTGGCACAAATTCATGCCAGTGATTTTGAAGAGGACATGAGTGAACCAGAATCCGAACCCTCTAAACAAAGTTCACCACCCTTAGTTAACCCTGAAAAGTACTATTCCATTCGAGAGACGGAAAAGCGCTCCTCTAGAAAATTTAGAACCACGGCTTACACCTACACAGTGAAGTTTAAAGATTTCAAGTCCGACGTACCATTGGAGAAAGCAGAAGGGTTTATCACCGAGATGTGGGATTCTTTGCTCACCGCACTCAAGCGACAATGTCAACCCAAAGAGGACGATCGCTTGACACTATCCACAGATCACGACAGCTTGAAATCCCCTGTTTGGATCGAGTTTAGCAGACCCGCAGAACTAACCCCTTCCAAAGTCATGGACAAGATTCAACACGTACAACAATCTAATGACCAGTTTGACATCACCGATGGTAAAGCCACACTGAAAATGGCCCACGTCTCTCCTCCTCAAGGGACCGGACAACGCAATAAGGTGTTATTGGTGAACGAGCTTCGCAGCACCAAAAAGAGTCTCGTCCAAATTAACAACCCTCAAGACCAGATGTGCTTAGCCCGAGCCATCGTGGTGGGACGAACCTATGCCAACAAGAACAACACGGCAGAATGGAAAAGAACCTGGAAAACTATTCAACAATCGGACCGAGCCAAACAACGAAACGAAGCAGAACTCCTGTTGAAACAAGCTGGCCTGTCCAAAGACACACCCTGTGGCATTCCTGAAATGCAAAAATTGCAAGATGTCCTAGCTCCACGCTACACCTTGAAAGTGCACCCTCAAGAAGTGCGTGGGCCTCTGTTGTTTCGAGGGAAAGACTTTAAGGACGGAAAATACATTCATATCTATTATCACGATGACCATTTCGATACCATTACCACTATCACTGGATTCCTGGGATACAGTTATTACTGTGAGAAATGTGACTATGGCTATAACAATCGAGAGCAACACAAACATTGCGGATGGAAATGCCCAGGATGTTTGGCCTCTCCACCCTGTCTGAGCGAAGGACAAGAAAGAGTACATTGTCCTGCTTGTCTGCGCACGTTTGTCAGCCCTGCCTGTTACCAACAACATCTGAAGACGCAAGGTTCACAGCAGAAATGTGCTTGTCAACTGCTGAGACTGTCCCCTACGTGTCGACAAGGCCTACGTACCAATAATGCCAAGGCACACGTATGTTCAGGAAAGAAAAAATGTCACATTTGTCACCACATCGTGGACTTGAAACACGAATGCTACGTGCAAAAATACCAACCCCCACCAGAGAAAGAGGACGGTCACAAGAAGAAAGGCAATTTCATCTTTTTCGATTTCGAATGCATGCAAGAGACTGGCATTCACATTCCTAATTTCTGCGTGGCTCATCGAGCGTGCGAGAAGTGCATTCAAGAACCTATCTTCAGTCATTGCCCTCACTGCAACAAGATTCCCGGAAGGCGTGAAAAAATCTTTAGAGGACCGAACACGCTAGCCGATTTCGCTCAATGGGTCTTAGGCCCCATCAACAACACGTGGAGCCAAGAGGACATCGAATGTTAGGGAGATTGTCATCGTCATGCCACGGAAGTTAGAAGTGTACGAAATTTGCCACTTTCCCAAGACACAACAATACCACAAGGGTGACCCCAGTCAGAAAGACATTTTCGCCGACTACGTGGATGCCTTTTTGAAACTGAAGCAAGAAGCCAGCGGCTATCCTTCCTGGTGTCACACTTCCGAAGACGAAAAGACATTCAAAGAGAAATACTATGAACAAGAAAGCATCTCTTTAGACCACATCGAGAAAAACGAAGGCAGGAGGTCGTTTGCCAAAGTGATGTTAAATTGCTTGTGGGGTAAAATGGCACAACGACCGTGTTTACCCAAGACGGAATATTTGACAGAACCTTCCCGCTACTTTCAGAAGATTCACGACAAAACCAAATACATGAAATACGTGGACGTCGTTCGCGAGGATTTGATCTTGGTCAATTACGAAGAAGATCTGGACTTTGTACAAGACGACCCTTTTGGAAATGTCATCATTGCGGCTTACGTGACAGCTCATGCTCGCTTAAAATTGTACGAAGCTTTAGAACTGTTAGGGGAACGTGTCCTGTACTTTGACACGGACAGTTGCATTTACATCCATCACCCGAGTCAACAGCACCCTGACATCGAAGGAGACCGTTTAGGAGCCTGGACAGACGAACATCCCGACGACAAGATTCTAAGTTTCGTCAGTGGTGGTCCCAAAAATTACGGCTACGAATACCGGGACCCACAAGGAGAATTGCACACGACGTGTAAAGCGAAAGGATTGACTCTGAATTATCGTACCAGTCATGTGGTGAACTTTGGGGTATTGAAAGAAGCCTTGCAATCGGGAGAGGATGGAAACTTTAAAGTGACCACCTATCAACCGAACAAAATTGTACGTTTACCCACTCACCACATCGTCAGTCGACCCTTGGAAAAAGTCTATCAAATCGTGTACCAGAAGCGAGTGCGACTTCCCAATCATTTCACCTTACCGTATGGACACGTCGGTATTGGTCTGTATATAAAAAGGAACCCTAGGCAAGATCGATAGTTCATTGTGACTACCAAGACCGAGTGAACAAGATGAATACTTTCAGAGAGACACAAAACAAGTTTAGACAGGCACAATTCAAGTGTGGGGCTTCTGAAGTGGAATGCGATTGTGAGCCTTGCGACTTTTCAACCTGTGTTAGTGACGGTGCCAGAAGAACCCGTCACCCAGGACGGGACTGTCGTGGACAGGCCTGAAAGACCCTTTCGGGAGGACACTTGTGTGACCTTACCCCCTACTATAGAACTGGTTAGAACATTACCCAAAATATGTTGTACAGACACTTGTGTTTATTCCACGTTGATGGTTATCATGTGCCTTTTATCCTTATACTTAAGCCTTTGACTTTTATGTATTTTTGTCTTTCGTATTCATGTTTGAAACATTCAATAAACGTGTTCTGAAAAAAAGTATATAAACTCTTGTCTTGTTTGTTTTCGTGTCACAAGTGACATTTCTCACACTATGGCTACCTCTGCTGTTTCTGCTCCCTCTTCCTCCACTGTCAAAGTCATCGACGAACACTTAGATCGTGCCAGTTGGGAGGCTTTGTATCTTCGCCATCCCTTTAACATGCTCATTGCTGGACCTAGCGGTTCAGGCAAAACCGAATTTGTCAAACGTTTGATCGAACATAAACATCATTTGATCGATCGACCACCTCAGCGGATCGTGTGGTGTTACAAAGAGTGGCAATCGGCGTACAGCCTCTTGCGAGAAAGTCAAGGCGATTCCATCGTGTTTGTGGAAGGCATTCCTAAAGAAGACGACAGCATCGTCTCTGACTCCCGTCTAACCCATTTGGTCATTTTCGACGACATGTTAGGAGAAGACGAAGAAGAAATTAAACTGTGGTTCACGCGCAAAGGGCATCACCGTAATGCCAGTGTCGTTTACATCACCGAAAATTTGTTTCAACAATGTAAAGCCCATCGCACCATCAGTCTCAATGCGCATTACGTGGTCTTGTTTAAAAGCCCTCGAGATAAATCGCAAGTGCATGTCTTAGCCAAACAGTTAGGAACGCCTTGGCTGACTCAGGCGTACGACGATGCCACTCAAACTCCACACGCCTATTTACTCGTCGATTTGAAACCTACGACCCCCGAGGATTTGCGATTTCGTACCCACTTGTTTCACCACTGGTGCCAAGACGGAGGGCCTGTCCTGTACACGTCTCCGTCCTCGACTTCATTTCACTCCACATAAAAAAAAATCTATAAAAACCTCAGACTCTTTTTCGTCTGTCTCACTCACAGTGCGAACATGACGTCCCTTCAGTCGCATCTTCCCGTCAAATTGATTCGTGCCTTGTATGGCATTAGTCGAGAAAAAAATCCACAAATACGAGCTCGTGTCTTAGAAGCTAGTCTCAAAGAAGTCTTACGATGGTTCACGGTGACGGCAAGTCAAATACTCCAAGGAATCATTCAGATTCCTCATCAAACCAAACGCTTTTTCGATCGAAACAAAGTCGCTTTGGTCCAACTGGCCGATCCCCGCATCGACACTCAAACCAAAAAACAAATCATTTTGAAACCTGGAGGGAGTGGTACTCTAGGAGGGGTCATCATTCGCTCACTCTTAAGATGGGATCCTAATGCCCCCAAAGTTATCCCCAAGAAAAAAGTCCAACGAAGCCCCAAGAAGAAAAAGAAAAAGACCAGGTCCCCAAGAACAACGCACCCCGCATTTACCTCCCAATCCCCATTTGAGCGAGATGTCCCAGTTACAACACGAATTGCAGTCCTTAATGGATCGCCAAGATTTGTCCGAAACAGAAAAATCGCAAAAGTACGATCAACTCTTGCAACGACTGCAACTCTTTCACCAGAAAGCTTTAGACGAAACAGCTCTACCCACTCTGAAAGATTTTAAGACCTTGATGAAAAGTCCAGCACCATCACCAGTACCAGTACCAGTACCACCACTACCAGTGATCAAGACAGAAAAAGGAGAAGAAGAAGAAGAAGGGTTTAAAACTCCACCAGAAAAAGTACGCAAGTTAACAACACCACCTACCTCCAGAATTGGATGGATTAAAAAGATGATGGCCACCCCTTCTTCATCACAAGAGAAAAAGAAAGTGAAGACAGAAGTGAAGACAGAAGTGAAACAAGAACCGATATCCCCCGCTCAGATATCCTCCTCTTCAACACCTATTGCTGGTCGCACACGCAAAGCATTGCAATCCAAGAAAGTACCCCAAGAGAAAAAGAGTAGCATCTTCCAAGAGTGGGTGCCTTATTAACACACCAACCAACACAAAAAATGGAAAAAGTCTTAGCCAGCATTTACTACGATCCCTCGCATCCTGCAGGTTACGCAGGAGTTCAAAAATTGTATCGTGCTGCCAAAACGCGACTGAAAAGTCTCCGTTTACCTCAAGTGCAACGATGGTTACAAGAACAAGCTACCTACACTTTACACAAACCCATTCGACGCAAGTTTGCCAGAAGTCGCACCCGAGTGGAAGGCATCGATCATCAATGGCAAGCCGATTTAGCCGATGTCTCTCATTTGGCCAGCTACAATCGTGGCTACAAATATTTGTTTTGTGTCATCGACGTCTTTTCCAAATTTGCCTGGGTCGTGCCCTTGACTTCCAAATCGAGCAGCGAGTTGGTGCGAGCCCTGCAACGGGTGTTGAAACAAAGTGGTCGTCACCCTCTTCGATGGCAAACGGACAAAGGCACCGAATTTCTGAACCAAGCTTTCCAAAAAGAATTAAAGAAACGTGACATTCATTTTTTTACCACCGAGAATCCCGAAACCAAAGCCAGCATCGTGGAACGTTTTCAACGCACTTTGAAAGAACGCATGTGGAAATATTTTACGCATCACCACACTCTGAAGTACATCGACATCTTACCGCACCTGGTGCAAGCGTACAACCAATCTTACCATCGAAGCATCGGACGTGCCCCGCAAGACGTGACTCCCGACAACGAAGTGTTGGTGTTTGAGCGTCTGTTCGGTACGTCCCCGACGAGGGCTGTCCCCAAGAAAAGTGGAGAGTTGGCCGTAGGAGATTGGGTGCGCATTGGCAAAACCAAACACACTTTCGACAAAGGTTACTTACCTAACTGGACGACCGAATTGTTTCTCGTCACTGGACGAGTGCATGGCCGTCATCCTGCCGTCTATAAATTGGAAGACATGAACGGAGAAGTGCTCAAAGGAACGTTTTATTTGCCCGAGTTACAACGTGTGACCAAAAAAGAAGACGACGTGTACGACATCGAAAGCATTCTCGAACGCAGAACCCGTAAAGTGGGCAAACGACGTGTCAAAGAAGTCAAAGTACGTTGGAAAGGATATCCGCCCAGTTTTGATTCTTGGATCGACGCTTCGCAAGTCATCGACTATAAAAAGAAGTGACCATCATGCCCTTTCACACAGACGCAGCTACGTCGACCACTCCTCCTTCACCTAGTTCTTCTGTGCAAGATTTACAAAAACAACCCTTGTGGGTGTGGTGTGGAGAACGTATGCCTAAAACGCAAATCGTCTTTTTCTGCCAAATCTTCGTGGTGTATTGTGTCATCGAGGCAGCCATTGCCAATTTGAGTTTGCAACAAGGAGACAAACAATTGTGGACCATTTTATTGAGCAGTTGCATCGGTTACCTGCTTCCCAATCCCTCCCTGAAATTCTCCTCGAACGGGAACCACGGGAACTTTGTATCCAGTGCTAGTGCCAGTCACCACTCCAACAACAACCACAACCAGAACCCCATTTTGGGTGGAGACACGCCTCTGACGTCCAGCAGCCCCTCGGACAGCCACAGAACTCTGGAATTATGAGTCACCAAAACCAATTTTACTTAAGCTTACCCAGTGACAGTTCCATGGAGGTGTTTCCCAAGAACACGTTGTGCTGTTACACGGCCAAATTACCTCAGACCATCTCCTTAGATCACGAAGCCCATTGGGAAGTGGCTTTAGTAGAAATCATTCACCCGACCCAAGTCCTCAATGTCCTTCCTAATCAAAATTTTTTTGATGTAGAAGTTCATGACGAACAATTGCAACAGTACTTGGATACCTATGGCAAATATGACAAGAAAACCCCTGGCACAAAAAATCAAAAGTACACCACCTATCACTTGTTCATTCCTCCAGGCTATTATTTTAGTGGTCAACATTTGGTGAGCACCATAACCTCCAGATTTAATGTCGTGTTTCTTAAAGCTTTGGAGAGTGTCAAAAAAAGTGTCACCATGGAATACCACAAAGCAGCTCGTAGCTTCTTGATGATATTTGACGGGAGTAAAATCCTGTCCATTTTATTTTGTCCTGAATTGTTTGACATGTTGGGCGGAGACATGGACATGAGAATGGCCATGCTCAAGAAAAACGAATTACCAATCGTTTACGACAACGAGTCTTTGAGCAAGTTATTTCGTGCCCCGGTAGAACTGAACCAAGGACTGAATTTGATGTTTGTGTACTCCGATGTGGTGGAGTACAACGTGGTGGGACACACCTCCGCACCGTTACTACGTGTCATTCCTTTCAAAGTGGATTCTGCCACGGCCACTGACGAAGAAGGTGGAAACACTTACCACGTCCACCGCGAATTTGTACATCCTCACTATTTGCCTGTCAGCAAGTCGTATTTGGACACGGTCAACATTGCTATAAAAGGAGATTTGGGACAAAATATTCCATTCACCAAAGGAAAAGTCACGGTGAAACTCCATTTTCGAAAACGGTTCTCTCACGACTCGTAAGTCATGTATCCAGTGTACCGAGGGGTTGCTCGACAGCGAGGACACGGTTTAGGAGATATGTTGAAATCAGCCTTTCGTTCGGTGGCCCCGGTGTTGAAACCGATGGTGACACGCGGATTGCACGCCTTGAAAGATGCGGCACTGACACAAGGCAAAGAATTTCTCCACAATGTCATCATCGACAAACAAACCCCTAAAGAAGCTTTCTTGAGGGCAGGCAAAAATGTCTTGCTGCAAACGGGCAAAGACCTTTTGGACCGCCGAGACACACCTATAAATGCCCTGCACGCTACCGAGTCAGGCATTCAGCAAGGACAAGGCAGAAAGAGACGAAGAAGAAAACACCCTTTCACCAGACTTCAAGCTAGAAAGGCAAAGAAAAGAAGAACCGTTCGAGACTTAGACGTTTTCGATTATTGAGAAACAGACAAAAAAATGATGCACCGAGAGTCTTGCGCTTGTTCCAAGTCGGAACTGGATTTCTTTGCCATGCCCCCTACCATGATGACGATGCAAGAATCCCAATGGGTGGAATTTCATCCCGTCTCCTCTTTGACGGATTCCGCTCTCATCGAGTTTGAAATCAAAGGACAACCCGAAGATTACATCGATCTGAATAGCAGTTACCTGTATTTGAAAGTGAAAGTGATCAAAACGGACAACACCAATCCAGGAGGCGATGCTAGAGTAGCTCCTGTCAACAATTTCATGCATTCCTTGTTCAGCGAAGTGGACTTGTACTTGAATAACAAACTGGTCAGCAGCAGCATGGATACTTACCCATATCGTGCCTACTTGGAAAATCTCTTGACGTACGGAAAAGAAGCCAAGAATACTCATCTGGATGCTTGCGTGGTATGGAAACCTGACACGGCAGGTGTAGGCACGTTTAGCGACACAGTCCTGACAGAAGATGACAATCCTCACAATGTGGGGTTTAACGACCGTCGTAAGAAAATTCTGCAAGGGCGAAGTTTAGAACTGATGGATCGTTTGCATTTGGACATGTGGTTACAAGAAAAGTATTTGCTGAACGGGGTGGATATCCGTCTGAGACTGAATCGTAGCAGTGCCGCTTTCCATTTGATGGCCCATGCCAACGAATACAAAACTATCATTCAAGAAGCCCGACTTTACGTGCGTCGTGTGGAAGTGTTACCTAAAGTGGGAAACGACGTCAGTCAGACGTTGAGCAGAACGACCGCCAAGTATCCGATACGACGCGTAGAAGTGAAAACGTTCACCATTCCCGCTGGACAGCGATCTATGATCGAAGATCATCTGTTCCAAGGACAGTTACCTAAGCGTTTGATTGTTGGTATCGTCAGGAATTCAGCCTTCAACGGAACCCACGATCAAAATCCTTTTGAGTTTCAACATTACAATGTGTCCAAGATTGAAGTCAGTCGCGACGGCAAGACCTTGTGTACCCGACCCTTTGAGCCCAACTTTGGTGTCGCAAAGAATTATTTGAGATCGTACTTGTCCCTGTACGAAGCCACGGGACAGTTAGGAACCAACACCAGTCACGGTATTTCGTACGACGATTATGCAGGAGGCTATGCTTTGTGGGGTTTTGATTTCACTCCAGACCAAGGCAGCGACGAGGGACATTTCCACCCTATAAAATCGGGCCAGATTCGTGTGGAACTTCAGTTTGCAAATCCACCTCCAGATCACACAGTGAACGTCCTCCTGTATGCAGAATTCGACAATACCATAGAAATCAACAGTTTGAGAGAAGTCATTCTAGACTATTAGAAGCCATGGAAGACTGTTATCCCTCTTTGCCTAGTGGAGAAACTTTAGACATGAAATGTGAGGAGACCATGGAAGGAGAATCCCAAGACAAAGACGAAAAGGACATCATGATCAAGTCGAGATGTCCAGAACAAGAACAGCAATTGGTCTCCTACTGTGCTACATACCTGGCAGACACAGTTACGATATGGATGAAGCATGATTACTATGAATGTCAAAACATCAGTCAAGAAGAAAAAATTCAACGAATATCTGGACGAAGCTTGGAGTCTGTTTAAAAAAGACGTGTTACGTTGGTGGTATAAAGACTTGCGTGAACATTTCTGTCCTCCATTAACGACTCAAGAAATCCATTACATCAAAGCCCTCTTTGACAAATTCAAAGAGAAAGTTGAGATCGAAATTGATCACTTATTATCAGCAAAAGAACATTTAGTGACTTATTTTGATCATGGTTTTTCTAGAAACGATGAGAAAGTAAATCGTTGATTTTGTGACTAGTATGCTTATTTTGTTGTCTTCAGCTAGGAAACGTAGTGTCCATCCATGACTCAATGACTTGCAACAGTGGAAATCAAAATTTCATTCACAACGTTGCCAACCCTGTTTAAAGTAGAGTGTAAATTGAAAAAATGTTTGTCATTTGAAAAAATGTTTGATGTTATATTGTTGGATTATTGTTAGAAAATGTTAGAGTTGTTGGTTAATGTTAAGTGATTTTGAATAAAAAATGTGTTTTGAAAAAAAATGCCTTTGTGGTTTTTTTGGCTATAAGAATGTTGATTTATGCTCTTTGACTTCTTACTATCCCTCTCATGACACTCATTGAACGTTGCGGCTCGAAAACCGTGTGGGGGATGTTTTCCTTCACGTCCGCGCCTTGACTTTAAGAACAGGGTTGTTTCCAGTCTAACCATCCATTGTCGACTCATCCTCCTACGAAGATGTGCTCCAAACTAGCTAAGCTAAACGAAGCCTACGTGAATTTGCATAGGGTCAGACACAGTCTGATACCGAAGCCAGAAGAGATAGAGAATGTGAGAATGCTAAAAGTCACTGAAGACTTGATAGAAGAACTCTTCAGAGAAGAAGTGAACAGGGAGAAAGAAGAATGGACAGAGAGAAAGAAGAATGGACAGAGAAGTACAGACTTCAGAGACAGCAGCAACAACAACAACAACAACAGCAGCAACAGCAGCAGGAATCTGAACCTGAGAGAGGCTTTGTCGATTGTCGTATCGACACCAAAGAGTTCTTCTTCTCTTTCCGAAGAAGCAGACCTATCGCCAGAAAGTCTATCCTCAGAGGACATCGCATTCTTAGAAACTAAAAGATTGCCATAGCAAACAAAAACAAAAAAAAAAACAGCCCTTTTCAGGGCTACCCAATACCCTAGAAAAGAAATAACCATCAATTTGCCAGTGTGTGTAGGTAGAGTTGTGTGAATATAAACACTAACTCTTTCTTATAGTGGGAGGGTATGTGTTTGTGTGTTTGTGTTTGTCACACCTCACGTACGTTGGTGTGGATAGTAGATTAAGATCATGTTGTTTTTGGCTGTTTGAGGTGTGGGGAGAGTAGATTTGGGGGGGGGGTTTGATTGGATTGCTTTGCGTATGTCAATAGTATATTGGAGTGATTAATGAAAAAAATTTTTAGAATAGGAATGGGTAGTATAAAAAAGTGAGTAAGTGTTTCTTTTAGGTCCGCGCGTTGTTTTTTGGTCATGATCTAGGTAAGATAAATTTTAGGTTTTTTAGGGGGATGTTTTCCTTCACGTCCGCAGTTTTAGTATAAATTGAAACTCGTTCGGCAGTCCAGCTACCCTTGTTGATTGATCAACACCAGAATTAACACGAGACTGGCGAAACTGTTGGAACTTCATGTGCATCTGGAATATGCCAGGCGCCTGTTGAACGAACTGGCCGCGGAGGCCATTGTGGAAGAAGGAAGGATGAGAGGAGGAGGAAAGAAGAAATAAAGAAGAAGGGGAGAGAAGATACAAAGAAGAGGAGGAAAGAAGATACAAAGAAGAGGAGAGAAGATACAAAGAAGAGGAGGAGAGAAGATACAAAGAAGAGGAGGAGGAAAAGGAGAAAAGAAGAAGAAATTTCAGAATCCCAGAAACCGAAAATTGGGATTCTGAAGCCACATATCCTGCCTCTGCTCTCTCCCCCAAAACAGTAAAAAGCAACTGGGGAACAAGATGTGTATGTGGCGCCAGGCCTGGAAGGTGCCACCATTAACCAGGTGTCCATGAAGTTCCAAAAAAAACCAGCCCTTTTCAGGGCTACCCATTACTCTAGAAAAGAAATAACCATCCATTTGCCAATGTGTGTGTGTGTGTGTGTGTGTGTAGGTAGAGTAGTGTGAATATAAACACTAACTCTTTTTTCATAGTGCGAGTGTATGTGTTTGTGTGTTTGTGTTTGTAACTGCTCACGTAAGTTTGTGTGAATGGTAGATTATGGGTTTCTTTATTGTTTCTTAGCGTATGTGGAGAGTATAGTTTGGGTTTTGTAACCGCTCACGTACGATTGTGTGGATAGTAGATTATGGATTTTGTTTATTGTTTCTTAGCGTATGTGGAAAGTATAGTTTGGGTTTTGTAACCGCTCACGTAGGATTGTGTGGATAGTAGATTATGGATTTTGTTTATTGTTTCTTAGCGTATGTGGAGAGTATAGTTTGGGTTTTGTAACAGCTCACGTACGATTGTGTGGATAGTAGATTTGGGTTTGCTTTAATGATTTGCGTGTGTAAATAGTAGATTTGGGGTTAGTTTATTGTTGCTTCACTTATGTGGATAGTATATTACATGAAATGAGAAAAGTAGGGGATGTTTTCTTTCACGTCCGCACGATGTTAGGTCATGATCTAGGTAATATCAATTTTATGTTTTAGGGGGATGTTTTCCTTCACGTCCACGCTTTTCGTATAAGAACCCACAGTATTCGTCGTTCAAACCATTCTACAGAGAAGATGGCTTCGAACCACCTCGATAAATTTCAAACATTGCAAGACGTCCTTGACAATTTGGGCATGATAGAACAAATGCTAGTACGACTCAATGAAGACCACTATTCTTATAGTCCGCATAGAGTAAAAATGGAGATTAACAACTTAAGAAAAGCAAAGGACATGATAAGTGGTGTGATGAAGGAAATAAAGGAGGAGAAGGAGGATGAAGAGGAAAGGATAAGAATAAGAAAATGGAATGAAAAAATTGAAAAAGAAGAAGAAAATGAGAAGAGGAAGAAAGAAGAGGAGGAGGAAGAGAAGAAAGAAGAGGAAGAGAAAAAAAGAAGAAAAAGAGTGTAGGTGAGAAAATAAGAAGTTGGTGGAGAAAAAGAAGAAATTAGAAGCAGAAGAAGAAGAAGAAACCAAAGGCCCTTTTCAGGGCCAGCCATATTTCTCGAAAAGAGAATGACTTTTCAATTGCCTACCCCTTTATAAAAAATTTTTTTAAAAAAAAAATCCCATGTTTAATTCCCCTTGTCCCTAAAGTAGTTCTTTTTCTTCTAACATGTTCAATTTCCCTTTGTCCCTAGACAAACCCAAACTCTATTCCCATGTTCAATTCCCCTTGTCCCTAGACAGACCCAAACTCTATTCCCCATGTTAAATTGCCTTTGTCCCTAGAATCGATATTTTTTTTTTCCATTGTTCGAATGCCTTTGACGCTAATCTCAATATTTCCTTTTTTTTCCTTTCTCCAATGTTAAATTCCATTGACGCTAATCTTACCCAGGGTTTTTTGCCCATGTTAAATTTCCATTGACGCTAATCTCGCCCAGGGGGTGTTTGTAATGCTAATTCCCATTGACGCTAATCTCACCCCTTTCACTACTGCTAATAAGACCGACAGGATCGCGACCGACCCGACAGACACACACACATACACAAACACACACACAGACACACACAGACAGACACACACACAGACAGACATACATAGCTACATACATACATACATACATACATAGCCGCATACATAGCTACATACATACATACATACATACATACATACATACATACATACATACATACATACATACATACATACATACATATGCAGATGAGAAACAGAATCTGCATATAGCTGCAAATAAAAAATGAATACACATATACACATACATACACACACATACACACACACATACACACACATACACACATACACACATTCTTTTACTGACACGTCTATCCCAATTTCCCCTTTTATTATAGCACTCAGTATATTTTCTAGTTTAAAATGTATTAAGGGGGTTGTTATTAGACTCTCACTTAGTTTGTATTTGTTCCATTTAGCATAGAAATCTTCATTTAATTTTTGTTATTCTAGTGGATTTAATATAAGTATAGCTATTTTCATTTCTTTTAGTTATAATTATTTTAAAATGTATCATTTAACCGTTTTCTTTCAGTTTGAATACATTTCTGTCTGTTTCTCGATCCTTCTCTGTCTCTGTCTATCTTTCTCTCTCTCTTATAAGCTTGCACTTCCCACAATTTTACTATTAATTCGTGTGAGACTGGAGGGTGAAATACAGACTGGTTTATATTTTACTATTAATTCGTGTGAGACTGGAGGGTGAAATACAGACTGGTTTATACTGCGGTATACGTATACGCTGATGTACAAATCTAACAGAGTGAAATTATTACAAACTATCCTGAGGGAAAATCAACTTATTTCGTTTCCTTTCCATTAACACCACTATTCAATGATATTTTATCCATCTACCTTTTCGTTATTTTTCCTATTTATTCCATATATAGTCTTACATTTATGTTATTCTTTATTTTCTGCTCACAATGAGACTTTATGGTTATTTTTTGAAAAAGGACAAATCGCCAGTTGAAACAAATATGGAAATAAGACTGGATTTATCGATAGAACTGCAAATAGTTTATCACTTAATGGACGCTAGACAATGTGAAACAATAACGTGTCTACTTCCACCACATCAGTAAATATGCACTTAAATTGTGTTTTAAGATAACGGTCTAGTTGGCTAGATGTCAATTTTGCTAAGAATTTCATTCCTTCCATTTCACTCTAAACTTTGTCTCAGGTAAGGTCGAGTGACTGTGTCATGCATATTAATAACTAATTAAGGTAAGGTCGAGTGACTGTGTAACACATACTAATAACTAATTAGTGATCTCATGGTCCAACAACTCAATGGCATTTCTGTTTGCAAGATCGCTTGGTGCATTTTTTCTATTAACACAGATGGAAGGTGATAAACCCATTTAATTTATCTATATAAGATCCGCCCTAAAGTGGTTGGTATTATCTACAAATAAATCTAAGTATACCATTGTGGCAAATATTTGTTTTGCACTTTAGCTTATCTCCTGTGCAAATGTTGTTTGAAGCATCTGTTATCTTTGTTTTTATTATTATTATTATTTGTCACAGAATTAGGCAAAGAAATAACTTGGTTTTGTCTTAAAAACACCATGATAGTTTCTGGTCCACGAATGTGGGCGTGGGTTCAAATCCCACTTCTGACACCAATACCTCCCCCCTCAGAAGAAAAAAAATGCACACATTTTTTTTTATAAAACCCTCACAGAATAAAAGAAAAATAACTACTATCGATATGTTACACTATTTACACCGGTAATACCGCAATCTGGATTTTCTATAAAAAATAAATTTTATCCAGATTTCCAATCATGCCCTACTCAAGTAGTCTGCCCCTATATTTCCAACCCCTCTTATTGCTTCTACACGGAAGCGATATGGTTGTAGTGTCAGCGCCCAACGCATCAATCGAGCGTTAGCGACCTTGGCCTTGTTTAAATACAATAGGGGTTGGTGATCAGATTCAAGAACGAAATCTCTCCCAAAAGATGTGCATGATACTTCCCAGTTCACCACACTACGGCCAAACACTCTTTCTCAATAACTGAATAGTTTTTCTCCCTGGGTAGCAATTTTCTACTCGAGTAAGCTACGGGTAACTTATTGTTATCTTGCTCTTGCAGTAAAACTGCTCCCAACCCAGTTTCAGAGGCATCTGTTCTTAAAATGAAGGGTTTGCTAACATCTGGCAATATTAATATAGGTGCACTGATTAGTTTTTCTTTCAGCGTGCAAAAAGCTATATCCTGTGGTGGTCCCCACTCTACTTTGTTGGGTTGCCCCTTCTTTGTTAGATCAGACAGTGGGCTAGCAATGGCTGCAAAGTTTGGTATAAACTTTCTATAAAACCCTACTAGACCTAGAAACGAACGAACTTGCGTTTTGTTGTCCGGTTTAGGTGCGTTCCCAATCGCTTCCACTTGCTTGGGGTGAGGTTTTAACTGACCCAAACGACTGACCCTATGACCCAAACAATCTAAATCTGTATAGCCAATACTGCATTTAGTGGGTCTCACTGTGAGGTTCGCTCTACGGAGTCTATCGAAGAGTTCCCCCAAGACGGACACGTGCTCACTACAAGTATTCGTGTACACAAATATGTCATCTACAAAGCTATCAACGCTTGCTAAACCCCTTAGCAACTTGCGCATCAAACGACAACAGGTGGCACTGGCACCTACTAACCCGAATGGCATTACCTTATTGATATAATCCTTTCTGGGTCGCAAATGCTGTCAATGTACGGGACTCTTGAACAATGGGAACCTGCCAATATCCCTTGGACAGATCTAATTTGGAAATCCATCGGTTGCCCGACAACTTCGCAAATAGACCCTCCATATCTGGCATTGGTTCTGCATCGAACACAGTGATTTTATTTAACTGTCGAAAGTCGATATAGAATCGGTTCGTCCCATCTTTTTTTCTGTCTAGCACTACGGGATTAGAATATGGTGAGTTGGAGGGTTCAATCACCCCCAGATCTAACATTTTACTCACCTCTTCGCCCACAGCTTCTCGTGCGTTGTATGGTACCGGATAACCTTTGATTCTAATGGGGTCAGATGTATTCAGTTTAACTTTGAGGTCTACTAAGGTTGTACAACCTGGTCTGTTGGTGAATACATCAGAGTATTTAACCAAAAGCGCATTAATTTGTTGACGCTGGTCTTTGGTCAACTCTGCACTCACATCGACTTGATCTACCCCTTCCCTTGCAACACCCAAGGGACACTCAAGGGGAACCTCGTGTTCTGATTCTCCCAAGTCGTCGTCGATGACTGCCGTACAAACGACATTCAAGACCCCTTTTACTACATTGTCGCTCTGTCTCTTGATGTACAACTTGAGCATGTTAGCATGGAATGTCTTTAAATTGCCGTCTATGTCAATTTTGTAGTCCATGTCATTCTTGACCTCCTTAACTTCGTAGGGACCTTTCCACTGGACTAGTAATTTATTTGTGCTAGTAGGAAGAAGCAATTAAACCTGATCTCCTACAGGAAATTTCCTATTTCGAGCTCTGCGGTTATAATACTTGGCATATCTACGTCACGATTTCATTAATTCGTCGCGTGCCATCTGGCATGTACTTTCCAGTTTCTCCCGCAGATCTAACACGTACTGGTATGTAGTTTTTGTTTCCTCGCTCGCAACGTCACCTGTCCACAGTTCGCGTAGTATCCGCATCGGGCCTCGAACTGTTCTTCCGTACCGCAATTTGAAGGGTGAAAATCCTAAACTTTCTTGCGGTACTTCACGGTACGCGAACAGAACCGCGTTCAAATAACGGTCCCAGTCTTGCGGACGTTCCGCGCACATCTTTCGTAGCATACTTTTTAGGGTTCCATTAAATTTCTCTACCAGTCCATTGCACATCGGATGGTATGGGGTAGTGTTTAGCTGTTTGATTGATAGCAGTCTACTTATTTCACCCATGAGGTCGGAGGTGAATTGGGCACCACAATCCGTAAGGATTTCTTCTGGCACCCCTACCCTACTGAAGATGTCAACCAATGCTTCAGCCACCCGTTCTGTTTCAATAGTTGGTAACGCTACAGCTTCGGGATATCTGGTTGCATAATCCACAAGAGTAAGAATATACCGGTTCTTCCTTTCGGTAACTGGTTGTACTGGGCCTACAATATCCACCGCCACTCTTTTAAACGGTGTATCTATTAATGGCATCTGTACTAAGGGTACCCTTGTAACCCTTCCCTTACATACGGTTTTCTGGCATACGTCACAAGACCTACAGAACCGTGTGACATCGCCATTAACACCAGGCCAGTAGAATTCAGCGACTACTCTACTGGTGGTCTTCGCCTTCCCTAGGTGCTAGACTCATGGGCCACGCCTTGTACTTGAGATCTGTATCTCTGGGGTACGACCACTTGCCAATACCTCTTACCCTCCGGAGTGATAAACTCCCTATGAATTAGCCCGTTCCTACGAACGAATCTCGAGCTGCCCCCACCCTTGCAGTGTCTAGTTGCGTCGGACGCGATTTTCTCAATGACAATCTTGATGGATTCGTCACGTTCTTGTTCTCGTTTGAATTCATCACGCGAAATTCCGGAGATCGATTCAGGGACTATTAATTTCTGAAACGCGTTTTTCTCTCGCCTGGTTTGCGCTCGCGTTTCGACTGCCTGGGCCAAAGGTATCCTAAAATCTGCCATGGTTGGAAGACGGGAACCTTCAACATTACTGATCGTCAGATCGTAAATAGGGTTTTCCATACAAAGAGCATCTACAGTTCCGGTTAAGAAAGGTGTTTCTACTGTGATCCTTGCTACGGGAATGCGACCGATCGTTTGATCGAGTAGCATGCATGGGGACTTCCATCCGAGCATTTGGTTATCCTGCACGAGACTACGTTTGATCACTACAGCCGTGCAACCTGTGTCACGTAAAGCTACGATTTCTTGACCGTTCTCGCGGTTGGTACTCGCGCTTCGGGAAAAAGACACGTGCCAAGTGTATGAATACGTGGTTCTACCTGCACCATATTACCAGATACACTTTTATTCTGTATAGCCACGGCTACCTTATGCATAAATCCCTTTCTTTTAGGACATTTTACTTGAATATGACCCCATTCCTTACACAAGAAACATTGTATACCCTGACGACCTGTGTCCCTAACTGACCTACTTTCCGCAGCTGATTTCACAAGCTCCCTCGGCATCGGTCTCGTAGACTGGTTTCCAGACTTAAAATCTTTTGAAACCACGTTCTGGGTTCTCCCATGAGACTTGGCATAGAAATCGGCTTGTTTAGCCATATCCTGTACGTTTGAATAGACTTTCTCTTTCAGAAACTGACCTAGTTCCCGCCCCACTGTGTTCAACAGTTGATCTCTGAGCAAGAAATCAGTCAACCCTTCAAACGTTTTCACCGCTTTGCCGCATTCAATCCACAGCTGAAAATAGTTCGTTATTCTAACGATGAACTGATCAAAGGTTTCTCCCTTCTCGGGCTTGCTACACTTGAACTTTTTACGAAAACCCTGTTCAGTCAGCTCGTACCTTTTTAGAAGTGCTTCCTTCAGAACGGGGGCCCCGAGTGGCCGAGTGGTCTAAAGCGCTCTCCGTTACAGATCACTGCCATCTCACCTCTGTCTGCGTGGGTTCGAGTCTCGGATTCAGCCTATGTGGGTATGTGAGAAAGCTTGCCAGTAGCTTCTCGAGGGTCGGTGGTTCTTTCCGGGGTTTTCCCGGGTTCTTCCTCCACCATTAATACTGGCCGCCATGTATAGCCTATCGTGTGCTGAAAAATGGCGTTAAGCCCTAAAACAACAACAACAAATCCTTCAGAACGTCGTATTTGAACACATCGTCTCTTAGGAAGTCGCGAGTACACATCCAGCGCTTTACCTTTTAATAAAGCACTGAGATGCAGTGCCCAGTCATTTCGACTCCACTTCTGGTTCTCGGCATACCGCTCAAACCGATGAAGATAACTATCCATGTTGTCTTTCTCATCGTCAAAGGGGGGTAGTTTGGGACCCTTTAATTTACTAGAGGCAGAATCGTGTTCTCCTTTTCTAGCTGTAGCTAACTCTACCTTGCGTTCATGATCTCGTTGCCTTAATCTTTCTTCGACCTCCAAAGCTTCTAACCTTGCTTGTTTTTCTAACTCTATCTTCTCCCTCTCAGCTCCCCTTTCCCATTCTATCCTTTCCTTTTCGGTCTGTTTTTCTAGTTCTATATTTTCCCTTTCGAACTGTTTTTCTGACTCCATCTTTTCCTTCTCTAATTCTGTCCGCCTTTCCTCTGTTTCCCTTTTTTCCCTTTCAAGTTGTTTCGTCATTTCCATCTCCTTTACCCTTCCATCCCTCTCCACGGGCTTGTTCTTCCCTTTCTAATTCCCTCGCCCTTACCCTTTCATCCCTCTCCCTGGCTTGTTCTTCCTTAATAAATTCCCTTAAACTTTCACCCTCATACCCAAGTTCTTTACCTAAGGCGACCAAGTCCTTAAGGGATGACATAATTAATATTAACAAAAATTTAATTTAGCAAAAGAAACTATTCCTAATGAAGTCAACTCAAAACAGAATGAATATATATATTTTACTAGACCCACAGACCTAGAACTACTAAACAAAATAAACACCTACTTGATTGTCTTCTCAAGAAAGTCACACACAAATATAAACAATAAGAGTTTACTTTCACAAACATTGTGATGACGGTTCACTTAATCCAAATATCCCACTTCTGACACCATTGTCGCAGAATTGTAACCGAGTGGGTTTTTGGACGAAATGAACAAGACAAACGCAATGTGGGAAAGATGGAATTTTATGAATGAATTATTAATGATAAATATATGATGTAAAAATACAATCGAAAATAAACAAAACAAATATTAAATAAAATGAAGTGCAGATCCAAGAACCCTCATGGACTGCACATACCCAAACAGTATTTTGTTCAACAAGATATTCACAAAATCTCGAACAAAAATTATATTAAGATTCAAAAATAATCTTAACACAAGATTCAAAATAATCTTGGACACACCTAAAGATTCAAAATAATCTTTGACACACCTAAAGATTCAAAATAATCTTTGAAACAACTTAAGATTCACAATAATCTTATCACGACTAAGATTCACAATCTTATCACGGCTAAGATTCACAATAATCTTATCACAACAGACAGCGTTGTTCTGGAAGCTCCAGATGACTCCAAGAAACTTTAGACGGCTTCGTACAGCTTCGGACCGCTCTAGTCATATTCACAATAAAATTTCATAAACATTCACGGCTACAAACACGGTCAGCTACCATAACAGTCAGCTACTATAACAGTCAGCTACGAACACAGTCAGAATCATCTTCAAACACAGTCAGAAACATCTTCAAACACAGTCAGAAACAGCTTCTAACACAGTCAGAAACAGCTATAAGAAAACCAAATTGGACATGATAGTTTCTGTATAATCTCTAGACATATGATAATACTTTAAATCTGCGTTGTAATAAACACATTATTACGCGATAACACAGTACAAACCGAATAAGCTTCGCCTATCAAATAAAAAGAATGTAAATTTAACACTTACCCCTATGGCTGGAGAATAAAGGAGAGTGTATACTCCTTGACGTGATCCAAAAACCACCAGTGTGGTTTTCAGAGATTCGTCTTAATTAAATCCATAGTAGAGTGAGTACAAGTCTTGGTAGAATACCCGTGCATATCACGTTAGTCATGATACCCGACACAAGTAATCTGTGGCTAGGTACATGTTAATACAGTCGCTTACCTGGAAAAACACATTCACCCTATATAACGTTGTACACATGTACAACGAGAAATAGTCTAATTGTTTTTAAGACAAAACCAAGTTATTTCTTTGCCTAATTCTGTGACATTATTATTATTATTATTATTATTACAAACTTTCTTGTTCTATACCCATTACAGGTAGATGTATATAAGATCTACCTTCAAGCGATTGTATTTTTTACGTATCAAACTAAGTGCTCCATTGTGTCAAACATCCATTTTGTGCTTTAGCTTATCTCCTGTTCAAATGTTTTCTGAAGTTTATTACGGAGAGTGTCTATCATAATTTGAATTTCACCTTTGTTCATGACATTAAGAGGCATAGTTCTGCGTTAAAAATTCATATATTCGGCTTGCTCTTGGATTAGTCTTTTCATAAGTCTTATCGTTAGGAGTCGAAGTTTTCGAGTGAATATTTAAATCTTGCAAAATTTGATTATTACCAGGGTAAAATATTATATGTTATTTGTGTTTACATCTCCGTTTATAGCGTTGTTACATTTTATTAATGATCTGTTGATTACCGTCAAAGGTGGTAGGCAGTTGTTTCTCAGAACGAGTAATTAGTTAATTTCTAGGAACAGATATCACAATGTGCAATATCCACGAGACCTTATGACAGCAAGGATTACTTTTATAATTTGTATCCACCGTAATTGCTTAACATAGAACATTCCAGGGATAATATAGGTCTACGAGTTTCGTAATTTCAGATAGGAATACTTCTTCGTATTAGATGTTTGAAACGTGTTTCGTACTGCATGGCGTGAAGTATAGATATTCGGCTCGGAAAAGCTTACTGAGGAATCTTGCAAAAGTACCAAAAAAAGATGCACGTGAAAAATTATTAGTTTCGTGATGTATAATAATGACTGTAGTATTTGCACGTTTAAGAACCTTTGATTGGGCAACTATTATTGTCGTGAGGTCCTTGTAAGTTAGGAAAACATGGGTTTTCAAGATATGCTCACACTGGTGTTGGATTCATTCTGTACGAGACTCCTTGTATGTAGGAATATGTAGGCAGTCAAAGATTAATGAATGACTTCGTTTTGATTCCATTTAAGTTTTGTTTATTTATCCGAACTTTATTTATCTTCTATAGTAGAAGGTGAGTTTCGAATCACAGATCCATTAAGGTTGTATTTCTCTGCATTAGTTTTGGTTACGAACTCACTCTTGCGGTACTTTTATTTGTAAAATCCTACCTGACGATATTTGTATTACCTGTTCTCGTCAGACGATTTTTAAATATGAACCACGCTGTCAAGTCTGGCTGTTAACATGATGCTGATAGTAGTAGACATTTTGAACACTGCTGGTCTTGTTCTGTGTTATGAAATTAATAAATATAAAATGGCACGAAACCACTTTTATATTAATTAAACGTGTTCATTCAATTTTTATCTAATGAGTTTACAATGGTTAAAATGTGTAGTACCCTGTTTCGTGTTGGTCGTATGACGGTGAGTTACTAACAACGATAGAAAGAGATGCAGCCAAAATAAATACATTTATATACTTACTCTGCTGACGTTTTACAACGTGCTTTTGCATATTTAGATCTATATTTAATACTTTCAGTGGAATATATGTAAACTACTTTGCTTTTCATCATAGATTATAAAATAATTTAGATGATAAAAGAACTTGTATTTACCATCTGAATGTTAAGAGAGTAATATTTTAATAATTTAACTGAAAAATGAAGACCTCCGAATTTACGGTTACAGTCTAACTTGGCAGCAATACCAAAATGTGTTACTCATGAATGCAACAATTGGATAGAGGAGTAATAATTCTTTGAGGTAAAATATCTAAAGGTCTGGTATTTACAGAAAGTAATTTTGTTTGTTCAAATGGTTTGGTCCAGATGGAGCTGGGGATGGAAATAAATAGAAACGAGAAAAGAAACAGAAGTCTCAGAAAAGTTTAGAATGAAATAAAAGCAGATTAAATACACTTGACTACGAAAGACAACGGGAACATGGTTTGGTGACTCAGTAGGAGGGGTATTTGAAAAGGTCCTTTTAACGCTTTTGTTTCTTTGAATATATGTATATATATATATATATATATATATATATATATATATATATATATATATATATATATATATATATATATATATATATATATAACTTCACACTGATTAATAGACAAAACTACGTTCTATCAAATGATATGCAACTGCATGTGCGTCACTTTTTGTAAGACCTGATTATCTAATTAATAACAGCCATTTTGAATTCACTCTTTGGCATGTTCTTCATACACTGAAAAACAGTACGGAAACGTTCAAATCATGTTATACTCAGAGTATCTTTAATACTGGGGCTAAATTGTGGTTGTATGGGGCATGTATGAAATTGTTTATGCTGTGTTCCTTCAGGAAGTATGTCACAATGGCCGATTAATGCGTATAATCATGAAGTAGACTGATACCTTCAGTACCGGTGCGCGGTCTTCCATAGTGTTTGGCAACTTTTTGGCAACGCTTATGAGGCACAAAAAATGTTCATTAATACTGGTAGTCAGGAACAGCTACCTGGAGGACTGAATGTTTTGCACAAAAAAATATGATGCTAAGAAATCTCTCTGGACAGTCCGACTGCGTCGAGTTATTTATAATTCTTGCTCGTTTTCTCCGGTACAAACTTTATATTTTTTCTCTTGAGACGTGTTTAGAAGAGTAAATCAGTGTTTTATAACCTAGTGAGAATCTCATAAAAAAGTTATTTGGTCGCTTTTTTATATTGTCAATAGCTGTTTGGCGATTTAAACGCTAGTCTATTTTTGAGGAGCCGTCAACAAAAGCTTGAACCATCTTGTATAACATTTTGGACCTTCAAACGGTTTATCGGCATGGTAAAAACAGCTGGCCAATTAATGCCGTGGTGATAGAATTATCTTCTACTGTGTATCAAATGTCTTCATCAAATGCCTCATTCATCGTAGCCATATCCCGCTCACCAATCGCATACAACAGTCTTTCAGAACATGGCTCGTCTTCCCTGATTTCTCCATCTTGTATCTAGATATGAAACCACATCAAAAGTATCTGGGTGACTGAATGGTCTTTACAGATCACTGAGTTCGAGTATCCGCTCGACCAGCGTGGGTGTGTGAGAAGGATTGTCGGGTGCTTCACGTATGTCGGTGTTTCTTCTTTTGGTAGTCCCTGCTTCTTTCTCCATTAAATATATTGCATGATGTATAGCCTATCACGTGCTGAAAAATGACGTTAAAACCAGCCCAGGCCAGACCAGATGAAACCGCCATAAATCTTGTAAGATATTACAAAGAATTACATCCGTAAACTTTTATCCATATCGGCCTTGATATCAGTCTACAGTAACCAAAGAGCTCCCAGATTTCACAGTATTTTCTTTCCACAGTAGCTGAGTTGTTCTCCTCCGACATTTTCGGTCAATGTCATGTACCTTTGTTACGTTACGTAAATGTGTCTGCATTTGTCAGCGTACAACATGTGCTGCTCCAGGTCAATTTATGGAATGCTATTGTGCCTCTGATAGGTGTTAAAATTATTGACATGTTGAAAGAAACAAAAAAATTATATCCAAATATTCAGAACTTTGCAATACCCTAGTAATTAGAATTCGGTAGTTTGCATTTGTGTATGTGTTTTTCGTATCTGTCATTGAGACTGAAAATCAAATTTAAAAAATGACCAGATCCGTATGGATTTAGGGTATGTTTAAAGTCGTTGTAAATTTAGCAGACAGCTCAAAATTGTGGGTGTTACAATCCTGCAATCAACACTAAAATGACACCAAAAATAAAATATTTACTCATGCAGTAAAGACTTGGTCAAAAAAGTCAATGATATGGAAATATAATATAAAAAGGTATTCACTGGCGTAGAATATTGATTTATCTATACAGTAGAAGCAGTTAAAGGGGTTTCTGGCTCAGCAACCCCAAAAAAGCCCCAAACAAGTGCAACGACGTCTTTTTGGCCACCCCCTAGGTCAACCTCAACCACTTATACATAAACGGTCGAGGATATACCTAAACATTTTTGTACTGGGGATGACAAAATTTGTGACTGTCGTACGAACTGTACTTGTTTGGACTTTTTTTGTGTACTGATCCAGAAATATCCCTTAATTGCTACTACTGAAAATATTTATAAAGTTTAGATATAATTACTACTGATGATTGATTATTTATAAAGTTTAGACAAAATTTATACTTTACCGGTAGTCAAAATTTTATTTTAAACAATAGAATATACAATAGGAGATGGATTTATGCAAAACACCAGAAAAAATGTTGGGTTTAATTTGACAAATAATTTATAAAAAAAAAATTCGATTCAATCAATTCAGCTTCGAGATATACTGGGATAAGCATTGTTATAATAAATGATTGTATTAAAAATGTTAATTATCACTTACCAAGAAAATATTATTCAATATGGTTGTTTGCTGAGAAAGA
Source organism: Sinohyriopsis cumingii (assembly GCA_028554795.2). NCBI lineage: Eukaryota > Metazoa > Mollusca > Bivalvia > Unionida > Unionidae > Sinohyriopsis > Sinohyriopsis cumingii. Next base: position 166,377,539 of record CM068824.1, on the reverse strand, counting down.
TGATGACAGAATAAGAGGTTGGACTACTGATCCAATGTTATTTATTGACAATATGATTGATAAACATTTTGACAATCATTTTTCTAAAATTTAGACAAAATTTACATAACCTTGTCAATATTACCTTGACTATCACTGACACATTCTACTTGATAGGTCCGTTGATATCTATTTTCATACTTGCTGATTCTCGCTGAGAAAATATCTGTTAGCGCGCTGTCATTGATACGAAACTCACGTATTAAATCGTCCGTGTATTTTACACCGCGCAAATATGATCGTATTTGATCAAGTAATTTTTTTAAAGTTACACTTGCTGCTGTACAAGCACAATTTTGTCTCAAAACGCGGCTCAATTTTCTTACACGCGGTTGATACAGTTACACCAACACCAGCTATTATAAAAGAAAAAAAAACACCAAGAAAAAAAAACGGGTTTAGTGATATTCCGCTTGATATTATACCAGAACCAGTCATTAGCATGGTAAATACGATATCACTCGTAATATTCTACTGTAGTATTTGTAACATTTCTTACACATCAAAGTTGTTTGTGTGTGATAAAACTTGTATTATTGCATTAGCACATGAAGTTCGGATTTCAAAATATCTTCCGAGACATGACTGAAATCTATGATTTCTTTTTTTAATATTTCTTTTTATGCTAGAGTAAAATCTGTTAGTTATTTAGAAATTTTTACTCTATCATTAAAGTTGTAGTGCCAACAGTAGAATCAAGCAACTGATGAAATTTATCGTTGGCAGGATTAGCTAGAAATTTTCTGTACTTGTCGAAAGGGAAGAAGCTGTATCCTTGTATCGATCATCGGTTAATACTTCACTTTTCCTTATCCACTTGTACGAATTAAAATTATCTTTTACTGTTGTCACATCATTGACAAGATCAGCGTAGTCGCTTTCAGTTTTATCAATAAATCCTGTTGTTAAACTTATTTCGTCCATGCTAAGATTTTCGAGTATGAGATGTTCTATAAGAACTGCATATGCGGTCACACAATTTGGCAATTTTACTCGCTTGACAATGTTTTTTGAGATGATGATACCTAATGGAACACCGAGTTTGTCTCGCAACATCTCATATTCTTCTGTAAATACCTTTTCGATTTCGTTGTAGTAATTTCTTATTGACAATTTCCTAGAAGGCCTGATCGTTGGTAATGGAATATCATCTGGAATATCGTATGTTTTGATCGCGTCGTGAACATTTAAGTCATTGATTTCATCAACACAGATTTTTTCTTCTGAATCACATACAACTTCAAGTAGAGATTTTTTATCGGGATGATCTATACCGAATTCAAGAAATATTTGGCGCTTACTAAATCTGTCGATGAGTTTCTGATTTTTGATAATTTACCTTTCCATGTCTTATTTTCCAATTCATTAAGTTCTTTGCTTGCTTTATTCTATTTTCTTCAGATTTTCTTTAATAATCAGATCAATATTTTTCTTTGCTAAGCTCTACCATAACTTCTTTTATTAATTCCATTACTTTTTCTATTATTCGCGAAAATCATCTGGATGACAGCATTTTCTGATTAGGTTAAAATCTTTCATAGGTTTTCGTAGTACACGAAGAAAATTATCTGTGATAGTTGGCAGATCAGTTATTTTTAATGGATTTGATAAATCAGATAAATTGATTTGGGTTTTTAGCGTTTGCTCCTGTTATTTGATCGCCAGTTAAATTTCAAACATTTCTAACTCCGATATCAATTTTGCTTTTACAAACACCATCGTAAAATTCTTTTGCCATATTCACAACTGGTGGGTCTGTCGTTGTGTCTGACATTATTCTACAGTGCATGATTAAATTTCAATCGTGACGATTACATCGTGGCGATTACATTTGATCGTCGACAGTGTATATTTGAAACACAGTCAGACCAGGATACAGACTTTTCGCAGCGACAACGTATATTCGAAAATACAAGCACTTGTTTACGGTGTTTGCAGTTAGAATTGTAAAATATTGTGTTAAACAATTACGACGACATATTACGTGATGAATTTGGTGCCGGCGAAGATATATTTTAATCAAACAACCAGAAGATCTTATTCCGGTAAACGAACTTGATTCATCCGAACAAAAAAATAATTGTTTTTGACGATATTCCATTGAACAAAAGCGAAATGAATAAAATACGATCTTATTTTTCATTGTCACGTAACAGAAAATGTAATGCTGTTTATTTTGCACAGGGTTTTTAAAACTTCGACGGATTTATCAGACGAAATACAGGATGTTTTATAATGCTTCCCGGACTTGATAACGTCGAAGTGCCTAATATAGCAAATGAACAGTGCGATTTATCGAACTGTACCATGAAGTAGCTGCAAACAAATACAACGTTTTCTTGTTTGACAAACTCTTACGAGATCCTAAAAAATGTATCGATGTTGTATTGACAAATTTAAGTGACTGACCTTTTTTGAACTTTGACGTTTCACAAAATTTTGACGTTTTTTAAACGTTTACAAATTTTACCGGACGTAATCAATACAAATGGACAAACAAAATTTGCTACGACAAGAGCGGCTTTTAAGAAAAATGTAAAAGAAGAACGACAAGGACAAGTGGCTGCTGCAGAAGAAACTGCTAAACGTTTGAGGACAGTTACCGAGGCTGTACTTGGCAAGCAACCAGATTCATCAACGTTATCCACTGACAAACTTAAAAAATTAAAAGAAAAAAGTTTCTTAGGTTTGATCGAGGAAGATCAGAAAAAGGTCCCAAAGACGTTAAAAAAAAATTACTGCAAAATTGATGAACACTCTAAACAAACAAGAAATAATTGATTACATTAAAAAACGAAAAGATGTTTATATTCCGGATGAATATTTAAGCAAATTAGCTGAAATAATAATAAGAAAAAAGATACTGGACTTTGAACGCCGCTACCAATGACAGTATAACGAGAACATGTTTAGAGACTACATTTAGGGGCTGATTCGTGAAAGTGATTTACAGCATTATCGTAAATCTCGAAAAGATACTTACTTCTAAATCTTTTGTGGTCATTTTTGTATTACTTCAGTTAAAATACATGTTAATTCTGTTTCATGGTTTTTTTATAACACTTTATGTGAACGGAAAGTCACAAATTCACCCGCTTTTTCGTTGAAAATAGGTAAATTTCACAATATCATTGTCCTGGTCAATAAAACAGTTTGTGGGGAATAATCGCCATTATCTATACTTTTTAGGCATAAGCAATTACGACATGAGACTTACTACCCAATATCAAACATCAACATGCAACTGACTGATCAATCTGGGCGGCAACTTGATTTTAACGATGAAATTGTTACTTATTACCTGCACTTAAGATCGATCCAGTAACCAAAATCAATTTTGTAAGGCAACGTTGAATAAACAATGAAACAAAGAAAAATTTATCGAACAAAAATTGTGGGCGGTTTCTTTGGAAATATATTTCCAAAGATTGTTGAAAATATACCAGGAATCACACATTAAGTTGCACCGATTGCAATTGACCCAACAAAAGCATTTGCTACTGGAGACGCATCTGCATCAGGTACTGGGGTCGGACAAATGATAGCCGACAAAAGTAAGGGAAAACAAGCTCCAAAAGCAGCTGATATTGCACAAGTAATATCAACCATTGCACCAACGGCAAACAACAAATGGTAATGATAGCCACAACAAAGACATTGCTGTCGCCGAAAGGTGAAGATTTAATACTAAAATTTGTAAAGAAAACAAGACCTATTCAATCTGACATTGCGGCTTTTTAGTAATTTTGTGTGGCAATCACAAATAAAATGTCAGTTAAAAATTATCTTTATCTTAACAATGAATTTGATACCGACAACGTTGTAACTGAATTTGAATATGTCGAATATCTCGATGAGAATTTAAATGACCCAATAGATATAATTCCGATTAACGATGAACTTATTGTGGTTAATGATAAAAAACTTTCGTGAAACGTTAAAGAATTACAGTTTTAGACTAAATAAGTATCTAGAAAAAAAGAAAAATTAGAATTTCTTACTTTTTGCCTGATTTTTTGCCAGTTTCGTCATTTTTAGGGTACAAGGGTAAAAAATTACCTAATGATTTTAAGTCCGGTTTAATCACTTTTTAGGTTAAACCTCAATCTTTCTTAAGATATTAATAATAAAAAACAATGCTGATTAATTAAATTTCTTTAACAACAAGGAACTTTATATGCGACATATCGTGAAACATGATTTTGACTTTTTCTTTTACTTGATCGGTCAGGATTATTTTCTATACCAAGTACTGGCTGTGACAAGCATTGAAAGTCAGCATAAATCAACAATGGAACTTTCATTTTGTGCTTATCATTTTTAAACTGCAATATACTATCACTCGCTGACGGCATTGTTATTCGTTGTACTTCAGAACAGATTTTTGAGTTTGATATCGTCAGAAGAGCCATTTAAACAACGATAACAAAAATATTTGTGTTCTCTGTGTTGGTTATACTCTTTTCCAAGTCCGTTAGAGTTCTTGATCCAAACATAATGATTTTTATAAAACAACAGATTTATTGTTGGTTGTGACGCTCCCGCAGAAATATATCTCAGATATACTTGGTCATGTTCGTCAAGACCAAACACATTAATATAAATATTGTTTTGTTGCTCAAACTTTGGCATTTGAATTTCTGCAACAGGAAAGTCAATACCGGTCAAATACTGAACTTGAAGTCTGACCAGCATATTTATCAACGCGATCAGCATTTTATTCAGCAGGAAATAAGGCCGAAAGAGTGGCCCACAGGAAACATTTCTTATCAGAGATTTTAACATTAGTACATTTTTATTTTTCATCTTCTGCGGCAGGTCAGTATACAAGCTGACGCGTACAACATTGTACTTCATTGTGTGCAACATAATTTAGGATATCATCTCAGGTGCAGTATATTCTTCTTTTTTATACCCTGACAATTCTCGTCTGCTAGTAAGGCAAGATTTGTTCCGAGTGAAACTCGTTTAGATTTTGTTCCGATGCAAGGATCAACTATTTCCTCATCAGAAGCGTTTTTTTATATATGTAATTTTAATAGTATCGCATGATATTGTACCAGAATCGTCAAACCCTTGGGCGCTTAAAGTTCGCGTTTGATTGCATACTTTGGTTATGAAATCGATATCTATTGTCAAATCCAATAAAATTATGGCAATTTTGTGGGAGTTCCGATCAGGTTCCTTTTGGCAATATCTCTTAACATTAACATCATTTTATATAACGTTTTACAAATCTTTAAATACGTTATCAAAATACGTACAATTAGAGTTATAAAGTGCATAGGAAAAATTACACAAAAATAACAATACGATGATATGGCAAGCGCTGACGAGCAGGAGTATTATTACGTTCACCCGAAATATTATTGTTATGCTGGATTTATGATAGGATCGGTAATTAATATAAAAAGCAAAGTTCCGTTTTGTAGGAAAACACCAGCGCGTTATAAAATTTCAGTAAAATCCGAATAATGATACTGAACGTACCGAGATATTCCGAAATAATTTGTATTTACTCGCTGTTCTGCATCGACGTTCCCCGTTCCCGAGGGACAGAGAGTGTATCATGTCAACGGTGCAGTTACAGATGACATCACAATTTTATCTTTACAAAATGAAAATCAGCCTCATCTGGTATTTGATCTTTACGAATCTAATGACTAAGGGTTGATACGAAATCGAAAAACGAACAAGTAAAATATATCGAACGATATTTTATGCATACGTTTTGTATAAACATAATAATTATCCAACACAAAATATCTGATGATCAATTACTCTCAGTAGTAGTGGCTAAAGGGTGTTTCTGGATCAGTTCTCTAAAACAGGTCGAAACAAATACAGTTTCTACGACAGTCACAAATTTGTCATCCCCAACACAAAAATGGTTAGGTATATCCTCAACCGTTTATTTATAAATGGTTGGGGTTGACCTAGGTGGGTGGTTTCCAAAAAAAAAACGTTGTTGCACTTGTTTGGAGCTTTAATTGGGGTTACTGAGCCAGAGATCCACTCGGCTGTTGCTATTTCGGTAGTATGTCACTAATGTGGAAAGGTGTAATTACTACTGTAGTTCGAAGTTTCTGAAATCTGCACGGTAAAACAACAGTGATACACATGCTAATCTTCCTGATGTAATACATTAAATTGTGTGTTGTGCGTGTATGTTGGGGCCGGATTAGTCGTATAATGAGTATAAGCCATCAGGATGGGAGATTGTCTAAAACATTTTTACTGGCTATACCTTAATTATTATATATCGGATTCTCCAGGATACAAACAATATGAGTGTTTTGTGCAATATTGGTTTTATGATATTGACTCCATTTATTATTAATACACCATGCAAGTATTTGTGTAATACTGACCATACTAATTAAGTAATTGACTTGACCCGTACCCAACCGTGTATAGATCTCACTTTATTTCACTATAGCTACGTATAGCCCATTGTTAGCTATATTGCAGCCTTTACAAGTCACAATTAGAAACTGCAGCCGTTATAGTCACAATTAACATTTTAGAAGATTCTAATAGTATCCTCCGTGAAAGTATCCAGAGAGAACAACTGGACTAAAATCTGACTCAAAAGCAAGCGTTACACATAAACAAGCTTAAGAACGATCGATACAGTATTTAGTTTAATTCTAGCATGTTTTAATCGCACCTTGACAGATGCTGCCATATACGCCTAGTCACAACACACGTAGTTGTTGGTACAGACTGAACGACAGGAATTTCAAAGAAGCAAAAGCGAGCGCTTTTATTAGGTTCTACAGGATTTAATTTTATAGTCAGAATTTGTTTTCTCTTAATCGATAACTGTTTTAACTGCATTCGATAACATTGTTCAAGCACGCAGTCAGTGTGTAAATGTTTCCTAGAGAGTGTTACACTTTGCACAGAGTTTGAGGTTTGAAGAAAACAAAATTCCAGGTTTTTACCTCACTTGTTATCCTGGTTGTTTAAAATTGATCTTGTATATCTTAGATATTGTTAAAATGAATCTGAATTTCTTTGTTTCAGTCTATGATTGATGGGTGCAATTTGGGTTACGGATTATACAGAGCTGCCTTACTTCGGACGTGCACCTCTCAATTTCCCAGACATGGAACTCAATGAAGTACCCCCTCACCAGCTGATAATTTTTTTCTTATACTTTTTATATATTTTATAATTGATTTATTGCAGTTTAAGAGGCTGGTGTTGCCTAATCTGGCAAACTAATTTTCTCCATTTTGAAAACTACTAAAGTTAACTATAACGATAACGATATGACTCAAAATCTGAAACGTATAAACACTTCATCGGAGCCAAAGTCTGTTGGCTGTTGGTACACACGTTCCACGTCCTACATCAGACTCAATGATAAGTACAAATATTTCTACGAAATCTGAAATCCACTCTGTAAAATACACCTAAATACTGTTTTGCAGTTTCCCGATAATTATTTGAACATGAATACCAGATATTTAGTTTCAAAACTTGATGAAATTAAGTTATGCTTCAACGGTAATAAAACCGAATATGTTTGACTCTGTGGAACGTTTGTAGAAAAATGTATTGCTCTATATCTTGCTGATCACGTCAACTATGAGATCGGTGATATCGAACCTATATTGATTGATATATATATACCCAGCACTCTAAACTGTCATTTCATGAATAGTATTCCAGACTTCAACTCTTTTTCCTCTTGAATTTATTATTTGAAGCCTAAGCCAGTTTGTGTTTATGTCAGTACAGATATCTATGTGATACTTATGGGAGAATACAAAATCCTGATATACGTAACTGCCTTCTATCATCTTGAAGTAGAAGACCCAATTCCAAGGAGAAAATTAAATTATAGGTGAAACATTCCAAAAAAGAGAAAAATTGAATGTTGTGATTCAAGAGACTATACAAAGAAAAGATATAGATAACTTAATAATGAATCGTAGAAACCCATATCCGAATCCAATTAATATTCTGGAATAGAGAATGCGATAGGCGGATTAATACTTTCCTCAACAGCAGTAGTATCACTGTCACGCCCTGGCTGAATCATGTCGTTCGTTCTGGTTATTCGGGACTGGAATTCAGTTTCAATTCGGCCCTAGGCGGTATATAGTGGTGCGTTAACGATCTTGACTTCCGTATTCAAGACAAGTCAAGATGTGGACCAAGGTCGAGTAATATACTGTCATTTCCAGCATGTTGTTCGATCAAGACTACCTAATGTATGTCAATTCTAAATGGCAGTCAGAATGAACACTATTATTGCTCTATGGAAAAGAGTACTCTACGTGTAAAGCCAATTGTGTTTGAAGAAAGTTTTAATGAATGGACCTACAGTGAGGAGCAACTTGCGACGAAGAAAGTGAAGAGGCTTTGTCAGTATTAACAATCTTTTCTTAACAAACCCACGGTTCATTATGTTTCCATCCAGATCTTCCAGACATACTCGTAAATCTATTGCCAATATTTGTCTTTGGGATTGTATGTCTTTGTTTTTTTGTCTATTTTTTAAATCTTCGATACCAAACCTAAACTCACTCTTTCACTCTTGTGTGGAAGTATATACAGCTCTGCCTTACTTCAGATGTGCACCTATCAAAAAAAAGATAGCTCCAATTTACATTTTTTTACATAAAAATTTCTCAGACATGGAAGGTAAGGAAAACGCCCTCTCCCCAGCCGATAAAACTTTTCTTTTACTTTTTATATCTTTTATAATTGATTTATTGCAGTTTAAGAGGCTGGTACTGTCTAATCTGGCAAAACTAATTTTCTCCATTTTGAAAACTACTAAAATTAGTGTACTTTGGACTAGTTCCTGTTCATTTTTCGAGCACATGGGGATATCCATTTTATCAACTGTCTGATCTAGATAGTACATAGTTACATAATTACCACATGTAAAGAAAGCCCAGTCACGGTACATGAAGTAGCATAAAAGTATTCCAACATTATCTCAGCTGAGCATGTTTTCGGTGAAGCAGATAACTGTACAGTGTAATCAATGCATACATGTTACAAACTATAACGATAACGATATGACTAACAAATCTGAAACGTATAAACACTTCATCGGAGCCAAAGTTTACCAGACCATCTTTGTCTGTTGGTACACACGCTCCACATCCTACATTAGACTCAATCATAGGTACAAATATTTCTACAAAATATAAAATCCACTCTGAAAAATACACCTAAATATTGTTTTGCAGTTTCCGGACAATTATTTGAATATGAATGCCAGAAATTTAGTTTCAAAACTTGATAAAATTAAGTTATTCTTTACCGGTAATGAAACAGTATATGTTTGACTGTGGAACGTTTGTAGAAAAATATATTGGAGTGAGGACATTGATATTGATTCCTACAACATAGAATGAAAAGATAAAAATAAATCAATAGGAGGCACTGGTCTAGAAATTAACCAATGGGAGGTACTGGTCTAGAAATAAACCAGTGGGAGGTACTGCTCTATATCTTGCTGATCACATCAACTATGAGATCGGTGATATAGAACCTATATCGACTGATATATTTACCCAATATATTTGGCTTTCGTCTTAGACAATCTTGGTCAACTCATACGAATACTGAAAGGTAAACTAACGCGTTAATGATTTTATGCACTGATTACTTGCATGTTGCTTGTGTGAGACTCAAAGGATATCCAAGACACTCCAACAATGACAAATTTGATAAATAAAACAATACCACTCCTAGCCCAGACTATAAAAATTATTTGACTTTTAGCCACGTCTTCTTTCATCTTCTATGGTATCATAACATTTCTCTTCCGACATTCATAAAGAAATCGTAAAATACTTTGGCACGAAATAACATATCAGAACAAAATGTATTCATTATTGACTTTCTAGCTTTGCGGTATTTAGAAATAAGCAGGGATCTAGACTTAGTTTTTCTCTTTCAGATATGGCTTGCCCAGCTCATAAATACAGTGCATTGTATTTTGAATGTAGTTTGATTGTATATTTGCGTTTCGTCTCTTGAACTCCACTTTGATATTACAGTATTATTATGGGATTGTTTGGTTCTCCAGCTTTGTTTATAAAGGTTTAATGGGAAAATAAGTTTATAAAGTTGCAGGTGTTAGAATTTTGTTTATGAGGGTTTGACTGTTGTTTCACCCCCTTAGGTTACATTCGACCCTTATACCTTTATTTTTAATATGTATATGTGTTGCTTATTAGGTGTAGGTGTTAATGAAAAAGATTTGGTTCTGGACAGCCAGTGTTAGAGATATTTGCACTATCATTCCCCTTGACCTAAGACCGGGTCATAATGTTATTTTTACGGAATATTTTACATTATAGTTCCTCTTATCCCCAGATAGAAATATCATGTTGATCCTATGGAATACTTTTGTTTTTCACATTACATTTGCCATTGTTCCCAAACTAGTTCATCACGCAAAGGTATGGACTCTTTTTATATTGCATTTGTTTTCCTCAGACCGGCTTAGCATGTTAATATATAATATTCAATTCCGATTCTCCCGGGCGCATGCTTTTTTGTGTACCTTAGTGTGTTCCTATTACTACTGCTACCTCTGTGTGCCCTTAGGATAGTCATTAAGCATTTTATTGGCATGATATAGCCAATAATTATTATCAAAGTGCTACTAAAAATCAGACAACCAGCTGATCTAGGCAAGCATTTTTTCTCAATAATGTTTTCAACTCCATCTATTGCTATTTTATCTTTCACGCCGTAAAATTATAATACTCAGCCATTTAATACAGGGAACAATTTTTACCAGGCCACCTTAGGCCTGTCAATTCATGGTTTTAAGCCACATTTCGCCTGTAACTTTGCATCACATGTACCACCATGGTAACAATAAACGGCACCTGCAGACGACTAAAAAGTCCCTTCTCAGTTATTCAATTGTGTAATTTACCAGTCTCCAGTCATAAATACCGCACATGGAGTCACACGATCAATATACTAACTAGCTTCTAATAGGGACTACTATATAAATTTGGCTTTCGTCTTAGACAATCTTGGACAACTCATATGGTATCATAAAATTTCTTTTCCGACATTCATAAAGAAATCGTGAAACACTTTGGCACCAAATAACATGTCAGAACAAAATGCATTAACTATTGGCTTTCTAGCTTTGCTGGTATTTAGAAATAAGCAGGGTTGTAGACTTATTTGTTCTCTTTCAGATACGGATTACCCAGCTCACAAGTACAGTGCATTGTTAACATAATGGTATGAACTTTCAGTACAGTATATTGTAAATATATCGTGTTTTATGGATAAAAAAGGGGTCAGCAGTTTCTAGGGCAGACTTCCTTTACTTGTGGGTGTGTTTGTAATATCATTAGTTTTAGCGTGAAAAAATATCAAGCTCATGAATGCGTGTGATTATAAATCAAGTCTGTAATCAATACGATAAAATAAGCCCAACAAATAAACCTAATAAATATGTGCACACATATTGAATCAAATTCCTTTCGAAAGGAGGATGATTTAATATAATTTTGTTACATGAAAAAATGAAATGTAAACGATAAGTGATACATATATAGATATTGATTGAGTAGAACAGTTATGATTGTCACATCTTATAAAATTGAGTAGATCATAATATGTTGCACAAACAATTCATATTTTAATTAGCTTTAAAAGAATCACGCGTTCAAATATTTTACCTGATCTCAGTATGTAATCAATCCTTCTTACTTGACCTTGTCATGAATAAATATTAACAACTGTCGCCAGTTGGCCTTTTAGTTGATAGAGACTTGCAGCGCTATACCATTCATCATCTTTGTCACGTGTTAAGACGCCATCTAAATAACCATACCAATTAATCGATGTACATTTCATTCGACAAGTAGATCTCATTCTTACGCCAAGAACAAGTATATAACCACGTGCTGTACATGATGTAAGATATTTATAAAGTCTTTTTGGAATTTTTAGATCCACTATGAACGATTTACTAAACACTCTTGCCGAGGAAATCAGGTGAAATTTGTCTGAAAGGAAAATTTCAACCACATATATCTAAATATTCTATCTACGATGTCTTCCAACATTTTAGCTGCTTGCCATATATTTGTTGTGTTATATTTTGCACTACAGATTAGCAGTGTTCAGAGTTGTCAACTGACAGATTGTATTGTAAGCCAGTGGGAAAACTGGAGCGAATGTAGTCAAACGTGTGGAGACACAGGAACTCGTACGCGATTACGGTGGAAACTTTTGGAAGATTCATGTGGTGGCAGTTGCCCTTATGATACCTCGGAGACTGAAGCTTGCAATCAGCGATGTTGTCCAAAAGACTGTGTCTTCACACCATGGAGCGAGTGGATGATGTGTAGTTGCAGCAACTATACTTGCCAAGAACCAGGAGATCGGTACGTTTGCCATAGGTTGAGGACAAAGCTGGAGGAGGCCGAATGCGGGGGTTACTGTGATGACAGGACCTTTGAGGACGCATGTGGAAAGCTCTGCTGTTACGCTGACTGCGTGCAGGGAACTTGGACCTTTTGGGGCGCATGTGTTGGACAGTGTGAACAAACAGGGGTCATGAATAGGACCCGAAGAGCATTACAAGAGCCTCGGTGTGGAGGAAAGCAGTGCAAAGAGGCATACGAAGAGATGGAGTGCATGGGCAGCTGTTGTCCCGTGGACTGTAAAATTGGGGAATGGAGCGAATGGTCGGCTTGCAATGCTACCTGTGGAACGGCCAATCAAACACGGTCAAGGTGGGATTTTCAGTGTTATTGTTTTTTTCTTCTTCTCATCATGGCAGTTACAGACGAAAATCTCGTTCTATATAGGTGTTTGTCACAACGAAATTGGTCATGAGTATGCCTGGTGGTTTTTAAGCAAAGTTTTTCTTTATATATATATATATATATATATATATATATATATATATATATATATATATATATATATATATATATATATGCCGAAATTAATACAAGGAGCTGTTTATCTCAAGAAACCGATAAGGAAAAAAGTGATGGCTCTCAATAAACTGCAGATGAAAAGTTTACAATGCTTTAGCCGTTTTAAAAGTTTGGGGATAATTATGGATGAAACAGTGAGATAAATATAAAAATCCTCTAAAATTATCACGCTTTGCTCCCCCCAAAATGCAGTGAACATATTATTTTGTTAGGAAATAATTTTTATTTTTAACCATTATGAATCATTTACAATTTGTGGAATTTTCAATTCATTGCTGTCATTTCTAAGACAACGGAGAATATACCAATTACATAAATATGTTTTAGTATTTTTAGACTTAGACGGAAAGGCAGATGTTTATATTTAATATGTACTCTTATATTCAACCGGACACATACTTCTGTCTTTTGAGACTAGCGTCTCCTTCAGAAAAATAAAACAGAAAAACAAAAATTCCACACTCAGAAGTGATACATGTATAAAGAAGTCTGGATAATGAAGTGACGTCAGTTGCTGCAAATTACTGTATAAATATAATTTTGAATTTACAGCTTCCACTTTCCATTTTAACTAATGAATCCTTAATGTTTAATAGATTTCGCCTCGCTTGATTAAGTATGCAAAGGAAACGGATGTAAACTTTAGCAAGGGAGTTAACCAAAAAACAAAGAGGACAAAATTGTTTAATTGTTGATTTCAACGTAAAGGAGAAAGCCCAACGTAATTTAATAAAGTTATGGTACATATATAACAGCATTATATAATACCATAATGAAGCATGTATAATAGCATTATGTTACATGTATAATAGCAGTTTATGTTACATTTTATGTTACATACATACTAGAGTTAAGTTACATACATAATAGGTGTGTGCGAAGCATTTTTCAGGCACATCGTTACGATGTCTGCAGTGTTGAGGTTTATAGTGATGTCTGACACCGGGGCGTCATGCCGCAGACATGTATCATCATGTCCCACCCAATCATAACATCAGGCCGAAAATTCCTTATAATAACCTCGTAATGCTGAGCGCCAACAAGTTTTATAATTTAACTTAGGCTACTGGAGCGGTCATATATAACAGAATTATTGCATATATAATAGCCTTATGTTCCATATATAATAGCATTTTATTATACACAGATGAAAGAAGAATTATAATATTTCCTCACATCAATCACCTGATGTGGACATCTAACTAGATGCGAGAAAAAAGTTTCCCACCCATTAAGAATGAAATATACCGTGTTTCTTTATTTCTTCAGTATGTTTTTTGTTTATAGCTAATCTACACATATTTTCATCAACTTTGCGATCGGAGCAAATTTCATATACACCTCTTAATTTCGAAACAGAAAACGTGAACAACAAGCTTATGTTTATATGTATTATTATTATTATTGCCGCTGCTGTTCTTGTTGTTGTTACTGCTGCTTTCACTTTCAATAGCATATAAATATAAACAAACCATCGAAATCAACATTTAATTATATCCATACAGTGATGATGTGGTAAATGAAGTTTAATTTGTACATTATGCAAATGGTTCAAAGAAGTGTAGCTTCATTTATTTTTGTATGACTGGCTTTCATGTTAAGTTTTACATCATCTTAAACAATATCTCATCGAAGAACTTTTATCTAGAAGAAGAAACTGCACATGTAATGCGTATTTACTTTATTTGTATCATTTGTGTTAATATCCCTTACTGTAAATAAAGCTCCCTTTTTTATTGAAAATTTTACTCTCTTACCTATTAAATAACTTGATGAGACCATATTTCATCTTCTAACATCATAATGTGTATTCTAGGGTGCTCAGATGCAAAACATGCAGCTCAGTCTTTGATCTATCGTGTCTACTGTTAGTGGAATTAAATTACTTGCATCAGCTAAGTTTTGCTTATTGGTGGCAAAATACATTATCTAATCTTTCAAAAAAAGTCAGCCTCTGCATCTAAGTAACATCATCTGTTTGTATTAAATTTACTTGATAAACGTCGTATAAAATATTCCACCGATAAAGATGTATGGGTCTTTTGCTTGCGAAAGTTATTAGTAACGGAAAGTATGTATGATGCTTTATTTCTGGAGCAAGTGTGACTTTAGTAAAAGACAGCGAAATCGAAAAAGGACTATCTCATTATTAAAAAGATATATCATTATCGTGTTACTTTCATATTTCCAACAGTGGTTAAAGAAGATTTGCCGAAAAGAGTTGGTTATTGTTGTGCTTAAGAGTTTCTTGGTCAGTTATATTAATGCACAATGAAATAAGTTAGTGAACCAAAGTTTCTCTAAACATATTAGTTCCCATCAATTTCTAGATTATTCTTAATTATCACGGTTTGGTTAGACTGTGAATTGACGATATTGTTAATATTATTCTTAATTATCACCGTTTGGTTAGACTGTGTATTGACGACATTGTTAATATTATTCTTAATTTGCACGGTTTGGTTAGACTGTGTATTTACGACATTGTAAATATTATTCTTAATTATCACGGTTTGGTTAGACTGTGTATTGACGACATTGTTAATATTATTCTTAATTATCACCGTTTGGTTAGACTGTGTATTGACAACATTGTTAGTATTATTCTTAATTTGCACGGTTTGGTTAGACTGTGTATTGACGACATTGTGAATATTACAGAACTGAGACCAAAAAAAATAATTAATCTATCCATTCATTTACATAGCCAATAACTTTGGCGATTATATATTCACTTTAGAAAATTGTTGCATCTGAAACCAAAATTATCACAATGTCGTTGTTTAATATCCATGAACTATGCCGCACTGTATTAGCTGATCAATATATATATATATATATATATATATATATATATATATATATATATATATATATATATATATATATATATATATATATATATATATATATATCACCATGATTATCATGATTATTTTCAGAATAAGTCGCCTTTTGCACAAGAAAATTAACTTCATTTGCGGTTATCATTGTAACCTTTACCTTTTGTCATTTCTTCTCTTCTTACATACCATTAATATTCCTAAATGTTCAGAAATATATCAACAAAATTTGATATGCATAGTACATAAAATTCCGTTTTAAATGGTAAATTTATACAATAAACGAAACGGAAAACGGTGGATGGTTTATTACTTAATTATAGACGTATATATCTTATAATCTGAGTTTAATGTGCTCTTATCATCTTTCAAAGATTCGTCCTTCTTCCCTACTGCAACGGAGCTGCATGCCCAGAAGAACCCATCGATAAAGACAATCGTACATGTTCCAACTACATCAATGTGGACTGTTTGGTGGGTATTTATACATCCCACTAACTTCTATATCATCATCATCATCATCATCATCATCAACGTCATAGCGGTGGACATCCCATCTGACTCGACTTTTTACCTTCAACTCCTTTTAACAATTTACCTGTTTGTGTAACATGAGAGAAAGGTTTGTAATTTGCAGACAAAATATAAGGAAATAACATTCGAGTGCTTCTAGAGTATAGATTTAAAATGTCAACTCCTGTGCATTTATGAAACCCAAACCTCTCGCGCAAACACCTCCTAAATATCCTGTTCAATGTGCGATCATTCTCTTGGAGCGTTCCGAATGTAGGACCATCTGCATGTGAAAGTATTCATTCCAATTGAATTTCTTCTACAAATATATTTATTTAGAATTATCATGCAAGCTACAGGGTCGCAGACAGGGTAGGAGAACTAGGACAAAATTCACTGGGGTCCACAACAGTCCGGGGGCCCACCGCGGAAGAGAAGGAAGTTGTGTTTGAAATGTATAGGGGCCAATTGGAGAATTTTTCCTAGTGCCCACAAATCCTGTCCACGGCCTTGGCAAGTTATCTGATATAGATTGGCGTAAACATATTATAAGAAATTAATTATCTTTTTTACTTGATTAAGCAGACCAATTGATTGATATCACATTTGAGAAAGCTGGATGGAAGTGTAAACAGCCATAGATTGACTGCCGTGTTAAATTAGTGAATTTTATTCTCAATATCGTCAGATTAGGACATTTATATTTTCGCTCAAAACGAGAGAGATAGAGAGGGTATATATGTGTGTGCGTATATATATATATATATATATATATATATATATATATATATATATATATATATATATATATATATATATATAATAACGTGTTGATATAAGTAGTCAGGAGTAAAATTATCATTTAGACATTTTTGAGACTTTAGAAGGAGCAATTTTCCACGAAAATACAGGTTATTTCATCTGAATATCACGTCATGTTGCACAGGAAAAGATGTAGTTGGCAACATCCAATACGTGAAAAATTGCTGGATCCGCCCACGCAATACATTTGCATAGGAAGTCACGACGTGTGCATGCAATAAAATCCTTTATTAACGTCATTTGTTTATTCTATGACGCCATATTATCGAAACATATATTTAAATATTTAAGGTCGCAAAATTGATGATACCTTTCTGAAACTTTCATATTTTTTAAAGACAAATACTAAAAGTAGTAAATTACAATAATTCCTCGAATATCTATGGAATCTGACATTGTTCTTAATGATCAGCGATTTAATTACGAACAGAAAAAAATAGCATAATATAGTTCTTCTTGACTCCGGAAAAAACAGATAATAAAACGTAAAATACACGAAATCAATTGTTAACAAGCAGAAACATTATGTGTCGATATCCGTCTACCAGCTGTTCAATGATTGAATCCTTGTTCACAAAGTAAGCCGTGTCATAATTATATTTGAATAGCTTATTTTTCCCTCGTTATTAATAAACTTATTTATCAATCGTTGACCCTCACACCGTGAGGTCGCAGCTGTGCTACGGTCACGTTCATGAAGAATTCGATTTTAATTTCCAGATGCTTCCAATGATTGTAAATTATTATTTAACCATGCAAGACATTATTCTCAAAATAATTATATTACAGAATTACACATAAATTCCGTCTCAAATACGTTGCTTAAAAACAACATGAAAATAATAAAAGAGCTACATATTATAGTCAAAGCTTCAGGAGAAATATGTATTGATTAAATCTGAAGTTTTAAGTTTTAAAAAATCCAACAGAAGTACAGAAAATGATGTTAATGTTGTCAGATATGCCATTTCAATGGATATACACATATATTATTTAGATTATTTATATAATATATAATAAATAATTTTAAAAGTAGTATTTTTTAATTAAGACAAACGCAAAATAAATGAAACAAATAAAATTGAGAAAGCCGTGACGTGATGGAAAAGTAGCATGGCGTTATTTGAAAAATACATGTATTGTAGACTTAAATACATTTTATTTTGTTATTTACAGCAGGCCAAACGTTACAACTATTTTCACATAAATTCAGAATATATACATACATATATATATATATATATATATATATATATATATATATATATATATATATATATATATATATATATATATATATATATATATATATATATATATAAGACAATATTCTGTGTGGTGTTCGTGGGAAAGGGTACTGAAAGGCATTTTCTCTCCCTATCTTGGACCCACTGTCATAATAAAATATTTAAATATTCCCTGAACAGGTTTCAACATGGTCTACATGGACAGACTGCATTTTGTTTAATGAAGTTTGCGGAGAGGGACAAAGAAACAGAACGCGGAATATAGTGACCCCAGCTGAATGTAAAGGGACACCCTGCCCTGATCTGATCGAGATCGTGATGTGTTCTGGACCCTGCTGTCGTGTGGATTGTGAAGTAACTGAATGGAACCAATGGACTGCTTGCTCTACAGAATGTGGCAAAGGCATCAGGTATGGGCAAGACGTTTTGAAGACTGCCCAAAATAAATAATCGTTTGATTTAAGCGATGTTGGGTAATGATCCTTGGAATGTAATTATATTGGTATAGAATATATTTTTTGAGCAGCCATCTTTTGCATTTGACATGACACTTTGTACTTAGTAACAGTTTGTCGTATGAGTTTTTAACATCACCTCTGTTTGCCTTTTGTAATTAACTTACTTTGAGTCGGCAGTATTCGTGTTCATTGTTTGAAAGCAATGCTAATAAAGCAAAGTTCCATTAGGAGACATAAAACTACTGTCTTAGTAGAACAGGTTATTACCCTGTTTTTAAATGGGAGACTTAGAACACTGTCTTTTAAAAGGAACTATTCTTCAGCGTTACATTGGTTCAAAAGACCACAAATACTCCTTTTTCGTAACAAATAACATAATCATACATTTTACTGTGTCTGATTTATCGAACTAAATTTTGGGCTTTTGCTAGTGTCAAGGCGTGTAGAATATCAATTTCGGAAAGTATTTTAGTCAGTTTGATGCACTTTTCCCCGAAATCCGTATAAGACAGAATACTTGATTGGACAAAGTGGTACACCGGCATTCGGGTCCTGCACTTAGTCTCTTGTGTCTGTATAGGACGCGCATGCGGTTTTTTCCCTATAGCAGTTTCAACTGGGTAAGTCGCAGATACCTATATAATAAAATTTAAATCTTTCTTATCAAGATTTATAATACGGTTAGATTCATAACTGTTTGGCGATAGGCATGCCTTGTTCAAGAGGTTTGTAAGAAAGGCAACATTTGATAGCACTGTCTTTTCCAATTAACTGTCTCACACAACTATATACATTTGTTCCTTGTCATTATAAAACCTATTTGGAAGTATAAAGACAAACAATAATAAGAATTTTGAACAAAATATTTTCTGTACGTCATTTGTCAGGTCCATCTACATAACATTTTAAAAGGAACACTATATGTTGCCCAGTACATACATAAAGTTATTGCTTCTTAAATGGTCCACCGTCCAAAATTCACGTCAGCACGATACTACATCATGGTACTACAGCATGGAACTATAAATGTCAGTATTAGTTGCATTACATCTAGAGCTAGACTACGTGTACTTCGTTTAATTTTCTAGCAAGGAGGAGATTCAATCCTTACATTGAATTTGGATTACTTGACCTACTTATCCTTTCCCATGCCGCTAATGTTCCTTTTAGAAAGAAGTGTTTATTTTTTAAAAACCAAATAATTAATTGAATATAGGACAGCCTTCGAGCTTTGTGGAAATCTAATAATATTGATTATCTCTAATTTCTAGCACAAGATCTCGTAAGGTATCTGTTCCGCCAGTGTGTGGTGGTACAGAATGTTCTTCTATTCTCCTGGAGTCACGCGATTGTGAGGTGGAGGACGCTCTTGATTGCCGGTTTACGGAATGGACTGAATGGTCCCAGTGCAACACAAACTGTGGCTTTGGAAAATCCTTCCGAACAAGAACGCTTCTGACGCCAACCTACTGTGGGGGATTGTGTCCCAATGTAAGCACGGAAGAACAAAAAGAATGTCAAAGTTATGCAGCCAGAAAAGATTGTGAGGTTAGATTAAGATTACAAATGTTTTGCTTCTATGTGCAACTGTTATGTCTGCCATGCCGAATTTTCACCTATGAGAGAGAGAGAGAGAGAGAGAGAGAGTTAAGCGCATTGTATAGTTTTGGAAATGAAGATACATCTTGTTATCTTTAGGTCCGTTATGAAGAATAGAAACATCAGCAGGGTTTATTGACAACACAGCTTCTGATGCATACAGCGGCACTGGAATGAGCAGGTCCACATATGACAGCTTGGAAAACGTTGCCATTTTAGTGCGAAACCCATAAGTATTCTACACATCTTGTGAGCTCTTTCTTGAAGCATATGAATGTATGCTTTATGAGTACTATTTATAGATATGAAGAGTGGATTCTACAAACAACACAAATTTATATCGAGCCAAGACAGTATAACCTACAAGTAATGAGGTTGGTTGTTCAGAAATGGGGTGGTTTAGACTTGAATGAGTTTAACTGAGAAGTTGGTACACGTTTGGAATAGTATTTTAGCATTGCACATTATTTATTGATCCGACTCACAGGGATCATACTGCAAATAAAACCGTAACATATTTTCGATAATGATGTTTTGGATGTCATTTAATATATACTCGTTTGATTTCTTTGTTGGTTAAATTCTTAACCAACAAATCATATGCAAAGTTAGCTAATATGAGAGTGGAAAAAGCCTAAAGGCCAGGTAAGAAACATTGCACTTACCGGTGGGTTTTCGAGGCGATAGAAGTCTCATACTTACTGCACTCATTGTCTTGTGTGAACTAACTAACTTACTTGGATTAAAATGAAGTCATGACATAGCTTCTATATTGATGTTTTGGATGGCAGTTAATATCTTGTCGTTTTATTTCTTTGTTGGTTAAATCCTTAACTAACAAAGCATATGTGAAGGTAACTAATATTCGCATGGAAAAAAGCCTAAAGGCCAGCACAGAACATGATGGTCGCCTAAAGTGTTTATAAAGCACTCATACCAGATGCTGCTAGCTTTGTCGTAGTCTTCATCAGAAATATCAGTGCTGTCTAACTTGCTGTTGAATTCTTTTTGTGCTGGCAGCGCGGTCTCATCAAATTGTTGCCCATAACATCATATAGTCAAAGGTCAGCAGACTGATCTAGCTACATTGGATATGGTCGTGATCTTTTCTGGTGTTGGTGATTTTCTGGATTGCTATCTGCACCTGAAATGGAAACCAGCAGAGATTCAAATTCAGCATAAATTATAAATGGCAAGCGTGTCACACAAGAACAGTTCTCAAATTTCGATGATAATTTTTGTCTGCCATGATAACTCTCACCACGTTGGCAAATATCTACCGAGCTCGCTAAGAAGCTCTACGTAATGAAAACCATGAAGACCCTATCTGCATAAACAAAATTGGTAGGATAACAATCCTAAGAATGTTTTAAAGTAGTGGCAGTCCTTGCTGCTGTTGTGTACGTACGTCAAATCAACTTTGCGCTCAGATATCACTGAAGAAAACGATAACGCGGTCACTAAAACCAAAAACATTCACCGAGATAGTAATCAGTCTTTCAAATCTTGTTACTCCTTTGCATGCACAGGAAAATGTATTCTGGAGAAAGTTAACGTATCTTGATACTTGCAAACTGTTAGAATTTCTTTAGCCACAGAATACAGTACAGGCTGCACATCCCTAGTCAAACATTTCGTGTCATTATTTTTTATGTTCACGCATCTTTAAATAGCTTTAAGGTTTACATGTAGCTCTAAACAAGGCCAACAGCAGTGGATTCTATTTTGATGTGGTTACTACCAGAAGGTATTTCTCACCAACGTTCTCTCTAGAATAGTCTTTCATATCTATTGCATCTGCTGATCAGATATAATCATCACCGTTAACAATAACTCAACGCTTAGGAAAATATAGATAGATCACCGATTATATGCAGAAAGGGTTCAGGATATTGTAAGGAATACATGTTGCGTAATTTGAAATAGGATTAATTAGTTGTGCTTGGGTCGTGTCTTGTGGTGCATATCGTGAAGTATTTGTATTTGGATTCGAAAAGTTTGCTAATGACCAATATTGTAAATAAGGAATAAATAGCCAGCTGGGTGTGAATAAGGAATAAGTATTCAAATGTATGTAAAAATGGTTGAATCGGGAACCAACTTGATTTCAGTAGTTTATTCAAGGATCTTTGTATTCGTCTTGCACGATAAGCATCCCAATGCTGTCATTGTACCTGAATTAGAGAAACAACGTGTGACCACATGACCTTATTGCTCGCTACGCTTGCTCAGCACAACTAAATTGTCATTAGCCAAACTTGGCAGCGCTCTGAATTTGAGAATAATATCTAGGTCAGAGTTTCCTAGGAAGCATGATGTGATTAAATAAATGCAGAGTTAAAACCTGTTGGGCTATAAACATATTCTTAAGTGATTTGTAAATGTCACAATTACCTAGTGGCATTGTGTCCAAAAGAGTGTCAGACCCCATGCCAAGAATTCTTTCAAGTATCACAGGAAACAGATCACCAGCGGCTCCAACAGCAAACAGTGGCAAAACCGTTAAGACTCTGCCTTATTTTGTTTTTAAAGTTTCGCCACTAACTAATTATGCATGATGCCTTTATATGCTGCATTTTGTTTTCTTTCTCAGTTTTCTTTGTCATGTTGGTGCTTTATAAAAAAAAGTTTATCAGTTCTTTATGAAAGCTTCTGTGCTGAAAGTATTGTCAATGACGGATTTCTTCCAGAAGCTGCCAGTGTAATTTTCTTACGTTGGGCATCAGAGAGAGAGAGAGAGAGAGAGAGAGAGAGAGAGAACAACTTCTTCATTAGGCTTTTATAAAACCATTTATAAAACTCTACGTAAAAACATGCAGCCATCAGCCATCTTCTGCGTCTGATTCCGTATAAAGTATGCTATGGAATTATTTTATTTTCTACCATTAAAATCAGTTCCATCTTGCGCTCAGGATACTGTCTGTTATTCATTCTGACAGCAATTTGAGTCAAGCCTTTGTTGTCAAATACTTTGATGCTTGTTTCTTGATCAGCATCTAGTGAAGCAATTTTAAATGCAACGAAAACGTGTCGTGACAACTTACTTCCAGGCATTACGCAATGTTCTTTGTATAAATGCAAATATGCTCAGACAAAAGCTAGCCAGCAGGTTGTCTAATTCTAGCAATGTTAAATTAAGGGTCTCACCTTTCACCTCCAGATCTATAACTTACTAAAAATAAATTGTCCGTCGTCTACGCCGACTGGACTGTGATGATAAGTGAAACGATCAACTGGTTCCAAAACTAACGTGTGCTTGACACAGCAGAATACACCATGCCTATCAAGACAGAATTAAGAAAAGAACTTAGAGGCAGAATAATGCAAATCTGATGCGAGCAACATTCAAAGCGCCCAGCATATCAAAGCCAATATTGTAGCCAGTATTTTCCGGCGTGATAAAAGCATTTTAACCAAGGTTTACATCGCCATAACAGAATCAGCACCAGGTTGGACTTTGCACCTTTTTGAACTTGATTCTGACAGCTGCATTACTCGCATCTTTGTATAAAAACATACTAATGAGAGAATTTCTGATGTGATCATCGCTCATAGAAATTAAATTCATAATGGTGCTGGCAGAAGGCAGATGGTTGCTAATGTCCTCTAAGGTCTAAATAAGCTCTCATTGTTGTTTGTCAAGGCTACATTGGTACTCGCTGGAAAATCAGCAGGTGGAGCAGCAGTCATTTTCAAATATCCTCTGACTTCAAGAAAGGCTTTATGAGGCACCAAGTAAACGTCATCAGCTCTCGTATCGATAATTCTTGTACCAGCCATGTTCATGTAATTTGAGTCCATGTCCAAGTACTCCAAGTAATCGTATTCTGAAGTAGATTCCTCAATAGGAGACTAGTCAAACAACATACTATACTCAGGGGTCGATTCCATTATGTTACACAAAACATCTTTTTAGACCAGAGCTCATCGCGATTTTGACAATCTATGCAATATGTTGTCTGTAATCTCACATCCAGCTCATTCATAATTTCTTGACCACATCTTTGCTAATATCTTTTTTGGCTGCAGAAGTCATTAAGCGCTCAGCTTTTTTGTCGGTGTGATTTATATAATAATTTCTTCAGTTGGCTTAGGTGAATGTTTTCTAAGACTATTTTACCAACTGCAGATAAAGCAGCGCACTATCCGAAAATCGAGGTCAGAGGATCAATTTGTCTTCCTATGCCTGGCAACACTGCAGCTATCCTACCAAGTACTGAGCCAAAAATTTTCCTGTGATTTTCAATTCATTTTGGTTTCTTAAGTAAATCTGTTACATTATTTCATCTTGTGATCTTAGATGCTAGTAAAAGTGTTACACGATATTTAAGTTCGCATTTCTTCCCAATTTATCTTTGAAAGACATAGCATCTTCTTATATGCCATGCACATTATTAACAGGATTGTTCATCAAAGGCGAAGGTTATACTGTCATTAGACAACCAAGTGAAGCATTAGGACTAAAGCTGTAAATAAAGTGACTGTGACCGCATTGTGAGTCATATGACCCTTTTGCTGCTGAACAATTTATCACTACGCTGTTTACTTCGCTTATATTAACAGAAAATCTCCGTCATTTAAGCAGACTACAGAGGATGTTGTTCGATATAAAATCGAGTTGGTACCCAGCGTTGTTCTTGTCTTGAGCATATATTAATTCGGTTCAGTAAGAACGTTGTCTGCAACATGACCTCGCACTGGAATCATTCTATTCTTTTCACTTGCTATGTCAACAACATTACAGACACCAGTAATTATAGACAGCAATATTCCTACGTCAGCTGCTGAGGTAAAATACCTGAATTAATTGACTTTCGACGGAGATTCTTCCTAGTGTAGAAACCTCTGGAGACTGTCTCAGAAGTTGTATTAGTAAGTTTGCTTGACGTTTTGGTATGCCATCATGCTGTGCTTCCAAAACATGTTTGAGTCAATGTTGCTTTATAGCACGTGATGTCACGGCCTGCTCTATTTTTTTAATTAGTAATTAGCTTCAATAATTTTTCTGTGACATTGCGTTGAAATACTTAGCCAGTTTTTTATGCAAGAACGCGGCTGGATTTTTCTAGCTCTATGGAGACCTTTGTGTTAAAAGTAGCCCAGATTTTCTTTTGACGCTTTAAAAATTATTTTGCGAGCGTCCTTGACGAACTTGTATGCGTGTTTTAATTATTTGATTTCTTGCATTATGCCGCTTGCGTCTTCTACATTCCAGTCTTTGGAATATTTTACTTGTATCACATAGTCGGTACACTTTGCATATAGAGTGTGCAGTTTCATATTTTTGATATTATAACACGTGAACATATCACTTTATGTGCTCCTGATTGGTCCAAATAAGCCCATGAAATTATTGTGCAGTATTCTTTTTACTGATTGGATGCGATCATGGGTAAACTTTTTTAACCCCGCGTTCTGGAATGTTTTGTTTTCATTGAACATATTTGGCCGCCATTTTTTATTTGACTCGCGAAAGGGATATGGGAAAAATTGGTCTCGTCTGTTTCAATATTGCCATTTTACCCCCACTGGGATTTGTTATGTCATGTATAACATATAATAACATGAAAAATGGCAAACACTCCAAGACAAGAACAATAACAACAAGTAAAACTGCGGATATTGCTCAAATGATAGAGAGGGTGAAGGTGGGGTTGGAGGCGCGGTATATCTGTAGCATGGAATCCACCATAAATACAAGTTTGGTTTCAATGTGAACTTATAAACTCACCTTTGTTCACAGAAGAATGTAGACATGAACCGGTATCCCCAACTAACATAACTTTATCCAACCACAGCATATTTACGCGGGAAATATGTGATACAAAACCGACTTCAAAAGAGATTTGATTACGTCTTCTGTACAATCTAATGTTCCAGATCAAATACTACAAATATCCGATCCCAAATACATTACAGTAAATATGTGTATTTCTGCAACCAGTAATCTTCTTTTCACAAAAATATCGTAACAATGTGACGTTTAGTTGTGATGTAAAATTTCAACGAAAAGACTGGCACCGTGTTGTATAGGCCAACTCAAACCGGTACTGTGCACCGTATCGAACAATGTGAAATCATACGCATTTGACATTTTGTGTTGACAAATGTTTTGTCTTTTGTTAAATATTTTGTTTATTTGAATGGACGCTTATTCTTTGATTTGTAGTTAACTAAAAGGTATAATATACTTGTACTATTTCAACTTTGTTTGGGACTACTTTTTGCTCACAGTAAATGAAAGGTACGGCGTCTGTCAGAATGAACGAAATTAATCATTCTTCTCTCTGTCTAAATAATTTATACTGAAATAAAAGTATGTGATAAAAAGAATCTCAAATGGGTTAATATTTAATTCATGAAACACGTTAAATAATGTCCAGCTTTTGCTCGCCAAGGCTCTCAAAAGCTGAACAATTTTCAAGTCGTTTCATAAATTCAATATTAAATGGTTACCCATTTAAGATCCTCTATAAACGTTATGTGCACGCTCTTATACTGCCATTATTCGTTCTGGGTAAAAAAATCATGTATTATATTCTGTTGTTTTTTCTTTCTTTAATTCGAAAACAATCTGTTGAAATTTTTATATGGCGCTCTTGAGTGTTTTATAGTAACCTGGCACAAGAACAATATAACTATACGTGATTTTGTAAATATTTTAGGGCAATATAGCAACTAGCTCACCTATAGGATACTTCTTAGTGATGCCATCTCTTATTGTTGCAATTCACCTTGACTAGTCTTGAACGCTCGTGATCACACAGTAATGTAACATTTGCTGATATTTCTTCAGAATCGATGATGATTACGGTTCAGTGAATTTGCATGGGTTAACAAAATCGTCCTAGACGCTACGTAATCCTATGATACCGACAGCGATTGTTCTGAAATCTTTAAACGTACTACGAATAAAATCCAAGATGTTGCTCTTGAAACACTTGCAAAACTTGTGTCGACTACTAGACTGTATGATGGTATAACGGACACTTCCAAGTATGGTATTGGTGACTCAACTTGCAAAACTCGTGTCGACTAACAGACTGTATGATGCTATAACGGAGACTTCTAAATATGGTATTGGTGACTCAACTTGCAAAACTCGTGTCGACAAACAGACTGTATGATGCTATAACGGACACTTCGTAATTATGGTATTAGTGATTGAACTTGCAAAACTCGTGTCGACTAACAGACTGTATGATGCTATAACGGACACTTCTAGCATGGTATTGGTGATGCAACTTGCTGACATTTCTTACAAATGGACACTTGAATTCTGGAAGCCAACTATCTGGACTATGTATAAAGCCGTTGATATTTCTGATTCATATATCATTGCCAACAACGTTTTCGCATGTAGTGATCTCAGTATAATTTCTGATCACGGTCTCAAATAATATTCCCAACTACAAGGCAAATTACGTAATCTTGCTTCTTGTTTATCTGTTTTATAGCTATGTCTTCAGGCGATGCAAATGGACAAATACCAAGGATCCTGGCCAAATCAGAGCAACCAAATGTGGTCGGCACAACATAATACGACTCTCATTTCGTCTGTTTCAGTTTATGGGATCTCACTAATTTCTCTAAGACAACAGCCATGTCCATTATTATACTATATCATTTTGTCAATTCAGCTTAAAAATATGGTATCTAATATACATGCAAATATATTTCGCAGAAGCTCTGCTAAAAGTATCATATTCACCTATCGGCTTCAGAAGTGACTGACGTCACAAACTTCCTGGGTTATAGGAGTCTAAAGTAACAAATTTTCGATACTGTGTTGAAATCAGAACGGACCTCATAATCCCAGTCAGTCTACAAATGTAAAATGCTGCCAGGAGAGGCAACTCTTGTGTGCATTCAAACTGAAGCAACTCTTGTGTGGAAGCAAAAGGAGGCAACTTGTTTTATGTATTCTTATTTTGTAAACATTATCGACCATCATTTTTGTGTCGGACAAGAATAAAGGCAACTCTGATAGGTAGTACAGTAAACTGAGGTTGTTGAGCTTGTCATACGTTTCGAGTTCCTCGTAGTTTTTGTGATAATATAATTATGTAGACCAAACTCGTTTCGCTTTATGAGATCCTGGCGACGTTTACAACTTGTCAAGAAACAAATGTTTGTCAGCGAAAACTTTTATACGAGAAAAGCTTGGAAAGCTCTTGAAGAAACGTACGAGTGGGTTCATTGTGGCCTTATATTATTCTATCCATAATGAATACTTTCATATGTGTTGGGAGACCAGATGTTCGATGTTATGAACTCATCAATATTTCTAAAAGAAATATAATAATCGAAACTTTATACAGGAACTTTTAATTACAGGCATGGTAATTTTCTGTAACTCCATCCTCTATGAAATTACTTGCCATTGTTTAAACAAGATTTGAGCATGGAAAATTGCTTTTACTACAGTTACTTAGGAAGCTGTTTTTACCTTTAATAAAGTTAACGATTTATAACCAGATACTATCTGTTCAAACAGGCCTTTAGAACAATACACATTTTGGGACATTACACATTTTGGAACGATACATATTTTAAAGAGATATAATTATTAAGAAAAAGAAAAGGTATAGGGGCGAATATAATTTCTTATTCAGTCGCCCAAAATATCCAAAAGAAGTACAACCTAAACCGTTCTGTTGTCGCAAACACGTTATTACAAGACTACACAACTTGTTTTGTACAAATCACTGCAATATTCTCTAAAATTTTGCCAAATTTGTTACTTTAATAACGAGCACGATATTATAATCTGTATGATATTTGTTGAATCGGACATTTCTCTTACTTCATACTAATTACGCTCCAAGATATTTATCGAATTATTATTGCCTTGTATCATTATATATTATGTCCTAAAACGCGTTATCTTTATGTATATAAATGTTCTCATACTTTCTATGAATTTTGTATACTCCTGCTCTGACCGTAAAGGTCAACCAGTACAATTCGTGTCACCACAGATTTGTAAACGTATCACGTATTACATGTGCGTGGCCTGAGGTTTTCTTTTAGTAATTAAAACTTTTTTTCGGTTTTGTTACAAAGAAAGAATAAATGCTCATTCACCTATTATGTTAATGCTTTACTAGATGTCGCATTGGGGACCATGGGGGCAGTGTATCAGAAACTGTCAGTGGGGTACTCAAAGCCGCAATCGAAGCATATTGGTCAATATGGAGTGTGGTGGTATGGCTTGTCCACTTGAGAGAGTGGTAAGTATGTGTTACGTTGTTGGAAGTAATATATATATATATATATATATATATATATATATATATATATATATATATATATATATATATATATATATATATATATATAATGGTCGTATAACTCAAACATCTATCTATCTATCTATCTATCGAGTGTTACACATAAAGATAAGAATTGTTAGCTTTTTATTTTGTGTTTGAATCAGTCGTGAGTGTCTGGTTTTGACAAGGATCAGTTTCTGTGTATTATCAGTTTGATTCACATATATTTTGTTTAATAGGAAATTCATGCTTGTCACGAGAAATGTGAGCAACTGTGTAATCAAGGTGTGTGTAGCTGTAAGACCGGATATAAGTTAAGGCCAGACGGTTATAGCTGCTATCAGGTGGTTTGCCCCGAACCGAGGATCGAATACTGCCCGCCCCAGTTTAAGTATCTTATAGATTGTAGATACCCATACTTTCACTGCAACGAGGTAGGTGGGATGTATACTTTAATAACTGTCATATGTCAATAACGATGTGAGTTATAAAAAAAGTAAACTTTTAGGAACGGTTTCTCGGATTAATTAACTTAATAGTATTAAAAAATCAGTATAAAATGTGACCAGATACTATACTACAAACCCTTGCGAAAATATTCAAATATCATACTCGGTATTTTCATACGGTTACCTTTAGTTAAAAGCTTTAATTGATATATACATGTACAAAATAGGACACTCTCTCTTTCTGTCCGTGCTTGATGGTGTTTAGGGCTCTTTTTCTTTTCGGTTGCCAGTTGCTGTTTCATTTTCTTTGTTTTAAATTAATCAAACAAAATAATTTGTAATTTCTACCACAACAACTATTCAAACAAAGAACCATTCAACCTAAGATACAAAATCAACGTACCATGAATTAGTAACATATTTCCTATTTCTTTATGAGAATCTTACATCTGATATTGTTTATTTGTATCAATACAGGGAAATATATACAATGCAAACTGTTCGGCATACTGTATCGAAGATAAAATTGGCTTAAATATGCTCAAAGGCAGCCCAACAAACGTGACATGTACCGAGAGCGGGAATTGGACACAGCCAAAGATATATTGCGGAAGGAAGAACAAACCACCAGTAGATGTACGATTATTTTAGTGTAATTCACAATAAAATCGATAATCAACAATGGCTAACCTTAATGAGATATGTGCTACTTTCCGTTCGCTTAACATTCTAAACCTAGCCATTCAAACTGACTGTTTGATTTTAAATTGGAATTTAGTTTTTAATATGCTGTGAAAAGGGGTAATTTTAGCGCACTTCATGGAAAACTCAAGAGAATGCGACTCGCACAGAAAAAAGAAGACATTGTCTAAACGTTAACCTTGCATCCGACCAGTTGCCCTTTTTTTTCACCAGAATAAATGCAAACTTAGACGACCCAGTCTGTAAGGAAAGGTGTAACCACTAATAAAAAGTTAATTTTGGTAGTCACTGCTCTGCGGTCGAGAATGGGAATAACTTTTAAAATGTTCGTTATGTTGTGTTCCACGATACCTACACAAGTTCTTAACAGAGAAAATATGAAAGGAAACTTAATTTTCATGTTTGTGCTTTTTTCGTGTATTAAGAAAATAACTGTGATGCTAAAAGAAAAAAGCCTACCTATGAATAGTTTTAACGATGTTACTTGCTGTTTGCTCCTTATTTAACATGGATGAACTAAATGTATGTCCTTAATACTCATCTTCCTTATCTTAGGTTTCTTGAATAAGATGATGGAAGAAACCTTTTCCTCACATATAGACTTTCAACTCATTATTATCAAGCCTAAACATACTTTTAATTATAGTGAAAGATAATAATAGGCAAATTAACAAGCAGAAACTTCAATAACGTCAAAATATGTGCGACCAAAGTATTTGAAATTAAGGTATTCATTATCCATACTTAGTATCACATACATACATACATACACACACACACACACACACACACACACATACATACATACATACGTACGTACGTACGTACGTACATACATACATACATACGCACGCACACAAAAAAAGATATATATATATATATATATATATTTATATATATATATATATATATATATATATATATATATATATATACACTCTATTCTAGATTAAACTTGATAAGACTGTATTAGAAGAAAATATTGCGAGTGGCACGTGCTTTGCCTATTTCACTACTGTTACTGATGATGAACCATACGAACGACACGTGTACAGCATACTGGCCGATCCTACAGGAAGGTTTTCCATAAACGAGAATAGACTTTGCCTTACAAGGAGAACTAACTACGAAGAGGAACCCAGCAAGTAAGGAGTTACATAATTTTTCATGTTCAAATGTTTTTTCACAAGTGAAGAGATTAGGTACTTAAATTGTGAATCAACTTTGCTGTGATTATTAAAAAAAATGATTACACTTTTATCTTAATTTCTTTTTAAATTTAAAATTTATTTTTAAAAAGACTTGCCAGAATAAGTTGAGAAATTAAAATGCTTGTATTACGTTAAGATAAAGAGGGTAGGTGTTTTGTTGTATTCTACAATCTATGCTAAATATATTAAGTGATAATGTAGACAGATCAGTTTAAATAAATACAGCCATATAATTAAACGATGTCCAGTAAAATTAAAAATACTGAATATTTTTAAAAAATAATAATTTTTATATGTTAGGAAACGTTTATGAAATATTGGAAAGAGAGACAGCGGTATGGAGAGAACTTACATATATCTTTAGAATAACTGAAACAGAGAGGGAAATATATGATGACATATTAATAATATACATCAGTGTGGGAGCCCTAATGACAACAAAGATGAAATGAACCGCTATGTTCAAATATTAGATTTGTCACATATTGGTGTCATCATATGAAAATATAAACGATGGCCAGAATATATCTGTAAAACCGGAAGACGCATTCATCGACAATAAAATCAGCCATGCACATTTCCTCACGGTTCTGATTGTCAGTGAAATCAATCTAAATGGATATAAATCAACAATTTACACGAATATTTTGAGTAAAATCGCAAATCTAATGAAGGAAGAATCAACACTGAAAACTGCCAAACCTATGGTGCTCATCGAATAAGATAAATAATTTCTAATTGAAAAAGTGTGTTTGAAAGGAATCGT
Source organism: Sinohyriopsis cumingii (assembly GCA_028554795.2). Taxonomy (NCBI): domain Eukaryota; kingdom Metazoa; phylum Mollusca; class Bivalvia; order Unionida; family Unionidae; genus Sinohyriopsis; species Sinohyriopsis cumingii. The sequence continues at coordinate 166,344,659 of CM068824.1, read as the reverse complement.
TCCGATGAAAATGTATTCACCAGGTACAATAATTGAAAGCATAATTCACGATGGTGAAGCACTCGCATACAGGGTTAGTGGCAGCTAAGTCTCCGCTTACACGTATGAAGTTTACGACGGCGATAACTTTGGTAAATATAAAGGTTAAACATTTAGCTGCTGCACTTTGGATTACATATGCCGAAATAAAATATCACTGTTGATTCATAACCTTTCCTGTTATGACATTCATCTGTTCATAAAGAGGTCGAATAACAGTAACAGATGAAGAGACGATGAAAAAAGTATCTCATTAAGCTATGGTTTTTTCCCCAAAAGACGAGAAAGAAACAGCAATTAACGGGCAGTTATGTTTGCTTGATTTGGATTGGCGTATTATGGCACATCAACGCAAATAGGTTACTTAGTGCAGAGGTAACTGAAGTAAAGCAACTTGCCTAAGGATACACCACGGTAACCGACGCAAACTATTCTGATGGTAGGGTGCAAGAATCAGACATAATTAGCACCTAATTACATAGGCTTGCTTGTATGTAGCTTTAGATTTATGGGTCAGTATACAGAACAGCGGTTGAAAATTTAACGGTTGACAAATGTATGGAGAAAATGAATCAGTTTACAAATATGCTGTCTAAATATTTGAGGAAATACATTGACTAATATGAATAAAAAGATGACTTAGAAAGCTTATACAAAACATCCATACCACCAATATAAACGTTTCCCGCATCATTTAACGATTTAAAGATATCAAATGACGATTGCCAGTACATTAAATTTGTCATATAACATTTCAGCCACAACGAAGATAATCGTGATTTATGCAAAAGAAAGATACGTTAATACTATGCGATATTTTTTATAAATCTTTTGGAATATCATGATTAATAATTGCATGCTGGACTCTGCTAACTAGTATAGTGCTCATGTATTAGGATATGATGACCCATTTCAAATACTGGGTGTGAAATTAAAATATGTAACAGACTCTGACATGTTGTTAGGTACTGAGAGTCGAATAAAAGGTATAATTATCGTAATATTATAGATGTGTGTGTGTGTGTGTATAAAAATGGCGCTAAATCAGTTACTTACATGCAGGCACGTATAAACATACATAAATAAAGCCTGAGTTCTGCTCATATATATTGGGGCAATTGTTTGAAAGAAAAATGAAAAAGCATTTCATCCAGGAACGATCACCACTTCAAAAATAAGGGGGTAAAATACCATATCTATATATTAAACGTAAAGCCAGTTTAAGCACAAATAAAGAGTAAAACTAAATCTAAGCTCAACTGATCTTCAAATCCTCTTACATCTTAATGCACTAAAACCCATTAAACTGAGTAAACCAAAGTGGCTGAATAAAGATAGAAAAGAAAGAAAAAGTTTGTTGATTATGATGTATTACCATCAGAGCAAAAAGTCATTTTCTACATATTTCCACGAGCGTAGTTTGATAGACAACATAAACACATTACCCTGCGGTCACAACAGAACATCATAATCGAGAGGATACTCAAGTCTCATTGAACTTCAAAGCCATAAACGCGTATTCTCTCATAAATATTTGATTAAGAATTGTACTTTTGAGCGATCACCCATACTGTTATTTCAAAATGTCTACAGCTAAAAGCTGCCATAGTTTGGTTAACCGTTTTCTTGTCTTTACATCGCCATGATCGCCACAGTAATCAATCATAGACAAAAAATATTTCTTCCTGGAGATAATCAACCATTATGCATTTTTATCTTCGGGACTTATTACTATCACTTTTTGAAATTTAAATAGCCATTGTCTTTGGTAAGTATTTTGTACAGAAATGTTGTGACGATGGTGTCAATCTAGCAAAATGTTCTAATACTTAGTTTCTATCACATTTAGAGCACGCGTTGTCTTTCCACAATTAGTCACGCAAGAAATTATCTTAAGAAGAATTTTATTTATTTGTCATTTACCGACGGAGCAATCGATTCCGAAATAATCGTATCCTACCGTAGGTAAACGTTTTCACTTCTTGGTCATTATTACAATTCTGTACCATTTGAGACATTTACGTCATTGTTATGTTAAATGTAAAATCACGTGATGGGGCAAAGATGCAATGGGAAATGATCAGCAGATATCTGGGAGTCAAGTGTTACACTAAACGTCTTTCTATACACAAAAATACCGTAAAATCAGTAGCAGTACTTTATGGATTACCTCCCTCTTACTGTCACACTCTCAGTTTATTATTCATAATGCCTGATTCAGTCATACTTGTCCTACGCAAACTATGCCACTACACTTCTTTGTATGTTTTTGAAAAAGTTGTAGTCATTCAACTTAGAATGATCTTCGCTGCCACTGGATATGATGGTGCCCTTCACAAAAATTCTACGTAAATTATTTGATATCTGATTGATTCAGGTTATCCACGTGACTAACATAAACTATTTGCAGGGATTTCGGGTGATGCAAAGGTTGATTGTTCAATTAACCATTCTTTCAGTTGAGCGTATTTTTTTGTTCTTTTTATTATGTTTCCACAGTTGGTTGTTAATGTGTAAGCTCTTTTGTATGGAATTTGAGTACACAATTCCTGTGGAATTTGGGTACATGATTACTTGTTTAATATGTAGGTAGATTGTTTATTTAACCATATTTTCAACTCGGCATATTTTATTTTCTATTTGTTCTGCAAAATGTGTTGCCAAGTTGTATTGGCATTTGTGTAAATAACTTTCAGGCAGGTAGTAAAAACGTAACCATGTTGTAAACACTGTTCTGTTAGCTGTTTCTTAAAGTTCATCTTAAGCTTGTGCCGTCTCCAACGTCGGTAATTTAAAACGGAATAAACCATCCAGAGAATATTTTACCACTAATAAATTATCATTAGGTTTTATGAGCAAGTCATCAGGAGACGATAGTGTAAAACAGTCGATTTTAATTGCAACTATTTGCAAAATATCCAGTCATTCCAAAGGTATAAATGATTTTAAAGTTTATCTTACGTTTGCCATTCGTGTACTTAAATGTAAAGCATCAACTTCATATACCCTACCACCATTTACTGTTTAAAATAGAGATTTGATTTCCACATATTCTTTTTATCTGAATTGTTGTTTATTGACCTTGACATTTAGCTGAATACGCATCCGTGCATTTACTCACTTGCGTTATGTATTCCTTCCTCACACTACACTGATTATACTATCTTGCTGTCAGGGTCGATGTTGCTTTTCTTTCGATTGTATTATCGTGAAATGTAATCAGTAAATTGGCGGCTTTGTTATATTTTAGTGATTATTTGTTGATCAAGGATGAATAAAGGACACACGGTACTAATGATATGGAAAAAAGGGAACCAGCCTGGAAATGGGTGACCAGAAAATAGAGTATATATGGGTTTGGCTGACCAGGATTGGTTAATAATGTAAGTTATGTTTTAGGAAAAAAGAATCTTTTGAGAGCTTATCCTAGTTGTTAGTGACAAAAAATAGAGACATTGTTTTATTGATGGAATTTCAGTCCTTTAACAGTCTTGAGTTTGGAACACTCATTACTAAAATTAGTACCTGACTCTTTGGTGCGGAATTGAAAGCATATGTTTTAAACACATGCAGGTCCAGAAAATGCCGCGGCTTATATTCTTTCCTCAACACAGAAAATGACACCCAGATTTCTTCTATACTAATAAATATAGGTTTGATCATGAACACTCAAAAATTGTAAGTTATTGAATTTTTAATATGGTGTTTGCATAGGTTCACTGTGGGAACTGAATTAGTACCGTGAGTCCTTTACAAAAATAGCCGTAACTTACGCTACAGAGTTTTAAATAGAGAACTGGAATCATTCGCATAGAGTGTCTTTAGCGTACATTTCTGCCGTCGCAGTTAGCTGTAAGAGTGAAATGTGACGTTTGAAGATGTGATTGTTTAGATGCTGGTTAACTGTTTTATGTCAATGTATCATTTGTTTAGTAGTAGGTATGTGGATGTGACGATACAGTGCCAGCTAGCTTGCTCTGGTCGAAGGGATAGGTTTATGCGCCGTTTATTAGGGGCGCTGAGGTCCTGAGCGACCTTTGGTTTTGGTAGAGATGCTTTGTCCTGTAGGAAGCGCAGTCTCTGTTCGTGCGTTTTTGTGGTGGTAAAGAGGCTTAGGGTGAGCCTGTAATATTGACGTGTTGGAGACATTTGTTCAAAAGCTTTTCCTACAGTGTACTTCGAAAGTTCTAGGGTACCAGCACAGCATCGGTAACGGTCTACTGGGTTTTCATCATTAGGAGATTCAAGACTCTGTTTGTAAAGATCAGCACTTATCGAGGAGTCTCTAAAACACTACTCATATCATGCAACAATCATATAGAAGCATTGATATGTGGAGGATCGTGATACCTAGTCATAATTATTTTGTTTTGTACTCTGGAAGCGTTAGTACTGCACATCACTGTATGTTTGCAATAATCGTTTGGATATTCTATGGACTGTGCTCTCAGGGGTAGGGTTTATTGGTTCGTCCGACGAATGACCGAATGATTGGGCTTGGAAAGCAGCGAGTGTGTTACATTCTATTTTGGAAACACCTACACAAGTGACATCATGGCTGTTCAACATGTGGATGCTAATGAAAAGTTCCTAAGGAAGGTTTTTAGTTCTGATAACAGCGCGAATTTATACACGTGAGCTGCAGTGTAACGCGCTGGGTTTCGTTTTTGTCGTGTTTTGTTTTGCTCTTTGGTTGTTTTGGGTTTAGCGCCATTTTTCAATGCATGATAGACTATACATGGAGGCCAGTATAACTGGTGGATGAAGCCCCTGGGGAAACCCTTGTAAGAACTACCGACCCACGGGAAGATACTGGCTAACATTCTCACATATGCATTAGCCTAGCTCGAGACTCGAACCCACGCGGACAGAGGTGACAGTGATCAGTAAAAGCGAGCGCTTTAGACCACTTGGCAACCCGGGCCCCCCGCATTTTGTGAAGTACTCGTGTTTGGCTTGCAAGTGCTTACTGAGGAATCATACGAATGGGAAACGATCTAAACCATGTAACTGTGAAATTAGAGTCTTTAGGTGATTAAAGGAAACTTGCTTTAGTATTTGCGGATTTTAGAACTGAAAATTGACAAAGACTACTGTTTTGAGGTCATTGGAAATATGTCATTGGAAATATGTGATCTCATGGAACATCAAGTCACGCCCACTCCGGTGTTTGATTTGTTAGGTATGAGATCCCTTGCGTGTAACAATTTCTTTCTGAATGCCTGAAACATTAAAAGCCCAATATTTTGTCTCATATTTTTTCAATACACTAACTTTGACGGCACTTGTAGCTAAACCAATCTTGCAAACACGTATGTCTTGATACCGACGTGTTGCTTCAGGTTAACTCATGACATATTTATTGAATTCAGTGCAATGTAGAATTTGTCATTATTATTGATGTGTGAACAATTTCATATTAATATTGTGTTCTGCAAAGGCTGTGCCATTGTTTACTGTCATAGGGTCTGCGTGGTCTTGTAATTTGCAATAATTTTTCAATATGTTCTAACTTAGTGCTGGTCTAAATTTTCAGTTTTGATGTGTAATGTTCTCGAATTAGTTATACAAAATAAGATGCGTGGTCCAATTCTCCCACATTTATATTAACTGTGTGACTGTCCTAACGCTTTTGATTTGGGTTTCACCAAGCGAAGTAGTGTTAGAAACAGTTAAAATCTAGTCGTCGTTTATGCCATCAACTGTATGTCATATCTTGTATCTAGGTGGCAAGCTACGTTCACAACCACGGATATTGAAGGCGCTTCTTTGAACAAGACATTCTTATTTGAAGTCAAGAACTCGAATGATCCGCCTACCTCTGTTACGGTTAGTTTCATTTGCTTGTTTTACAATTGTCATCTTAATAATAGGCACAGTGGCTGATGCCGTGAATAATTATATGTAATCGTTATATTGTATTATTAAGATAACTCCAACTGAATTATCACACACACACACACACACACACACACACACACACACACACAAACCGGGAGGTATAGTCAGTCTGATTATACCTCCCGGTTTGTTTGTACACCCCTGCCGATTTCAATAACAAAAAGTATAAATTAGATCAGAAATGAACAGAACTTACATAGGTCATTCATTGGTTTATAATTTCTAACCTGACTGTGACCCGGGAGGCCCTAACACCGTCATCCTCCAGATCCATTTCCAGTTTTTTGACAAGTCCATTTTCAGCGAAGGGGTATATGCAGAATTACACATGTATGTACGCAGAAGCAAAATACTATGTTGTCTGCTTCCGATATTTGCAATGTCGAATCTAACAAAGGAAAAGAATTACAGTTACAAGTTGTCTTTCGCGTGGATTTAACAAGCGGTGTAATTTCTATGTACATTTGTGCAAAGGATATTACTCTAAACTCTCAAACATTATGATAATTTACGGAATTACCAGGCAGTTACCGAATAGGATGAACTACTTCACAATGTTGTCTGAAGAAATCAACTTGCCTATAATGTGCGCAACATGGCACCGTGTTAGTATGGGTATTTTTAAAAATTTCTATTACAATTTCAATTAGCATCACACAGAAAAAGAAGAAAAGAAGGTAACAACACTAAAACCAAAAGACAAAACATTGGCTATCAGCAAACATACACAGCGAATACATTCTTATATCTAGATGATTTTAAAGATTCGGCAATACGACTTGTAATAGTTTATACATTCGCTTATACGTTTAGTACTACTAGAAACTGCACAGACACAGATCCGCCGTCGCATACTGTGCCGACAGATCTGGGTCTATGCATTTTGTTAGGAGTAATCAGTGGAACAAACAATATAGTCCCTGATATGCCTGCGCATCGTGCATATCAGGATCTGTTGTTTCTAGTTGGACATGACTTATAACCTATAGTCTGAATATACCTACCCGTTTGTTTATATCCCCTCTACCGATTTAAAACGAAAAATACAAGTTAGATAAAAGATGCACATAACTTGGTTCATTTATTGATTTATAATTTCAAACCTGATTAAGGCCAGGTGGGACCCTAACACCGATGTCGTCTGCGCATTTCATTCCAGACGGAAGTTTTCAGGGTAAAAGACGACCTGTTTGTTTTCCAGTTCTTGGACAAGTCCATTTTCAGCAAAGGGGTGTATTCATTTCACGACTAAACATGTATGTACGTAAAAGGAAAATACTATGTTTTCTGCGTCCGATATTTGCAATGTCGAATCAAACAAAGGAAAATAATGAGAATTATCAATTAGCCTTTCAAGTAGATTTAACAAGCGGTGTAATTTCTATGTACATGTGTGCAAAGGATATAACTCAAAGCTCTCACCATCATGTTAGTTTACGGAATTATCCGGCAGTTACCGAATAGGATGAACTACGTCACAATATTTTCATATTGTCTGACGGAATCAAAGTGCCCAAGAGTACGCAACATGGCGCCGTGTTAGTATGGAAAGTCCTTTAAGTATGAAAGGCGTAGAGAATGCCAGTGTTACGGTCACTCTGGTCACATTCAGGTTAGAAATTATAAATAAATGAATGAATTGATTAAGTTCTGTGCACTTTTGTTTACCACACTAAAGATTCCCATCATCGAAATCGGTGGGGGGGGGGGAGGGTACAAACGAACGGGGAGGTATAGTCAGACTATAGTATAGAATGTGTTAATTTTAAGCCTTCCGTCTATCAATTTTCAGCAACTCTTTGTTCTCCCTTAAATATACGTGCGTATCTGCTTATGACATTTCTACATTTCAGTGTGATTCTATATTCCTTGTTTAGGATTTAACAATGATTCACTGTATTATAATCACTCCTACTCGAAAGGTTAACAACAAAATATGTTTAGTTGTAACAAGCACTGTAATTACAAATACAGCTATAACCCTTGTCTCAATGTATCAGTCTTTATTCGGCAAATGTGTTTAAATTGGTTTTCAAACGTTTCTAATCCTTTTTATATCTACCTGAATTATCTATAGCTTGAACCAAACAGCATACCAGAGAATAGTCACTCTGGAGTAAACGTGGGCTGTCTGACCGGAACAGATGATGATTCGAACCAAACTGTCACAATGACTCTGGTCGATAACGATCGCACGAACTTTAAGGTGTATACATCAGCGGACGGCAGGCTTTGCATAAGGGTAAGAGCTGATATAATAAATTAATGGCAATTAATACTCGATGGCTAAGAAGGCTTTAATTTGTAGCGTTAATTTGCTAGAAAAGGTGAATTCAGTCGATAAAATGGCAAACGATGAAAGTTAATCACAATGACTTGTTTTGCAGTTTGGTATAAAGAGGATCTCAAATGGTTTTATTTTAATGAGAATAGTTTAGTATGAAGAATCACTTCTTTCGCACTGACTTACACGATGCACCTCTCATTTGTAAAATGTAACGACTATGTGATAAATTCAGGATACGATTAAGAAAGTAGATACATTTTAGCATCGTTGTTCTGTGCTCGTAAAATATTAAAATCACTGTACAGTTAAGGCATTTTAAAAAAAATACAACTGTATTGCACTAGAGCAAGTAAAAACGCTGATTAATTAATGTGAGCGTAAAGTTTCATCTTCCTGAGTTTACATAGGTATTATACATGATTATCACAATTTTAGTAATAAAGTTGTGTAGTGTTTGGAACCGGAGTTTGATACTGGAATCTTTTGTTCTATTGCTTTAGAATATTGCTTTAGAAAAAGAAAAAGAAATGTATTGCTCATACAAGAGCCAGCCATCGAATATACATGTTCAAAAAAGTACAAAATTCTTAATTGGAGGTAGTATTAAAATGTATAAAGATATGGGGACTAATTAGTCCATATTCAACACTGCCGAAAAATCCCTATGGCATTCAAATATTATTCTAACTTACTTACGGATGTAATGAGCAAATTGATTCGTCGAGCGCCAGAATTTGCAGAATTTAAATCTACAAACACTCTGGAAATCATATATGCTTTTAATTTAAGCTTGAAATATGAGCTTGTGTCATCAAAATCTTTGATGAGCTGAAAATGAGAGAGAGAGAGAGAGAGAGAGAGAGAGAGAGAGCATGTACATTGAGTAATGTATGAATCTGATTTGCTGAGCATGTGTTACACTATGTTACACGATTTTGTTTCCTGGGTAGTAAGTGTTATTTCGTAATTGCTTATGCCTAAAACGTACAGAAAATGGCTAATATTCCCCACAAACCTTGAAATTGACCTATTTCCATTGAGATAACGGGTGAACTTGTGTCTTTTCGTTCACATAAAGTAAAAAGAAAACGACATATGAATCAAACTTAACATGTATTTATACTAAAGTAATACAAAAACGACCAGACAAGATTTAGAAGTGAGTAGGTTTTCGAGATTTACGATTATACTTTAAAACACTATCACGAATCAGCCCCTAAATGTAATCTTCCATCATGTTTTCGTTATACTGTCCTTGGTAGCGGCGTTCAAAGTCCAGTAAATCCTGGTGGAAGCGCTCGCCATTCTCCTCCAAGTAAGCTCCAATGTTCTCCTTGAATTTATCAATATGAACTTCAAGGATGTGGACTTTGAGGGACATCCTGCAGCCCATTGCGCCGTAGTTCTTCACCAGAGTCTCAAACATCTCCACATAGTTTTCAGCCTTGTGATTGCTCAGAAGGTCTAGAACCACTGCGACAAAGCTGTTCCAAGCCGCTTTCTCCTTATTAGTGAATTTCTTGAGGAATTCATTGCACTCCTGGATGTTCTTTATCTGTGGTCTGACCATGATAGCAGCTTTGACCTTTGCCTCAGAGAGCTTTGGGAATAAGTCTTGAAGGTACTTGAACGCTGCCGACTTCTTATCTAGAGCTCTGACATATTGTTTCATAAGCCCAAGTTGATGTGTAGTGATGGCAACAGCACCACCACCTTCCGGGGGTCCACCAGTGGTTCCCACTTGATGTTGTTCCTCCCCAAGTTTCCCTGCCACCTTTCATTTTGGACTCATCAGGAATGCCACCATTTTGAAGTCTCCGATGATCTCCCAACCGTACTCATTATACTTCAAGGCGTCCAGTTCAAGGCGTCCAGCAAGGTTTTGATGCTAGTATAATATACGTGATTGCAGATGTATTGTTGCCAGTACAACGTTTGGAAGGGTCCACCATTCAGAACTAGCAGTTGCTTGAGTTGTAAGTGGGATAGCGAACTTCATGGCTCTCTTTTCCCCTCTATACCATCCTACAAAAATACATTCATTTCACCCATGACTAATATGTAAGAGATTCTCTCAACATTGTTCATATATGAAATATTTTTTCAAAAACATTGAAAATTGTAAAACATTTTAAAGTTAAAAATTTTAGCAAATTTTGTAACATAAAATTCCGAGCAACACTTGTTTATCTTACCACCTTCCAGAGGTTTTTGCAGTGCTCGCAGATGAAATGAGGTGCCCATGGTTTGTCTTAATCCCCGACAGGCATGCCGAAATATGCCTCGTAGGCCTCACACATCTTAGCAGATGCTTCCACGGAGTACTTATTCGCTATTTTCTTGATCAATTGTCCGCAGACATAGCATAATGCGTCTGCCGGATGCTTGCAGCCATTTGATGCCATCTCAGAAAAATGCAGATATGAATCCACTTAGGCAGCTGGAACTAAACTTAACTGGTGGGCTTAAGGCCTCTGTATTTATACTACTATTTATATTACTGGAAAGTTCTAGAAAGTTCTAGAAGTTACTCCAAGTGTTATCAGCAATGAATCTATCTGGAATGTTCTGGAAAATATGTAAATTTCAAAATATCACTGTCCTGGTCACAAAAGCAAAGTTTGTGGGCAATAATAACCATTTTCTATACTTTTGAGGCATAAGCAAGTAGGAAACAATACTTACTACCCAGGAATAAAAAAATGAATTTGTTACATGGTGTTATCACTCTAGAATCATATTTCTGAACCGATTTCGATAAAATTTGGAATATGCATATATCATCAAGATTTACGACCAGTTCGATATTTGGATAGATAAACGCATATTAAAGAGGTGATCTTGCTTTTTTAGTTGATATCACTCTGGTTGCCAATTCAATTCAAGTGTTATTCTGACCTGTACGAAAATGTAATACGCAGTTTACTATGTCGAGCGCAGACATTTGTGGAACTAAAATCTATAAACAACCACGAAACTGTATTTTGCTTTAAATTTGATCTTGATCAAATTTGAAATATGGACGTATATCATTGGGATCATGGATGGGTTCGATTATGAACAAAATCTGTGCATGCTGATGACGTAAACCCGTAGTATGGCCGTATATCTTCAAGATCATTGAATGGTTCGATTGTGAACAAAATCTGTGCAGGCTTGTGACGTAAACGCGTAGTATGGCCGTATATCTTCAAAATCGTGGAATGGTTCGATTGTGAGCAAAATCTGTGCAGGCTTATGACGTAAACGCGTAGTATGGCCGTATACCTTCAAGATCATGGAATGGTTCGATTGTGAGTAAGATCCACAGATCATTTGGATGACTTCGATTATGATCAATAAGCTATTCATATTAAATATGCCTCTTTCTTTTGAGTTTTGAATAGTATTAGGACCAACTGGGCCTCTTGGTAACAAGTTCAGGTTTGAAAATACTAGGTCGAGAATATAAGAATTTTGTACTTTAAACTGACGTGTAAATATCATACACAGAAGAAAGTTTAACATGGTGTTGGGAGTGGGCGTAGGAGCAGTATATTGTGACGTCTTTTCGAAGAAATTAGGTACTGAAAATCTTCACGTAGACTGAAGCACAATCAACATCTTGTTACTCCTATCATTCAAGTTTTATTGTTTTGAGGAAAGAGCCTTAAAGAAAATGTGCATATTGGCTTATTGATCGAACTATTATAATATATTTACTCAAATTTTGTCAACTGGATTATGATGATTCCCGAATCAACATAGTTTTTACCAGTTTTTTTTTTCTCGAGGCTTTGGATACTATCATCAGATCTGTTAAGTACATTGTTTTTGCTTGTTGCATTTTATCAATTGTTTTTGTTGTTGCCTTCTTTTTATTCTTCTTACTGTTGTTGTTGTTATTATTATTATTATTATTATTATTATTATTAATTTTATTATTATTTTATTATTATTGTTATTGTTATTATTATTATTATTATTATTATTATGAGAGACAGCAAAGGAGTCGGATGCCCGTTGCTTTACAGAAGGCGGAAAGTGGTGCGTATATAACAGAGAAAAACAAAGATATAGGTATATCACCATCATGGCAGAAGACGATGGCGTACCACGCCAAAAAGCCTACTTTGACGTCGCAATAGAACTCATGGACGTAAATGACAAGCCATCCTCAATATCTCTGAAAAATGGGACAATTCTTGAAAACGTTGCACCAGGCAAGTGACTGATATAAATTTTACACTTCCATAACATCACATAGCAGTAGTTATGGACAATGGAATTACCAAAGTGGAAAACAATTCGCTCTTCGCAACAATACAAGTGTTTGATTCTCGTTTAAAGACTATAGTAAAAATACAAAATAAATTTGTAGTAAATTTGAAAAGGAAAGTTAATTTACACGATGCAAATTACCATCTCTGTTAATAATAATTCACAGGAAGGTTTCAGAAATGACATACACCTTTAACCAGGGAGGTATTTGCAACGAGAACTGAAAACGGTGTATGAGCATATTTCGTTTGAATTACGTTTAGCTAAAACAACTACTTGTGGATATTTTTAGGAAAGGCTATCGGTGTTCTTGAAACAATAGACGAGGATAAAGGCCAGAAGTACACGTACAATATCGAGGATGACAAGAGTGGACTGTTCAGTGTCGTAAATGGGCAATTGAGTGCAAGCCGGATGTTTGATTACGAAACTGAAAACCAGATAATATTTCAGTTGACATTGACATCGAAAGACAACGGTGATCCACCACTATCGGTGAGGTCTTTACTACTACAACAACAACACATACTACTACAACTACTACTACTACTATTACTGCTATTGCTAGTACTACTACTAGTAATAATAATAATGATGATAATAATAATAATACTAACAGGATGACCACATATAATTTATGATAAATAAATAAAAAAATCTATAAAAAAACCCCACGTAAAATATACATTTCTGCAACAGCAACGCGAGATGATTATGAAACACTTACTTAAAACCTGGTGTTTTCGAAAATAACAAGTCTAGATGCTGTTCAAAATAAACGGCTCAATTCTTTAAATTTTCGTACTTATTGTCAGATGGCATAAAGTTAAAAGTACCCGAAATTCAGTAAATGTTAAAAAGATGACGAAATATCAGATAAGCAAATACGTCCAATCCACATTTGCCAAAATATCCACAGATGTTGCTTTTCTGTAGTTTGATGACGAAGATGCTGCTAATAACGATCAGGACGACGACTAATATAACAACGATTATGATTAGAACGACGACAACATGAAATACAATGAGACATCTATAAATTCGAATTTTATGTGAGCACGAATATATAATTTCAAACGTCTTATTGTTATTGCATATACTTATCCACAGTTTTTGACGTAATGAGCTGCTCGCAGGAAATCCTGTCTAATGACGTCACGTACATCATTGTCCTTTCAATAGATTTACTGAAGAATTTTTTTTTAATTGTGAGACGTCTAAAAACACAATAACAACCTTCTCATTTGAATGTTTTATTAACAAATTTAGATGTTACAAATTTAAATGTCTTTCCACAAATTCCATCTCTAGATGGTCAAGAAAAAATGTCATTAGACGATTGTGGAATTCGGAATTCGCTATGTGTGTGTATTTTTGTTGTTTTAATTGTTGTGTTCGTTACTTAACATCATTCATTTTGGTTTATTCTTAATTGTTAAACTACATATCAGGTTACACAGGAAATTCAGTTTTCTGTGCGTAATGTGAATGAAAAGCCACGTAATCTGCAACTGACATCAGCTAACGGGATCCTTCCTTTTGAAGTAAATAAACCCAGAGTTAAGGAAAATGTAAAAGGTGAGAAGTTTATATAATATTTTAGACTACTCACTCTGACTCTATCTCTGTCTCATTTTGAAGGAATCTCAGGAACTATTTTTATAAGCGGCAAATATACATAAAATAGGAATAGCAACTGTCCTGTTTCTTTTCTTTATTAAATATAAGCAACAGTTTTTCTTTGTTAATTTTGAGTAGTTGCCATATTTAACATAAAAATGTACCGTTATTACTTTATTATTGTGAAGTGCTTGCCACCTGTAATGTAAAAATGTATTGTATTACTTTAATATTTTGAAGTGTTTGCCACCTGTAATGTAAACTGGAATCGACCGTGTCCTTTTAGGCAAAATCACAATCTTGTAAGCTGTTGATATGTTTCCGACTCCATGGTCTTAAACTAAGTAAAATAAAGAAGCAAATCCAACAAGTTTATTAAAATTAACAAATAATGTATTTATTTAAGTTATAAATTGAAAATTTAAATTGAACTTACAGTCTTGTTAAATAAATCCCAGATAATCCTAAATGTTTTGGTACAAGTCCTAAAGGTTATAATGTTCCAAATGACTTGCAATATTTTATGTGTTTATGTAAAAATATTCTTGACGATTCACAATTATATAATCCAGAATGCCTTTGAATGAATTTAAGATAATCCCAAAGTAGTGTTTTAGTCCAAGAAGTCAAGGTGCACTTTGTAATTCTAATGAATAATTTAAGTAAAGGATTGATCTCGAATTATATCTCAACACAACAGTAAACAATTCCACGAACTTGAAACAGGAATGAATAATTGTTTACTAAAATATCTTTGTGTCACCTGACCTTTGATTGAAAAATTATTTTCTGGAACACTTCACTAACTTCTATACAAGGTCAGATTTTGAACTAAACTTTTAGTAAAGAAAATGACAAGAATCAGGTATAAGAAAACCTCAGATTTGACAATGGTCATAAAGTCCAAAACTCCACCTTCAATCACAGATAAACGTCAAGCACACACTATAAATTAAATATACATGACAATTAAATCTAATGATGAATGTGCCAACAAAATCTGTACACTATGCGACTAATATTTGGTACGTGCCCTTTACAAACGGGATGAACCCATAATGTATTTTAGACAATATTGAAACTATAAAATATAAAAGGTTACAGGTAATACGATTTCAAGCTTTTTCAGGCTTCATTCAGTCGTCTTAAAGTTGTTCTTTTACAGCTTCATGAATTATTTGTCATATTTAAAATGTTTCCTAATTTAATGCTTAATGTTACGTTCTTCAGATGCAGTCATCGGAATTGTTTCAGCGGAAGACGATGACTTGGGTGACTCGCTGTATTTCTCTTTCAGTAAAGGAAGCGACTCGAGATTATCACTCGTAAATGAAAAATGTTCCAAGGTCCCAGTAAGTTTAGACCATACTCATTTAGTTAAATATTTGCTTATATTTTGTGAAACATCAAACAAGAAAGAAATCGTGGAATTTTTTTTTTGCTTAGAAAAGCTATAAACATTTAGAAAGACCAGGACAGGAGTTATTATCTGTGTAAGGCTTATATGCTGTTTTAGATCAGAGCTAGTTGTGGCAAGCCTAAATTTGAAAACAACGCAAAAGCTGTAAAGTTCGCAAAAACACATGGTTAACAATATATACTGAGTCTCGTGAATTAGATGATGAAGACCAGAACTATGAGTATTTTGTACAAATACTGATTCTGATATCTAGAACCTTGTGTGTTTGAAATCCTGATCATTCATCTTGTTATTCTCTGTCTGATTCGAAGCCGTAAGGCATGGATTGTAAAATCTTGTTTTTTCCAGTTAAAAAGAAACTTTTTTGCCATAACGCAAGTAATTCATCAATAAGTCAGATGGAGTGAGTGTTGAAAAGATTTTCAGAGAAAGAGAATTAGGCTATACTGAGATAAAATAAAAATATACACTTTTGTTTTAAGGAATCAATACATATTGCGTCAAATAAATATATGCATTTTATTTTCAGGGAATCAATACATATTGCGTCAAATAAATATATGCATTTTATTTTCAGGGAATCAATACATATTGCGTCAAATAAATATATGCATTTTATTTTCAGGGAATCAATACATATTGTTCAGTCCAACTTATTCTCATTCGAAGTTTTGATTTTGAGAAGCAAAACGAAACCTACTTTAAGATTGAAGTGAAAGACAAAGAAGGTTTGAATGCTTCGCTTGAACTGAAGATGGAAATTATTGACACAAACGATAAGCCAGGGGTAATCATTTTGTCTTATATCTCTTTGTGTTACATTATTTTGTTCCAGTGAGAACACATATGGCATAGATTTCTACCTTTCTGTTGTTGTTCCAATGTGAACATATATGACATACATTTATCCATTAAGCAGGAACACTATCCTAAATTCACACTAATTCATATAAAAACACAGGATCTTTAAAATATAGCAAGTTTTAATTAAATATTTTACATTTGGTGCATAAGAGGTATACATTTTTCATTTCATTGATACAGCGTACATACTGTACATATATTTTATTTATATTACACACAAGTACATGTATTTGCTCTGTGAACGGAGTTGAAATTTACTACAGGCAACTGTGTGTCCGCTACAAAATGTAGTTCTATGCCTCTTGTGGCTATTCACAATCATCTTTGCATATTGATAAGTTGATTGTTTTATTTTTTAGTTTCTATTTTACTTCACATTGATTAAATCAAAATAATACACACTTAAGGTTTAAACATGAAAGATGATTTTAATGATAAAAGTAGAGCACTGCAAACACGTGTTAGCCGCCATTCACATGAACTCTTTGCCGTTCACGTACCGGCGCATTTGAATTAATGTGGAATAGAAACTAAACGAAATGACGAACCAACAATAGGTAATTAAAATATTTTAATATATTTACAGTTGATCTAAACCACTATGATGCTTTAGTAATAGTACCACCGACCATAAACTCACCATAATCTCTCTCTCTCTCTCTCTCTCTCTCTCTCGACCATCGTATTAAGATACGAGCTAAAAAATCTTTGAAATGACGAACGTAGAGGATTTTCTTGTGTCATCCACGATGTCTCTTGACTTATGAATGATGGTAAAGGTTAAGTCAAACCGACCAAAGGATGAGAGAGAAGGGGGGGGGGGGAGGACTTTGGACATTTTCATATTTAATTAGTAATAATCGATATTTAGAACATTATAGTATGTTTAAGAAACATCAACATAAACAAAAAATTACATACATCACATTATTTGTACCACGTAAATGAGAAATTTACCGCATAATGTCGACATGATTTGCAACTTTATATTGTTGATAAACACTGTAAATAAATCCCAAGTAAAGTGCACACGTATCGTTACGACGAACCATATTCTTGTAGGTTACCTGGTGTAATTTCTATTTCAACGTTTTAATCCAGCCCAAATTCCTTTTTTCTCTCACTCCACATCTCTGCGTAGCTTGTCCGTTATGCAGGAGAGAAGAGGGGAAATATAAATAGAAGGGATTGTGATGAATATATGTACCGTATTAAATATCATTTAGAAAAGTGGGATTATTAATACTTTGTATGGTTATTCTTTTACGTCACTAACAATTAGTGTGTGGAAATTGATCAGTCGCGAGAAGGTTTATATTTGTGTATTATTTCACCATGGGCGGAACACAATTTGATATACCAATAGTATTTTTAATATATATATATATATATATATATATATATATATATATATATATATATATATATATATATATATATATATATATATATATATATATATATCCCTGAAAGCTGTGAACGTCTTAATTGCAGAATATTCAAATTAACAACAAGGACGTTTCCATTCTGAAGATCCCTGAGAACAAGAATGACTTTGTCATTGGGAACTTAACTGCAGCTGACCAAGACTTGACCAACCAGTTCCACACATTTTCTCTCTTGGACAGTGCAGAAGGAAAATTTGTGATTAAAGACTCGCAATTAAAGGTTGCTATGGGAAAATGATGTTTAAGCATAAATATTTAATAATTCATTGCACGAATCAAGCCAGTTTTACACATTAGACTTTGCGTTTCACTTACAATAAAATACGTCTTATCTGTTAATAATTAATACTAATTAATGATAGAAAGTGTCTAAATAGTTCATTGATATTTTTTAATTTTAGAGATTCCATTAACTTCCACTGTTTTAATTACAATCGCCACACAGTTTCTTTCACTGGGCTTACTTTTCCATGTGTATGTGATATCAGTAACGAACATGCATGTGGCATCAAGAAAAAGTCGTGATTTTATGAAAGTAAAACGAGTGTGATATCCTGTTTCTGATTTCAGACAGCACCAACAGCAAACCTTGATTTTGAAACCAACCAAAACTTTCAGATCGTCATTGAAGTTAAGGATAGTGGGGAACCACCAATGTCCTACAAGAAAATACTAACCTTAGAGCTGATCGATGTCAACGAGTCGCCTACTAATACATCCTTGTCAGATAATACTGTACATATATGAATGTTCCCGTAAAATTTAAGTTATTAATGTATATTACATATACATTCATATGGCTCAGCTGTAAATATGTTAAACACATATATATCTTTAATTATATATTTCTTGATTTTAAAGGTATTAACTATTAAGCAAGTAATATCGGTCACAAAATCTTTCTGAGAGGCCATAAAGCAGTACGAAAAGAAATGGAATAGAAGGAATATATTGGTTGAATATTATTAAGGAATATTATTGGTAGAATATTATTAAGGAATATATTGGTTGAATATTATTAAGGAATATTATTGGTTGAATATTATTAAGGAATATATTGGTTGAATATTATTAAGGAATATATTGGTTGAATATTATTAAGGAATATATTGGTTGAATATTATTAAGGAATATATTGGTTGAATATTATTAAGGAATATTATTGGTTGAATATTATTAAGGAATATTATTGGTTGAATATTATTAAGGAATATATTGGTTGAATATTATTAAGGAATATATTGGTTGAATATTATTAAGGAATATTATTGGTTGAATATTATTAAGGAATATATTGGTTGAATATTATTAAGGAATATTATTGGTTGAATATTATTAAGGAATATATTGGTTGAATATTATTAAGGAATATATTGGTTGAATATTATTAAGGAATATTATTGGTTGAATATTGTTAAGGAATATATTGGTTGAATATTATTAAGGAATATATTGGTTGAATATTATTAAGGAATATTATTGGTTGAATATTATTAAGGAATATTATTGGTTGAATAAAGGAATATATTGGTTGAATATTATTAAGGAATATTATTGGTTGAATATTATTAAGGAATATATTGGTTGAATATTATTAAGGAATATTATTGGTTGAATATTGTTAAGGAATATTATTGGTTGAATATTGTTAAGGAATATATTGGTTGAATATTATTAAGGAATATATTGGTTGAATATTATTAAGGAATATATTGGTTGAATATTATTAAGGAATATATTGGTTGAATATTATTAAGGAATATTATTGGTTGAATATTATTAAGGAATATATTGGTTGAATATTATTAAGCAATATATTGGTTGAATATTATTAAGGAATATATTGGTTGAATATTGTTAAGGAATATTATTGGTTGAATATTGTTAAGGAATATTATTGGTTGAATAAAGGAATATATTGGTTGAATATTATTAAGGAATATTATTGGTTGAATATTATTAAGGAATATATTGGTTGAATATTATTAAGGAATATTATTGGTTGAATATTATTAAGGAATATATTGGTTGAATATTATTAAGGAATATTATTGGTTGAATATTATTAAGGAATATATTGGTTGAATATTATTAAGGAATATATTGGTTGAATATTATTAAGGAATATATTGGTTGAATATTATTAAGGAATATATTGGTTGAATATTATTAAGGAATATTATTGGTTGAATATTATTAAGGAATATATTGGTTGAATATTATTAAGGAATATATTGGTTGAATATTATTAAGCAATATATTGGTTGAATATTATTAAGGAATATATTGGTTGAATATTATTAAGGAATATTATTGGTTGAATATTATTAAGGAATATATTGGTTGAATATTGTTAAGGAATATTATTGGTTGAATATTGTTAAGGAATATTATTGGTTGAATAAAGGAATATATTGGTTGAATATTATTAAGGAATATTATTGGTTGAATATTATTAAGGAATATATTGGTTGAATATTATTAAGGAATATTATTGGTTGAATATTATTAAGGAATATATTGGTTGAATATTATTAAGGAATATTATTGGTTGAATATTATTAAGGAATATATTGGTTGAATATTATTAAGGAATATATTGGTTGAATATTATTAAGGAATATATTGGTTGAATATTATTAAGGAATATATTGGTTGAATATTATTAAGGAATATTATTGGTTGAATATTATTAAGGAATATATTGGTTGAATATTATTAAGGAATATATTGGTTGAATATTATTAAGCAATATATTGGTTGAATATTATTAAGGAATATTATTGGTTGAATATTATTAAGGAATATTATTGGTTGAATAAAGGAATATATTGGTTGAATATTATTAAGGAATATTATTGGTTGAATATTATTAAGGAATATATTGGTTGAATATTATTAAGGAATATTATTGGTTGAATATTATTAAGGAATATATTGGTTGAATATTATTAAGGAATATTATTGGTTGAATATTATTAAGGAATATATTGGTTGAATATTATTAAGGAATATATTGGTTGAATATTATTAAGGAATATATTGGTTGAATATTATTAAGGAATATATTGGTTGAATATTATTAAGGAATATTATTGGTTGAATATTATTAAGGAATACATTGGTTGAATATTATTAAGGAATATATTGGTTGAATATTATTAAGGAATATTATTGGTTGAATATTATTAAGGAATATATTGGTTGAATATTATTAAGGAATATATTGGTTGAATATTATTAAGGAATATTATTGGTTGAATATTATTAAGGAATATATTGGTTGAATATTATTAAGGAATATATTGGTTGAATATTATTAAGGAATATATTGGTTGAATATTATTAAGGAATATATTGGTTGAATATTATTAAGGAATATTATTGGTTGAATATTATTAAGGAATATTATTGGTTGAATATTATTAAGGAATATATTGGTTGAATATTATTAAGGAATATATTGGTTGAATATTATTAAGGAATATATTGGTTGAATATTATTAAGGAATATTATTGGTTGAATATTATTAAGGAATATATTGGTTGAATATTATTAAGGAATATTATTGGTTGAATATTATTAAGGAATATTATTGGTTGAATATTATTAAGGAATATTATTGGTTGAATATTATTAAGGAATATATTGGTTGAATATTATTAAGGAATATTATTGGTTGAATATTATTAAGGAATATATTGGTTGAATATTATTAAGCAATATATTGGTTGAATATTATTAAGGAATATATTGGTTGAATATTATTAAGGAAT
The DNA here is from genome assembly GCA_028554795.2 of Sinohyriopsis cumingii. Classification (NCBI taxonomy): domain Eukaryota; kingdom Metazoa; phylum Mollusca; class Bivalvia; order Unionida; family Unionidae; genus Sinohyriopsis; species Sinohyriopsis cumingii. The sequence goes on along the minus strand of CM068824.1, from coordinate 166,323,043 downwards.
ATATTGGTTGAATATTATTAAGGAATATATTGGTTGAATATTATTAAGGAATATATTGGTTGAATATTATTAAGGAATATATTGGTTGAATATTATTAAGGAATATTATTGGTTGAATATTATTAAGGAATATATTGGTTGAATATTATTAAGCAATATATTGGTTGAATATTATTAAGGAATATTATTGGTTGAATATTATTAAGGAATATATTGGTTGAATATTATTAAGGAATATATTGGTTGAATATTATTAAGGAATATATTGGTTGAATATTATTAAGGAATATATTGGTTGAATATTATTAAGGAATATATTGGTTGAATATTATTAAGGAATATATTGGTTGAATATTATTAAGGAATATATTGGTTGAATATTATTAAGGAATATTATTGGTTGAATATTATTAAGGAATATATTGGTTGAATATTATTAAGGAATATATTGGTTGAATATTATTAAGGAATATATTGGTTGAATATTATTAAGGAATATTATTGGTTGAATATTATTAAGGAATATATTGGTTGAATATTATTAAGGAATATTATTGGTTGAATATTATTAAGGAATATTATTGGTTGAATATTATTAAGGAATATATTGGTTGAATATTATTAAGGAATATATTGGTTGAATATTATTAAGGAATATATTGGTTGAATATTATTAAGCAATATATTGGTTGAATATTATTAAGGAATATTATTGGTTGAATATTATTAAGGAATATATTGGTTGAATATTATTAAGCAATATATTGGTTGAATATTATTAAGGAATATATTGGTTGAATATTATTAAGGAATATATTGGTTGAATATTATTAAGCAATATATTGGTTGAATATTATTAAGGAATATATTGGTTGAATATTATTAAGCAATATATTGGTTGAATATTATTAAGGAATATATTGGTTGAATATTATTAAGCAATATATTGGTTGAATATTATTAAGGAATATATTGGTTGAATATTATTAAGCAATATATTGGTTGAATATTATTAAGGAATATATTGGTTGAATATTATTAAGGAATATATTGGTTGAATATTATTAAGCAATATATTGGTTGAATATTATTAAGGAATATATTGGTTGAATATTATTAAGCAATATATTGGTTGAATATTATTAAGGAATATTATTGGTTGAATATTATTAAGGAATATATTGGTTGAATATTATTAAGCAATATATTGGTTGAATATTATTAAGGAATATATTGGTTGAATATTATTAAGGAATATATTGGTTGAATATTATTAAGGAATATATTGGTTGAATATTATTAAGGAATATATTGGTTGAATATTATTAAGCAATATATTGGTTGAATATTATTAAGGAATATATTGGTTGAATATTATTAAGGAATATTATTGGTTGAATATTATTAAGGAATATTATTGGTTGAATATTATTAAGGAATATTATTGGTTGAATATTATTAAGCAATATATTGGTTGAATATTATTAAGGAATATATTGGTTGAATATTATTAAGGAATATATTGGTTGAATATTATTAAGGAATATTATTGGTTGAATATTATTAAGCAATATATTGGTTGAATATTATTAAGGAATATATTGGTTGAATATTATTAAGGAATATATTGGTTGAATATTATTAAGGAATATATTGGTTGAATATTATTAAGGAATATTATTGGTTGAATATTATTAAGGAATATATTGGTTGAATATTATTAAGCAATATATTGGTTGAATATTATTAAGGAATATATTGGTTGAATATTATTAAGGAATATTATATAAGATCGTGACCAGTCTTTTCATCTTGTCAAGTACATGTTGAGATCAACAAATAGTTAAAATCAAATACAAAATAATTGTCCCCATTGTTAGCCTAAAGTTTACGTTAGAAAGTACGAACATGAGAGACATAATTTAAATTTCTGCCACCTAAATTTATTTTACCTTCGGACACACGTTATTAACTTATTGTACCTTTTGAAACGTCATAAAATTAAGTAAATAACGCTGAAGGTTTTAGAATAATGTGGCATAATTACAAATGACTGTTACTTAGAACGAACAGACGGTCTCCTCCTTCAACTGAAGTGAGACATGTATCCATTTTCACCTATTGCCTTTCTGTGTGTAAATAATTATCTGGAAAGTTTTACTGCAGGTGCCGGAAAATTCACCTCCTGACACAGTTGTCGGAAGACTGATTTCACAGGATCCAGACAATGTTGTTTCAATAGTTCAGCAGTTTAATTATTCAATTATGAACGATGTCAAAGGAAGGTTCAAGATAGAAAACGATACTCTAAAGGTTGGTTTTGTCGATATACAATCTCAGTCGTATCTATATAAGTAAGATAGTGTTCATTGATATCTTATGAAAGTGTATAGTGTTTATTTATATAGTATGAAAGTGTATAGTGTTTATTTATATAGTATGAAAGTGTATAGTGTTTATTTATATAGTATGAAAGTGTATAGTGTTTATTTATATCGTATGAAAGTGACAGAGTGTTCATTGATATAGTATGAAAGTATATAGAGTATAGAGTTAATATAGAGTTATATAGAGTTAATATCGTTTCAAATTGTAAAGAGTGTTCATTGATATCGTATGAAATTATTTTGTGACACGCTATAATTCTGTCTTCATATCCACCATACATGCATGTTCGGAATATTTCAATTATGATGATGACAACGACGACAACGATGATGATGACAAGGCGCATTTCGTACCTTTTAGAGTACTTTACTAGAATATACTGTGTTTTTTGTAGGATTGGTAGTTTCAAAAGGATAAATATTTACAGGTCGCACGGTCTACACAAATGTGCGGCTCCAGGCAATGTACTCTAGACTTCGAAACGGAAAAAGAAATGAGGATCAGAATGCTAACAACGGACAGTGGTCAGCCTTCATTGTCGCGAGAGGACGAATTTGTCGTAAAAGTTAACAACATGAATGACCCACCTCGTGACATAAGACTGTCTAGCACTTCGGTGCGGGAAAATGAACCCGTTGGAACTGTAATAGGTGTGTATTTGTTCAGAAAACAGTGACTGCCAGAAATTACGTCGACGGATAACTGCTTCTCAGTATGTACGATGGATTGAAAGGTAGTTTGGTAATATTCGTACAAAAATCAATGGCAGAAGAAAAGTTGCTAAATTATGCTAATTGGAGAGACAATTAAGAGGTCAGCTTAATGGTATACTTTTTACATGACGAATAAAAAACTCTTGAGTGGAAGATAAACTTTGAAACAATATTACCTTAGATGCATGATTAATTCTCTTTCTTGAACACAACTTCAGTAGCAAAAGAGCTGAGGAGAGTATATATGTGCATTCTATCAGTAACGTCAAATGCAAGGCATTATCTATGCCTTGCTATTGAAAGTTTAGTTGAAGTTATATGTAGCACATCCAGATGATAAATAACTTCCAATCGTTGCAGGGTATCTATCAGCCGAAGATGATGAAGTTGGTCAGACCTTACTCTTTAGTCTAATAGATGGGGCAGATAAGTTTGCCATTGAGAAAGGAGTCACATTTGCAACAAAAATAATCTTTGACTATGAAGCTGGTGGCAAATATAATGTTACAATGCAGGTAGCTGACGATGGCTCTCCACCTGAAAAGGTGATTATTTGTTTTCATAGAGTTTATGTTTTAAGCAATGTTTCGAGTATAATTATGAAAGAATCCTTTTGTGTAAGGACACATTTTATAGAATTACTGTGGTTTCTCAAATGTTGAGGTTTACATAATACAGCTTTCCCATCTTTAACACAAATATGGGTACTGATTAAATTAGAATAGCTAAATTTCTTTTTCTCATTGCTATTTAATTTATTTCATTTAATTAAATGTTTTTGTTTTCTAATGACAATTCTAACTTAAAAGTAGTTTACACTGTTAAATAACTTAATTTTTGTTGTCTTTCTTTCTGTGCCATAATGACACGGACTTCCGCAAATGGTATCGCTCCACTAATTGAATCAGTCAGTTGCTAGATCATTGTCTGTATTATAGACCTCTCATTTTCTGATCTTCTTCAAGAAAGAATTGCTTACAATTGTGAAGAAGATCTACTTCTTATTGTTTTCAGACTGAAGTAGTTTTGGAAATAAATGTGTTGGACATAAATGAAAAACCAAGGCTAAATATGGACGCGGACATAATCGTTCCAGAAGATTCCGATGTTGGGACGGCTGTCGTCACTGTGGAAGCAATAGACGAAGACAACGAGTCACAACTGATCATCAGCCTGTCTGGAGAGTCGAGTCCATTCAGACTTTCTCAGACCTTTTGTAACAATCGGGTAATGTATACCACTCGGGGGAAAATGTAAAATCTGAAGCTCAACATGTTTAGCTTCCGTTAGGTGAATCATATAAAAACAGTTGTTTCTTGGGGGATATGGGAGTTTCTTTGGGGAAAAGGGATTGGCTCATTAGGAGTTTAAAAGAGTTTATGAAAGATCAAAGGATGAATCACAGTAAGACCGCTAAGCTGACATTTAAATGTAATCACTGTAAGCGTTGAAGTTCATTGCCATAAGCACAAAAGGTATTGACAATATTAAAATTGATGATTTTCAAAATATATTATTAAATAATGGCATTGTAACAACAAATCGTACATAACATCTTGTTCATGGTTAATGTTATATAGTTTGGTCAAGAACTTTGTCTTGTTATAGAATCGCGGTGGTACCAGATGCAATGCAGACGTAATTTTAAACGACGAGCTGGATTTCAACAGGGTGAAGAAGTATACTTTGCAAGTCAGTGTGTACGATTCCAAAGGACTAGGAGATCAAAAGGAACTATCTGTCATTGTGCTAGATACGAACAATAAACCAAAGGTAAAATTAATCACCATTTACAATACTAAAGTTTTATTTTGGTTCTATTCAATTATTCAGCGCCATTATTCAAAGACATAAAGTAGATTATGGGATTCAGATAGCTTTTCATAGGTAAACAGCTGATCTTCGTGTGAATCAATATTATTTAAAGTATATGACGTTGCATTTAACTGTGAATTTTATATTTCATTCCTTGCTTATTCCTTTTCAATAATAATAATAATAATAATAATAATAATAATAGTTTCTCATTTATGCAGAAATGGCGTTTGAATTCCAGTGTAAATTTAATTACAATCCTGTTTCCAAAACAATATATATATATATATATATATATATATATATATATATATATATATATATATATATATATATATATATATATATATATATATGAGAGTTCAGAAAAATTAATTTGTTTTTCCAAACTACGTTCGGTTTTACAAAATTTCATTTCGTATTAATTTCAAGGATATTTTTTTCAACGGCCTGGCATTGTCTGTTTTGGAAGTAGATGAGAATTCACGAGATTTGATTTTGGCAACTTTGACGGTAGTGGACCCTGATATTAACCAGACGCATGTGTTTGCCGTGATGGACGAAGGGCAGTCAATCTTTGAGATAATTGATGACAAATTAATGGTAAGTCAAGTAACCAACTTGAGAGAAATAGACAAGAGAGAGCGAGAGCGAGAGAGACAGAGACAGAGACAGACAGACAGAGAGACAGACAGACAGATAGAGACGCTTAATATTCGAAGAGGCATCATTATATCAATGTTAACCCTTTAGTCGTATGATGGTTTGCTAGCGAATATTTATTTTGTCGTTTATCTGAATGCTTTAAAAAAATGTCATTTAAAGATCTTAAAATTCTTTGCTCTTTAAAGAGTTGTTAATTGTAGACTTGAATATATTCTCAACAGCATAAAGTTACAATTTGAGAATATAGCCTTTTCATACGTGCTGATCGTATATAAACAACAATATTTTCAGGTGTCAGCGACTGCAAATATTAACTACGAGTCAACAAGAAAAGTTAATATTATTCTCACAGCGACAGACGATGGAGTGCCATCCCTTTCTCTGAATAAATCTCTTACAGTTATTATCCGAGATGTCAACGAACCTCCCGAGTCAATAAGACTGATCAATAATCAAGTACGTTTTGGTAGTACTCTTCGCATTAACAAGAGTCTTTGATGCTTTCATGATTACCTGCAGTACGAAAAAAGTTCATTGTTTGCTTCGTCGTACAAATAAAATGGTAGTCATTTTGTTGTAAGATTTTGATATGAATTCGTCAAAACATATTTTAAACATCTGCGTATTCTCTTTCATTTTATGAACAGTTTTTTGAAGTTAGTGTTTCTTTGTTGAACTAGACGAATACAATTTTTAAAAATGCATTAAGTGTGGTACTTAAAATGATTACGTTTTAATGCGCTGACATACTAACGTTTAGCAAATTTTTTTGTTAGATAGTGTACATTAGATAATCAATGGAATATAATAATTAATAATATCCAGAAATAAAAATAATTGATTTATTAAGATTAAAATTGCCCCATTATTTCTAGGTTCCAGAAAATAGTGGAGAAGACACAGTTGTCGGAGGTTTTGAAATAATAGACCCTGACAATGAAGTTACAAAGACGCAGACGTTTAATATAAGCTTGAAAGACAGTGCTGGCGAAATTTTTAAAACTGTGGATAACAATTTGAAGGTATCATTAGCCTCTATTGAAGCTTTCTTCGCATAAATGTTATTCCCACTTTATGTTATTAGCTTCTCTGGACATCTATTTTTCTCGTCCTGTCGGTAGCTTGCGAATGAACAACATACAAGTTTTGCTTTGACGTTAATGTTGACGTACATTTCACTGTGCATTCTAATAAGTAATTAATTATTCAGATACTGATGATGTTTAATAAATTACATATTTAATCTATGCAAATCATTTCATGTGAATTATTAAAAATAACCTTCCTTGTCTGAGATTAAGAGTATAATTTTATTGTCCTATTTGTATTGCGAATTTATAACGCCTGCTAAAGGTATATCAAAATATATACATAATATTTTGTGAGATTTCAAATATAATATAATCTAAACTGCATTATCTCTGCTGTCATCTAACGAAATAGGTGGCCAAATCGAACTCTCAGTGTCTGTTACAAGGCGGCAAGATGTGTGCGCTAAACTACGAAGAACAACAGAAATACGTACTCCAGGTGGTCGTGACCGACAATGGGGTGCCCCCAGCTTCAGCCGAATTTCCAGTGGAAGTTTACGTCATAGATCGAAATGACCCCCCACGAAATTTACAGTTAGATGGTAGTTCAAACATACAAATTCACACAAACACAATATAAATGAATACGCTAAGGACAAACGTGAAACAAGAAAACTACTATAGAACAAACGTTCCAATGAATGATGAAAAAATATGTTCTTCCACTTCAGATGTGTCTATAAGTTAAGTTATTATATTTTCTTTAATATCTCTGAGGAAAATGCAACGAAGTTGTATTTTATCGGATATTAATGTTAAACAATACCACTTAATAATATGCAGACGAACACTATAAAACGTAAGTTTGGAACGAAAGTCACGTTTTCAAGTACAGATTGAATTATGGGTATATAACAAGAAGACAGGAGGCAGTCTAAAGAGTAGCCCTATATTATTTACTTAGCACTTAACTGAATATTGACCTTTTGAATCGTAAATAGGTCACGTGGTAAAAGTAAGCGACCCAGCCGGTACGCGCATAGGAGTATTATCAGTCGATGACGAAGACGCAGGCCAGCCACATGTATACGAGTTACTTTTCGACACAAGCGGCTCTTTTGCTTTGAGCGAAACTGGAAACCTCACGACAAGGACAGAAATCAATCTAAAAGCCGGCAGTCTATATACGATAGAAGTCAAAGTTACAGACAGCAATAGAGGTGAACATTCAAGTGTGAGTAGCGTCTTTACTTTTTAATTTATACATATAAACGAAATCTCAAATGTTTCCTGTCCACGTATGGTAAGACCAGGAGGTTGATTTTGCTGAACACGATCAGAAATTAAAAGTGCTCAGTTAATTTATTAATGCTTTTGCATTTTCTTCATAGCATGATACCATTAAAACGCTACTGTTATTACCAACTTGCTGCTGCTTCTACAACATTCGCTTTTCCTGCCATATGAAGACAAAGAATGAACTACTACTGCTACTACTACTATTTCTAATTCTGCTAAAATACTGCTTCTTGTACTACTACTACTACTACTAATTCTGTTTCTAATTCTACTAAGAATATTGCAACTTGTACTACTACTACCACATCATTTTCTGTTTCTACTGCCACTGCTATTTCTGCTACTACTACTACTACTACTACTACCAGGCCCCGTCAGAGGTTGCGAGAGGCCTGGATCACGTAGAGAGTTTAAGGCCAAAAGGCCCTGATTATATTGATGATTTGGAAATGAATCGAAGGCCAAAACAAGCCCATATAATTTACTATATACAGATTTAAACGACAACTGAGTTCACAACGACGTATATTAATTATTTTCTGAATTGTTTAGGAGCTGTGGCCCGTGGCCATATTTAACCCCTGCCACACCCTCTGATTGGGCCAGACTACTATTACTACTACTACTACTACTACAACGAGTACAATTAGTACTGTTACATGTGCTATTACTGCAATTACTATTACTACTGCTGTTTGTACCTCTTACGATCTATATTGAAAATTCAGGAAAGTTTTCTTTAGCTCCTGAGATGATAAACTTCAAAGCCTGTCGATAAAATAAATAAAAAAATACAGAAATATTATATCTTTCCAATAAATTCAATGTTTTCGTTCTATATGCTCAAAAACTCTTAGTTTCTATAAGGAATGACATAAGCGACGGCTGTAATAAAATAATTTTTATGCTTTTGAGAAACGAATCACCAAAAAAACATCAATGCAGTTGCAATATAATTACATAAAAATATTGGACGATACACACTAGAAAAGAGCAAACGTTAAATTAACAAGAAGCTGCTGAGTACTGGAAAACATAAACTTTAACACTATGTGTTTTTCACATCCTAATGTCATTTGGTTCCGAGAAAATTTGGATCAGTTGATCAGATATTACGTATAATTGTCTGTATGCCACTATCTTTATGAATAGGTCCAAAAGAAATTCACGATTTCTGTCATCGGAGAAGTAACACCGACGTTCATATTAACATCGAAGGGGGCCGACATTAAATATGAAGACAACAACGCTATCGTGAGAGAAAACTCCCCAGTAAACAGTGTAGTCGGCACGTTGACCATTGCATATGATGTGCCAAATACTGAGATGGAATTCAGCTTAAATCAAGAAAACATCAATAAAACATTTGGCATAGACCCCAGTGGAGTTTGCAGCACAATGGTGAGTGTACTTTTTCTTTCCGGATTTTGCGTTCGCGAATTGTGTTGTTAGTTTCTTCACACACAGCACTTTCCATAATCATTATTGCCAGATATAAACTTTTACCTAGTGAGCCTACTTATAAATACCTACTCTACAAAATCTACATAAGCAGGTTAAATGCTCATTTAATTTAATTATCCTAAACATTGAATCCCCTTTCAGGGTTGACGATAGTGACTCTAGTTGATGCATCCAAGTGTATGAAGTCCAAGACAGCTACTGGAGGCAACCTTTGGCCGCGTCCTTTAATGACGCTTACGCTTAGATGGCCTTGGACTGATTAAAAATGCTTGCTATATAACCAAACATTGATTTTGTATTTTAAGGTGTTTACCCTTTATTACCTTTTTCTAAGTTTTTATTCCTTTTTGTTGATGTCTATACTTAGAAGGCACCGTATACCCAGGAGTGTACTGTTGTGCCATTTAACCCCACACATTCACGCTAAATTTTGAAATCAAAATACGATACGATGTGCAGATTTATAGGGAGTCTTTACTTTTCCATCTGAAACCTAATCATGCTGCTCGTCCGTTTATTTCAATTACATCTCATATTCCAAAAATTACTCTTGTATTAACGTGGTAATGGTTTGCTTGGAGGTCGTATTTGTTTCACGTTGTGGTTACAAAAATGAGTATTCAACAAACGCTTTTCACAGATTGATATATCAAGATGCTGCATTGCCGGATCAAGGTCTACGCTGTTTAAGTTTAGTCAATAATTTAAGCGAACTTCGTAGCGCATTACGCGATGGTAGATACAAGTTCATGCTGTTTGCAATTGGTGCGTGTTATACAGTGTGATATTTAGTATCAATTTGAATATTTCCAGAGTCAAACTACAACATGCAAAGTGACTCTAAAAACGGCATCCACTGTAGATTTTGAAGCTAATCAAAGCTTTGATATCACCGTTCAAGTCGATACGAGCGACAGCAAGGAATTCACACACTATTTTACAGTAGCTGTTCAAGACGAAAACGAGCCACCCGTGGTTAGTATTATGAGTGTGCAGTATTCAACAAAAAAATCCAATCTATTTGTAATGTTTTCAAAACAACACTGGTTGCGTAATACTCGATCTACTGAAATTAAAACTTCAGTGATGCGTGTTAAGTATGGACGTATTTTCTTTGGTAAGAGGGTATTGAGTAGACGCAGTCGTATCCAGTTTGCAATTTGATACAATTTAAAAAGAAAAACAAGTCAAAACTCATGAAACTAGGAGTTTGAGTTTCAAACTTGATTACAACTCCAAGCCAATAACAAAGAGATTTTGACTTTTGTTAACATAAAGTTGAAAACTGAAACTCAGAATTAAAAATTTTGTCATCTCCAGCCCATACAACTATTTGATCGGCAGAACGCAAACCGATTAGTAATAAATCTTAAGAAAAAATAACTTTGAAAATATACAACAAATGGGATGGCGAACTGTGCAGGCAAACATGAACACATAAGTATACTATGTGCATGTTATTAATAATATAAAATGTTTGCATTTCACAGTCAACATATTTAAAAATAATTTACATTTTCTAAACACTATATATCATGATGAAGTATGACTGAAATAAGCAGAACATAAAATTGTTTAATAGTGTAAAATACCTTTGGAGTCCGGAAGTATAATAAATAAGACCATTCTTCATTTATTGGAGACCATCTGTTTTAGCACTGTGAATTCTTTCTTAAGTAGTTATGTTTCTCTTGAACACAGGATGTGCTATACAGCGCAGATCGTATATCTGTAATAGAAAACAAGAGATCTCAAGTTTTAGAATCGTTCTTTGCCGCGGATCCTGATTCTGGAGACATATTGACCTTCAGCTTGAAGGACAATGCAGGTGGAAGTTTCCATGTATCAAGCAATGGAGTTTTGTCCACCAGTGCAGGTAATGGGAGATAGACGAAATCTCATGATCATGTTTAAAACTAGAAAATAGCAGTATGTTAGTTGAAGATTTGAGGATGTTACTGATGGTTTGACTGTATTACACTGAACGTGTTTGGAGACACGTCAGCGGAACAGGTAAAATAGATATGGGGACTAAAACCACCGTCTGCATCCTCTAATTTAAGAACATTATACCCTTTCTATTACACTTTAAAAGGTTCTCTTTAAACAACGAATAATGAATGCAAGTATCAGAGGCACCACGTGACGGGGTTAATTATGACGTCACAGTGGTGATACAATTTCCGACAGTTAATCTTTTACTTTACTGCAGCAATTTTTAACCCTTCGGCGAATCAGAAAGCGCGTTAAAGTCGCAGACGTATGAATGCTGAGACTCCATATCTCGACATATTAACATAAGTATATCTGTCTCGTTTTCTGCCTGCACTTATACATTTAGTCTTCGTGTCCTTTTTTTTCCACGCTTGATTATATGAAGTCATTTTTAGTTTTCATATGTCGCACACCAGGCAATATACATGTCCAGCATCATTTGTCTGTTTTTAAGATTTATCGACTGTTATCCAAAACTGCTCCTTCTGGGCTTATAGGTTTGTATAAAATGATGTCGATGCGCCATTTAATATGGTTGTCCTTAACGGTTACAAAATGTTTCATATTTCTTGTAGTCAGTCTCCTGCATAACTAAGGTATGTCATTATGAAGTCCATTAACAAACGTAAGTGTGAATTTGATCTTAAAGTTACGCTTATCTCATTTCCCTAAATGTGATAAACTATTAAAACATTGGATACAAAAATGTCACCAAGTTTTGATAGGAAAATTGCGACATCAGGGTCTCTCAGTTTCATTCAACGTTGAAGTCGATCTGAATGAATCACTGCTAGAATATCAACAAGATTACGAGCTTTTGAACATTTTTAAGAGACTTATGAATTTGGACCCATTTTTATGCGACATTTCTTATTTTGTTAGCCTTTGAAATATAATATAATATAATATAATATAATATAATATAATATAATATAATATAATATAATATAACATATTATAATATAATATAATATAATATTGGCCATTTAATATAGACTCAATCCTCAACTGTACTTAGAATGCATATCCACACACAGCAGGAAAAAATGCTCTTGCATTATGCTGAAATCCTCTACGTGAACAAAATGCTTTTGTTGGCCAGGTTCCTTGCAATGACTTTAAAGACAATCGTTATCAACGAAAAAGAATATTTAACGATCATATAGTGATAATGGCAACGTTCAAAATTAAAATATTTATTTTCTAATAAGAGAGGGACTTGTTATATTAAGCATTATCTATCAAACTGTGTTTAATATTGCCATGTGCCCAAAACATCGCTCAGTTTCAGTTATGGCATCATGTCTTATTAGTTGCTTCCATTAATAATAGGCCTTTAATAAGAAATAATGTGCAAATTTTCACAAAATGGACTCCACAATTTACGTAGATAAATGTCTTTAAAGGTAAAATTTACTTTGCAAACATTAGTTGTTTTCTCAAAACTCACCTTTTATCGACCAAACATTTTTCCTCTCTGAGTTGAACCGTTTATTATTCTTATAAGGAACCCCATTTCACTGTCAATAAAGTATATTGATTTACGTATCTTGTAAATAAAAAAAAGATAACATAAAGTATGATCGATGATATTGTGCCATATTCACGAAATCTACTGAAATAAATAGGTACAACATTCAACTACGAGAGCGATGAGAAATATGCGATAACTGTGACGGTTGCAGACAAAGGTATGCTGGAATTCCAAAAGACTTTCTCTGTTGATATCGTAGATGTTAATGAAGTTCCCGGAGAAGCCACGCTCACTTCAAATGAGGTACACATAAATCTTTAACTTCAAGCAACTTTAAAGAAAATTTATCCGCCCGCTCTATTTATATTTAATGTACAAAATATTTACACCAGTAAGTCAATACTATATCTTGTACAGTTACAATCATGTATTTATAATGGACATCGTATTCAAAACGAATTTATTTAATAAACTAGTCATGCAATTATGTCTTTTTATTTATATGTATTTAACCGAAAGTGAGTAAGTACAATGCGTACATATTGTACACGTTTTATGTATGGTATATAACTGGATTCATTTTTTTCTCCCTTTTCTTCCTTTTAAGGTTGTGGAAATGTCACGGGAGGGAGAAATAATTGGATACATTTCCGCTGAGGACCCAGATAACCTGAGAACCGAAATTCAGACCCTGTCCTATTTGTTACTGGATGATGCGGGCGGTCGATTTGAACTTATTGGAAATGTTCTTAAGGTAACGGGACTACTATATTATTGTTTTATTTGTAAGGCACAGCCAAAAATGCTCAAATCATGGATACAGACATGCCCCCACCTAATGATCTGAACTATCTGAGTTTACGCTATTCACTTTAATTTACGGCAGAATGAAAAGTTTAGACTCAGATCTGCTGGCGCATTATACAACGGGAGATCTGGGTTTTGCTGTTTGCAGATTGGTTCGCATTGTACACGGTTAAATATACCGGGTCATTTAACTTGAGTTGTAATTATTCGTGCCATAAGTAAATTACATCTTTGGACATGCATTGGGTAATTTAAATAATAAAAAATGATGGAGATATTGAAATGTATTCTGAACCTATCTAAAAGTTTGTATTTATATATGGTTGCCGATTACATCGGATGTTTAATATATTATTTAGTATTGCAGCAAATCTGCGAATATTGATAATATATTTGAAAAATGTGTCTACATTTTCTGCTCTATTTTCAACAGTAAAGGTTTATCTTTAAAAACTTTGACCAGTTAAAAGTATTGCCATGTTAATTTCTTTCGTGAAAGGTTGAATAGAAAAGGTGTATTTATAAAAATAATTTTCAATACAAAACTTCATCACTTTTGTACTGTTTAGTCGGACTCAGTAAGTTTTATTTATAAACATTATCCAGAATGTCTACGGAAAGAAGTACGTGTCTTTTTTAGGAGATTAAAAAGTTAAAATTGTATATATTTCTTAAAATTAACTTAAATTATTTGCAGAAAGGTGAAATTACTGGTATTTGTATTCTTCGAACTAGCATTGTTAATGCCGTTTTTGAAAATTTCCTTTGTATATGCATTTCTCATTCTTTTTAATTTGGGAATATTTCCAGGTGAATGCAGTTGGAGCAGGCTGTGTGGACAAAGGAGCGTCGTACTGTCTTCTGGATTATGAATCTCAGCCCAGCCATCAGATTGTAATAAAAGCTGTAGACGACGGGAAACCTGCTCTTAGCAGCACATCAAGGATAATAATTACAGTGAAAGATATCAACGAAAAACCAACTGATTTAGCCTTGTCCACTTTGTTGATTCCGGAAGACTTTCCTCCAGGAAAAGCGTTTAGTGTAATTACAGCAAGAGATGACGATCCAGGACAAGAAATTCTGTTCACTTTATTGACTGGTCATGAACAGTTTAACATACAAGGGGATAATTTAATTCTTGCTCAGAAACTTGATTACGAAGAAGTTCAGTCATATACACTGTCTATACTTGCATCTGATAATGGTACACCTTCGATGAATGTAAGTGAAAGCTGCATACATTATATTATAGTATGACCATTTGATGAACTAGTAAAATAAACCCTTCTCAAGCGTTTTAGGCAAAGTTGCTTTGTTGTTAAGAAATTTACTGCATCTTGTAGCAACTTGTCCTTAGATAATACGGTTGATATTTTACCTATTAACTGAGGTAACGAAAATGTTTTGATTAAGTATGATTTTTGCAAATGGTATATTTTCATGATTGAGATTAACAATATTTTTTGAAACATGTTTCTCATCAGAGTTTATTTTTCAAAATCATAAGTAGGAAAAAGACAGTGATATTTTGTTTCCAAGGATTAAGTTGACAAATCCAGTCCAATGAATGTGCACATTGCAAAATAGACATATAATAAAATTCTGGGTATACAAACACGTACAAAATTTACCTTCTCGACGCAAGGCGATGAAGCAGACTTGAAGCGGATATTGTATCAAATTGTACTATTTTCAGATTAATACAGCCTCATAACGAAATTTAGACCCTCCCATTATACCTAATTGTTTAAACGTATTATGTTTGTATTCCCAAAGATCGATCAAACGCCAATATGTGAAAATGAAAAAATGTGTCCAAGAACAAACTTGTCTGGCTCATTCAGATTTACGAACGCCAGTTTTAAATTTATATTTTCAGACAACAAAGGTGTTTATAATAAACGTTTTGAATGTGAACGAGGAGCCCTACAGTGTAAGCGTCCTTCCATACAACAAAAGTTCCTATTCATTTCTAGCTAACCAGCTAAATGTGTCAGAAAATCTTCCCGTAGCGACACTGGTGGGAGAACTTGTCGCTCTTGATTACGATTCCTCGGACATCATCTCCTTTGCTTCACAAAGTCGTGAAATTTCTATACACAACCAACAATGCTTTCCTGTTACAAAGGTTTGTTGAAATGTGTTAATATTTTTGGTAGAAATACAGTATCATAATGTTATACCTGGTTCATGTCCTTGACATTTCAGAAAAAGAGAAAACAATGAACTTTTGGATTCCATGAAAGTAACATATTCATGAACAATAATGCCTGGTTCTTCTGTGTTTTCTTTTCCCAGTAAAATAATAAGCAGGAAATTTCGAGCATATATTATTTCATACGTAAATAATGGTTATTCATAAACGTGATCTAACAAATACAAATAATAATAATAATAATAATAATAATAATAATAATGAGGACTTTGTATAGCGCCTAATCTTTAGAAGCTCTAAGCGCTTTACAACATTAGACAACACCAATAAGATAAGAAACATGATAATATTATTACAAAAACAAACAACATGAAATTAGAAAAATATTAAAAAATAAAAAACATGCTGAGAATATTTCAGGTAGGAAACATTATTAGGTCTTTAAGTTTGTTCTTGCAGTCGAAATAAGTAAGTTTTGAGAGCCCTCTTGAATGTGAATCACTGTCTCTTTGAGTCTAAGTTCAGTGGGCAATTCATTCCACGTTGCTGGGCCCTGGTATGCGAAAGAACGCTGTCCATATGACTTTGTTTTCATAGTGGAAATAATGAGGATACGATTGTCAGAACAGGAGCGTAAGTATCTTGCTGGTGTGTACACATGAGTGAGGTCAGATAGATATGTTGGACTAGAGTCCGACAGTGAAATGTAGCACAGAGAACAAATTTTGTGTTTGATTCTGGATCAAATGGATAGCCAGTGTAGGGTACAGAGCAGCGGGGAGGTGTGCTCTGATCATGGTACTCTAAGTATGATCCGAGCAGCTGTGTTTTGAACTTTTTGAAGTTTCTGGAGTAGATATTGAGATGAACCAGACAGAACTGAGTTACAATAGTCCAGTCTTGAAAGTACTAATGAACACACAAGTGTTGTAAAATTTAGTCAAAACTATTTTTGGTCTTAAACTATCTTACTTGTGGATAAATATTATAGCTCTCGGCGTCTATTACCAATTATCTTTCTTCATTAAAGATTTTTTCCCTAAACCATTTCTTACGTTAGCCACTAATTGGACAACATAGCTATTACTTCATGTATAAATTATTACGTTGTACACATTGCAAGCAGAATACATTTGCTTTCTTATGCATCACAATTGGAAAGAATCTTAAATCTATTTACTGTCTCTGACCTTTTACAATGTAATGGTGAATAGCAAAATGTACAGCAGACGGTGCAAAGCAAAGATTATAGCAGATGGTACAATGTACTGAATAATATCAAATTGTACGGCAGATGGTTCAATGTAATGGTGAATAGCAAAATGTACAGCAGACGGTACAATGCAAAGTGTATAGCAGATGGTACAATGTAATGGTGAATAGCAAAGTGTACAGCAGACGGTACAATGCAAAGTGTATAGCAGATGGTACAATGTAATGGTTAATAGCAACGTGTACATCAGATATTACAATGTAATGGTTAATATCAAATTGTACAGCAGATGGTTCAATGTAATGGTTAATAGCAAAGTGTACAGCAGACGGTACAATGCAAAGTGTATAGCAGATGGTACAATGTAATGGTTAATAGCAACGTGTACATCAGATATTACAATGTAATGGTTAATATCAAATTGTACAGCAGATGGTTCAATGTAATGGTTAATAGCAAAGTGTACAACAGATGGTACAAAGTAACGGTTAATATCAAGTGTACAGCATATTGGTACAATGTATTGGTTAATAGCAAAGTGTACACCAGAAGATACAATATAATGGTTAATATCAAACTGTACAGCTGATGTTACAATGTAATGGCTAATAGGAAAATGTACAGCAGATGGTACAATGTAATCGTTAATAGCGAATATACATCATAATGGTACAAATTAATGGTGAAGAGCAAAGTGTACAGCAGATGGTACAATGTAATGGTTAATAGTACACAGCAGATGGAAATGAGGATAAGTTAGTTTCCTCTTTTCACGTTCTGGCTTTCTGCCAATAAACATTCCGATCTTATATTTTATGTACTCTTAAATTATCTTTGAAAAATACTGAATACTGAGTATATCCTCTAACGAAGAACAAACCAAAGTAAACAGATGGGAGTAGTAAAGACATATATTTGATTCAGAGTGCTGGTAAAAGAAAGCGATTACAAAGTAAATTTTCGGTGCAATTTGTCTTTGATAAGTTAATTCCTCGATCTCTTTGTTTTACCATATAAAATAGATCTCTTTGTTTTACCATATAAAATAGATCTCTTTGTTTTACCATATAAAATAGATCTCTTTGTTTTACCATAGATACATTTTATTAGGCATTAATGTTGTTTTTCAGCTCACGCGTTTTCACCTTGGAGACCTTTCAGTCGTTTTGTAAATTAAGGATTTTTAAAATAAGTATTTACCTGTATTTTCATCTTTCTTTTTCCAAGGGAACTCGTTGTACAGCTGACGTCAGGACAGGAGAAGTGTATGACTTTGAGTCAGTGTCAGAACTACAGATACTGATTACGGTTACAGACAGAGAAGGGCTATCTATGTCAAAGGCGTTCAGTATTACAGTACAAGACTCAAATGACTATCCCACGGTAGGAATAAGCACAGACAAAAATCAAATATTGACCTCAAGGTATTCAAACGACTTTTGACTACTAAACAAAACAGACTCAAAATAAAGTTGTATCTGATAAGAAATGGAGACGGACAGTGAGATGAAAATCAACTGTTAAAGATGGAGGATGTTTTAGCAACTTAACGTACTATGGTGAAGTTTATTATTTGTTAGAAATTTTAGTTTTATTATAACTTCAAATTAATATTACAAAATACAGACAATTAAATTACAGTTTACAGACCCTGAAGGAAATCGTCAGAGGTTGTGTGTGTGTGTGTGTGTGTGTGTGTGATTTGGACTTTAACGTACCTTTAAAAATTTTTCAGTGGCATCACTACGATGTTGCAGTGTGGCAGTTTATAGTGATGTCTATCACTGGAGCATCATGCCGTAGACATGTAGCATGATGTCCCACCCAGACACATTATCCTGATACCAGGCCGACCAGTCCTAACACTAACAGCTGTTATTACCATTTTTATAAGTCTTTGGTATGACGGCAGGGTTCGAACCCACGAACTCCCGCATCCTACACGGACGCTCTAACCACTAGGTCACCAGTCATGTTACAAATGTTCACTGAAACAAAGTCACAGAAAAACTTGTAACTGATTTCAACTTTCTTCATCTAGCGTTGGCCACGTTAATGAACTTGAACAAACAATGGTTTTGCAATAACAGAATTGCATAAACTGAATTTACCCTTATTATCTCTGTATAAGGTAAATCCATTCAGGTTATTTCGTGTTACACACAAACACACACACACACACACTTATGACCGGTTGACCTGCTTTGGTCGAGAAGGGTTGGAAGAAAGTACATGCAAATCGAAAGTGAAGGTTAGTGTTTAAGATTGAAGGTAATTCCTACTTCTACTGGCGGGAATGTTTTTTTTTACTTCTTCCCTGAGTTGGACACTGCAATATTTCATGTTCTTTCGCTTAAAAAGACTGAAGGTTTTTAGTATTTTAAATTCGCGAATCTTACGTTTACGTTGCAGTACTTCTATATATATATATATATATATATATATATATATATATATATATATATATATATATATATATATATATGTTTGCACACTCGTACAAGCAGATAAATTTATAATGTATTCTAAATGCGTTCTCATTTCAAATGAAAATTGTGGAACAACTTTTTAAGTCGTGCACACCTTTTGATAGCATTAGATCAAAAATGTGAAATTATTCAAGAGGTTTTATACGTTTCATTCAAAATGAGAATAATACCATTCTGTTCATTACATGACGAAACAAAGTGATTTTTTTCTTCAAGGTTAGTATAGTAACGGATAGTGAAAATGTCCCTTAAGCGCCTCACACGTAACGTATTTTATGTACGAAAAACAGAATTGTGCGACGAAACAAATTTATATTAAACGGTTATGATACAAATGAGCACGTCTAAATTGTGTGCAGAAACTTGAATATTAAAGCACATTTTGTATGAAATGATCACATTTATCTATATATATACCTTCAAGTAAGATCTCGTAAGACAATATTGTTCTTTCAGTTGAAAAAAAATAATTTGCGTTGTCACAACATGTTATTATATGATTTATTAACGTAAATAAATGATATGGCTTTATTAATCTAGATAGTAGTGAGAAAAACATATATATATATATATATATATATATATATATATATATATATATATATATATATATATATATATATATATATATATATATATAAGCACGTGTATCAGCTTGTTACAGAAACTCTCTCTTTGATGCAGGGCATACTTTTGAATGGTACTGCAGTGGAGCGACTTTCTGTCTTTGAGAATTCCAGAAGTGGGGTTCTGGCAAGAATCTCAGCTGTCGACCCAGACAAAGGGCAGACACACATAATTTCCATTGCAGATAAAGATAGTTACTTCTACGTCGCAAACAATGAGCTGAGAGTAAGATGTTGAAACTTCCAAGTATAGATTGATTTTACTATAATCATATTAATAAATGGTCTAATATCTTCAGGATACTATATTTTGTTTCTCTTCTCTATTGGTTAAAGACAGGTGCGCATACAAAAGGAAGAGAGAAATAAACTTTAAACTTAAACCAGAATATCGTCTGGGAGTGGTAGTAGTTAATTAGGTAAAGCAGTCAAATGGAAGGAAGACAAAACACACTTTGGTGAATTACATATAGGACATGCCTGATCTTTACTTGTTTAGGAGGCAATTTTTATTATTTTAATTTTTTTAAAAATCGAGAACATTTTGTGACTAGATTCGGATGTAACATAATTCTTCTTTTTCAGGCATAAAATACATGGATGGTTTTTAAATAAATGGTAAATCCACTTTATATTCTTTACAATTCGTTCTTGTCAGGTTCGTATATGTCTAAAGAGCTTTATTTCTTTAAAATAGCATACATTAAAAAACGTTGCACCATTTTATTTCTAGATCTCAACTAATGCCTTCCTTGACTATGAAGCTGAGAAGATCCACGACGTAACGATACAGGTCATAGACAATGGCGATCCTTCACTCTCTTTTGAAAAAAACATTTCCATCGATATTTTAGATGTCAACGAAAAACCAACCGAGATTACACTATCTAACAATCAGGTAAGTAGTTCACTTAGATTTTACGAATAAGTAGTTTACTTAAGTTGTACCTAAATAATGCGATAAATTTAAATACAGGTAAGTATTCCACGTAGGGACAGTGTCATAACAAAAGGTTGCTAAATTGCAACCCAAGTTAAACTGCCTTCCTATTCTCCAGTAACATAATTATAAAAGATGTTTGTTCTGAAACTTTCTGTATCACTTAGTGAAATTTATTGCAAAACCAGTGGATATTTGAACAAGCGACTCGTATATTTTCATCTAAATGTCCTATTACGTATGAATTTTATAAATATGGAAAATATGTATGAAAACAAAAGCGGCTTCAGCGCTCTTCAATTATTGTTGTTGAATACGACGTTTTTTCTTTTCTTCACTTGACGTATGAATTTGCTCAATATTATGATTGGCACCAAATTAGTGTATTGATCCAGCAGGGAAAAGTGGGGGAAGGGGAGTCTTTTAACAAAAGGGTTTACTGAAACGCACAGGATTCCCTAATTTCATTAGAAAATGTGTATCGCGTCACTGCTTCGTGTTCTTTATTTTCTGTACTGTTTTGTTATTTAAGGTTGCAGAAAATGTAAAGCCAGACTTTCTTATTGGAACGCTAACCTCAACAGATCCAGATAATTTAAAAGCAGACGTACAAACCTTTACCTACAAATTAATGGATGACGCTGAAAAAAGGTTTAAAGTAGAAGGAAATAATATTATGGTGAGTGCTACATACAATTTATTTACTGCAAAATACACGCACGTGTCCCTTATATGTGATTTCCTCAGTGACACAAACGTCGTCAAACTTTTGACATTCATGATACCCCAGATTACTAACATCCTCTATCTTAGAGAAAGTACGGATTGCCATACTTTTTCCCCATGATGCACGACGCCAATTAGTCGCACGTTCCCCTCTAACGCGCTCTGCTGCATGCCTTTCAGGAGATACAAATTTTAATAGTTTCCACTCTATGATATTGGACTTGAATTCAACAAAATATGTTGCCCTGATCTTTTTCGCAAAAACGGACTCAAGTCGTGTTATTTAACTATACAGATTTGACCAGTTTTACTTGACGCTTTACCCTTTCAGTGGAATATTCAGGAAGTTTTGGTATACTCGAAAAAGAAAAAAAAAGAGAATATAGTGCAAGCATATTGTACGCGCGGTGCTATGTATGTTTAACCTGTGAACTTGACCTTTGCCGGTGAATGAGGGTTTAAGTTTTTCCTATCTGACTATTGTTATGTTATGTCTACCTGATTTTTGTCACAATTCTAAGTAGTAAACAAGACATTTACTTGACTTTAAGTTCAAGACCTGACCTTGTTTATGAAAATTAGTGATATTTTTGTATTAGAAATGATTGGTATTCCAGGGCATACTGTTGTGTCATAGGTCAGGTGACAGTTTGTATATCAATAGAGGTTTTGTAAACAAAGCCTTCATTCCTGTTTCTTATAAGTCTCTGGGAATCTATATTCAGAATTTGTAGTTAAATCATTCATTGGAACTACTAAATAGCTCATTGACTGGATTACCACTTTAATTTTGGGATTTTTGTGAATTCGCTGAAATACATTCTGGTTGCATAATTTACTTTCAATACTATTGGGACATCAAAACATTCAAGACTCCTGGCGCAACAGGACATTCAAGATATTTGGCATTCATTCAGAACATTTGATACTTTTGGACTTGTAATGGAGCATTTATTATTATTTGTTATTTAATTCACAATACTGTTAGTGTCTTTTGAAAATTTCACTGTGCATTATAGGAATATAAATCATTTGCTGAATTTTATTTAAATTGTTAGTTTCACGTTCTTTCTTTTTAGTTTGAGACCTAATGTCGTAGCATTAGTATGGAGGTTGTCATTTATATAAAGCTTTAGCAATTGTTGCACACTATCATCATATTTCTAGTGTGGACTGTGTCCCAATCATTGACCTTTCGGCTGAAGGTTGTGTCTATCAATCAAATAGTGCATTCCATTGATTCAAGCTGAACTCGGGTGTCAGCTAGGTGTGAACGCGTTCATAAAATGGTGGATGGATAATATCTTGTCCAACAAAGTCGGGGAATTCGATAGGATTTATATCAAGTTTGTACCCTTTATAATTTGACCATTTTTTTAAAAGAAAGTGTTTGTTCTAATCACTGAAAAAGTATTTTAAAAAATGCAAAACGCGCTGGTTGAAGAAATCGGTATGTACATATGCTAATAAATAGGCATAAGATTCTTCGTTTTTACAAAGGGATCAGTAATGCTAATGAAAGGTTACACTTGTAGGCCATGTTGGTCGAACCAAACTATCCAGTTATCGGTGCCACGACGACCTTGAATGGCTGTGTAATTTTTTTACCTTCATCCAGCCATTGACGGATTCTCTTTAGTTTTATAATATATTTAGGTTGCCGGATCTTTAAATTCTACACAAGAAAAGAACACAAAAAGGGAATGAACGTAAACCAAATATTTTCTTTTCTTTAACTTCTAAACAGATTGCAGAAGAGGCAAAAGTTTGGAAAACAATGCCACTAGTGGGTAAATGAACTTCCTAATCAACCAAAAACCGGCATCGATCCATAGAAGTTTTAAGCTCTGTTTACAAATTATGTAGACTTCCCTAGAATACTGTCTTCTCAAATCTCAGGTTGATAAGATTTATTCGCGGACATTTGATAATCATAAAATTGCATGCGTTTTGATGTTGTAAATTATATTTGTCTCGTATACTGCAGTTAGATTCAAACTTTCTTTTCAGAGATCAACATTCCGAAAACAAATGTAAGCAATCAGGATTTTTTAAGTGTAAATTATTACATTTTATTACATTGACATCTTCAATGTTTGATAAGTTAGTGTGAAAATAAATTAGTATTTTGCAAATACGTGATATTGAAATACCGATTCGCTCGCTGATTCTTTTCCAACTTTGTATGGATAACTGAGTCTTAATCATTTTCTTGATTCTAATAGGTGTCGGAACCCAGTTTCAATTTTGAGATCAAGAATGTATACCGCATCATTGTCCAGGTGACAGACAGCGGTCTGCCACCTCAGTCATATGCCACATGTTTGGACATAGTGATTTCAAATGTAAACGACCCTCCATATTCTCTCATTTATACAGGTAGGTACAATATTGTGACTTAGAAAGTTATACTTCAACATGATCAGATCCATGTTAGTAAAATGTAACCATCATCTGCAATACCAATATCGGAACATTATTGATTTCGAACGTTCAGGCAAAAAGGTAAACAAACCCATTTAGTTATTTTTTAACTACTATGAGAATATTTGACCTCTAAGTATTTCTTGGAATATAGATGAAAACATACACAAAAAGTGGTATTGTTTATATCACACTTTGAAAGTTTAGACATGTATCCCTTTAGAGTTTGCATCTCGCGAAATGTTTAAGTCTCTTGTAAATAGTAGTTTTCAATATGACTCAAAATAATGAAATAACGTATCGCTGAGCATATTTACAGAACTTAGCTTCATTGTAACATAAGTTAGAAAAGAATGAACCTTTTGCATTAACATACTAAATACACAATAAGGAAAGAAGTTTTTCTACTTAATTTTCGTATTTTGTCTTATTTTTAAATGTTAAGGAGCTCCAGCACCAGAATCTTTGCCAATTGGATCCTTGGTTGGAAAATTAGAAGCCTATGATGACGACAAAGGACAATCATTGGCGTACTTTCTTGATACCAACTCTTGTTTTGGTGTTGATGGAAATGATGTTATTGTTATAGCATCGTTGGATTTTGAGCGGGAAGCATCAATTACAGTTGAAGCCAGGGTGACTGATGATGGAGACCCACCTCTATCGGTACTTTTTATTCACTATCTCCAAAGTATTGAAAGAATCCATAGGATATAAGTAACTAAACTGCGTGTAGGATGCTGTTTTACCCTATCTTTGATTTACTATCCAAACTTAAATTTGAAATAGAATCTTAGAACAGAAAAATATGTTTTGGTTTAGAAGTAATGATACTTATACTGTTTTTAATGTACATCTTTCACTCATGCATTCAGTAACAGTATCTTTCAGAGGTCTAGATCTCAGTTAAATATGAATACATCAATGATCAGAAAATAAGGTATAATAAAGTATTTTCTGCCATTATGAGGGTGTCTGCAGTACCTGTAAGTTTGTACCATCAACATATGATGTCACTATGATACGACACAGGAATATACGACAAGGAATACAAAATCTACAAATCTGAGTAACATAGATGGGATTGTTTTGTTCTAGCATGCAAATTTTTACAATCTTTCCATCGCTCATTTAAAACAAAGTAATGTTCTGTACGTTCAGGCACTTCAATTTCCTATACGTTTGTATTTCGCTCCTTTTATGTTGTTACCAGTGTGCATTAGAATACACGCTCAGTTCAAAATTAAATCCAGCCACTCAACTTTTTTTGCAGACATCAAGAAATATTACAATCACCATAGAGGATGTGAATGAAGAACCAGTCTTTCTGGAGATGAAACCGACGAGGAACACATCGGCCATATCGGAAGATGACAAGATTAATGACATTATTGGAGTTGTAACGGTACTAGATCAGGATCGGTCTGAACTAATAACTATGCGCATTGGGAATTATTCGGATGATGTGTTTAAGTTAGACCCGACAGGCCCAGTTTGTAAACAGGTGAATGTAATATAATCTTAAGTATTGATTAACAAACCACATGATACATGTAATTAGACACATTTTCCTCAAAATAGTGCTTCCGATGAAATGGCTCATCTAATTAAAAGATGTTACTTTTAAACTTACGGTTATTAGCCTTACATATAATAATCCACGTAATGTGCTTTCATGTTTGACATGTATAGTAGCGGATGGAGGAAATTATACATGCCTTACTGTTCTTCCTATTTACGTTTACTCTAAGTACCAGGCTGTCATTTCTTCATGTGAAATATAAACCATCTTTAATTTCTATTTTTAATGATAAGTAAAATGATATACAAATTATTTTTCAAGTACGTTTTAGTACATATATCATGAAAATCGGTTCATTCAATAAAGAGATGAAATAAATTGAAAAGAGTATAACAAGATGCATTGGATTCAAAGGAAAGCATAAATGTATTTAATTAACAAACAAGCTTGAAGCATATAACCCGTGCATTTGCAAGATAAGCAAAACCACCTAAAGGAAACCTTATCTCACTGATGTATCTCGATTTCGAATACCATTGAACAAGGTCTTTTCTTGACGTGTTGCAACATTGATACTTAATTTTCACTTGACTATTTACACCACTGTAGAACCCTCTTAGAATGTTGTTAAGTTAGATAAATCAGGAAAAAGGGCAAATGTTACATCAAAACTCTTTTCAGAACGCCATGTACGCAGAGTTTATCTTACCATTTTTCAGAACGATGTGCTAGCTACACTTTGTACGATCGATGTTCTGCTTAACAAAGTGGTAGACTATGAGACGATGTCTGAACCTCGGAAACTTATAGTTGAAGTGGAAGACAAAGGCGGCCTCACCCTTTCAAGCAGTTGGTCATTTAGAATCATAAATGCTAATGAACCGCCTCGCGTAAGTGAACATGTCTTATAACAAATAGCCATTCACTGTAGCAATAACTACATAACTCAATAAATCAGAATGAGTTTGTATTTGTGACAATGATTGGTAATGATGCGAAAGGCGTTAGTACCAAGTTCTGTAGCACAGAAGAAGAAGGATTCAAAGAAAACACACACACACACACACACACACACACACACACACACACATATATATATATATATATATATATATATATATATATATATATATATATATATATATATAGAGAGAGAGAGAGAGAGAGAGAGAGAGAGAGAGAGAGATTGGGAGAAACGCTTTTCATATTCGAAGAAAACACATGAATTCACATCATCCTGGGGTATATCATTTCATTTCCACACTGGCTGATTTTAGGGATATTGTATGTGAAAGAATAATTTATTCTCCTAGTCGCTTGTTAAAGCAAGCGATTAGTGCGTGATATGTATTTTGTCAAATCGAGATTGTTTGGTATATCATTGAGGAAAAAAAATAGCATTTGTTGGTATTAGTCTCCGTTTAGTACAAAATGACTTTCGAGGACTTTGCACAGATTTGTAGTCATAAGATGAGTTGAGATTAATAATTTAGCTTCATATATATGCTATTTAGAGGTTTGTTGGCATTTCTGTACGCATACAACCTACTGAGAATAGCATAGTGCTCACGACGAAATAGCGTACTTTGGAGCAAAATCGGAGGTAAATGTACATTTAAGGTGCGATAAACATTTGAGATACTGTCTATTTTAAAGTTACCGATCATTTGTTACAGTAAATTGCATCGTATATTATTAGGCTTTTTGTATCATTTTGAAAGGATATAATGCTGGACAGTGATATAACCAGTATACCGGAAAATGAGGCCAGTTTAGTCATCGGAGCTCTATCAACTGTAGATGACGATACCGAGGATGTACATATCTATCAAGTCTTATCAAACTGGGACATATTTACAATCAACAATGGGACACTTATGACGAGAGCCGCCTTGGACTTCGAAAAGCACGACAGGTTCAGATTTATAAATTTATTCATATCCATTTGTCTCCGAAAGTCTAATTGGAGCAAATTGCTCAAAATGATTGGTGCTGCAGAATATTATAACTTATACCCATTCTCTTCTCGGATTATAAAATTTTATATACATGTACTTTCTGTCTGGATAGACCTAATGATGTGATAAAACTATGTCAACTGTGGCAATCACTTTGACTTGGGAAACATGCAAACATAAATAAAGTTCATGCTTCTTTATTAAATTTAAAACATGAATCTCAACCTCAAACATTATTTTTCAAATTTCGCTTTGTTTTTCACGAGACATTAGTACATAATGCTTGTTAGGTCTGTTGAAATGTTTTACAGTTTTGGTTTTAGCAACCTTTTTTCATTCGATTTGTCTCAACGTTTGCTTTGAAGTAAGTATAACTAATGAAAAATGTGTATTTTTGATCTCGTTCCGTATTCTGCATGAGCTTT
Source organism: Sinohyriopsis cumingii (assembly GCA_028554795.2). Lineage (NCBI taxonomy): Eukaryota > Metazoa > Mollusca > Bivalvia > Unionida > Unionidae > Sinohyriopsis > Sinohyriopsis cumingii. Next base: position 166,294,910 of record CM068824.1, on the reverse strand, counting down.
TTCTTGCTCTTGATTCAGTTATTTTTGTTCAAAGCATTTACTTTATGCAGGGGCTTATTATTGCTAATGTCTTACTATGTTTCACCAGTAAAAGTTGGTTTGTACATAGAAGAAGAATTAGGATAATAGAGATGACATCATTTAGACAGATGCTACATAAACATTTTGCTAATTATTTACGTAATTTTGCAGATACTCTGTCACCATTCGATCTCAAGACAACGGTGAACCACCCATGTCATACACAAAGACGTTCGAATTCATTGTCACCGACGTGAACGAAGTGCCATATGACATTAAATTGTCACAAAACGAGGTACTTTGATACATTAAACAATACATATATTGCTTAGCTGATGAAATATATCGAACCCGAAATTTCTCATTTTTGTCTTTAAGTTAAATATCTGCTAATTTAAAGAAATATTTTAATATATGGTCAAGTTGTTAATCTAATCTGTTTCAAATAATAATAAAAAGTTGAGAAAGATGTTTTTCAAGATTTGCAAAAATAAGTTATTGTAGATGCTTACGATTCTAACAGTGTTATATTTGTTACAATTTAGATCGATAATTCAGCGGTGATAAATGATATTGTGGCTTTAGTTAGTGTGGAGGATCCAGACAATGCGAGAATCCATGGCAAAGGTCAGAAACATACGTGCAAATTATCTCCCGATGATCTCTTCCTCGTTGACCAGTATTTAATGGCAGTAAAGGTAAGGCAATAATACTTATCCAATCATTATGTCTTTAGTAACAGGTTTTGGAATACACTATTCGTTTTTCAAGATATTTACTAAAATTTGAGTTCAAGACCTGATCTGGTTCACGAGCTTAGAATAATAAGGAAGCGAACTTGATGATAATTTGGTGCAATTTTCCATCAGAAATTTGCGAATTCCAGAACTATCTATTGCGTTGCAGGTGACGGAATTATATATATATATATATATATATATATATATATATATATATATATATATATATATATATATATTATATAACATTTACACTATAATATAATTTGTGTTCAATGTTATTTTTATCTTCAGTAGGATGCCTTTTAAAAACAAATTCTTTTCAGTCAGTTACTTTTTTCGGCTTTACTTTGAAGTAACTGAAATTATTAACCTATATTTGAATGGCATCTTTGTAAATTATTTATGCCTAATATTTATGTTTATTTTATTTTTTCATAGCTATATATGGAACAGTAAAGCGACAAATCCATCGTTTAACTTGAGAAAATACCGGTAGCACATTCTTAGCAACAGTACTTGAGTCAAGAAGGTTTTTGTGTGCGCAGACTGTAGCATACTCATCACAAGATATATAAAATAAACAATTATATGAACAACGAACCTCATTTGCATTTTATAATTCTTATGAATATAAGTTTGAAAACTTTTAGAACAATAAAATTTCACGTAACGACCTCAGAGCTTTTGATGATGTTGCAAAAGAATTTAGCTCAACTGGTCAAAGACTAGAAGAATTTAGGCTATGGCCTGCCATGGTTCGTCCATTCATTCGCATAAGTTTGTGTCCCTATTATTTCTTCAACTACTGGGAGGAATTACTAAAATTGGAAACACATACACACGCACGCACGCACACACACACACACAGTCAGCAGGACTGCGGTCTTGAAAATCGCGTTTACCTACGAATGAAAATATCGACGTAGCATTTTCAATAAAAGACTTTGCATGTCTAGTTGGTTCTAATAAAACTTTTTACTGATCTAACCGCCATTATGGACAGTATGAAGGTTATTTTAAAAATCTTAGTATCACTTCTTCTTCTGAAGGAATAGTTGTGTTAATATAGGGTTTCAACTAAAGGGCCCCTTATTATGGTTGCTAAATGCAAATGAAACCGATCTGACTTCAAACATCGCCGCCATGGTGGTCATCTTGAAAATCGTGTTATCATTAATCCTCCTAAACAGATGGTCGTATCTACACGGGGATTTCACTAAAATATATCTTTAGTATTTAGTTGGTCCAAACTGTGCCACGTGATTGTCATGGTTCTTATTTTGCAAATCTTCCTTTCACTAGTCCTCCTGAACGGATAGTCATACGGATAGACAGATTAAATTAAAATACTTATTAGATATATTGTTGGTTTTGAAAAACGACGGTTCCGATCTGACCTCCAATGTCATGGTAGTCCTCTTGAAAATATTGTATTGCTACTTTTCTTTAACTGCTTGTCATATTGGCAAGAGATGTTTACTAAAACACTTTATACTAAATGTAGTTGATCCAAGTGCAGAATGATGTCGATTTAAGGTTACAAAATGGCTAACAGATCCTCCATCTAGATTTCTCGCTATGGCTATTCTTCCTGAAATAATGGTTTTATTCACATGTGGTTGGCACTAAAACACGTTTGATGATTTGATATGTAATTTGTCAAAAAATGATAATTGTAATGGTCTGATTTATGTTCAAAATCTTGTTGAACATATTATAGTATCAACATAGGGGTTCACTAAAGCACTTCATGCAATTTGTATTTTGTCCTAACTGAAAATTATATCTTTCTGGATTTTCAACATGGCCGACAAAACAGTCATTATGATGATATATTCATTGTTGCTCTGCATGACCGGATGGTAGTATCTAAATTGGGTTTTACTAAAACATTTTTTTTGTGTGGATACACTATATGTGTTTTATCCTAAATAATGCCAATCTGACCTAGAAGAATGGCAGGTTAGACGGCCATCTTAAAAATCACTTTATGCCACTTCTGAGCGGGTCGCCATGTTATTATTGGGTTGTCACGAAAACAAGATAACACTGTTTAGGTGGGTCTGAATGAAAATCATGCTGATTTCATCTCCAGCATCGCAGCTATATTAGCCATCTAAAAAAGTGTTCTTATCACTATTTGTCTTAATCGAATGGTGTCATTCACATTTGAGTTTGTCTTAAATATTCCCGTGGTATATAATTGATGTTGATTCAAAATGGCGTAGATATATGGCAACCAACTGTTGATTAAACCTACTGGATATTTTGGTCATGTCAAATGCCACTGTTTGGATTTTGTATTTCTTTTAGCATATGAACACAATGACTTGAAGATATACAAATGAATTTAACCATGCATTGTAAATAATTGTTTTCCAGTCCTTAGTCTGCACCATGTGATTCATTTTATTGTCAAAGGTCCTGATTTAGGTGTTATATGTAATGGTGTGTGAGCGCGATAACACCAACTTGTATACATTTATCTGTCATCGAACCCAGATTGTGAACCTATATGAAGAATACCTTGAATAATGCCTCCAATAACTTGTTTTCTTTTCTTTTCTCCAAGTAATTTTAATTACGGATTTAGTCAAACATAGTACGAGAGTTTTTCTTGGCCTTGTCTATGACATGTTCAGTGATCTTCTTATCAATGGTGTGAAAGTCAAAGGTCAAATGCCACGACATGATATTTTGTATGGCACTTATGTTGTGATCATGCTTTCTTAGAAAATACCATTGTTTTTTAAGTTCGTATATAGGTGCTTCCTGAGAATTTTTAAGATCGTTTTCAGTGATCAGCAATTGAACGAATATAATGACGGAAGAAACGGCCTTCTCGTGGTGTCATCTGCGTTCCTTTTGGTCAGCAGATCATTAGTCGAAATACTGTTCTTTTAAGATGTGTGTGAAAATGTCAGATCACCAATATCATACAAATAATGTATATTATTACAAATATATATCTAAATAAATGGTTTGACTCCTTTACATTCCAGGTGAAAGGAACAATACCCTTGGACAGTTTAGGATTCCACATTACCATTGAATGCACGGACAATGGGAAGCCATCACTCAGTCTGTCTAAAGATTTTTATATCAATGTCGTGGAGAGGATACATGTTCCAAAGGGCATAAGACTGGACTCAGGAAATGACCTCGAAGAAGTTCATGTTGACGAGAACCAGTATCCCGTTGACCTCGGTCAAATCGAAGTTATTAATCTTCTTTCAAAAAAAAGCATATCGGGGGTAAATAAATTTGTCACAAGTTTATATTTTTACCTGATCTGTTGAATTACTTAAAACATAATCTAAAATGAATCAAGACAAGGCAGTTTGACAAAAAATCACGTTTTGCGTCTGTTTATCTATTTTATAAATAAATGGAGAGAGAGAGAGAGAGAGAGAGAGAGAGATTCATATTGATTTAAGTCGGGCGAGGGTTCTCGTACCTTCAGTTTCTTTAATTTGCAGAATTTTCCACCAGGGGAATTTGTATTCTTTTGCTCCAAGTAAAACAGATCAGTGGGTGTTGTCAACTAATAATCTTGTGAGTTTCAGATAACCTTCTCTGATTATATATGGATCTAAATTCAATCATTAAAATTGACTCCAAGTTTAGGATTTCAGATTTTATAATCATGTGTCATTATATAAATCATCTGTGCGTAATACTACACCACTCGACGTTAAAGATTTAACTACTAGATATTTCCTTTATTCAATCGTTGAAAAGGCTTGACTACTGAGGTAATATTGGAGTCATTTATTTATTATTTTACTGAATTCAGTTCGAACATTTGAGTATGTAATCGATAAGATTGCTTTTGTTCCATTCCAGTCCTTCATTTTCATGCTACAAGGCATTCTTCCAACGCCGTTCTCGATACAGGACAATCGATTGGTAGCGTCTAAATCATTAGACTTTGAATTGCAAGCGGAGTGGATTCTTACAATCCAGGCGAAGGGAGTAGATTCGAATGAAAGAAGCATTGACATAGCTCAAAACATAACGGTATTTAAAAGCTTTTGTTACTGATAGTAACACTTATATTACTATTTTACAGTAACACTTATATTACTATTTTACAGTAACACTTATATTACTATTTTATAGTAACACTTATATTACTATTTTATAGTAACACTTATATTACTATTTTATAGTAACACTTATATTACTATTTTATAGTAACACTTATATTACTATTTTATAGTAACACTTATATTACTATTTTATAGTAACACTTATATTACTATTTTATAGTAACACTTATATTACTACTTTATAGTAACACTTATATTACTATTTTATAGTAACACTTATATTACTATTTTACTATTTGTTCATGTATTTGAAGAAGCTGATCTAAACATGAAAACTTCAGAGACAGCAATCTTAGTGCACCGGGCTAATAAGGAATATTGCTAACTGTTGTCAATTTTCTAAAGTACAGCATGCATTTGATTTAATAGCTATATCGTCATTGAACATTAACATTACTTTATTTGATCTATGATCTTAAGACATAAAAAATATTTGCTGCTGTGATGTGGATATAATCAATGTTGATTATAATATATATATATATATATATATATATATATATATATATATATATATATATATATATATATATATATATATATATATACGAGATCATGAAAAAATGTCAAACAAAATTTATGTGCGACCTTCGGCAACATTGACGCATTTTCTGTTTATGCTTTCGTCTTGATGTTGACATTGTTTAATATCTGTTTCGTCTTAAAAGGTGAAAGTTGACGATGTGAATGAGGCGCCAAACGGTGTTGGCATCTATGGAGGTGGAATTGTCGCAGAAAATAGCCCTGAAGGCACTGTAATAGGTGATCTTTTCACAGATGATTCGGAAAACTATCAAACGTATCAGTATACACTCTGGAATGCTGCCTATGGGTAAAATATGGTTTTAACGTAAAATATTTTTTTTTGCAAATTAGCCTTCAAAAAATAACAGGCCATAAAAAGATGAAGAAAATGTCAATTTTGATCATACCTTACAACTCGCTTATAAGCCGAGTCCAACTACAAACTGCACAGACCAAGATCTGTCGGCGCATCATGCACCGGCAGATCTGCTATCCATGCAGTTTTTTAGGAGTAATCAGTAGAACAAACGACTTATCCCTAATCTGCAGGTACATTTTGCTACGGCAGATCACCCTCGTTGTTGCTTGCAGTTTATCTCGGGTTACAAGAGAGCACAGAAGGTAGATATCTTCTAATAAGTAATACTGTTACCATATACCGCATAGTGAAATATTTTAGCGCTGGAGAAATTTGAGCGATATTGTGATCTTTTTTTGAGAGTGTGAAAATAAATCCCGTGAAAATATTTTATCCGTAGAAAAAAGTATTTTCAAGAATTTTTAACTGTATTAGATTTATGGGGAAAAAACTCCACTAAACATTCTCCGTTCTTAGTATACGAGATGTCCGAAGTAAATTTTTTGTTGTTGAGTTTAATTATAGTGGCGTGCGCACAATTGTGCATGTGCCACTTTTTTCTGACTGCACCGCAGCCTGCTAGTTGCTCCTGGGGAAGGGAATGGTGCCACCTCCCCCAGGCTTTTATGGATTCAAGGAACCCTGATAGTTCCGAAGTAAATATTTATTTTTTCCAAAAGTCATTCCACATAAGCGGAGTATTAATGGCTTTATGACTAATAAGTAAAACTGATGATGAGTATTATTGTTAAAAATTCCACTCAAATTAACATCATCCTACCTTTCTCTCGTCAGAAATTGAACATATTAGTGTGTCAGTTAAATTACACAATCCTACCTTTTGCTCTTCATGATTGTTTACACGATGACTGAATACAAGTCATTTTGACCTGTCCTCATTAGAATCTTGTGTACTGAAGGGTAATTCAACATAACACTAGTGGTATAAACTTCTATTGCTTCGTTCCCGCTAAAATAAAACATTGTTATATCTGCGATCGCTAATATAGAATGCGTTTAAATTAAAATCAGTCTTTTTTTATTACATAAAATTGCAGACTGTTTACGTCGGCAACACTTAACCATATTTAAATTATATTTATCATTTAGAACGCTGTGGAATATTTTAAATACCTTTTTTAAATTTCTTTCAGTGATTACATTTTGCTTTAGTAATCCTTCAAATTGCAATCAAGAGTATGAAGTTTTGAACAAGAAGGCGTCATATTTTTTTCCAGTGAAAATCTTTGATTAAGGCATTTTCATATCTATTATTATGTGTTACAATCATCATGAGGATAGGCCCATGGTCCAACATTGTGTTACAGCAAGTCAACCACCTCAGTTTGGTTTGTTTATGCTTGAACAATTTAATACATTGCACATGTTTGTGTTCATCTTTTCGCCTCTTTACGCAAAGTATTGTGTTTAACTTTAAAAATATGTTATCTTCAGATTGAGTTTAAAAACTGGCACAGAAGGCCTTGTCTTTGCCTTTTACTTGGACGGTCGGTCTCTTAAAGTCGGACCGAAGTTTACGATGATTAATCATGAAATATCAGACACAATAACGCTGCAAGTACAAACCACTGATTCTGGCACGCCACCATTAAGTACCAACGGGACCATACGCATCCGTGTGCTCGATGTAAACGACCCAGCCTCGGATATTCTGCTCAACAATGTAATGGTATGTCAGAGTTTCTTTGCAACATTTTAAGCTATTTAAAAACCAATTAAATGATGCGAGAAAAAATATCATACATACAGTTTAGATTCAGGATCGGGATGAGACTATATACACGCATGTGCTATTTCTTTGCATGAACCTATTCCAAGAACACTTGTATTTTTGTGAATTCTGTAACAAGAATGTTTATTTCACGTTCACTAGAAGTTTATCAGAAACATTTAATATATAGCGCGTAGATTTTTGAAAATTACCAATGCCATATCAAATGTGCAGTTAAATTTTAAAATAATGTACACAAATACAACAACGACAAGCAGAAAATCTAACGGATAATTTAACCACAATGTGATTGTGTGTCATACTACAAGACACCAGTGATTACTTTTTTAAACATGGCGAGGTTAATATACATACCTTACTTTAGACCCCTTTTCTTTCAAGATTGAAGAAAACAGTAGAGAGGGAACCATTGTTGGAACACTTTCCGTTATAGATGAAGATGTGAATCAAAACCACACCTGCGATTTACTTAATTTGAATGATGTACCATTCAAGGTAGTATATTATGTATATGAACTGTTATAGTACACCGTGTACATGAACTTATATAGAACTGTTTATGAGAACTCTTATTGTATTATGCGTGTATGAACTGCTGTAGCAGGGGTCGGCAACCTATTTTACATAGCGTGCCACTTTTTCCGGATTAATTACAAAATGAATGAGCGCGTGCCACTAGTAAGATAGTAACACTGTTAAAATAGAGATTTTTGGCTGCCCTTCGCGTGCTACACAAAACATCTTGATGTGCCATCCTTATGGTACGTGTGCTGTAGGTTGCCGACACCTGTGCTATAGTGTACTGCCTATGAACTGCTATAGTGTACTGTGTACATGAACTGCTATAGTGTACTGTGTACATGAACTGCTATAGTATACTATCAATATGAAATGCTATCACATGGTGCGTTCCTTTTGTGTATTTTACTCTTTTTCTATGAAAAATGTATTTTGAGCCAATTGCTGAACGGTTTTTGAAAAGCTCTAAATAGTCTTGCCTAAGTTATACTGATTTAAAGTTGTTGTTCAGTTCAGATGATGTAGCTGGTTTCTATAATTTTATACCTTAATTTAAAGCGATTTAAATATTTGATCAGGAACAATAGTAAGATATTACTTGAGATGAACAACAGTAAGATATTACTTGAGATGAGCAATAGTAAGATATTACCTGAGATGAACAATAGTAAGATATTACTTGAGATGAACATTAGTTTTAAAATGAAGTTATGCACATAAGCTTGTAATGACTCACTGCTTACGTGACCTACCTCTGGTGGCATGGATACCGGGGGATAAACTATGATCACACTACATTTCGTGAGAGTATGAATTTTAAGTTACATGTTTAATCATGTTCCTCTACACCAAATCATTTGCATTAGAGCTGTATATTTATTTCCGACAGATTGTGAATTCCACAACAATTGTTGTTGCAATGCCAACTCTGGACTTTGAAAAGCAACGTATATATACATTGCAGGTAAATATAAGTAGATATACAAAGCATCGATGATAAAGATAATATTTAAAATTACATCTTTAATTTTATATCCATTGAAATATATTCGACTGAATCAGTGAAATGACTCAAAGTAATTCTGAACGATACGATATCGGTTTGAAAAAAGAGCATAAACTTTTTTCGTTTTGTTGTCAATATTCAGATATATATATATATATATATATATATATATATATATATATATATATATATATATATATATATATATATATATGCTCATTTTTGTCCCCGTTAACTTTACATTGTCAGAATCGTGCAAAATTACCCGATACTGAACCCGCGCGCCAATACACATATAGTATTCACGTGCATAAAGGAACTACTTTCTATTGTAAACAAACCATGGACGCAGACGCCAGCACTTTTGATTTGTAAACAAATCATGTACACTCGCGTAAGAGGCGCTTTACGTTGTAGTGGTTTAAATTTGTTTCTGAATGACCTAAAACATGTTTTGTAGACTGCCACATCCCAGCTGCTTTAACACATTCCGCGTTGATATAATGTTTCGGATTTAGGCTAGCTACAGTATACAACAGACGCAAGAAAGGGTCCTTACAAATAACATACAAGTGGCAAGGCATAAACTGTCTTCTTTAGGTGGTGATAAGAATGGCAAAAAATATACTTACAGTTTTACAACCTGAATTTCCTAAATGAACTTTCTTAGTTCTGCAAATCCGAATTACATGAGCTATGTCATAGGTTTTCAATCTTGATTACACATTTCGAAATTGTACTGTGATTTCGATGATAAGTGCAATTACATCCTCCTTACTGCACTCAAAATGAAATAAGCATTAAATTCCATAGCGTCTTTTTGATAATTGCAATTGAAAGACTTCATATCCCCACATTATGATTTCAAACATTCAATGACAGAAACAGAAACACATTTGCGGATGTCAACACGCTTCTCTCTAGCTTCTTCAGTCCCATCTATTTCATGTGGAATTGTCACATACAAATCCAGTCCATAATCACAAAATTTCGTACAATCGAAAAAATACAAAAATCTATTCATTCCAGATCAAATGGAAAAGTTGCTGCAATGCACATTCATTTACAATATGACTCCAGATTTCACTTTTAACTAAACACGCCATTTTCTTTTGAAAGTTATGTCGAGCGCGCGACTAAGTTCAAATTTTACTGGGCGGAGTTATGTGCGCAGTAATAATGTTATTGTCATGTAATGATGAATATGCGTTTGTGCATTTAGTTTGGAATGCGGCATACATTCGGTTACTTTGTTTCGTCTAGTGTATTTTGTTAATATAATTAAGAATTAGGTAGAATTAAAAAAAATTAGCATTTAATAAAAAGGTTACTGCATTTGTATGGAAAAATATGAACTCATTTTGTCGGATGGATATGTTGCACTCCCAAGTTCGTGCAGTATTTCCATTTGAAAAACTCGTTCATATTTTCCCATACAAATGCAGTAATCTCTCTCTCTCTCTCTCTCTCTCTCTATATATATATATATATATATATATATATATATATATATATATATATATATATATATATATATTAAAAAATAAACAACATGAACATATAGAATGGGTGACCTTCTTTTTGGCGAAGTGGAAAACTACCACTCGGCTGGAAACAAGTAATTGTCACCCCAATCCCTAAACCAGGTAAAGACCCTAATAATAACTTGTATCGTCCCATCTCCCTCACTAATAACATATGTAAAATGATGGAAACAATCCTAGCCAACAGATTAAAACACCACCCAGAAAGTAACAAACTCCAATCAGAAAGCCAATGTGGCTTCCGTAACAGGCGCTCTACCACAGATCAACTTTTAAGACTAGAAGCGGATATCAAACTTGCTTTCAACTCCAAGAGAAAATCAGACAGACAACTTATTGCAGTCTTCCTTGACCTTGAAAAAGCGTTTGATCTTGTCTGGACCAAAGGATTGATTGCAAAACTCAACCACTTCGGAATTACTGGAAGCATGTTTAACTGGATCGAAGACTTCCTAACAGATCGCAGAATAATCACCAGAGTAGGAAACACCACCTCAAAAGAATACCCCCTTGCAAACGGTACCCCACAAGAGAGTGTACTCAGTCCTACGCTATTTAATAACATGATTATCGACCTTGCCCTCAACCTAGCGACAAAACGGGTTAACATTTCCCAGTTCGCTGATGACAGCGGTATCTGGAGGGCAGGAAACCCTGCTAGCAATCAAGTAGTCAAAGAAATCCAGAAAAGCCTAGATAACATAGGGAGATGGGCGGATAAATGGGGTTTTAAGATCTCACATGAAAAAACGATAGCAATAATCTTCTCCCCTAAACGCAATACCCAGATAATTTACCCCGACTTCTATATTCAAAACCAGTTAATCAATTATACTAAGGTAGTAAAATTCCTATTTATGTTCTTCGATAAGCATCTATTTTGGAAACACCAGATTGAACAACTAATTCAAAATTGCAATAAAGATATTAATCTCTTAAGAAATCTTAAAGGGACAACCTGGGGATCCTATCAAGAAACCCTATTAACCATCTATAGATCACTTATAAGGTCGTAGCTAGATTATGGATGCCAAGTTTACAACTCAGCGAAACAAACATTACTGAACAAACTGGATACCATCCAAAGGAAAGCATTATATGCTTGCACTGGCACTCTACCATCGACATCACTGGACGAACTTCAAGTCCTCACCGGTGAACTGCCATTAAAAATAAGAAGACAGGAAATACTCCTCCGATACTCCAATCGATTAACAAATCACCCCGACTCGCATGTTACAAAAGTAACCATTAGCAAATGCAACAAACCGTTTAGCCGCAAACTAGTTCCTAACTCACCCGGTGGCAAACAAATCCTAGAACTCAGGGAAAAGCTGCCAACACTTACTCTACAAGAAGAGTACACTCACTCCCCTGACCCCGTCCCTTGGACAAACCCTATCCCTAGGATCAACACTAAAGTCACCAATTATGGAAACAAATTGGAACAAGAATCTAAACTCAAAAGCATCGTAGCAATGGAAATACAAGACACCTACTCTGGCTTCGTAAAGATTTTCACTGACGGATCCAAAACAACCGAACCCCCCAGAACAGCAGCTGTAGTGGTTATTCCCGAATTCAACATACAAATGGGGTCCAGATTACCAGACCACTTCTCTACTTTCACCACAGAGTCCTGGGCAATAATATATTATTAAAATGGATTAAAGACCAAAAAGTTCCAAAAACAGTTATCATCAGTGACTCACTTAGTGTAATAGAAACTATCAAATCTCACAGCACCAAAGCAAGAGAACAATTCTTGGCTAGAGCTTTTTATATGCTTAAGGAATTATCCACAGCGGATCAGATAGTTGAATTCATGTGGATACCCTCGCATATATGAATCCCTGATAATGAGCTAGCCGACAAAGTCGCAAAAACATGTTTGGGAACCCTAACCCTGCCCCACTCAGATATAGCATAACAGAATCCCAAAGCATAACAAGAAACTATATTAACCAGAAATAGCAGGAGCACTGGAACTCCACTACCAAAGGCAGGATACTATACTCCATTATAAAAGAAACCAATTGGTCCATCAAACCACCCAAAGTGAACAGCCTGGAACAAAACAAAATATCAATCGCATCGTAACCGGAAAAAACCCCCCACAATTAGCAGGAAGTTTTGACAAACATCTAGGACCCAAGCCTGTTAATATCAATTGCTATCCACTGCAAAATCATTGAAGACAGACCTTCCACATATATTCAATAGCTGTTTAAAAAAAAAGGAAGCCAGAATGGAATTTCAAAAAGCTCAAAACAAAATTGGATCCTCTACCACTTACCCAGATTTCCTAAAAAATAACAACTCAAACATAAATATGACCTACCAAAACATATTTAAATTCCTAGACACATCCAAGCTAAAAGAAAAAAATATAAAACACCCTAAAATCATAAAATAAACAACCCGACCTCTCTTAAAATAAATTCCCACTAGCAGACGGGCACCTTTGACAGGTCCTGGTGGACCTGAGTACTCAGCAAGGGTGTCCCTCTAGCTTAAAAATAACAATCTGTAAAACATACATAACCCACCCAAATACTCTCTAAAACCAGTTAAATATACATAGACAGACGGGCGCTTTTATACTTCCCTAGGGACCTCAGTACCCAGCAAAGGTTCCCGTGTTCTTAAATCCCAAATATATCCTTAAATTTTTTTTATAAAAATAATATCTTAAACAAAAATCTTCTCTGCTCTCTTCCTAGCCCTAACATGAAAGACAGCCAAAGTAATACTGCGGCCTAATTCTGTGATACAGACCATACTAACAATAAAGCAGCAAAGAGTTTCCATCCAATGTAATCTAGCTCATCTTTAGAACAATTTCAGATACAAGAACCAAAACTCAAAATTCGTGCAAGTACATCCATTTAGACCAGTACCCTGGAATGAGCGGACTCCTTCCTGCAGATGGTCGCCTGCCCTCGTGGTCACTACCTCCTTTGCCTCAGTCGGACACAAATAAGCGTGCAATGCGCGCATGAAACACCTTACATAAATAAAAGCAATAATAAATGAATAGCGAGTGGCACTATGGTGTCAGAATCCTTACACAATTCTATCAAGAGGCCTACAAGAACTACCCAGTCCAGCAGCTAGTAGAAGCAGCTAAATACAATTTTACACTACACAGCTACCATTTCCCCGAAATTACCTGAAAGGAAAAAGGACTGTGGAGAAATGTAAAGAAGCAGAAGAAAAACGGGGAACTTCTGCTAAAAAAGACCTTCTAAGGGCTACCAATACTGCCTCTTATCCAGGAAACCATTTTGGCTTGGCATCCCGTTTCGATAAAACTATTATTTACACTAACTTGATCCGGTTTAAAATTCAAACCTTTTATGACCTAACAGAGACCAAACTTTTTATATGTCGCTCAGACATATTAGTTATTAAAAGTTTGTAGGGCATCTACAACGTACACTATGTACTAGAATTTTTACGATTGTTAGGACGTAGGAAAATTTTACAATTTGTTTTGATTTGTCCAAATTGCACAGGTGGCTAACACATTATTGGCATTTTGTATTGTCAATTAGTACAACTAGACTAAATTTGACTAAGTACGGACTAACGTTCTTGGGAGTGCACGACATCCATGGCTGGTTTGCCGAGTTCCTTGCTCTCTTGCCTCTCTCGGACATCGTATAACGTTGGAGATGTGGAACAATTTCCATCCGCCTAAAACTAGGTGTCCCAATGTGACGTCATCGTTGCGACCAATCGCAACGGGCGTTACATACTGCTTGGGTCGACACCTAGTACAGACTGAAATCAACTCATTGTTAACATGAGTGTGTGTTGGGCTCATTCCCACACATGAAAGCCCTTCATTCGAGTCGTTAGAGACATATAGTCCTACGTCCTGACGGCTAAATTAGCAGTGCTCCATGAGCACATAAACGCCTGGGGGATGTGGCACTAATTCCTTCCCCCAGGAACATTTAGCATTCCGCTGTGCGGGAATAAACTCGTCGCACATGCCCTTCTGGGCGCACGCGACGTAAATCCAATCAATCAATCAATTAATGTGTGACCGGTTTCGCTTGAATGCTTCATCAGACTGAATTCAATATCTTTGCTTACGTCATTAAATATGTTGTTTCTAAGTGATAAATGAAATAAACAATATGCCATAAACAGGATGACGTCATAGCTTACATTTTTAACCTAATTGTCTTATACTTTAACGAATAACTGACATGGAGATATGCATATACAGCACAGATTAATATTTTAATACATAAAAATACATAAAACTGGATCTTTAAGAAACATATATCTCTATTGATAACTTTATATAAAATTTTATGACTAAACAGAGATAAACAGTTTTATTAATATTTTTATTATGTATAATGCACACTTATTAAAGATACAGAAAATAAATAAATAAATAAATTTAAAAATAAATATATATTATATCTTGTTATATTATTGACGAATGTTCGAATGTTCGATATTTCATCAGAAACCAATTATATATCTTGTTATATTATTGACGAATGTTCGAATGTTCGATATTTCATCAGAAACCAATTTACATAATAAAAATTATGGCGTGCATAATACTTACTATCAAGTATTTTATAAATAATTAAGCATAATTTATTGAGAATTAATTTAAAATGCACTTTCATTTTTAAAGAATTAGTAAACTTATTTTTATGATATTAGTTTATACTTTCACCAATTAAGTTATTTTGCAAAATAGAATAATATAAAAATATTCGTAACTAAATGTAAACAGGGGATATAATTTAAAAAAATGTAAAAAAATATATATAAAAAAAAATAAAAAAATTAAAAAATAATAAAAAAACAACAACAGGATTAATGAATGTCATATAGTATTTTTGAATTTAGACCTTTTTGGATATACCGTATTTCCTTTAGCAGACGTTCCATCTCAAAATCAGCTTTAACAGTAGGTTGGAAAGAGAAATCTTGCAAAGTATGGGAAATTTTGTTAAAATGTGCGGCAACATGAGATGAAAATGATTGATCGATATACTTTTTTTTTATATCTGATCTATGTTGGTTCATACTTTTAGATATTTGTTGACTGGTTTGTCCAATATATTGAATGCCACATTGTTTGCATGTGATCAAAAAATAACATTTGATGTAGCACACTTAGTATCACAACGCATATTAAAAGTTTCTTTCGTTATATTACTATTGAAAGAAGTATTTTCATTAATAAAAGAACAGTGCGAACATCAAGGTCATTATAATAACAAGATATATATATAATTTATTTATTTTCTATATCTTTAATAAATGTGAATAATACATAATAAAATATTAACAATATATATATATATATATATATATATATATATATATATATATATATATATATATATATATATATATATATATATATATATATATATATATATATATATATATATATGTGTGTGTGTGTGTGGTTGTATTGCACATGAATTTGTAAATCGAATCAAAACAAAATAACCTGAATTTCATCCTCAGTTTGTTTGTTTTCATTCCAAAGTTTGTTTTTTTAATTTTCAAAATACAGATTTAAAAACGTCTGTTCACAAGCAGGACATACCTAAATACTCTATCGAAATGTTTGCTGATTGTATTAGTTATTAAAAAAACAGTTGGATTTAACTGTGGTGTTCTCAGTTATACTTGATAGTTGTAGATAAAAGGTATTTATTCAAATGTAACATAAAATATATTGCCACTAAGTCTTTCAAGACCAACAGAATAAAGCAAATAATAATGTAGTTATATAGGGCTTTCATTATCGACGGGCGGTGGGGTGGGGTGGGGTGGTGCACATTAATTTAAAAGGTGCTTGCACGGAAATTTTCTGTTTTTTTTGTGTTTGGTTATTATCAGTGGTTTATAGACCCCACCCCCACCCCACCTCGTAATTTTAACAGTTTTTCTGCATAGTGAAATCTCCATTTAAAATATACTAAGCAGGGGTGTAAAAGAACACATTATGAAATAAACATTGGGATGTTTTCTATTCTAATCATTTATTCCATTCGTAGGTGAGCTGCAAAGATAATGTTGATAAAGCCGTGCCATTACGTCTCAGTCGCACGTTTACGGTCAACGTCACGAACGTGAATGAAGCGCCCTTTAATATCTCTTTGAGCAATCTCGTTATCGAGGAAAACAATATGGTTGGACATGTGGTCGGTGAAATCAAATTTACTGATCCAGACAGTGGAAAGGTATTAACTTAAACATAATATTCCATGACGATGTATGCCACCGTCAGTTGATTTACTTGCTTGATGCTATTCAAGAATACAAAATAAAACCGCCTCACGTAATTTTATACTTATTTGTTTTGAAAAGGTTGTATAACACCTATAGTCACCTTAAGCTCTTCGACATTATACTTTATTTTCAAAGTCTTACATTCTCTACCTGTCATAATATTATAATTTATTTGTTTTAATATGGCTTTAAACAGGTGCAAATTTTCATAGAAGATGTGTTATTTTACATAATGCTTTAAAATAATTTACATGTTTCAAAACATTGATATCGATAAAGAAATGTTCACTACAATAAGAAACTTTAAGCGGTTGTCTATCTATATCTATATCTATCTATCTATCTATCTATCTATATATATATATATATATATATATATATATATATATATATATATATATATATATATATATATACAGCCATACTGTTTATTACAAACAAAGAAATAACAAATATTAAATACTATGATGTAATTGCATGTAGAGCTTGAATAAAGACATGAAGGCGCATGCGCTTTGCCACTTCAGCAGTGAATGAAATAACATAGAATTTAAAAGAAAACGGTGCTGTAACAGATTTACAGAATTTTAAACAATGAACAACACAACGCACTGTGAATGAGCCATTTTTGGAAGATTAATAAGATCCAAAACATTAAATATACTGTGAAATTGTATTCCTATATCCGTCGATTGTTGAACATTCCAGTCTTTATTGTCTTACAGTATTCAGTTGAAACTTTGGATACAAACGGATTGAAAGTTAATGTTTTCTTGTATGTTTCTTTTTCAAATACATTACCCAACCATAATACCTTATGAGAACTACTACTACCTCGCAATTCCAGCCCTTCCAGATAAGACTTTTACCTAAAGGGAGCTAAATGTTGTCTGCCGGCTATGTGTCCGTCTGCCAGAGTGATCTCCCCTTAGGTATAAGACTTGGCGGCGAGGCTTAAGAACCTACCAATTACTATTTTCGCTCATGCTAAGAAGCACGCTCTCGTCACGAGAGACCTCGCAAAACCCAGACGCTACGTGGATATATATCATTACAGGTCGGAGAAGTTTTTCACTTCTAAGGAAATCATACTCCATCTATATTTCCAACTTTTCTCTTTCTATCACGATAAAGTTACGTCTTTATATGTTGCTAACACCTTGGCATCGTCATAACTTTAGGTACTTGCATGGGGAACCTAAGCGACTTAACTTTCAGTTCGGGCTATACCTATTTTATACGTGCTAGTCTCTAACGCTTAAAAAAACTCCCATATCTGGGCGAGTTTTTTTTCCAAGGTATTCGTAGCGTCTGGGCGCCAACTTTAATATATTTATTTGTACCGCCGATCTCTGGACCTTTTTCCCTACAAGTATTGCCTCATACTGGATATTATCAAAGCTAATGTACACGTCTCTATAATGGTGCATCAGTTCCCTGTTAGGTTTTTGTGAGTAATGTAGACATTCGTATACATTTCTGTATTTCTTCCGCTTTGGTCGGACAAGCAGAGGACAGCGCACTATACATGGTTTATTCAGTCACCTCCATGGGTATGCATGTTTCTATAGACGAAACTTGAGTAATGTTTATCTGCATAAACTTCAACTCATATTTCTCGAGCATTTAGTCGCTCGCACGTAGAGCCTATGCGACTTCACAAGTTATGTTCTTGCTACATTATTTATATGCGTGCACGTCTTTACCCTCTTAAGAAACTCCTTATGTGTGTATAATTCCGTCTTTTCTGGTATATACAGATGATTTTCATTCACCACGGTATCTTTGGTCTAGGAATACCACGCTTCAGTGATTCTACCTGTACAGGCCGTCTTTGACCTTCCCTGCAGGTAACGTTTTAATTGAGATTGTCTGCTGTAACCAAGTTTTAGTCGTATGAGTTACTAAAAAGTCATGCAAATACACCCTTTCCTCGCGAGGTGTTGTGGTGGAGAGAAGAACGAAGATGGGAGAGAAGAACGAAGATTCCCTCACGTGACCGAAGGGTATCACGCTGCGGAAGCTTGCCACGCTTGAGGTACGTTTTGAATTACAGTGAACATGCTCTGTCTTGATATTACTATATTTAGTTACCTTAATGCATATATTCTTAAATATCAACGTATCTCTGTCATGATTCTTTGATTAACATGCTTAATTCTTGTAAACTCAGCTGCATTCAGACTCGCGATGTCATTTCAGTACCACACTCTCCAGTGTGCAGGGATGAAAATTACGTCACGAGGCGGGAAACGTTAACGCGTTTTCATTGGTTTACTGAGTTTCCATAAGCTACTGTATTTGTATACGTCTGCATCTACATATGAGAGCTGCTTTCACACAGTGAAACACCGACTTAAGCGGTTGTAATAAAAGAAACATCGCACTATACCATGAAGTTGGATTGAACCACCCATAACAGTATTAGACGAACTATAAACTAATCCTGTTTGGAAACGCATTCCAAATTACCATATTTCTCCATCTATGGAGACATTCTTCTAAAATGTTCTCTCCAATCTTGGCCAACAGTCTCAAAGCAAATATAATACATGTATGCGCAACAATGTAAAGTAAAGGAATTATTGACCTTACAAGCCACAAACATGACATGTTTTGTATTGGGGGCGCCAGAATCTAACCTTGCCTAGGGCGCCAGATAGTCTGGCCGGGTCTGGTGCCGGCCCTGGGTACGCACACACACACACACACACACACACACACACACACACACACACACACATATATATATATATATATATATATATATATATATATATATATATATATATATATATATATATATATATATATATATATATATATATATAATATGACTGTATTGTGTATGTATTTCAAAAATTGTGTAAAATAAATCTTCTATATTTTACTTATCCTGACAGTTTTCTTTTTGTCGAATGCTAGACTGGGACGAACCTTTTTTTGAAAACGTTGTCATTATGTGGATCAAGAAAACGTTAGACTGCTATCACTCCCCCCCCCCCCCCAGGAAACCATCATTTGGTGTAGCTCTGCACACACTGTTTTCAAACATCACACGTGCCGGCTCACAGGCTTATGAACAGGCATTACTGTAATTATGTTATACCTGTATGCTTCCTTGCTTTATTTGACTCTCTGTTACCAATTTCTGGGACACACTTTTAATGAGTTAGCTCAGCACGGATATTCTGTTTTAAAGATAGGTGCAGGGCTACAGTTTAATAGGGTTTGCTCTATCTTGTCTAACAGATTAGAACTAGGAACAAATAACACACAGCTCGGAACGAAGACGTCACCAGTCTGCATAATAACCTTTAGCTCAGTTCTGAAACTTTATCGGGACAACGGAGGTAATTCAACATACCCTTCAGCTACGATGCGACGGATATTAACACGATCTGAAACAGGTTCGGCACTCACGTCATCGCATCAGAGCTCAGCAATTTTGGAGCTCCCTTTACTTGATTCTTCTTGTGGCATAACGAGGGACACAGTTAATAAACAGCCAAGTTCCCTCTCATTCAAAAGACATACGGAAAGGTTTCATGGATCAAACATATCATAACTCGTCCCAACTGATATCTTGATGATATTCTCCTCATGCAGATGGCCTATTTCCGTTGCGATCGGCCTAGGCCATATTCTAATGATCATATAGGGTTAAACATCATTATTACGGGCGCAGTCAATAAATGCCTGGCTTCCGGTACGTCGAACTCGACTTTTGCATATGTGTACAGGGAGCAGTTCCAACCCTCATAGTACCACTAGACACTCATTCGGCACAATACCACGAATGTTTCTCCGGCATCAACATATATCGTTTCGCAGTTTCTCTATACTCAGACACGAGACGAGACTCTTTACCCAGCGACTGTCTTAAATTCACGGTTTCTGATTCAGAGCGTTCTACGAGTTTAATGAGCGACAGACCTCTTTACAATTGCCAGTCTAAAGCGTTATAGGGGGCCTTAGCATCACATCACGCAACCAAGATAATGAAGCTAGTTCTCCAGTACTGTCATCTCTTCTACTCATCAGATGGCATGGGAAAATTCAGACTTCCTAGCCTCCGTTCATGACGTTTTCCCGCCGCCGATGTTTTGTCCTCCTCTTCCCACTCCATCAACAACCTTGGCCAGAGTTCAGCATCTGTTGATTTTACGAGGTAACGGGGGATTCTGACTTCAGTTACGTTCGTAGTCTGGGAGAGTTGCAGACGTTTAAATCCACCTTCATCATCAGTTTGTCGGCGGTTCTACTTTTATCCCCATTAGTCTTTCATTCGGAAACCCACCAGTTGGTGGCACAGTGGTGACTTGTCTCAAACAACGAAAAACCCAATCCTACAATGGTGATTTATCTACAATAACAAAAAAGAGGACTCCATTTCCGAGATGTTAGCGTCATGGTGTAGGACGTTCAGAAGTGGTGTTGTCACTAACAACTCCACATTCATGTTCGCCATATCCCGGGACGCCTCAACGTACTGACTGACTCTTTGTCACGGAACAATCAACTAGTACAGAGGGAATGGTCTCTCCATCTCTCAGTTCTCACTCAGATCTGTACTCGAGGGGACCATCCGTTCGTTGCTGGATCTGTTTGCGACAAGGTGGAATGCCTAAACCCATCCCGGACCGAACAGCTTGTGCAGTCAATGCTCTATCGTTGGATTGGACCAACCTGAACGAATACACCTACCCTCCAACACTTCTGATTCCAAAAGTGATACAAAAAAGCAATGGAATCAGCCTGTCGCTTTATCTCCATCGCACCACTCCAATGGGAGGAGTTGTGGATCAACGACCTCATCAATCTTGCATTGGAAACCTCGTCGGAAATTCTTGTTTTCCCTCATTTACTCAACAAACACGACGGTAGTTGTTCCATCTTTTTCTGGCGCTCCTGAATCTGCACGTCTGGATCATCCCAAACATGCCCTCAGGCTTAAACAATTTTCGCAACCAACCGTGGAGCGAATCGCTCAGTCGTGGCGTCCCTCCACTTTGAAAACATATGAAGTCATATTGCACATTTTCACTCAGTGGTGCACAAATCAACATATATTGCCTCTATAGAATCGATAATGCATATAGCTAACTTCCTCTTGTCACTTCCAAGAGAGCAAATTAGTACGTTCAAACGTTAACGCTCCACGCTCGCTAACAGCTTTCGTTATCAGGGGAGAGAGGATTTCGGACAAATCCAGGACTTATCCGACCTTCTCGCCAACTTTGTTTATACACGGCCAAAAACGTTAACCCTATGCCCACAGTGGAATTCGTCTTGGGTATTAACCTGGCTGGATATAACATCTTATGGATCAATTTCAAGGTAACCTCTGGCGCTCCTTTTCCTACAAGACCTGTTTCCTCATGGTGTTAGCGACTGCAAGTAGAATTCGCGAAATACATGCCCTATTAGCAGACCCGAATCACATGCAAGTTCCGACAAGATGGGTCAACCTTACTCATAATAATAATAATAAAGAGGACTTGTATAGCGCCTAATCTTTCGAAGCTCTAAGCGCTTTACAACATTAGACAACACCTGTAAGATAATAAACATATATAATGATATGATTACAAACACAAACACCATGAAATTAGAAAATATAAAAAACGTACTGAAAATATTTAAGGTTGGAAACATTATTAGGTCTTTAAGTTTGCTTTTGCAGTCGAAATAAGTGAGCTTTAAGAGCACTCTTGAATGGGATCACTCTGTCTTTGTGTCTAAGTTCCACGTTGCTGGGCCTGCAAAAGAACGTTGTCCATATGACTTTGTTTTCATAGTGGGAATAATGAGTATTATATTGTCAGAAGACGAGCGTAAGTATCTTGCTGATGTATACACATGGGTGAGGTCGGATAGGTATGTTGGACTGGAGTCTTGTTAGTGAAACGTAACACAGAGAACAAATTTTGTGTTTGATTTTGGATCAAATGGATAGCCATTGTAGGGTACAGAGCAGCGGGGAGGTGATATTTGATCGTGGTACTCTAAGTATGATCCGAGCAGCTGTGTTTTGAACTTTTTGAAGTTTCTGGAGTAGATATTGAGATGAACCAGACAGAACTGAGTTACCGTAGTCCAGTCTTGAAAGTACTAATGAACACACAAGTGTTTTAGTGGCATCAAATGAAAGATATTTGCGAATGGAGCTGATGCGTCTCAGCTCAAGATATACAGCCTTGCATATATGTTCATGATATTTTGGTGCAATATGAGAGTACTGTCCAGAGTAACACCTAGGTTTCGTACTGACTGTATGAATTTAATGTTGGTGTTGCTGATATTTATTGTTTGAGGTAAATGATGTGAATAAGAAAGTATTTGTTTTGTGATCAGAATGGCCTCAGTTTTATCATCATTCATCTGCAGCTTGTTCCACGTCATCCATGATTTCACATCAGAAATGCACCTCTCTACACATTGGATGGTAGCATCAACTTCAGTTGGGTGGCTATACTTGTATATTTGGGTGTCATCAGCATACAATTGGTAAGACACTGGATGATGATATATGACACTTGAGAGCGGCTGAGTGTATAGAATAAAGAGAACAGGTCCAACACCAGACCCCTATGGAACGCCATAACACAGATTAACATGGATTGGAGTGTATTCCATTTGCAGACACAATGTGTGTCCTGTAGACCAAGTAGGACTTGAACCACAGTAAGGCTGTATCAAGAATACCAATTACATGCTTGAGATGGTGGAATAAAAAATCATGGTATATTGCGTCAAATGCAGCAGACAAATCAAGGAGGGTGAGTACTGTAATCTTTCCGCTATCAAAAGCAGAGAGAATGTCATTAACTACTTTTAGAAGAGTAGTTTCAGTACTGTTGCAAGGGCGATATGCAGATTGTACATTGCTAGAAAGACTGTTTGAATTCAGATGAGATACAAGATGGGATAGAACAACCTTTTATAAGATTGTTTATATGAATGGGAGATTATAATCTGGGGGGTAGTTTTTTTAAATCATAACGGTCTAGTGTTGGTTTCTTCACCTGAGACTTTACAGTGACAGTTTTCAAAAATGATGGGAATTCCCCGGATGAGAGAGAGGTGTTAATAACATCAGTTAGTGAATCCATGACGTCATCCCCTCTCATTGCCGAGAACCTTGTCCCTTCCACAGGTAACTAAACTTTTGTCATGCAACCTCTGTCTCATCCGGAAAACATCAACTAAAGGCAACCTACATGACCCAGTCGTGGCTTTCAGATGATGCTTCGATAAGAATAGATACGTTGCGTTGAGGGAGATCACGCCTGTTTCTGCTTCTCATTAAAGGACAGGATATCTATCAGAACCGAGTATCACGTACTGGAGTAATGAAATTATTCGCTCAGCATAAAGGATACTAACCCCAGCTCAACGAACTTATTACGTACTTTGGTTCACGATGTTCGAGCAATTGCAACAAACTTAGCATCAGGCCGGATATATTCACTATCCGACATCATTCAGGCTGTGGGATTGCGATCGGACCACATTCTCTAGCTTTCATCTCCAAAATGATGGGAGCAATTCGATCTGGTAGGACCTATACACGCAGCTCAACAGGTCACTCTTCCAGCTCGATCTACAGCTTCTTAAGACGCGGCTTCACGACTTCCGCTGGATTTGAGGGGGACAATTTTTTCCCATTTCAAGCCCCTCCCCGACACATGGAGTCCCCTCCAGTCAGGTTACTTTGAAGCTGTCTCAATACCTTAAGGGCAGGAGATGGTATCTCCGGCGTAAGGGGATGTACCTACCTCCACCTCTTACCTATTCGCCTAAGGTATTCAGATTGGGTAACGTATCTGAAGATGAAACAAAATTTTCCTAGTAAAATATCATTCTTCGCGAATACGTACCCAGCCATAATACTCATACACCCTCCCAGCCTCTCCGCAGTTACATCAATAGAGAGCATGCCTTCCGCTCCAGTAGTAACCGATATATTCTTAGGCTTTGCCACCAAGTCTTGTACCTAAGGTAATATCACTCTGCCTGACCACCACATAGGCTGACAGAAAACGTTGAGTTCCCTTTAGAAAAAAGTAGTATCTAGGAGGACTGGATATGTGAGGTATTAATATTTCTCCTAAGGTATTATGATTGGGTAAGTATTCTCGAAGAAACATATTTTTACTAAGAAAAATTGGTTTCACAGCGTGTGAAGCTTCACCTAATGAAATTATGTCTTAATGAAAGATATTTTATTTCGACTGGTTAAATTCCAATATTTCATGAAAATATGGCATAATTGAATATTGTATTCACAAGAGCTTTCTTTATATGATTCACCAGTATTATGATAAATGTACAAGACCGATAATAAAGTCGTAACAAAAAGACAGTCCAATTTTGGTAAATTATGTCTATTTATTTTAATTTAAAGGTGGCATTATCCATACAAGGGAATGCTTCATCGATCTTTTCGATCAAAGGAGACTCAACATTAGTGGCACAGACAGAATTTGATTTTGAAAAGGAACAATCATATTATATAACAATAGAGGCTGTAGATGGTGATGGAGCATCGACGACGGAGAACTTCCTGATAAAGGTAATGTTAATGCTGTACAACCATGTTCTTTGTTGGGCCGACATAAAATTAGAGAGATAATGTCAAGCAGGAATATTACCTCAGTATTCCATTCAAATCAACATTTGACACTTGATGGAAGTATTTTAGGATTATTCATTCGCGGCTGAACTAATCTCTAATGGACTATCACATGTACGTTTTTCACGAACATGTAATTCGCTAATGCGTGCGATGTTTGCAAATTGTCTGTTATAAAAAGGATTCAGTTCAGTAATAATTACAGACTTATGCGATAATGTGCAAATTTATTTTTGTCAAAAATACTGATCTGAGGTAAGAAAAATATGTATGACAACCATTTTTTGAAAAATATTGTATTATTAATATTAAACGTTTTCATTGATAGACACGACTGAAGCACAGACTATTATACCCAACATGTCCTGTTAAAAAGCCATGCATTGCTTTTTTATCATGGCTGTTTGCTAATGGATTTTAAAAAAGGACATTCAGGTGATCTGAACGAAAGATAGATTTAATAATTTTAAGAACTTGAAAATGATTGATGATCTTGACAGATTGCAGATGCAAACGAGGCACCGTTGAATATAACCTTGGACATCACAAGTGTTGCAGAAAACTCAGCGCCAGGGACTGTCATTGGCACACTAAATACCGTGGATCCAGACAAGGGACAAAAGTTCATCTACAGCCTCTTGGATTCAAATGTTACCAACGGTAGGCCATCTCTGATTGTATCAGATTGGCTGCTAAGTAGTACGGTCATATTACCCAGCCATTTTCTTTGCAGGAATCCAGGTCCAGTTCGATTCCATACTTAGTTGCGAGTATTGCAGTCAAATAACATCAGCCATTAAATGTCATTGTACATTTTTGTGTTGCCTTATCTTTGCTGCACAAGTGATTGCATATGTATTAAATATGGTCTTTTTCTTATATTCATTTATCTATAGGATAGGAAATTTAAAATGTCGTGTGGATTATTTTTTTTATACATTCTCGAAACAGACACTTAATTTTCATGTTGTAGTAGTCTACAAGTAACGTAAAGGTACATTTGATAATTAAAAAATCCAGACATTAGTTTTGTTTTATAATTTTTAGATTGTGAAAGACAGGTGTCTATAATAAAATTTATTGAAGACTAAATTTTGTGCAAGACATGTAAGGAGACTCACGTGTGAATATAATGCTACGCATATGTCGTAAAACTTGTCTAATCCATTCACATAACGAATATGAAACCTCTCTTATTTTATTACCTACTTCAGGTTATGTTGACATAAATGGATATAAGCTCATTGTGGGGGAGAAGTCACCTGACTATGAAACCTTGGATAAACTACATGTGTTTGTCAACTCAGCGGACAATGGAATACCTTCAAAGAATGTTCAGGCATTTCCCATCACTCATTTGTCCCAGTTTTCTCTCTCATGCTGTCAGCTTCTCTATAACTGCACACAAAATATATCTTAGAATAACGTCCAATAGACATAGCGGGATTTCAAATTTCAAACAACAAATGGTTGGGAGGAATTTAATATCAAAATTTTAATTCACTTTTAAGATTGTTGCAAAAGTGAGTCATCGTAAATAAAATTTTATATTATTAAAAAATGAAGGTGTTGCCATCTGATAACATTTTTCTTTGATACATAAATAATGTATGTTTTGTATTACATTACATTTGCGTCCCTTTTTTCCGTTCGCTGCCCTGCCAGAGCTTGTTCAAACAATAATTAGCTGAAGTTTCTTGGACGATACCTATTAAGACGAAAGCCGTATTACAAGGGTAGAGAGATTGTACAGATTTGCTTTTAGACCAAGCCATTCTAGGTGATTTACTTTTTATCATGTGTTAAGATTAAATCTAACAAATTAAACATATTTGGCGTGTGAAGATGTTGTAAAAGTTAGGACGCAACTATTATTTAATATTTTTTGCTAATAAATCTTGTTAAGGTATACTGCTCGCTCATTTAATTCTCCATTTAAGATTTCTGAGTAATTGTTTCGCAAAATATCTACAGTGTTACTTTTAAGTTTCATTTCAAAACAGTCAAATGTAGCTTAGAAAATATACGAAGAAAAATAAGAGAAAAACTTTGCAGGAGACCTTTTTAAGGCAGTAAATTACCTTAATTTCTAATCAACATGATGTCTGACTACTAATCTTCATTGCAGGTCGGATTTCTTATAGAAATAATTGATGAAAACGAACCTCCAGAAGACATTATTATCAGCTCCGTTAAGACCGTTCCGGAAAATACTGCAGTACAAACAAGCATAGCAACAATCGAAGTCGATGATCCGGACAAAGGCCAAGAGCATTCATGTCTAATACATCCAGATGGCAGTGTGTTTGGTATTCTAATGGATGAATCCAATCAGATGAACCTCGTTGTTTTGGGGGAGCTCGATTATGAAAGACAGAACATGGTTATAATTGAGATTTATTGCACTGATGGAAAATTTGACATAACAAAGGCATGTGTTGTCATTTTATCAATAAGTCTTTTTTTCATTAGCATAATATCTCCAACAAAGAATGATAAAACTGGTCTAGATGTTTTGCAAAATGAACTTGAATCGCACTTATACTGAACTATTTACAAGTTTAGTATAGAATTGTCGTGAAAATAGTCCTGTCAAGTACCTGACCATGTATTTTCAACAGTTTCTAAATAAAAAAACGTCAACTCAGTTTCAACGTCAGAAAACTTTTATGTTCTGTAACTATCATTAGGATGAATTTATACTTCAGAACTTCCATCTAATAGCAAACTAAATTTTCGGTTACATAGATTTATTCCCAAAATTATATCGAATTTTAGGTTTCTGAGGTCGAACCTAGCTGTAGTACGCAGAATGTTTCGAGAATACATGACATGTTGTGCAACGCATATGGAGATATGTTAACTGAATACGAGTATTCTAGCTTCTAAAACTTTTACGTTACAGTTTCAAAACGTACTTATTTTGTCAATGAAAAGTAACTTGTACCAGTCTAATAAAATGCAGTCCGCACTTCAAATTATATGGATTAATATAAATACGGGCGGTCATATTTGCCACAAACGTTCATGTGACTTTAGAACCATTAAAGATTAGAAACGGTTATGGTGCATAATTAATGTGTACTTCGAGACGAAAATGAATTACGTTGTCCAGAGGTTTTATATTCACTTACAGCAACTATCAATAGACGTGGACAATGTTAATGAGCGACCGGAATCGATACAGATAAGTGGGTCGGGAACGATCGTTGCTGATGCTAACATCGGTTATGTAATTGGAGATCTTTCAGTGGAGGACCCAGACGAAAACCAAACACATTTGTATACGATCACCGGTCCCAACTCAGACTTAGTACAGGTAAGCTTACAATCATCTGAAAACATAATAACTGATTAAAGTAGATACGAACATAATGGTGTAACAGCAAGAATGGTGCGATAATTTTTAAAAATTTATTTAGGGAGAAGGGATTCCAAAGTGCCATCGAGACAATTATGGGCAATGTGGAATTCCACTGAATCCCGCATATAATGAGTACATGTGTATTTGAACAGGTGCCAGTTAGGTGTAATTATGTTATATGTATCTTGCATTCTTGAGTATTTTGTGCATTTAGCTAAAAGTTCATTTTCACTTGGCTAACGAGTAGGTTTCGATTTTGTCTATCCGCTGTTAGGAATATCGCAAGTTGCTGAATGGGTTGGGTCCTCGTGCACGTAGCTAGGTAAAAAAACTGAATTGCTCTTTTGAAGGATTAAAACTTTCAGACCTGTTCGATTTTTATCAGAATTAATTCCATAAATCACTTTTATATGATCAATGATCACTACAAGTACTGTGCTGGACCCAGGGATAACTGCATTCTTCTTTGTGTGCTATACTGCTGAATAGAAATCCACGTGCTTCGTGTATGTAGATGAGATAAAATTTCATCTATCTTAGTGTTTGGGTTCCTTTATTCTTGGAACTCTTGGAGAGAGAGAGAGAGAGAGAGAGAGAGAGAGAGAAACTCAGTAACCCGCAATTGCAAAGTGATACAGCTGGGTTCTGAGCCCATGTATTCTCCAAAAACACGTGATTTTTTCTTGATACAAACAATAATATGTAGTTATACAATAACAGCTTTAATGACGAAGTATGAGTAATCATCTCTCTCACTATGAAAGAAAGCAACATGCCCACTCTGTTATAGGTGAAGTCATTTCGACAGGTACACTAAATATAGATCATTCGCCAAATTGAAGGGGAACTCCGACATAAACCACTGCTCTGCATCTTTTGCACGTCAAATATGTCATAAAACCTAAGATATATGAATCGTAGAAAGGTTTATGGTAAGATAACTTTATAATGGAGGAATCGTCCCTATAAATTGTGCTCACCCCTGCGTGTACTGCTTGATGCATGAGGCTTTGGTAACGTCTTCTAAATCGTAACGAGTAGAATTATTATATACTGTGGATGTAATTGGGGTTGCTTGTAGCTGTGCACAAAACACCCGTATGACTGATTTATAACAAGGGGCGTCGTTAGAGATTGTGGCTTGGAACCGAATTTACGAGGAAGTAAGAAAATTGTGCAAATATGCCTTCCTCCGCAGTAATGCGCATTTCTTGCAGAAAACCTACTAGGTGAACATAAAATGAGAAGTGTTTTATGCAATTTGAGTTGAATTTATAGTCTTGATAAATATGCAGAATTCGTTTCTCATTGATGATGCCAATTTGATTTTTGTTTATTACTTGCAGATGAAAAACGGGACTTATTTGGTCTTGAATAAACAAATTCCAACAGATTTACTTAACAAACCAGATCCAAGCATTGAATTCACTGTGACTGTTGCGGATAATGGTAACCCGATCTTAACTTATCAACAGAATTTCACATTGTCAATTACTCTTATAGGAATAGTTGATCACGAACTACCGCAGATACTTATTAGTAACAATGAACTATTTGTAGATAAACCCATTGGAACAATTATCGGTGAGCTTTACCACAGAAATTTAACTCTCAAAGAAGATATAGTCTTTCTTATAACCAAGGATGAGCGAGGTTTGTTTGAAATTAAAAACAAATCATTGTTAGTTTTAGCTAAGTCTGCGAAGGATGTCGAAGTTACCTCTGTGCACGTGTTAATTACTATGAAGAATATTGAAACATTTGAAACAAACACAGTAGAAATTACTATATATTTGAAGAGATCTAAACTGTGTGAAAAAGATGGTAAAACATGCGATGAAAATGCTACATGTATGACGCTGAACAATACCCATAGCCTGTGCGCATGTAATGCGGACTACGAAGGGGACGGCTTCATATGTATGAAGATAGATAACTGCGAATCGTCACCTCCGTTTGAAGTGGGTCCAAACGAAGAGGTGTGCTTGAGTGGTGGTGTGTGTATAGACGACATAAACAGTTTTGTTTGCCATTGTAACAAGGGCTTTTCAGGTGAGAGATGTGAAATCGATGAAAGCAAAGCTAATCCATGTAATCCGAATCCTTGCGACAATCAAGCCGCCTGTATACCTACCGTTGACTTGGAGACGGGTAGTAACAACAGCGACTTGAAAAAGTTTAAATGTTTATGTGGACCTGGATGGACCGGAGAAAGGTGTTCTGCAAGTGTGGATGACTGTGTACGCGGATTGTGTAATAATGGCGGAATATGTATGGATTCCCATCTTACATATGGTTGTAAGTGCAGTCCTGGATATAAGGGTATCAGATGCCAATATTTTGAGGAAACATGTCTCAATGCGAAATGCAATGATACCCATATATGTGTAGCAAAAGCTAACATAAGAGAAGATTTCTGCATACTTCGAGATCAGTACCTTTTGGACTTAAAACTTCAAAAACTAGCACAAGTTGATAAATTATCTGTCCAAGGAAGATTGTTGGATTTTGTCGAAAACAACGGTCGTCTGGCGGAGAAACTGTCAAGTATTAGTCAGGCAAATATCAGTGACAGAGCAAGACGGGAAGCTGGCGTATTTCCCGAGAGAAACAAAAATGGAAGCGTGGAAGTGTTTGTGTTTGATATAGCAGAGCTTGAAAACGCCTATGAGATCCAGTTCGTGGTACTGGATGAGAAGCAGGAGCCTTTCAGTAAAAGGGAAATCCTTCAGCTGCTGCAAACGACATGTAACGATATCAGTACGTATTTGTTCAAAGCTACTATTGACTTCCTTAGCAAAAACTTAATATATTTGCGTTTCCTATATTTCTTTGTTGACTCGTTATTCTCTCTATTCACCACAACATTTAGGTCACATTAGCTCAATGTAGGAAGTAAATTAAAATTTTCTTTGTAGGTAAAATCTTTTGCGGTCACCGTAAACTTTGCCGACTTGTCTTATTTCTGTTATAATACATGTTTATCCATTTTCGATTTATTTTGTCTTTGTCAGTTGATGTCATCTCGAAGAAATTTGTAAGAACTACTTATCAATTTTCACACTTTATGTTACAGTAAAGAAACATTTATAAATTACTAGCAAGCATAATACGTTGGCCTACACATTTTAAAACTTAACAGATTCAGGTGACCTCAAGGAAGAAGTGTTTTGCCCTGCGATACAAGATGCCTTTACTTCTAAACCACAAGCTTTGATCGATGATAGCAGGTCATCAGCAGGAACAATCGTCGGTACAATAGGTAAGTCTTTGTCATTGGAGAATGCCACCTACCAATATATAAACGAGTAATAAGTAACATTTGCATCATTTTATCAAGATAATCTCATTAGCATATATATATATATATATATATATATATATATATATATATATATATATATATATATATATATATATGATAATATTACGTATTAGGCTATCTTACAGAACGTTGTTGTTGTTGTGGAGTTTAACGCCATTTTTCAGCACATGATAGGCTATGCATAGCGGCCAGTATTAATGGTAGAGGAAGAACCCGGGAAAACCCCGGGAAGAACCACCGACCCACGAGAAGCTACTGGCAAGCTTTCTCAAATACCCACATTAGCAGAATCCTAAACTCGAACCCACGCAGACAGAGGTGAGATGGCAGTGATCCGTAACGGACAGCGCTTGAGACCACTCGGTCACTCGGAGCCCCATTACACAACGTAACAAGAAAAAAGTGAATACAACAATCTTTATGACATTTAACAAATAATTTATTTCCCTCGAAAAAACAAGGTAAAAATGAGAAAAAGGACTTGCCGTTTTACGAATCAAATCCAAAAATAATCCAAGAATTAAAAAATAGAAGTACTATTAATATAAAGTCCTAATGAAACTGAGTTTGAGTCCCGATGAAATCAAAATGAAAGGCGATGACGTATGCTGTGGTTAGCGTCGTACTGATGTGTCAACAGTTCTTTATTAAATCATAGAAAATAATATTCAAGTGTTTGAATTCGGTGTAAATTTCGATAACTGTCTTTGTCCAAGAATGACTTTAGAGCACAAGTATCTCCAGGGAAACATAATCTCTTGAAATCCAAATAATTTGAAGAAAACCAAATAATTAGCCCAAACTCTGGTCACAACATAAACACTTTAACTTCTCAAGTGTTAAGGCAAGTAACGACGATTCTTTCTCAATAATAAATCTAGCTGTGACGCAGAAAAGATGCCCAGATGTGGGTCAATCCTCTGACAAAACCAGTTTGAAACAACTGTTACATGTTATTTGTCACGTACTCCAAGTATGGCCTCGAATCCACTTTATGAATCATACTCTGAGAGAGATTATTTTTAAAAAAAGTTGTTTACTTCAACTCTTACTGGTTCTGAATCAAGGTCAGGAACTAGGTCAGCATTAGATACAACGTTTCTATTATTAGTTGTTTACAAATAACAGGTCAAGCAGAAATGAACTGAATTTATAGACAATGTCATATCCAGTAAATAAAGTTACATTACAATAGCATGTAATGGAATAATTTTAAAAAAAAAACCAACAAACAAACAATTGAATTAAATCAAATACAAATTAAATCAAATAAACATAACAATAGTTATATATATATATATATATATATATATATATATATATATATATATATATATATATATATATATATATATATATATATATATTAGCGCATATGCATACATGTCTACTGGGTCATAATTTATCACGGTTTACTTTACAATGTCATAATTACTTGAATGTGGTCTTTGTTAAGAGATAAAATCATTTCTTCCGTTGATGTAGTTTAATTTTGGCTTCTAGTAATACTTTTACATCAGGATACTGCCAAATTAAATTTAATACATATTTATACATATCATATTTTAGTTGGAATAATACTGGTAGCTTTGATTACTACTGGTGCCATCCTCCTGGTACGGAAGAAGAACAGTGCGAAATATACAGTCAATCCTGAGGTAATGCATTATTTTCCTATAGCAATTAGTTAGCATCTGAACGTTTCACGGAGGAAAATATTAGAAGTATGAACTTTAGCCTTAACAGTTTTTCTTTTCTTTAAAATGAAAAGATTTGTTTTGGTCTTTGACGGCAGTATAGGTTATTTGGTGCGAGCAAATTAGAGTAAGGGGATTTGCCGACTCAGGATAATCAGATGGTTGGATTGGTACCCGCCCCTTCCTGTCGCATGTCCGGTACGCTAACCGTTAAGTCACAATGACTCCTGGCAAATGAAAAGAGAACTTTGTGATATAAATATTTGTCTTCTGCTCGGGATTTCACTTTATAAACGTTTATGATAAAAGGTTTACTTTTTACTCATTGGAAAAATCTGTTTTATTTTCTGTTTCGCTCAAGAAAGGTTTAAGCAAAACATACGGAACAGCAATATTTAATGACAATACTACAGTCTAACGATTGTACATTAAAAAGAGCAGAGAAACGGATAAATATCGACCTGTTTATGGGCATATGCATATTTTTTATGGGATAGACTTTTATACTGTTTCTAACCAATAGGGATACACAAACAGCACAGTCTCTTACTGTTTCCACAACAATATCTAGCTGAATTTGCTGTAGCATTATATACCTGACAGAGATCCAAGCTACATCTGTTTTCAAGTACGAGTAGTTGAAAATAGGTTCCTACAGGAAAAGATGTCGGCAAACACGAGTGCTACTTGTATGCCGTAAATATTCCAAATAATTTAACAATTTCTTCCTCTGGATAGGTTTAATGTATCATGTATTGGACACGTACAATATTGTGAATTATCGAACTGGAATTGTCCGTGTCTATATTTCTGTTATAACTGCCAAATGCCATATGTATGAAGCGGGATAATACTGGAGATGCAATGCCACAAGTCTGAAAAACATGGACAAAGTTCTTTTAAGAGCGTAAAAAAGTAATTTAACTCCGATACTTTGTGCAGCGTGACGCGTAGGCTTTTTGAACACGGGAAAGAGTAAATCATTAATCTAAAGAGGGAACTACAATATAATTTACCCCCACCCATAAACCAATCGCAATATATTTGAAAGATTCCTCTCACGGAAACGGGAGGGTAGAGTTTGGCAATTACCGGAGGTTACACAGATTCCTACGTGTCACTGAAACGCATTGTGCTCAGCTATCATTCTCCTACCTTAATGAAAATGTCATGAACGTTCAGAAGATAGTTAGCAATGACGTGAGCAGAGAGAATAGTAAATACACTTTCTGAATTAGGCAAGACATAGCTCAAATGTGTGTGATTTATAAACTACATAACTCATTTTTGATGTTGTTTCCTATGGTTTTATGGCTGAGACAAGTATTGTAGAGTTCTCATCATCCTCATTGAATTTTCATTCATTAGTCAGAAAATAAACGATAGATAAGAAACGATAACAGAAACAAATCTATGGCGATGAAGTACAAAACAAACCCACTTACCTTTTCAGTAGTATTCCCTCAATTGATATTTCCAGTTTAAGTTATTTTAGGGGAAAATATGCTATGTTTACCAGGAATTGTATCAGAGCATAACTAAAAGGTCTGATTATAACTTCCCGAATGAAACAGGAATAGAGACACACTAATCTCACCATTCTGGATATTTAATACCAGAGACTGTCAACAGGTCCAGTTCTGTTGTGTATCTTCCCATGCCTAATTGAGCCTGGACTAGTCATGCCCTTCTGATAAGGCACGAATATTAAACCAATTAATTAAACCCTTATCTCTAACCCTTACTAAAACAAGGTCAGAGTGATAGGGCAGGCAGTTATGGGCTTGGTACTGTAAGCAACACTGGTCTTTAGTTTTTGTTAATATTTTAGCTTTATTTTACATAAGTTGTAGGACCCTTACTTGGCGTTTGTGTGTCCTTTGAACCCGAATGTAACATTAACATTTTGGTGGCAGCGGTACGGATTCCAACAATTCTGTCTTAATTATTTGGAATTGTTCAGGAGGTTGGAATTGTGTTTGACAATTCTGAAAGCTGTGAATTCAGCGAATCTGTGTGTTATATTAGTAGTGACTGGTTGTACTGTGTATATAAGATACAGTTGTTGATTGCTAAGGGCAAAGTGTGTATCACTGTAACGAGTGTAAACGTATAAGCCCAGAAACTCGTAGATAAGAAAAATTAATCTAGTGGCCGTGAATGCAGCGAGAGAACTTAACGGTATGTACATATAGTTTGTCATTATGTCGGTTGCTGATGACATCGAAGTTGAGAAAGCAATGGTTGCTTCAGGACGAACACGAAGAAAAGTGGCAGCACAGAATTTGATGGAATTTACAGATACTTAGATTCCGGAGTATGAAGAGGAACTTAACCTTGAGCACATGCAACCACCCAAGGAAACAAAGCGAAAACCTAGTACAAAGAAAAATGAAAGAGAATTGGAGTTAAGATAGATTGAATGGGAAATGGAAAGAGAAATTAAGATTAGAAATGAAGCGTTTGGAAACTGAGTTAGAAAGAGTAAAAGGTCCAGAAAATGCGACGGAAAAACATCTTCAGTGCCATTTAAAGTAAAGCTTCAAGCATATGACCATGAACGAGAAGATATTGTGACTTTCCTAGCATAGTTTGAATCAATTGCAAAACATGCTAATTGGTCTGACTAGTTGAAAGTATTACAGCTAAGAACTCTTTTCATAGGTGAGGCTAAATATGTTGCAACCCAATCTTGTGGCGATTAACAGACACCCAGGAAAGGACTGATTGAGCGCTTTGGAAAGAGATTGCATGAACATTTCACTGCGTTGGTGAGCATGAGGAAGGAAAGCACCAAGAGGTATCGTGGTCTGATGTCCAGAACTGATCAACACATTAAACGTTTCTTGGATGATCGTAATCCAAATATTTGTCTTCGTGATTAATTTTTCTTGAAAGCCTTGCCACAAGATCAAGCACAGTGGATTAGGAGGAACAAGGGGTCTAGTCCAGCTGTAGAGGCTGCGGAAGATTATATTCCCACCAATGTATAACAGCAATGGCAGAAGAATAAGTTTCGTCCGAACATAAATGTGAATAGTAACAAGACGAATATTCCGAACTTACAGAAGCAAGCGAAACTAACATCGACGAATGACTAATCCAAACATAAGAACAGGCAGTGTTATCGATGCAAGCTATGGGAACATAGTGCAAGGTATTGTCCAACAGATGATATGAAACATCGTGCCAACCCAGCAACTTGTTTTGATAAGCCAACAGTTGGTAAAAGGCTTATTTCGGAAACAGATGTGTAAAAGGGCGCGAGATCATGTTTATGAAGAAC
Source organism: Sinohyriopsis cumingii (assembly GCA_028554795.2). Lineage (NCBI taxonomy): Eukaryota > Metazoa > Mollusca > Bivalvia > Unionida > Unionidae > Sinohyriopsis > Sinohyriopsis cumingii. The sequence goes on along the minus strand of CM068824.1, from coordinate 166,257,734 downwards.
ACTGGCTCCGATATGAGCTTGATAAGAAAAGATCTCGTTGACGAGAGTTGCAAGCTGGAGGGGCATAAAGTTACATTATACACTGCTGTGGGTCATCCATTTACCGCACAGTTGGCTGTGGTAAATATCGACACTACGTATTATAAGGGATCAGCCCAAGTGGGTCTTGTTTCAAATTTTTCCGCTGAAGCCCTATTGGGGATGGATATAGTTAGCAAGAAAGGATCATCTGTTGTTACGAGGTCGATGATAAAAAGACTCAACGATGAAAGGACTGTGGAAAATTCTGACCAATGTGAGAATGAGGATAAGAATAAAGTTGTCAACAACAGCATCGAGACAGAAAATACTCATCAGCGTGATGACACTGAAGTTGACAAACTTTCAGCAATGAATGCGGACATGTTGTCGAAACTACAGATTGTGGATATTTCACTGCAAAGTATTAGAGAGAAGTCCTTTGGTGCTCGTGAAGAGGCTGAGGAGGAGCCAGTGGCATTTCTCTTTGTGAATGACAATCTAGTGATGGTTCGCGTGGAGGGGAGCAATATGTTGTACCAGCAGCAAGATTACGAAAAATGGTAATGGAGCGTGCACACGATCGACCCATTGCAGGTCACATGGATTTGGAGCAAACAAAAGTGAGGATTCTCGAATCGTTCTTTTGGCGTGGAATGTTTTCCAATCTAAAGCGATATTGTACATCGTGTCATGAATGTCAGATGACATCAAAGCGGACTGCAGGTGAGAAAGCACCAATGGTTATCCCACTGGTGATAAGAGAACCGTTCTCAAAAATTGCAATGGATATTGTAGGACCGTTATTTAGAACGAAGTCTGGACACAAATACATTTTGACGGTGGTTGGTGACGCAACGAGGTATTCCGAAGCTTGTCCTTTGAAGGATATGGAGACAACGAGTGTAGCTAGAGCACTGATTGAGCTGTTTAGCCTTATTAGTTTTCCAAGGATCATATTAACAGACAAAGGGACCAACTTCACTAGCACCTTATTGAAACATTTGTATGAACTAGTGGGTATCCATGGAGTTACAACAACGCCTTATCACCCACAAGCGAATGGAAAGGTATATAGTTTTAACGGGAAGTTGAAGTCAATGTTGCGGAAGTTCTGTACAGACGACAAGAATGAATGGGATGAGATGTTACCCTTTTTGTTGTTTGTATACCGCGAAGTTCCACATTAGGAAACTGGATTCGCACCCTTTGAGATGTTGTATGTTTGGCCAGTTAGGGGGCAATGCAGATTTTACAAGGCTTGTTTATGGAAGAAGAGGATGTAAGGAAGTCAACTGTGGAGCCTGTTGTGAAAATGCACGAGAAGTTGGCTGACATCGAGGAACTTGTCAAAGATAATCTGTTGAATCGCCAAAGGAAATTCAAAGCACTGTATGATCGGTACACGAAAACACGAGAATTTAGTTCTGGAGATCAAGTACTTATTCTCTTGCCGTCAGGTTCGTCCAACATGAAGGCACAATGGCAGGGACCTTATCGTGTGGTCCGAAAGGTAAACGATGTAAACTACCCGGTAGGCTCGGTACAGTAACCTATAATGTAAACTTACTGCGTGGATGCAAGCGTGCTGTGCTTTTGGCTACGCAGGCAGACGAGAACAATGGTGTGCATATTGATTTTCCTCCAAAGTGCAGGTGATGGTGATGCTGGTGTTAAGCTGGGGGTCAACTTGTCGAAGGAGCAACGAGAGATATTATAAATCTTTGCAACGAATTTAAGGATGTTCTAACAACAAGGCCTAGTCGAACAAACATCTTAACTCGCGGTATCAAGACAACTTCGGAGACACCAATTAAACAACGGCCATAGAGAATATCTTTCGCGCAATGGAAAGAGGTGAAAGCAATATTGGATGAAATACTGGAGCACGGCCTCATTTGGCCCTCAATCAGTCCATGGAATTCGCCTTGTATATCAGTTGACAAGAAAGATGGAACTCTTCTTCGGCTATTTGTAGATTACGGCAAGCTTGATAATATCACCTTATTCGACGCGTATCCAGTCCCATGAATGGATTATCTGTTTAAGAAGATTGGTTATGGACGTTACTTGAGTCAGATAGATCTAACTAAGGGTTACTGGCAAGTTTCTTTAGCTAAAGAATCGAGGCAAAAGTCTGAATTTGTGACTCCATTTGTGCTCTATCAAGTTAACGTTATGCCCTTCGGTACAAAAACAGCACCCACCTGTTTCACCCGACTCATCGACTTACTGGTGTCTGGACTACATAATGCCTCAGCATAATTTGACAACATCATTGTGGCAAGCAAAACTTTGTCAGAACATAAAGAAAATCTGTGTGCCTTGCTGCAATGTATACGGGAAATTGGTCTTATAATAAAGCCGTCAAAATGCGAGTTTGAAGCAGGTGAGATCGAACGTCTTGGGCATATCATTGAAGAAGGAAAAATTATGACATACGTCAATAAAATTAAAGCAATGCGTGAGTTTCCATTATACACAACGGAAAATGGAATACGCTCATTTCTTGGAATGGTTGGATACTACAAAAAATTCATTAAGAACTTTGCCGAAGTAGGAGTACCGTTAATCTCCATGGCACAGAAAGGAAGACCAAATTTACTTGCGTGCACTTTAGACACCGTCCGGTCCTTTAAAATGTTGAAGGATGCTCTTACTAAGACCCCAGTCCTCATTGCACCGGATTTCAGCAGGGAATTCATCATGCAGACGGATGCTAGTGACACAGCAATTGGTGCTGCACTAAGTCAGACAATGGACGGTGAAGAACATGCGGTGGTCTATTTAAGCCGGAAACTTCTTCCCCGAGAGCATGAAATATGCAGCTATCGAGAAGGAATGTCTTGCGATCGTGTGGGCGATTGATTCGCTAAGGTATTACCTGTCAGGGACAGCATTTGAAATCGTGACTGATTACAACCCACTGACATGGTTAAATCAAATGCAAAGCAAGAATCAGCGTCTACTTAGATGGTGTTTGGCACTCCAGTCAAACAACTTTATTATAAAGCACAGGAGCGGCAAACAACATTGGAATGCAGATGAATTATCGTGCATATAATAGAAGTATGTAGGAATTAAACGACAAAAGATACTGGCGTGCTTAGTACACTTCAAAGACGCCGGGAAACCTACTGGAATAACTCAGGATTCCTGGATTTTTCGAACTTCATTGTGTTCTGTTTTTGAGATCATAAGAAATTTATGCGGATATAGACGGTAACCAATCTGTTGGATTTTCCTCATTATTGATGGTCGCTTAAGGAATTCAAGACTCCTTTACAGAGGTTAATAGTAGTACCTCTAAGCTTTATACATTTTGGTAGTAACATAAGCTTTATGCAAGATTTATCATTTTACTGATGCACCAAGCCAGCAAATTATTTTTTTAACAAATTATTGTATCGAAAACATAAAGTTTCCTCTTATGAAGGGAGGTGTTATAAGTATGATTTCACACTCACACTTAGTGCCTGTATCAGATTCTAGCAGATTCTAATTGTTAGTAGTGACAGTTGGCCAGAATATTAATCAAACCTTTCTGGATATTTGCTACCAGAGACTTTCAAAAGGTCCGGTTCCGTTGTTTATCTTCCCATGGCTAATTGAGCCTAGATTAGTCATGCTCTTCAGACAGGGCACAAATGATCAGATTCCTTACTAAAACAAGAGCAGAGTGGTAGAGTAGGCAGTTATGGGCTTGGTACTGTAAGAAACGCTAGGTTTTAGTTTTTGTGAATATTTTAGCTTCATTGTACATAAAGCTGTAGGACCCTTACTTGGTGTTTGTGTGTCCTTTGAACCCGAGTGCAAGTGACCTTGGTCCCATGATTTTTGTTGTTTAATCATGGTCTTTGTCCTGGTTTTGTTCCAATTGTTGCTTTGATGCCAATGATAAAATGTGCACAGTTTGGACAGGTTACAGATGAACATTTTACATTTCTCTTTTGCACAATGTGCTCTGATTGTATAATTGACGTGATGAGCTTAATGTTAAACAATGTAATCCTGGCTGTAGAATTGACGTGATGAGATTAATGTTACACAATGTGATCATGACTGTAGAATTCATGTGATGAGCTTAATGTTACACAATGTGATCCTGACTGTAGAATTGACATGATGAGCTTAATCTTACACCATGTGATCCTGGCTGTAGAATTGACGTGATGAGCTTATTGTTACACAATGTGATCCTGGCTGCAGAATTGACGTGATGAGCCAAATGTTAAACAAGGTGATACAGGCTGTAGAATTGACGCGATGAGCTTAGTGTTACAGAATGTGATCATGGCTGTAGAATAGATGTAATGAGCTTAATGTTACAAAATGTGATCCTGACTGCGGAATTGACGTGATGAGCTTAATGTTACACAATGTGATCCTGACTGTAGAATTGACGTGATGAGCTTAATGTTACACAATGTGATCCTGACTGTAGAATTAACGTGATAAGCTTAATGTTACACAATATGATCCTGATTGTAGAATCGACGTGATGAGCTTAATGTTATACAATGTGATCATGACTGTAGAATTCATGTGATGAGCTTAATGTTACACAATGTGATCCTGACTGTAGACTTGACATGATGAACTTAATCTTACACAATGTGATCCTGACTGTAGATTTGACATGATGAACTTAATCTTACACAATGTGACCCTGACTATAGAATTCACGTGATGAGCTTAGTGTTACACAATGTGATCCAGGCTATAGAATTGACGTGATGAGCTTAAAGTTACACCGTATGATCCAGACTGTAAAATTGACGTGATGAGCTTAATGTTAAACAATGTAATCCTGGCTGTAGAATTGACGTGATGAGATTAATGTTACACAATGTGATCATGACTGTAGAATTCATGTGATGAGCTTAATGTTACACAATGTGATCCTGACTGTAGAATTGACATGATGAGCTTAATCTTACACCATGTGATCCTGGCTGTAGAATTGACGTGATGAGCTTATTGTTACACAATGTGATCCTGGCTGCAGAATTGACGTAATGAGCCAAATGTTAAACAAGGTGATACAGGCTGTAGAATTGACGCGATGAGCTTAGTGTTACAGAATGTGATCATGGCTGTAGAATAGATGTAATGAGCTTAATGTTACAAAATGTGATCCTGACTGTAGAATTGACGTGATGAGCTTAATGTTACACAATGTGATCCTGACTGTAGAATTCATGTGATGAGCTTAATGTTACACAATGTGATCCTGACTGTAGAATTAACGTGATGAGCTTAATGTTACACAATATGATCCTGATTGTAGAATCGACGTGATGAGCTTAATGTTATACAATGTGATCATGACTGTAGAATTCATGTGATGAGCTTAATGTTACACAATGTGATCCTGACTGTAGAATTGACATGATGAGCTTAATCTTACACAATGTGATCCTGACTGTAGACTTGACATGATGAACTTAATCTTACACCATGTGAACCTGGCTGCAGAATTGACGTGATGAGCCTAATGTTAAACAAGGTGATCCAGGCTGTAGAATTGACGCGATGAGCTTAGTGTTACAGAATGTGATCATGGCTGTAGAATAGATGTAATGAGATTAATGTTACGAAATGTGATCCTGACTGTAGTATTGACGTGATGAGCTTAATGTTACACAATATGATCCTGACTGTAGAATTGACTTGATGAGCTTAATGTTACACAATGTTATCCTGACTGTAGAATTGACGTGATGAGCTTAATGTTATACAGTATGATCCTGACTGTAGAATTAACGTGATGAGCTTAATGTTACACAATGTGACCCTGACTATAGAATTCACGTGATGAGCTTAGTGTTACACAATGTGATCCTGGCTATAGAATTGACGTGATGAGCTTAAAGTTACACCGTATGATCCAGACTGTAAAATTGACGTGATGAGCTTAATGTTACCCAATGTGATCCTGGCTGTAGAATTAATGTAATGAGCTTAATGTTACACCACTATGATCCTGGCTGTAGAATTGATGAGAGGACCTTAATGTTACAGTGTGATCCTGGCTATAGAATTGATGTGATGAGCTTAATGTTACCGAATGTGATCCTGACTGTAGAACTGACGTGATGATGTTAATATTACACAATGTGATCCTGGCTGTATAATTAACGTGATGAGCTTATTGTTACACAATGTGATTCTGAATGCAGACTTAACATGATGAGCTTAATGTAACACAATGTGATACTGGCTGTAGAACTGACGTGATGATCTTAATATTACGCAATGTGATCCTGACTGTAGAATTGACGTGATGAGCTTAATGTTACACAATGTGATGCTGACTGTATAATTAGTGTTACAGAATGTGATCATGGCTGTAGAATAGATGTAATGAGTTTAATGTTACAAAATGTGATCCTGACTGTAGAATTGACGTGATGAGCTTAATGTTATCCACTGTGATCCTGACTGTAGAACTGAAGTGATGATCTTAATATTACACAATGTGATCCTGACTGTAGAATTGACGTGATGAGCTTAATGTTACACAATGTGATGCTGACTGTATAATTAACGTGATGAGCTTAATGTTACACTATGTGATCATGGCTTTGGAATTGACGTGATGAGCTTAATATTACACAATGTGATCCTGACTGTAGAATTGACGTGATGAGCTTAATGTTACCCAAGGTGATCCTGGCTGTAAAATTGATGTGATGAGCGTAATGTTACACTATGTGATCCTGGCTGTAGAATTGACTTGATGAGATTAGTGTTACACAATGTAATCCTGGCTGTAGAATTGACGTGATGAGCTTAGTGTTAGATAATGTGATCCTGGTTGTAGAATTGACGTGATGAACTTAATGTTACACGTTATGATCCAGACTGTGGAATTGACGTGATGAGCTTAATGTTACACAACTATGATTCTGGCTGTAGAATTGACGTGATGAACTTAATGGTACACATTATGATCCAGACTGTAGAATTGATGTGATGAGCTTAATGTTACACAGCTATGATCCTGGCTTTAGAATTGATGAGAGGAGCTTAATATTACAGTGTGATCCTGGCTGTAGAATTGACGTGATGAGCTTAATATTACACAATGTGATGCTGATTGTATAATTGACTTGATGAGCTTAATGTTGCACTATGTGATCATGGCTGTGTAATTGACGTGATGATCTTAATATTACACAATGTGTCCTGACTGTAGAATTGACGTGATGAGCTTAATGTTACACAATGTGATCCTGGCTGTAGAATTGATGTGATGATCTTAATGTTACACAATGTGATGCTGACTGTAGAATTGACGTGATGATCTTATTATTACACAATGTGATGCTGACTGTGTAATTGACGTGATGATCTTAATATTACACAATGTGTCCTGACTGTAGAATTGACTTGATGAGCTTAATGTTACACAATGCGATTCTGGCTGTTGAATTGACGTGATGAGCCTAATGTTACACATCGTAATCCTGGCTGTGGAATTGACGTAATGAGCTTAATGTTACACAATGTGATCCTGACTGTAGAATTGACGAGATGAGCTTAATGTTACCCACTGTGATCCTGGCTGTAGAATTGACGCGATAAGCATACTTTTATACATTGCTATCCTGACTGTAGAATTGACGTGATGAGCATAATGTTATACAATGTGATCCTGACTATAGAATTGACGTGATGAGCTTAGTGTTACATAATGTGATCCTGGCTGTAGAATTGATGTGATCCTGACTGTAGAAATAATGCGATGAGCTTAATGTTACACAATGTGATCCCGATGTCAGCTATGTCTAATTTCTTGTTACCGTTTATATGAAATATGATCATCATAGCATGAACTAAAAATATGTTTATGCAAGATGGTTGCCCCACTACAGTGCTTGAAAATTTTACTATAAAAGCAAAATTTGCTGGACGGACAAAATGACGGATGGAGGCTTAATATTGTCTTCGTTACCTTTGTTCTGATGAAGTATAATAATGTGAACATAAAATTCACAGTCCTTGATTAATCATATTACTTTTGTTCAATATTTTCAGCAAAGTCCATCTGTCCCTTTCATGAAACAGAGTTCATCAGCTCAACTGCCGGAACTGCACTCAGACCCTCCACTAGTCCAGAATTGATTAGCGTCAAAGCTATGCCAGAACAGCTAAGCTGTTGATGCTACAGTTGTTGCTGGATGATTTATATTCGTCAGTTACCTAACCTGCATTTATTATACTTTGCAACTTGAGAATTTTCCTAACTACCCTTGCTATACTTCTCTATCAAAGATCTATCAACATATTCATTGATTAAAATCTATATTTTTGTTATCCGCTATTTTGATTAAAACAGAATTATATATATATATATATATATATATATATATATATATATATATATATATATATATATATATATATATAATTTTGACAATATAATGAGAAAGTCGATGGGATGAATGATGATATGTATACATAACACAATGACAAATCCTTAATAATCATTTAGCATGTTATTCCAGGAAATAGCTACTGTCAACTATCCATTCAATTTTTTCATTATAAATGTTCTTAAGATAATTATTTAGAGACATGTGCTTGTTTTTTTCTAGGCTAATCAAATACCTAGTTATTTGTATATATATTGGAATAAAAATGCCATGGAGCCAGTTGGCATTTTATGAAAGTAAATATAGAAATATTGTCTCGGTTATAAAATTAAAACTTTTAAACCAGTCAGGTTTTTATTAAAAATAGACTTTACCAATTGAAACAATGAAGATCTTTGAAAATCAATAGTGAGAAAGGAATTTGTGTGAAAAATGTATGCAGATCATGATTTCTTTCTTTATAAATTCGTATATAATACCAGTATAATATAATTAGAATAGCATATATGAAGGAAGAAAAAAAAACGAAACTAGAAATACATGCGGTTTGTAGCATAATGGATACACGTATATCATTGTATTGAATAATAACTCATAATTCCCGAAAGGGTGATGCAAATGATTTTTTGTTTTGGTCATTCTATAGAAGACGGGCGAGATGATGTGGAATTTGTAGTTTGTATATCAACGTAAGGACTGAGCGTTGCAACGGCCGTCTCCATCAAATGTGAATTTCACTATTCCTGGCGATCCTTGTTGTGTTTGTTGCGTATCAAAAAGAGCGCGATTCTCATCATCTACAGCTAAAACGTGAATTGTATGTTTCTATTCAGTTGATGTATTGGAGTAAGTTTCAGAAACAGACTATGTTCTATCCGCGAAGTGTCTCTTAGGAAGTGGGTACAAGTTGTCTGCTTGGTAGAGAGCAATTCTTGGGTCAGTCCCAGTAGGTGTTATCCAGTCTTTTTCCATCAGTTACTTTGGATGTTGGCTATCATTTATTATGTTTCATACTGAATTTAGAGCATTCCAATATGACACCCTTCTTCACGAATTATATTGATAAATCTAAATATAGCTCATATGTGGAACCTTTGAATACTCATTTGGTTGTTTCATTAGTGTGCCATAACACGTGTATTTTTATTTCCATAATTTCCTTGATAAGATCATAATTTTTTATTCAAACAGTCTACTTTAAATTTCCTTTCAGCACAAATAATGAAGTGGATTTTTAATTGCTAATTATGAGCAAGGCATCTTTATGCTATTTACTTTTTACATACATTTGGACATGGTTTTGTCAAATTATATCCTGCGATTTATTTTTGTTAAAAAAAACGACTTTGATGGCGGTTTATGGTTTTGCTTTAGTAACTTTATTTTGTTGAACATGGACACTAATTTTATTTTTGCAATTACACTTGGAACATGTGCGTAAATTTACATCTATACAAAATGTGTAATAAAAACTTTTTAAAAATTAATCCATGTTGTTAGATCCAAATTATCCCAGTGGAATACGATAAATTATTTGAAGCATTTTTATTCACTTGTGTTAGTTATTGGCAAAGATTGCATTATCCCTCCTCTAAACGTTATACAAAAAAATATGAAGAAACAATTTCAGTGGTACAATGTTAAAGCATGATGAACAGTGTTTGAAAGTTACTGCCTCCAGACAGCCCTAATAAAGCATCGTCGTTGCTACATTTATTGGTACATCTTTATGAAGCGATTGTTTCGTCATTCTTTCCTATGAATGAAAAACTTTCACACTTTGTGAAGACTGTAAGTATATTAATCAGTGTAACTGACCGACTTACCGACCTACCTATCTATCTATCTATCTATCTATCTATCGTTCTTTCTTTCTTTCTTTCTTGCTTGCTTGGTTGCTTGTCTGCCTGTCGGCTTTGTCTGCTTAAATAATGCATCTGGATTAGCACCTGTTACAACATTTTCTTCCGCAAAATATTCCTTATCTGTGAAACATTAATCACGATCTCTGAGCCTCTTTCAGAGAGTCGAAATTATTAAACTTACATATCAAAGGGATGAGAATGTTCCAAAAGTTGTAGTACTTGTGTTTGTATGCTTTTCTTACTCACAAAACCCCATATTGCCATTTCGTTTCGAAATTATGTAAAGCTCATGTTTACAATCTCCATTTGCTTCCGATGCAAGGTGAAATCTGAGTAACATACCATCTGCAGTTTTAGTTTCCAATAAATACAAATATATAAGAATCAGTAAAATACTTTAAGATGTAGAATGCTATATCTACACAAAATAAGCAGTTATTCTGATATAAATGGAATATGTGTGTGATGACAGACTTAATGGGTGAGAGGTTTAATGTAATGACAGTCTTAATGTATGCCATGCTTATTGTATGAAAGGCTTAATATATGTAATGACAGTCTTAATGTATGCAATGCTTAATGTATGACAGGTTTAATATATGTAATAACAGTCTTATAAGTTTATGCCATGCTTATTTTATATGACAGGCTTAATATATGTAATAACAGGTTTAATGTATCACATGCTTATTGTATGACAGGCTTAATATATGTAATAACAGGTTTAATGTATGCCATGCTTATTGTATGGCAGGCTTAATGTAATGACATGTTTAATGTAACGACAGGCTTGATGTATGACAGGCTTAATGTATGTCAGGATTAATATATGTAATGACAGTCTTAAAGAAAGGGATGCTTAATGTATGACAGCTTTAATGTATGACATGTTTAATGTAATTAACAGCATGATGTGTGACAGGCTTAATGTAATGACATGTTTATGTAATGAGAGGCTTGATGTGTGACCGGCATAATGTAATAACAGGTTTAATGTAATGACAGGCTTAATTTGTTCAGGCGCTTAACGTATGACAGGTTTAATGTAATGTTTATAAAACATTTGTGGAGCTTCGTATAGTTGTAGTTACAAAGAAACAATGCAAAAAATAAAAATAAAAACGAACAAACCAAAACAAACAAATAAACAACAACAATAAGAATAAAAACATCCGTTAATACCGAAGATGCACCGAGGTGAGTCACCTTCTGAACACCGTAGCTTACTGTCTGGATGAAATGTGATGATAAATCATATCAGAGATCTCCCAGTTATGACCAAAACGTATCGCCCTAAGAATTATGCATTCATATTTTTTATGTTACTGATGGTTTGCCGATGCTTGTATATTACTGCCACCACTGGGATCCATCCATATTTTACAGTGCGTCCATATATCATTCAACGAGGACGTACAGTTTTAAAAATATTACACTTTGAAGTGAAACATACAGATAATGTAGAAAGCATGCTGCAGTAAGACTCACTGAAAACCATTTTATTTATTCGTCCATAAGGCAAATATATAAAAATAACGGAGACTTCTGAAAGGATTCTCCGCTGAAATCGTCAGGTGGTTATCCTGATAGAACACATGGTCAAATGCATTATGAGTACACAATATAAACTTCATATTATGGAGCCATCGTTCTATCCCGGTGGATGCCGCAAATAATACTGGAACTTTTACGTACATTTTGGATCGATAATATTAAAAAAACTTTTTCTTTTTTATTTCCATTCTCATTAAAGTTCAAAACAAAGATACAACTATCAAGGAACATTATTTTGCAGACAATGCATCGTGCCTACAGCATATCATATGTGAGTTATCAATTGTTTTATATTGGGATTTAAAATACAGGTCTCAAGTGAGAGCAAAATTGTAAACTCCCTCGTTTTCATCATTTTTAATGTAATTACCCTGTAACACAGACTCGTTTTAGATATAATCTATTCATGGAGAGACCGCTCCGGTGACCTAGTGGTTAGATCGTCCGCCCCAGATGCAGGAGGTCGTGGGTTCAAACCCCGGCCGAGTGATACCAAAGACTTCTAAAAAAAAATGGTACTAACAGTTGCATTGCTGGGCGCTCAGCATTAAGAGGTTAGTTGTTGTTTTTGTGGGGCTTAACGCCATATTTCGGCACACGATAGGCTATGCATGGCGGCCATTATTAATGGTGGAGGAAGAACCCGAGAAGAACCACCGACCCACGAGAAGCTACTGGCAAGCTTTCTCACATACCCACGTTAACCGAATCCTAGACTCGAACTCACGCACACAGAGGTGAGATGGCAGTGATCCATAATGGAGAGCGCTTTAGACCACTCGGCCACTCGGGGCCCCTTAAGAGGTTAGTGTTAGGACTGGTCGGCCGGGTGTCAGGATAATGTGACTGGGTGGGACATCCTGCTAGACATCATTGTAAACTGCCACCCTGCAGATATCGTAGCGATATGACTGGTCAATTGTTAAAACTACGTTAAAAATCTAAATCACACACACACATTCATAGAGATTTCTGAATTTTAAGGTTTTAACAACTGTTCAAACTTATCGTGGAAGAAGTCAATATAGAAGAATTGCTCATAGTTTCCTGTTGTTGGATTTAAAACAATATTTGTATTTGCAGTTTGTATATACTTCTTCAAAAAGAATCCACAAATAGATTTTAAATTCCACGTAGTTATTGAGAAATAGTTCGCGAAGAATTATCATTGCTACCAAATGTTGTGTCTATTACACTGGTCAACAGTGAAATCATTACTGACTTGAAAAGGCCCTAATCTGTAGTATTTTGGTGTGCCGAACACGAATATAACCGTGAAAACTTTGTATTGGCTCTCGTTTTGAAGATATTCATATACCTCATTTTCTATGTTTCACTGTGTAAATTTCTCCAGTAGGACTGCAGCAACATCCGGAATAATGATGTAACATTGCATAATACCATCATGCTCACATCATCCACAGTTGATTGCATCATTTTCTGATGCAATGCAATACTAATGCCATGCGGCTGCTGAAGTAAGTTGACGTCAGCAGTGTACTATACATGTGTAGGCCTATTATACTAATGCCAGGCGGCTGCTGAAGCTGACGTAAGCAGTGTACTATATAAAGCCCAATCAGATAGGTTCAGCATTTAAAATATTTTAGACGTTGTGCGAGACAGTTCAAGCTACTGTTACATAAAACTTATTATTTTATCCATTTACGTACAATAAAGAACAGTAATGCCTCGAAAGTGTGTTAATACCGCGGACAATTTTTGCTATATTTGTGGGGAAGTGACATTTGCCAACCAGAAGAAAAGTATCAATTCTCAAGTGAAGAAGGCATATCATCTTTACTTCGGATGCAAGGTTGGTGACCAAGACAAGCCTTGGGCTCCGCATATATGCTGTGCTACATGTACAACACAGCTTTCACAGTGGTTGAATTGCAAAAGGTCATCAATGCCGTTTGCAGTCCCAATGGTGTGGAGAGAGCCAAGCAACCACCTAAATGACTGTTACTTCTGCTTGGTTCCTCCTCTTTCCGGCGGAATAACGAAGCGAAAGAAGTCGAGAATAGTCTATCCAAACATTCCGTCTGCATTGAGACCAGTTCCACATGGTGAGGGACTTCCTATTCCAGAACCTCCAGCAGAATATTCTCTTGATTCATCTGACGAAGACAAAGGTGAGTCGACCTGTTCTTCTCCTGGTCCATCAGCATGCAGTGATCCAGATTTTCACTGTGGTGCATCATCAACCCCACACAGAATAACACAGGAAGAACTAAATGACCTGATTCGTGATTTGGACTTATCAAAGAACAAGGCAGAATTGCTAGGATCAAGACTCCAACAATGGAATCTTCTAGAAGAAGATGTCACAATTACTGCATATCGAAAGCGCCACCAGCAATTGGAGCCTTTCTTCAGAAAGGAAAGTAATCTGATATTCTGTTCCGATATTGAGGGCCTCATGAATGCTTTAAAAATCACTCATGACCCACAAGAATGGAGACTATTTGTGGACTCTTCGAAACTGAGTCTCAAGGCTGTGCTTTTGCACAATGGAAACATTCTTCCATCTATTCCAGTAGCGTATGCTGTCCACATGAAAGAGACATACGATAACTTAAGGCAGCTACTGAATTCCATTGAGTATAACAAGTACAGCTGGCACCTCTGTGGTGATTTGAAGGTAGTTGCCCTTTTAATGGGACTGCAGCAAGGATATACAAAATACATGTGTTTCTTATGCGAGTGGGATAGCCGAGCAAGGGAAATGCACTACATGAGGAAGGAATGGACTCACAGGCAGAATGTAGCCATTGGAGAGAAGAATATCCAACACCCAGCTCTGGTTGAGGCTCAGAAAATCTTGCTACCACCCCTTCACATCAAACTAGGTTTGATGAAGAACTTCGTGAAAGCCATTGACCGGACTTTGCCAGCATTCCGATACCTGCATGAAAAATTCCCTCGACTCAGCGAAGCAAAGATTAAAGAGGGAGTTTTTGTGGGTCCTCAGATTCGAGAGCTTTTCAAAGATGACCGGTTCAACAACTTGCTGGAAGGTGACGCGAAACAAGCATGGAATGCTTTTCGCCTAGTTTCTACAAACTTCCTCGGAAATGTTAGGGCAGAAAACTATAAGGAACTAGTAGAAGACATGTTGATGAAGTATAAGAAACTTGGCTGCAATATGTCTCTAAAGATTCACTTCCTTCATTCCCATTTGGATTTCTTTCCTAGCAACTGTGGTATTGTTAGTGATGAACACGGCGAACGTTTTCATCAAGATATCGCAACAATGGAACAAAGATACCAGGGAAAATGGTCCACTACAATGCTGGCTGACTACTGCTGGACACTCCTCAGAGATGCTCCCGAACAGCTGTACAAGAGACAGGCGAAGAAATCTAAGATGTAGTCAATGACTTGATTTTTTATAGGTAGGCTATTACAGTTGACCTTTTACTATTGGAATGCATTTCGTTATGTAAACATTAATTTCTTGCAGATTACAAAAAAACTAGAGCCAATTTTGCAATTTGACTGTCATATTCGTGTTCAGCACATAAAAATTGATAAGAATTGACTAATTTTATTTCAGTAACATGACTTTTGTAAAAATTTGTTGTCCAGTGTTATATAGTTAAAATTGATCATTTTATGATATATTGAGATCTGACGGCACAGACACACCAAACTATAAAGAAAGCTGCATTAGTCTTATTTATTTTTATTCCTACTATTCCATTGCTGCCGCAATCTTTTTAAACTTAAAGCAAACACTAAATTGGTTTTTGTAACATATAGCAACCCTACCTCTTTTGGGGTCAGTCCTGTCCAACATTTTCAGTTTCGTAAATTTTCCTCAGTGCTGTGTAAATATGCGGGGGAAAGTTTAAAAACGAATCTGAATACTTTGAGAGTTTATGTTCACAAAATATTGTTAACGTCAGTATCCAGGAGATCGAGTATATTGCAACGTCAGTCTCCAGGGGACGGAATATAATGCTACGTCAGTCTCCAGGGGACGGAATATATTGCTGTGTCAGTCTCCAGGAGACGGAATATATTGCTACGTCAGTCTCCAGAAGATCTGCTAAGGTAAGATTCGACTGACATACCTCTTTTCAAATATTGCTTTAATTCAAATATTGCTTTATCTCCAATTCACTGATAAAAAAAGCGCAGAATGTGCACTGCACTCTAAAATAATAAACATGCTCTAAATTGATAACATTGTGAATGAGAATGTATTAGCACACTAGGACCTTAAACCTTGCTTGTAAGCGGCTACCGTATTCTGCCACCTTGCGGTAACAGTAAATATCACCCACAAAATGTCGAAATAAAAATGGGGTGGGAAGGGTCAGTGGAACTATACCACTGTGTAAATACGCATAATTGCATACAATTTTATACATTTAATTTGTTTTTGCTACTTGTAGGCCACCTCTCTTCCAAATGTTAAGACTCTGAGAAATCAGCTGACTCTAATGTGCAATATAAGTCGAATGCTATTTTAACTAAGACACCCAAACATACCGTAAACCTCTTGTTGCTAGGGTCAAGATAGTAGTCATATTGTAAAAAATTGAAGTGTCACAGCGCCATCTGTTTTCATAATGAGGCATTATTTTATGCCAACTTCCGTGATGCTAACTTGTAACGTGCTTGATCCTAAATTGTAATCGTGAGTTTAAAATGTGCAGTCTGTGTAACTTATGATAAAGCAAGTTTATAAACAGAATATACACAACTTGTAATAACTGACATAGCGTTTGCCATACGACAAACAACATAATCATTTCAGTAGTTGGCAAACTGCAAGATACGATGACGCAGAAGGAAAGTAGATCTAAGCACTTGCAAGCAGCCATTTACGGCTTGCACTATTGAAGAATAGAAAATTCACGACTAGAATTATGAATATAACACCTGCATGCAGCCAAAGACAACACTGCAGAAGGAAATTAGCAAAGTAGCACTTGCAAACTGCCACGTACAATCGCATCAATGAAGAATACAATATAAGTAGTAATAGGGGGTTGTTTAGGTTCTATGGAAATCCCAGTCAAAAAGGTCGTGGTTCTGTTTAGGGTCTATGGGAAATTTAACATGAGGCAAAACCTTGGGGTTGTATAGGGTTAATGGAAATCCCAGTCAAAAAGGTGTCCCAGCACTATTTGGTCTTAGGGAATTTAACATGGGTGGGCATGTATAGGGACAACAGGAATTTAACATGGGAATGGCAGCTGGGGAATTGAACATGGGTGACGTCATGGTGTTTATAGGGTCAAAACTGTATATAGGGTGAAATGCATTTATAGGGACAAACGTTAATGGGGACAAACATAGGCATACAGAAACATACAAATACACGTTCAAACAAAGAAGATGGAAACACACAGAAAAGAGGACAGACATGTTCTAAAGAAATACTCGCATGGTATTTTTGAATGTAGCATTCGTGTTCCAAGTCCACGATTTGGCGACAAATGTGACATCGTTTCTTTCCTCGCAAACGTGTAACTTGGCACTATTGGTACGTATGCCTTATCCTCAAGTAGGACATAATCTCAGCAATTGACAAGCACTTTTCTGATGTGAACCTTGCGTCTTTAGATGTTGTTGGTAACAGGTTGGACTGACAAAAATTCGTTGACAAGCAGGGCAATGCACTCGTTCCTGTCCTTCGTCCAGACAGGCTTGAGAGGCGAAACATCCTGAGCATTTTGACCCACAATGTTTGTGTTGCTCTCGATTGTTATAGCCATAGTCACATTTCTCACAGTAATAACAGTATCCCAGGAATGGGGAGATACTGGTAATGGCATCGAAATGTTCATCGTGATGATAGACGTGAATGTATTTTCCGTCTTTGAAATCTTTGCTCGAAACAACAAAGGTCTGCGCACTTCTTGAGGGCGCACTTTTAAGGTGTAGCGTGGAGCCAAGACGTCTTGCAATGTTTTGCATTTCAGGAATGCCACAGGGTGTGTCATTGGATAGCCCCACTTGCTGTAACAGGAGTTCTGCTTCTCTTCGTTGTTGGCTCGGTCCGATTGTCGAATGTTCTCCCAGGCTGTTTTCCATTTTGCTGTGTCGTTATTGTTGGCATACGTTCGTCCCACCATGATGGCACGGGCTAAACACATTTGGTCTTGAGTGTTGTTAATTTGAACGAGGATCTTTCTGGTGCGGCAAAGTTCGTCCACCAATAACGCCTTTTTGCGTCCTGTCCCTTGGGAAAGAGTCAGTGTCAAGTCAAAGATCAAGGTCGTTTGAGCATATCTATGTATCACGACAGTTTGAACTCGCCTGTTTGCCTCGGATTTTAGCACATCTGCATAATTAACTTCTTCCAAACTTTTGAGGGCTATTGAAGACGTGCAGTCGATGAGAGAAAAATTTGACATCACCGATGGAAAAGTGACCATTCATATAGCATACGTTGTACCTCCATGGGAAGATGACGATGACTGCACTTGATCTGCTTACCGATAACTGTACTTAGCAAGATGGACATAACAGCAGACTTACGAATGAAATGGAGTATGTGATGGGAAACATCTATGCTGGGACACAAGTGGAGCTAAACAGATTTTAAACAACGTGTGTGACGGATATAGAGATAAACATGAGCTTTGTCCTATTTGATTGTTTTTACTTGTTTTGTTTTAGCTTTTTCTTACAAATGAACATTTAATGTAAATAAGTTGCATATGAAGTGATTTTTAGAAAGGCGTGAACTTTAATTTTAAAAAGTAGTTTAATAGAACCCAGAACTAAATAACTAATAAATAAGTTTGTTTCATGTCGAAATGTTAACGTATTAAATGGATAGCGCTTAGACCAAAGCACAGGCCAGAGAGCCCATGTATATACTTAAATAAATGTTTTGTACCCATACAATAGACTTTTCTTTTTCGAGTCTCTATTCTATCTGAGTCTTTCTTTAGAAGATGACTGTCCTCTGTTATGTATGTTTCCATCTTCTTTGTTTGAATGTGTATTTGCTTGTTTCTGTATGCCTTTGTTTGTCCCCATCAACCTTTGTCCCTATAAATGCATTTCACCCTATACATAGTTTTGACCCTATAAACACCATGACGTCACATGTGTTCAATTCTCCAGCTGCCATTCCCATGTTAAATTCCCGTTATCCTTATACATGCACACCCATGTTAAATTTCCAAAGACCCCATAGTGTCGGGACACCTTTTTGGCTGGGACTTCCATTGAGCCTATACAACCCCAAGGTTTTGCCCCATGTTCAATTTCCCATAGACCCTAAACAGCCACCATGACCTTTATGGCTGAGATTTCCATAGACCCTAAACAGCTCCGTATTACTGCTAATATACATGGAGAGAATTATGAACGTAGTACCTGCAAGTAGCCATTTACAATAATGCATCAAGGAAGATTAGAAAATGCATGCATATAAATATGGCGGGAATCCCCCTCCATATATTCCTGCCTTCCTATTTAGGTAACTATTAATATAGCTTTAAGCAGTACTGATGGCCATTAGGCGATTATACACTCATTTGTTTCAAATTATAGTGGGGAGAAAACGAAGGGGGTGGGGTGATATCAAATGAATGTGGTGTGGTAGGGGATAATTAATTAGCTCCCCGTCGCTTTGTTTGTAACATTCTCCGATGTGCAGGTGTGGGAAGTACTGTAGGATTTTGCCTGTAACGCTGGTGAATTGTTTCGATGAAGTGTATTTTGTATATGTAAGGGGGAGAGTTGGTAGGATAGAGAGATAGTTTGTATCCATTATGTTACGGTTATTTCCGTTAACCATATGTTTCTTCTTCTCATATCTATAATATTGTATATTTAGTCAAATATTTCTTTAAGTAGTTTGGGTTCATTAATGTTGTTAGTATATAAAAGGTGCATGTCATTGTTGTGGCCCAGTGTATTTTGAATTTTATTTGTGATTTCTTTCATATGTGTTTCTTTTGTCTTGCATTGAAGAATGAGATAGGATTTTTTTAGTCTTGTCTGTGCGTGCATATTGGGCGGGGTGGGGTGTGCTTTTTAGAATCTAGAATCCTCCTTTTGAAGGCATTCTTCCCTGTCCACCTCACATCGTGTAATTATAATAGTAGTCTTGCTTGTTTGTTTTTTTTTTCTTCTTTTTTTTCGCTTTTGTTTGTGTCCATTTTTCCATATTGGATCCCAGTTAATGTTGGGGTTATTGATTTCTACTTTATTTAGCATGTTTTTATGTGTCTTATTGAGAATAGATATTCATATATTTTTTAATTGCCTGTTTGTTTCCATACTTCTTTTTCTTCCCTGTATAGTTTAAATGTGTTGGTTATTCGGTAGACAGTTTTTGGTGGACATAGAGTTTTAGTAATTCTATTGTTCCTATATATTTCCGGTTAGTTTTTCAAAAGAAATCCGAACCAGTATAAGTATATGCTTTTCCATATGTGTCTCGGGCATTGTTGAAGGTTTTGAATGCGGTCTATATAATTGGTCATTTGTTTAATCCTACGGTCGGGTATATTTAAACCCCCCCGTAGTCCCTTGTTTTTGAAGGGCATGCTTGGCGAGTTGGAGTAGTTTTTTTTATTATCTCCCCATATAAAGATGTATTTGAGGGCTTGAACTTGATTTAGAAGGCGATATTCAAAATTAGTTATATCATTTTCATACCAGATGGAGCTAAATATATATGTTTTAGCTATCTGCACTTTTATGATATTGAAATACCTGGAACTCCATATTTGACTGTGATGGTTTTTTCTTCTTAACTTATAAGAGACTGAGATATTTTCTATTTTCGCCAAAGAAACTCCTTAGAGTTTTGACCTGCTTTTCAATTGCGTCTGGAGGGAGAATCGAGTGGTTTCCTTTCCAGTTGCCTGTTAGGAGAATTTCCGTTTTCTGGTGATTGATTTGGAACCTTGAGGCCTTACTGAAAAGTTCATATTGTTTCATAAAAGTTTGGTAAGATTGCTGGTCTGTTATGACGTTTGTACAGTCGTCTGCGTGTTGAAAAGTTTTACGCTCAGCTTTAATTTTGGGAATATAAACCCATTTTATTTCTCCATCTGCTTGTATTGCCCTGCTTCAAGCTTCAGTTCTCAAAACAAGGAGAAGCATGGACAAAGGGCATCCCCGTCTTACTGATCTCTGTATTATGAAGGGTTTGGTTTTCGCTCCATTAGTCTGTACCATCGAGATTATGTTAGAATACAGGGTTTTCACCCATTTTTTAAACTGTTGTCAGAAACAGAAACTTTTGATTACTTCTACACTATAATTACGTTCTATTCTGTCGAAGTCTTTTTCCTGATCTATAAGTATCATGACGCCTCATTTCCTTGTTGTTCTAATAACTCTATTGTTGATTTTATACATAATGTGTTATCCATTATGTGCCTTCCTTTTTCTCCACATGAGTAATGACCGGTTTCACTTTTTTGCTTCTCCAGACTGAATTCAATCTGGAATTAATTATTATCACACAAAATATATACCTACAATTACAATCTGCATAATAGTGTCAGTAAAATAAATATTTTATAAAACGATTGTTCATAATTTATAGCAATTTTATTTCATAACATCTTCTATTATAAAATGTCTTAATAAAATATTATGGGATTAGTTTTAGTCATTTTTCATTATTCTTGGTTTATTTTACAATTATTATAATATTGAATTATTCTTAAATAATCGTCCAAGGAAGCATAATTAAAATCTCACTTCTTAGATTAACGTAGTTTAAAGAATGTAACACATATTTTTTTAAAGTTTAAAAAAAAATGAAATTTGAAATGCAGTTTTAGGTGTTAGTCATCAATAATTTATCAAGATAAAGTATATTATAAAGAATATAATATACATAAAAATATTAATAAAACTGTTTATCTCTATCTATCTATCTATCTATCGTATGTACGCTGTATCAATGATATACCACGAGATGTATATATTTTTCATTAAAAGAAAACGAGGCTTGCCAAGTTTCCTTTTGATGAAAAAATTATACGAGTGGTATATCATTGATACAGCGTACATACTGTACATATATTTTGTTTATATCGCATACAAATACATATATTTGTCATTTGAACGAAGTTAGATTGACGAGAGGCAACTGTGTATTGACTGGGTGAATGAACTCACTTCTCTGCCGAGTGTGTTCGCTACAAAATGTAGTTCTGTTCTTTTGTGTCTATTCACAATCACCTTTTCATATTGATAAGTTGATGGTTTTCATTTTGAGTATCTATTTTTATTCACATTGAATAAATCAATATGAGTTACACTATGATTTATACATGAAAGATGGTTTTAATGAAGAAAGTAGAGTACTAGGTCTACAGACACATTGACTTTTGAAAACTGAATGCTCATCAATGCATTAACGTACAGGCGCATGGAAATTAGCGTGGAATAGAATATAAGCGAAACGACGAACCGACAAGAGGTAATTAAAATGTTTTAATATATTTAAAGTTGATCTAAGTCATTAATATGCTTTAATTAACATTACTACTGACCATAAATTTCTCTCTGTCTGTCTGTCTTTCTCTCGCTCTGTTGTTTGTCGGTTTGACTTAATATTTACCATCTTTCTTCATACTTTCAGAGACGTTGTGGTATTACATAAGCGAAAATCCTGCATAGTCGTCTTTTCAAGGATTTTCGCCCTAATCTTGATACGATGATGAACAGAGAGAGAGAGAGAGAATGAATGGGGGAGGAGGTGGCCTTTGGATATGTTCATATTTAATCAATAATAATCGATTTTAGAACCTTATAACAGGTTTAATAAACAAAAACAAACATAAACCAAGCCTTAAACACATTACATATGTGTGCCCCGTAGCATAGACATTTACCTTACTGTGTCGACCTACAATTGCAACTTTGTATCATTCATTAAATAAACACTTTAGATAGGTCCCAAGTGAACTGTAAACATACCGTTATGAAGAACGGTATTGTAGGTTACTTGGTGCAATTTGGGATACAGTTTCAAGGTTTTGTATCCAGCCCAATTTCTTTTACTTTCTCACTCCAGATTTCTGCACATTTTGTCCATTGTGTATAAGAGGGGAGAGGAAAACGGAAACAAATAGGGATTGGTATTAAATTTGCGTATCTTGTTAAATTCATTTAGAAAACGGGGATTATTACTTTTTATCGTTATTTTCATGCCTCACTAATGATTATTGAGTGGAAATTCATCACTGATCTCTAGGAATAGACCCAGCAGCACACAGTTCCAAAAATATTTATGTATGCGTATTATTGTGCCATGGGTGGGTCACAATTTGATATACCAATAGTACATCAAATTGCTTTATAACAACACTTCAAAAGCCATGTTATTTGTAATGTATGTGATATATATATATATATATATATATATATATATATATATATATATATATATATATATATATATATATATATATATGGATGTATGTATGTATGTGTGTGTGTGTGTGTGTGTGTGTGTGATAAGGAAGACGACGCGTCTGATTGTACAAATTGTAAAATGGTGTACTCATTTACACTAGTATGTGCTGTGTATAGTAGATTGATCATTTATTAACTCATTCGGCCCTGGACATTTTTTGTCGTTTTCGCCTGAAATGCGAATAGGAGAGAAATTTTGGGGGCTATTTCTGAATACATCCTAATACATCATTTTCCGTTGGCTATTTTGCTTGCGAATGAGCAGAAGGGTAAAAGTTGGATATTTTTTTTTTGTTGCTTAATGGACCCATCATTTTCGTATGGAGACCACTCTTTATTCCATATACCCACATTATCTTAGTTGTTCCATAGGTTCATCTGTCTGTGTGCAGTTCAGACCGGTCTGCCTTAGATCTAAGGCCAAAAGGTCTAAAATCCGGACACAAAATCGGATTACGACCAAGAGCGAATTTTGAGTGAAAAAAGACGGGTCCAAAAAATAGGTTTTTCCCTTTGTATTTTGTAGTGCAACTAGAACGTCCAGATTATTTGGTATCATTGTAGACCTATACCTGTCTGCGTTTTTGTAATACCACCCACTTTCGTGTATCTTAAATGACCTTGATGCTGCAGAGCTCGGAAGTAAGGTACAGTCTCATCACGCCTACAGGTAGGATTGGGGCTGAATGAGTTAATAATCGAACACGTGTCTCATTTGTTCAGTGCTAGTCTTTCTCTACAAGGAGTATAAAACAATGTGTCCTGCATTACGAACCAGGTTTTATTATAACTTTAAATGACACTTAAAACAGAGCGCCCTGACTTGTTTTGAAAAACAGATACGAAGTATCAAGATACGCCTTTTATACTCCACGTTTCTTTCAAATAAAAGGACAATTAGTCATCAATACATTGACAGCTATGGACCAATAGATATTGTAAATGTAATAAGTTTTCTTGTTGCTAATAAATTAATTGCTGAATACTTCCAACACATTAAAGTTATATATCTGTTAATGTATTACTTTAAAACAATGAGACCAGATGGAACCAAGGTTTAAAGTCACAAATAAAATATGTACTAAACTGGCCGGACTGGGTATAAGTTTGAAGTCGTGCTCATAAAGTAAATGGAGCTGGTAAATTGCTCAGTGGTTGCACTGCAATACACGCATCAGCAAATGAAATGGAACACCAGCTACCAACGTTGTCGTTATTTCTAAAATTAATAAAGCAGCTTGATTGGGGATGATGAAAAGCATGTTACGTTGCTAAATGGTTTGGTGATTGTATATTTGTGTTGATGCAGCATAGAAATATTTTGACCATTATGTTGGATCAGTCCGGTGGCCTGGTGGTTAGGGCGTCCGCCTCGGATGCGGGAAGTCGCGGGTTAGAACCTCGGCCGAGTCATATCAAAGACTTAAAAAATGGTACTGGCAGATACCTCGCTTGGCGTTCAGCATCAAGAGGTTAGTGTTAGGTTACTGGTGGGCTTGGTGTCATGATAACCTGACTGTGTGGGACATGATGCTACAAGTCTGCGGAATGATGCCCCAGTGCTAGACTGAATCTTGTTACTTAAAATGTATGTTAATATGGTGGAAATGTGCCATTTGTCTATGTGAAGCGACCCTCTTGGCAAGTTAATGCACTGGTGCAGGGGATTTAGACAGTTGTTTGTCTGAAGCGACCCTCTTGGCAAGTTAATGCAGTGGTGCAGGGGATTTAGCAGTTGTCTGTCTAAAGCGATCCTCTTGGCGAGTTAATGCAGTGGTGCAAGGGATTTAGCAATTGTCTGTCTAAAGCGACCCTCTTGGCAAGTTAATGGAGTGGTGCAGGGGATTTAGCAGTTGGTGCAGTTTACTTACGAATTACATTGGAAGTTTTCTTTTTACGGCCATGATTTACTATTAATGGTCCTAATATGAAAAACCAACCAAAAAAAGATTGGAAAAAAATTAACGTACTTCCCTTAGATTACGCTCCACAGTTTTTGCATAATTTCACTTTCTGCCACGTGTATCATATGCTTGAGAAATAATTCTGAAGGTGATAACCGCCCAAAACTTTTCATTTCCAACGATACAAAATGAAACTCTCTATAAGCTGACTAGTTATTGTATCGTAGTTTTGAGTCAAACGTATTCCTCCTCCGTTTAAATCTAGCTTAAGAAGCAGCGAAAATGCTTTCAAAATAGCTGAAATTCAGTGTTTGGGTGCCTGTCCCTGTTCTGACAAACAACTTTTCCTACAATAAACTTGTGTGGAAATTTAAATATCTTTAATTTTCTTTCTGTCGCCGAAATCTGCGGAATATCCAAATGTTTAATCTTTTTAAATGTCATGTCAAAATTTGGAAAGTATTTTTGCTATCCATACCTAGTCGTTCATTCTGAGCACATCGTTAGGTATTCGAGGCACGTGACAATCATGTACCCGTACCATGTGGTATATATTGATTGTTTAAATGATATAGATTCATGCCAACACAATCATTAGCGGATTCATCGTTAAATAGCTTTCTGTACAAATTTAATTTGCAAAATGCGAAATAGTGCAGTGGAACATCGTTAGTACATCGATGTCGAGAAAAGCCTAGGCGTTACTGAGCGTGCATTTGTCGGTAAGTCATATTTTTATCTGATATGCAAGGGATTGTGTATACCTAAAATCAATATTCTTGTCATATAAACGAATTGTTGCATCAAGCTTTAGCTTGCATGACAGAGGGTTAAAATTAAGTGCATGGGGTCGATAATCTTGCCTGGAGATAAAGTAGCTCTGTAAATAATAATCCAATCAAGTTTATATCTACGGATATTATCGTTGATGGTTCTCAATACCCGTCTAAAGATAATGAAAGGTACTTGACATTAGCAAATTATCCTGCATAAACCTTATATGTATGCATATATGGAATTTTCTTCGAAGTGTGTTCCATTTCTTTAGTACACCAAGTACAGCAAAGTAAATTACATCATCTTAAGAACTCACTTAACCCTATTCCTTCTTGTCCTTGACATTGCAAATGACTGGTTCTATCATAGAATAAAATACAGACGAGAGAGATACGGTAACATACTTTTCAGAACTGTTTGGCTGTTGCTGAAGACTTTTGCTGATAGCATTAAAGAACATAAAGACTTTTTTCTAGGAACAGTAAGCGTTAAATGTTGTTCAGCTGTACTATGCAATTTGATACAAGATCGTGGAGCGACGTCTGAACATTACGAACAAAATCTGCAAAACAATTTTGTACAATTCTGCAATGGCGGTACTAAAAAGTCAATACTAGGGTCAAGATTATTAATAGTTTTATCCATGATAGTTTCTTATTTTAAGACATAATCGTAAATCATGCTTCTCTGAATCTAAAGTACTGAACAATTATATGAAATCTGGCGTTGCTATTGGAAACTATTTCACAACTGAAGGGCGATTTGCAGTTTATCACCCATTTATTGTGATCAAACCTTATTTAATGTCCTCGAATCTGTTGTCCCGAGAGACCGATACTGCCAAAACAAAACTGAAAAATTGCACAAGAGGGCTACACTTTATGTTTTCAGTGAAAACACGTAACCATATTGTGTCTCCTAGATGTTGCTAATGTCGTCACCATTTATACTGGAATATTAAAGACCGTATCGCTTGAAGTCTTCAAAGCTAGATTTTAAATGTACCACGCTCAATCTATTTAAATCAAACTGAATTTCTACAAATTCTTCTTACATTTATATTTTATTTATTTATTTCAATTGCCATACTAGTATTCACAATTCCCCGGTATCACAGCTAGACAGTGTGAACTGTTGTCATACTAGGTGTTCGCAATTCCCTTGTATCACAGCAAGACGGTTTGAATTGCCATGCGAAGTATACACTATTGTCCTGTATCACAACATGATATTTTGAACTACCATACTAAGTGTTCATTTACCCAGTATCAAAGCAAGTATTTTGAATTGCCATGCGAAGTGTACAAAATTGCCCGGTATCAAAGCAAGACATTTTGAATTGGCATATTAAGTGTTCACAATACCCCTGTATCACATCAAGACAGTTTGAACTGGCACACTAAGTGTACACAATCCCTTTATATCGCAACAAGGAAGTTTGAATTGGCATACTAAATGTTCACACATAGATCTAATAAAACCGATACGTTTTCCAACTGCATCAGCACACATTTGTAATTGATTTAATACAGCCATGGTGCTGAATTCTGTAGATTTGAATTTCCATTGAGTGGAAAATATATGTGCAATTTTAGACATTCCTTGCATAACTTTTTCAGATATTAAAAAGACTGCATGTGTCAAAATTGGCATGAAAGGTAAATTGGTCACAAAACTCTCTATACCATGAAGAATACAAGTCATTCGGGACTGATGAAAAGTCGTTATGTAGTGGGTTACCTTTATACTTTCCACCGGTCCTTCTACGATTTCGAAATTCTAGCCACAAACCTAATATTAAAACGGATATATATGAAGGTGAGGTGGCTACAGAGAGATTTGTTTGCAACTTTCGTTAAAGAAATAATTTGCTCCTAGTTCATGATGAACACTTTGCATTTGTTTTTTTAATTGTACTAGTGTATTAGAGAAAAATATATTGAAATACACCTAGGTATGCCAGTCCATTTTTAGAAAAATTCTATAGATCAATTTCTTCTGAAATTCCACAGCTTATTTACCATTTATTAGCTAGACAACAACCTGTACTTAACGTGTGACAGTTATACTTGAACAAATGCATTGCGCTCCAATATAGTGGCGTTTTCTGTATGTATTATATGACAGTACTTAAATTATTGAAATAACTGAAAAATAAATTTATTTCGATTTCCACCTGTGGAGAGATGATATTGTAATGTCCTTTTCAGTTGTACAACATAGTGACTTTGTGTTAAGCTATAAGGTCATTTTGCTCCGGCAACATTGTCTTCGGTTACGTTGACTCTACAGATTGAAATTTAGCCGCCATTAAAATAAAATTGGTATTTAAACACTGACCACGCGGGTTTCTGTGCTTCAGATCTGTGAATTTCATTGGAAGCTGTTTAAATTTGAACACTGTTCCGACGTGATGGAGTCACGAGGAGCACACAGCTTGAATGGACTGATAAATAAACAATTTTCCACTGCCGGTCTTTGTTTGCACAAATACCTTTCATTCAAGCCATACATAGCCATAGGTTCGAAGCTGAACTTATAAAGTATCCTTTTTAGGTCAGTTACTTAGTTGTCATAACATACTAAGGGATGCAACATATGAAATCCAATAGATGTCGCTAGGACTAAGCACCAATATAGCTGTTCGATCCTCAAAGGTGCAGATGGAGTTGTCGGAACCTTGGCTAGCGAAGATGGCTACTTTTAAGCGTACGGTCATTTACACGTTGCGTTACATCTGCCGTAATTGTAAACTGTCCTATTGTGGCTCCCTAGTTGTATAAGTATAGAATATGTGCATGACTTGTCTACTTGATCTTGTGAGGTAGGAACACTTGAATGAAGTCAAGACATATTCTTGCTAAGTTATAATAGCGGGATACTAAGGCATTAAAGAAATGTCTTAGTTGCAAAGAAAACAACGAGTATTGTAGTAATAATAATATTATTAAATTTTGTGAAAAATGGGGGGTATTCGAATGATTGAATGATTTTTAAACTTTGATTATACTAAAGCAAAATGCTTTGCAAAAAGTCGAAATAGTTGCTTTGATTTTACGAAGTACATACACATAAAGGATTTATCAATCGTATATATATATATATATATATATATATATATATATATATATATATATATATATATATATATATAGTTAGTTAGTTAGTTAGTTAGAATATGTTGTTTTCATGTTAAAGGGTGCAAAGTTTAAAATCGTGAATGATATTATTTGTTTTTGTGTACACTTAACCTGAAGGGTCAACAATCAATGATGACTAATCTTCTAAAATTGGTATACGATTAATCGAAAATTACTTAGAAATCATCATATCAAGGTATTTTGACTTTTTCTGGCCGGTGATTTCAGTAATAGATTTAATACTTTTTGCCGTTTAATTCGGGATGATAATCTCGATTAACTCTTTAGTGATGTATCCTATAATGGAGAATGCTTTTCTATCCCTGGAAAGTCTAAACGATTTTAATGATTGTAAAACTTACGCGGCAAAACCTTTATTGAGGTTATGCTGCATGTATGAGGTATTCATTGTGAATGGAAGTCACTTTCATGATACGGATGGTAATTACACCTTTTTTTTGCTAATAATGGTGCCAGTGTTAAATAAATTGCAGCGTAAACAGAATTCTCTTTTTGTGGAAGAGAGTGGCGTACCTGCTCACTTCCTTGTATCATGACGATGAAAGTAACTCCAGAAGCTCACAGTTCCGACAATATCATAACTAAAAATGATTATCATTGCAATGTAACAGATATTGTGAAATTTAAAAGAAAATTGTGAACTTTTGGGGGGGAATAGTGAAGTTGAGAGGTATTTTTACTTTGAGTTGTGTAACAATGTTGAAAGATGAAACGAAACGTATATATATATATATATATATATATATATATATATATATATATATATATATATATATATAGTAAAACTGACGTGCTTTACTGGTTAAACCAGGGTCCTATGAAAAGAGTAAACATTGTCCCTGTTGGGATGTATAATAAATGTATATTAAAATAGACTCATAAGCAATGCAAATAATAATTTGAAAACTGCATGTATGACTCCGGAGATCAATGTATAGTTTGCATTTTTTACTGGTTCATGTGCATTTCTAGTACATTTAACTGGCAGATAAATCAAAAATACCTTTTCGATTTGCCTGACTATATCAGAGTCATTTTCCTGGGCAGCTAAGGAAAGGAACATGAAAAGCTACGGAAAGGGACATGGAAAGCTAGGGAAAAGGACATGAACTTTTTCTGGAATGGTGTGTGAGTGTGATTTGGATTTTTAATGCAGCTTTAACAATTTTTAACAATGTTTCAGTCATATCGCTACGATGTCTGCAGTGTGGCAGTTTGCAGTGATGTCTAGCAATAGGGCATCATGCTGCAGACATGTAGCATCATATCCCACCCAGCCATATTATCCTGACACAAGTCCGACCAGTCCTAACTCTAACCTTTTAATGCTGAGTGCGTAGCGAGGCAGCCGCTAGTATCATTTTTATAAAGTCTTTGGTATGATTCGGCAGGGGTTTGAACCCACGACCTCCCGCATCCGAGGCAAACGCTTGAACCACTATACCACTGGAATCAAAATATGAGTTATATCGTAGATGTCTTCTTCGAGCTCATAGTTTTTGTAATTTCTCCACCGGAAGCAGACAATTCATAATGTCCTCGGCAAGAGTAACATCTTCATCCAACAATGAGGTGATGTCGCTGGCGATGCTTCTCACTTCCTTAGTAACTATATCATAACGATATCAGCCTTAAACAGCAGGCTGCAATTCCAGGAACCTTTCAATCAAGTATACAACGGAATTCCACCTGGTAGAGGCTTCTTGAACCGGTTTACGTTTGTAATTCAGATTAATTAGTATTGCCTTTAAGTACAGCATCAGCTGTATTGCTCATGTGAAAAGATGGCACAATCCTTCTAATCTGATCAAGAATGCTTGACACGTCGATGATAATTAACATTTGCGCACTAGGTTTAGATTGTGAGCATTACAGCCTATATGAGGGTTGCATCCAGACTCTAAAGCAGTCACAGCCATATTAAAGGCGTTGTCCGTCTTTAAGGGGTTCTTGTAGAGACTCCATTCCTCAACAGCATCCATTAATACTTAAGCAATATTCAAGCTAGTGTGACTCTCTGGAAGCTCACTGGTCAGTATGACGAAAGACTCAGATCCGTGTCCTCTTATAAGATTGAAACGGTGATAAGATTCGGTGGCTCTGCTGGTTCGGCAGTATGTGGTAAGTAGTATAGGCTCATTCGTGAGACTTGTTTCAATCATGTCTCTACAAGCTTTATACGTGTCCGGCACCACTTCTTCGGAGAAGCACGTGCGCGACGGTTAAGTCATATCGAGATCCAAAACCCAAACCATTTCTTTGAAACCAACAACGCTGAAAGCTTGCAGAACTTTTACGATAAATCTAGCGATGGCACTTGTCATGTTCTTATGTCGAACACTTATGTATTTGTACAAAGATGTAGGTGCAACTACAAATATTGCAGGAATTGTTTTGTGTCATTTTCACTATGGTCGAAATACTACCAGTGGATGATCCAGCTACTGATGCTGTCAACCCTGCTATCTTGATGTGCTTCGTTAGACGGGTACTTAAACTGGTCGACCCATCACTATAAAGTACTTCAGTATTGCAATTCTTGCATACGGCAATACGTTCTTACATTTTGTCACTACTCTTTCTTATCTTTTAACCGAAAAATTCTCACTCTGCACTCTTAGCTTTTTTTTGGAAATCATTTTAAAATCCAATGTTTGAAACAAAAAAATTTCTGAAAATTAAAATTAAGCTTTACACGCCTGTCAACTAACTTGAAAAATGAGTGACGCTAGTTGATATTTGGAGACAAGAAAAGGAAGTTAACATGACGTAAGCACTTTCATCTAAGCAAGCATCTATTTCACATGGAAAACATAGATGCGGCCGCTATTTGGTTAAATGTTTTGTTTTCCTTTTGTTCTTCGAAGCTAAAATATAAATCATAATAGCAGATGTTGCATGTTTTGTTGTATGTACATTACGGGCATTGGATATAAAAATAAAATAAACATTGCCCGAATAATGGCACTGTGTATCCCGTTTTACATTCTCTTGCAATCTGGTGCATTTCGGGAAAACAAAATGTGGTTCTTGAATTAAATTGGAAAAATTGTGTGGCATACCGATAAAAAGCAAGAATGTGAAAAAAGAGGTACTTGAAACAGTAATGAAGTTATATAATGCCGGAACAACAAACCGCAATGTATACCGGTATACCGGTATATTGTTGCACACCTACAAACAAGTGTATTAATCGCAACCTTACCTTCAAGTTGATAACTTCATAGTAATAAATTAATACCATGAATGGGTAATGAAATCATCTCTCCTACAATTGCTTGTCCTGTGATAACGTCTGATGACACATCAACACAGCAGAGATGAACTTTAACAATGCCGCATTCTACTCCAAGAATGTGAACACTTTCACCAAAAAAAAACTTCTCAGACAAAGGCAAAGTACATGGTAATAAAAGACTACGAGAAGCTGATGTGTCTCTTAATATTTATTATTAGGATCGGTTTGGCAAAGTCACCAACAATTGAAAAAGAACCTTTCGATGTGAATGGTTCCTAATTCTCCATAATAAAGTAAGACTGGGGTTTATTTTACTCAACAAATGTATTGCATTTATTACATGACCGTGACCGTGAACTCTTAGAAATAAGAGAATTTGGAAGAACTCTGTTTTTATTATATTGCTCATTTTTCAACCCGTAGCAATTAGAAATATCGTACCCTTTGTTTCTTACAATAGGTGCAGGTAGGAAGAGATAAGGATTTCTGATTAGTTTTATCAGAAGTTTTGATTCATAGAAGTTGTGCGAGTCTGAGATTTGGAAGTTTTCGGTGAGATTTAAATGTTTTTTTTTAACATAAACATGCTGAAAGGAAGATTTATCGATAAAAAAAACTTTGTGAGTCAAGGAATAGTCATCGGGTGTACTACCAACCGTTTGTAAAGTCTCGACCTTTGTCTCGTCAATGGACGCAATTCTTGAACTCTTCAATAACATAATGTTGTTATCTTAATTACCATCATTGATGCACACCACCTGTCAAATGGTTTGTCCTTTTCCCATGCAATCTCGACATGGATTTGTCCACCTTTTTTCTACAATTCCTGAACTTTTGATGATATGTCGCTGGTAACAACTCGTAATCCTTCAAGATACATTCCTGAACCACACAATACTTAGCATTTCGTTATACGGAACGTGAAGAACCAAATACAGACTTACTAATCAAACCCAAAACACTTTTGTCAAGAATACTCTTTCCACTAAATAATGAACCAAACTATTTTTGCCTCGTTAAAGAAGCCTTCGCTTAAGTAAGATCATTATGTTTGGCATGCTGAAGAAACTCGTCTTTTCTGAACGACTCAAACCTTCCTATAAGTAAGTAAGTAAGTAAGTAAGTAAGTATGTATGTATGTATGTATGTATGTATGTATGTATGTATTTTTGTATGTATGTATGTATGTATGTATGTATGTATGTATGTGTGTGTGTGTGTGTGTGTGTGTGTGTGTATGTATGTATGTATGTATGTATGCATGTATGTGTATGTATGTATGTATGTATGTATGTATGTATGTATGTATATATGTATGTATGTTTCTATTATGGTCCTATTCCTCCCACTGATCTTAGGACGTGAGAATGGTTAGCACGGTACTTAGGCTGACTAATATATAGCTAAGTAAGCTGTAGACAA
Source organism: Sinohyriopsis cumingii (assembly GCA_028554795.2). Taxonomy (NCBI): domain Eukaryota; kingdom Metazoa; phylum Mollusca; class Bivalvia; order Unionida; family Unionidae; genus Sinohyriopsis; species Sinohyriopsis cumingii. The sequence goes on along the minus strand of CM068824.1, from coordinate 166,223,996 downwards.
TTGTAAGTACGTCACCGTTTTGACTAACGCATGGATTAATAAAGCAATCGACTGGACATATTATTCAAATGTTTCATTATTCGGTACGTATACATATTGATTTCTTGACTATGTTAGGACTTTACACAAGAGATAAATCGACCGTGTTGTTGGTTACTCTTACCTATGATACGTGTAGTTGTGCGACTGCAGTAGTGAAATTCCCTACGTCTGTAGTTATAATTATGACCTTTCTATGACAGAAGATGCTTGATAGCCCCTGCATATCACAAGGAGACAAAGATAATATCCGGAAAACAGTTTGCAACGAAGACGATTCGTGGTACTTTTCCTTGTACTATAAAGAACCTTTTTAATTGCAGTCATGTTGGAATACAAGTTATTTCGAAACTAATTTAAATATATGCCTGGTATCGATCTAATAAGTAATTATAAACTGATTTGTTTGTTGCATACTGTATTAACCGGAACGCAATCCATTCGAGAGAGAACGCACTTTACAACTCCATGAACCTGACTTTTCCGTATGTATGTATGTATGTATGTATGTATGTTGTTGTGAGGTTTAACGCCATTTTTCAGCAAACGAGAGGCTATGCATTGCGGCCAGTATTAATGGTGGAGAAAGAACCCGGTAAAACCCCAGGAAGAACCACCGACCCACGAGAAGTTACTGGCAAGCTTTCTCACATACCCACATTGGCCGAATCCTAGACTACAACTCACGCAGACAGAGGTGAAATGGCAGTGATCCGTAACTGAGAGCGCTTTAGACCACACGGCCACTCTAGGCCCCATGTATGTATGTATGTATGTATGTATGTATGTATGAAGAGTATGGAAAACAATACCAGTATTGGTCCAGAGAGAGAGATGTGTTTACTTAGCCCGGGCGACTATATATAGAAGACAGACATTTTATGATCACAATGACCCCAAGAATATTGTTCCATTGAGACTGGGAGATGTGTAACTGAAATATATATCCGTGAAAGTTTATTTCATTGCATATTCAAAAATATCTGAATATACTTAAGGGTCATAGGTGTATGTGTACTGAACCAATCATTGCCGCCTTGTGCGGTGGGGCTGATGGTCTGGGCCTCGGAGTACCTTGTACTCTGTTTACTTCTGGGGATAAGCACATGACATCATTTATAAATGTCGGTGATGATTAAATACGTCACCTAAACATATATCGAGATTGGGTTTTTCGATGCGACATACGCCGTGGTTGTGTTCACATTATATAAATATGAATAAATTGTTCCGAATAGATTTGCATATTTCTGTTACGTGTACCCTACATTTACGTCCAAATGGATCCTTGACGTACATACAAGGCAATGTATATATTACATACTTCTCTATTGCGTCATCTATATTATAAATGCCAAACAACTTCAAGGTCAGTATATGGGCTTGGACATTGATTGTTTTCAAATTAATCAAATGGCAGTAATCCCTACCAGCAGCAGGGGGGGGGGGGGCGAATCGGACATTTTGTCCAATCGTTATTTTGCTTAATTATTACTTCTGCACTCAGCGGATCCGGTGTAGTCAGCGCTGGTAAAAAAAAACGACGTCGGTCCATCCTACACGATGGTGACGTCATTTGGTTTAATGCGAGCCGATCCCAGCGTCGTCAGCGTCCGGTAAGCACAGCGACGACCGCGTCGATGTCATTTCCCCCCCCCCCCCCGCTGCTAAGAAGTTATTTACAACTAACCGAATATTTGGTCAAGTCCAATACGATATCGTGTCCGAGGATCATGTAAATTTATCGTTACAAATCCATGTGGGGTTGACTGAGCATGACTAAAAAAGTTTCGAAAACCATTAAAGTCCATGTCACCGCCACACCAAGTTTGCCAGATATTTCTTAGCGTGTGTGTATCAACGCCGTTGAATACAGCAAGAATATTACAGTTGTCTCTGATTACTTTTGGAATCTGAGTGTATCGTTGAGTGACATATATCACGTCGGTGTTTTTATGCCTGCCTCTGGAAAATATCCTAGCTGGGTTTTTTTGATTGTCTAACATAACATCATCGTACACGACTAGATTGTTAACGTCGCCATCAATATCATCAATACCTGGTGCATCATTGATATCTGTAATAAACTCAATAACATTTTTTTCAGCGATCGCTGATGCATTCTCGTTAAAATCTTTCAACACCTCGTAGCATCGTTGATCATCTACGCTAGGGGCGATTAAATACAACTTATCCCACTTCATCCATCTCATTATTAAATTGAGTAACAATTGCGTCTTGCCGGATCCAGATGGTCCGATGATAATCATCCGGATCGAGTTTGGTAACGCTGCAACATGCTTAACTGGTTCTCTCGTTTTAGTTGCCGAAAAATCAATTATATTCATATCTCTATACATAAATTATGGATCTATATTGTGTGAAGTGTAGAGTGCGTACTGGCACAAATGATATGACAACCGTTACAACAAGAAATAATAGATCGGCGCTTACTGGTAAGTGTGTACAATGCGGTACAAAGAAATTTAGATTTATTTCTGCTAGACCCGGGGATGCTTTAAAAAAAAGCGAGGAGGTGATATTGCAGCCAAGTTATCAAAACTCCCCGGAACACCGTGGGCAAAGTATCCAGGAGAAAAGCACCTCCCAGGATATAGCTACTGTGGCCCCGGAACACGATTAGATATCAGACTCGATGATCAAAATCAGCCGCGACCCGGTGAGTATCCAATAAACGCTATCGACGAAGCATGTCGGATACATGATATAGCTTATCGTAGCGGTGATTTGCAACAGCGTCATATCGCGGATGTAAAATTAATTCACGCGTTAAATGCTATTCCTGATAAATCCGTCAAAGAAAAATTAGCCTCATGGTTGGTAAAATCGGCTATGAAAGGTAAATTAATGATTGGAAGCGGAGCTTCTCGCGCTGGTAATTGAATACGCTAGCGTTTATAATAACAACATGGAATCCATCTATTATTCTCCGAGAGGATACTGGAAAGGAAAGGCCGCAATTGGTAAACTCGCAAGCGCTGCAAAGGTAACAAAGGCCACTGCGGCTAATTGGTTATCCAAACAGGCTATATGGCAAATCTATCTACCACCGCCTAAACAAATCAACTTTTCGCGCTTTGATGTCAGCGTACCTAATGAAGTTCATCAAGCTGATATACTATTTCTGCCGCATGACAACGGTTACAAATACGCGCTAACCGTAGTTGATGTTGCGAGTCGATACAAACAAGCGGAGCCGTTAAAAACAAAGTCAGCAACTGAAGTATCCGATGCGTTTGAGCGGATTTACCGAAGAGGTCCTCTGCGCTGGCCAAATCTATTACAAGTTGATCCTGGTAGTGAATTTCGCGGCGCTGTTTTATCAACGCTGAAACATCATAGCGTCGCGATACGACGAGGTCATACTGCGCTACATCGTGATCAGGCAATTGTTGAACGATTCAATCGGACTCTTGCTGAACGGTTATTTGGATATCAATACGCGAAGGAATTCATCCAAGAAAAACGATCTCGTGAATGGGTCAAAAGGTTGCCAGGCGTAATTGCAGCGTTAAATAACGAGATTACCCGAGCAATCAACATGAAGCCCAGCGACGCGATTAAATACGAGTACATACCCGGAAGATCAAAAATAGATAGCGTTTCCAAGCCGATTCTCGGCGATGTCACTGTTAGATATCTGTATGAACCAGGAGAGCTTGAAGGCGGTAAAAAAAGAGCTACTGATCCTATTTGGAGTGTTACCACACATAACATATCAACGATAACACGATCAACTGGTAGACCACCGATCTATAGACTGGATTCAACTGCTCCTCAGCGCGGATTTACTCGCGAGCAACTACAAGTGATACCTGACGATACTCAATTACCCCCGCGTGGTCTTAACTAGCGCCGTTGCGTCTATTGCACTCAAGATAGGTCAACCTGACATTGTTTTTGACATGACCGAGACTGTTATCGATCCTGTCCACGATAAATTGGCGAGCGTCTTTATCCGAATAACGCCAGCGCATTATACAATTGCAACTCGCACAGTGATTATTCTGTTGTTGTCGTAACGCAATTATTAATTCGGCATCAATATCAAAACGCCGCTGTTTTTTTTTTATCCTGTTGGCGGTAACCCGAGAGTTTTCTATCAATGACGCTTGCATCGATGATGTCGTCGGTGACTCCGTCAGTGACTCCGTCACCGGCTTCGTCAATAACAATTCTTCGAAGCTGATTTATCCTCCGTACTCGGGACACTGCAAGATAGACTAGATTTGACCATTCGATGCGATTATCAACTATCCAAACAATTGTATCCGTGATGGTTAGTCCCTGCGAGGAATGTATTGTTGTTGCGTATCCTAGCGTCCACGGGGATTTATCAGCACGTAGCGCGTCCTCGACGACGCTGATATCAACGAGCACAATATCATTCAGCACAAGAATTTGTTTTTTTATCCCTGACGCTGTCGGGCCCGGGATTTCAACTTCAATGTTCTACCGCCGTGTATCCGCGGGTCTATAACATAACGGCACTGGGCGCGTTGGAAACTTTTCCTTATGCAACGTAAACAACTTCCGCTGAAGTGTGTCTCTGACTATCTTTCTCCTCGCTACAATCAAATCGTTTGGTCTCCATGTTTCCCAGAATTCATTTAACGGCGTTTCCGGAATCACCTCGCGGATTATTTCACATTGAACTCTATCCGGCTATAATCTGATTAATTTTTTAACCTCGCGCAGTTGTTCATCAAGTGCTCGGTAATCAGTATCGGTTTCTTCATAATAGTCCACAAAACCCTTTAACCAATCATGTGGACCCTCGCCGACAAATGGTGGTGGTTGGCCATGGTCGCCACACATGATTACCGCTGTATTCGCGCGCAGCAACCACTCAAGAAACATTTGTAAAGTATCTAACGAAACAGTACATATCTCATCCCAGATGATAACCTCAGGAATAAATTTTTCCCCCATTCGATCAGGAGTCCACTCACCGCCGCTGTATCGAAAAAAGCTGTGATAAGTAACGGCGTCAACATTTCGTTGTTTTATCTCTCGCGCTAGTCTATGGGTCGGTGTAAGCACGATTATACTTGCCCGCGTTCGAAATAATTCAATTGCCCGAGTCGTCTTTCCTGACCCGCCACAGCCGCTTAAATAAACTGTTTTATATCTACAAATTGGATCAGAACACGGTGGTGCATTAGACCATCCTGATAAATTATCACCGCGTAAGTAATTGTTTTCAACGGTGACATCTGCTGACGGGGAATAATCGCGTCGTATTTCATTTTTAATTCTCCATATACCCCAACTCTCGTCCGGACTAGTAAACTCGGCTATGTTTTCCTTGTACTTTACGTCTATATAAAATGAATCAACGGCTACTCTAACCGCGGTGTCGGGGAATCTATTTATCATCGAGAATAAATTGATAGCGGCGTAACCCAACATAGACGCCCTCAAATGCGGATACGCGGGGCTGTCTCCATCAAAGTAGGTAACAACTGTACCCAACTTTGTTCCATTGGACAAGAAAGCTGTTTTGCAGTTCACGTATCTATTTTTTGCCACTGCGTCCTTGATTACGAAATCATATTCTGCGTCATCTATAATCAGCCGTGAGCAATATCGTTTGTAGTCGTGGTTTTTTCCACCTTGTGTGAACTTACCGATTATTCTTCTACCGAGATCTTTTGCCTCTCTGTTTCGTTGGTTGAATATCCTCCTGGACCATTCGATGATATATTCCTCGTCGGCATCAATCTGTTTTCTGGATTCGTCAATTATGCTATCTAGACGCTCCGGTTCTGGTAACCAGACTTCAGTCTGCGCCCGGTATGATATAATCGCGTCACTGACAATCAACGATACAAGCATGCTACAATCAATCATATACCGTAGCAGCACTATTGGCAGCCACTTCTTTTCAGCCATGTGTCTACCGATCCAAATATAACAACAGCGATGAAGTCCTGCCGCGAATTCAAATGATACTATGCGAGCGAATCCGGTTAAATCAAAATCAGGCAGTGGTCCATTAATAGCAACACGAGTCATTTCATGTCTGGGGTGTCCAAATCGTTTGAAATACTCAGCGGCGGATCCATACCCGAGAAAACTCGCTGGATAACAGGCAATCATATCAACGGAAATCATAGCGTCGCGGTTGTATTCAGTGTTCCATAGTCCACCGTGATAATATTCCAAACAACTGGATTGTACATCCGGTAGAAATTCCTTGCGCGTTGGTCTCCACGCATTTTTCCTTGCTGCAACATGAGCTACAACCGATGGAATCGTAAAACAATTTGTTAGCAGTTGTTCATCATGCTCTTCAAATTCCATGGCGGTTTTTTTCATCTTGTTGTGAAACGCTTCAGTGCGATATAATTCACCGTTTGGTCTTACAAACTGATCAAAGGTATCCATGTCGTTTTCAGCGCTGCGAAGTAACCACACTGATACAGGGTCGTTTTTACACAAGCAGGCAATAGCATCAAATAGTTTCCTCTCTGCGAGAAAACCATCCTGTATAAATTCCCCCGGGATATACTTTACTGTTCTATCCCGTGGAAATATTGTGACCGCGGGCGTCCACGCGTGTTCGTTATGATCAATAATTTTGATTGGGGCTCCCTTTGATTTATACTTTGATTCATATAATACTTCACCGGTTATCGTTGTAACGGTTATTGGAAATCTCAGCGACGTTTCTAATTTCGCTATGTCGCTGATGGTTGCTCCTCGCTCGCGCACTGTCTTCTCCCATTGGTTTATTTTACTACGTCGTAAATCAGTCAATTTGTTTCCTCGACACGCATTTGTAAAATGCTCTATTACTCGTTCTGCTACACAATTTATCCCCGTTGACTGTTTCATCGGCGCTAGTTTTCCGATATCAGGTTTCTTATTTAACGGGTATATTCCATAGACAACTGCTGTTTCAGGATACGCTCGTTCATAGTATGGTCTGTCAACTCCGGTTAACAGCCCTGGCTTGGAGTCGCGGCTAACAATGACTGTTTTCTTATCGCTGAGAACCGGTTCAAATTTATCACGTATGATCCAATTACCTGATTCCACCCGGACAATGAATTTTACTCTGAAGAAATACCTTTTACCGTCAAGTTGTGATATTATCGTTGCTGCGCGGTTGTCGTTCATGGTAGCATCAACAACACCATCAATTCGAAATGTTGACCAACTATGAGATGTACCATCACGCTTGAATTCATTGATACAGTCGCGTATTTTATTCAACAGGGTTCTATCGTTTATTAACGCTTTTGGTGCGTCCTTGAGGGCTCTATCGAGATTGAACTTAATATTTTTCCAGGGCTTAATTGCTGCTAATCTCTCGAACTCCTCCATATAATTAAAACAAGTATTTAAATGAAAGAATATAGTATAATGAATCACTGCAAATGGTTGATGATTGGGTCGATAACCCCGTGCAATAAATCATGTAGAGGTGAATTCTGCGGGTATCATTTACAAAGCGTTCGTAATGGTTCTCTTGGCCCCCTCCCGTGCTTGGTTTGCCACGTTGGTGTAAGAGGAAAATCGCAGTTGTGTATCAATTGTGGCGGAAAGCGTTACAGAGAGTTAAAACGTTATTATGATAAACGAATAAAAAAATGCCGTCATTGACCCCACCGCAGACTTCGTCATCAAAACTCCTCAGGACTACATTGCAAGGTTTATAATTAAACCAAATAATGAATTAGACAAGTAGTATTATTATACAAATGAACCAAGAATTTCAGCCGCATCCCGTCCTCGTTAATTACGAGGCATCTCGCGACGGCGTTGTTAGAAATTGTAGGCTGAAGAAGCCGGTTGGATGGAAAAATAATCACGGATACTTGATGTTTGGTGCCGGAAAGAAGAAGTATTATGTTCATAGGGTGGTATTTGAAGCATTCAACGGATTAATCGAGGACGGTCTCGTTATTGATCATATTGATGGATGTCCTCAAAATAATTCTCTTATAAACCTGCAAGCTATCTCTCAGAGTGAAAATAGTAAAAAAGGCCAAACTGGTAAATGCTCAAAAAAAGCAAAAAGCGTAAAGTCATTTGATACAACAACTCACGAGGAAAAAATATTTCAGTCGATGAATGAGGCAGGAAAATATTTCGATATTTGTAGAGCCTCAATACAATTTGTTGCAGAACGAGTATATCAAACAGCGATCACAAAAAAGACGGGTTACAGAATTCGATTTTCGTATATAGATACGAAGTCACCGTGACAAGGTCACGTCTGTTCCGGAAGAAAATAAATTATCCTACGGTTAACACACCTCGGGATTGATACGCGGGGTTTCATTTTTTTTTTTGATATTAGAAATAAGATGTTTTATAAGAATATGAATATCGAAGACATCAATAATATATTAACCGAGATTTTAAAATTAAAAAATGAAGGAATTGAATTATCTGATAAGCTTGATAACCAAAAAATATTGTCCGATTATGAAATTATTAACGAGCAATCAAAGAAAGGTCGATATACCTTGCCACGCGAGTATTCTTTTATAAAGCGATTACAATATACGATCAATGAAAACTTGTATGGCAATGACGTAAATGCATTTATTGGACTATTTACTGCCGTTGAGACAGTACGAAAAAAACTCGGACAGGCTTTTGAACGACGTCGAGAAATCTCTAATAAAATTAAAAACATTAGAAGGATTATAGACGAAAACTCCCTGGAGCCCCTGGGACATATCCCCCCCGCCACACTCGGCGGGAAATTAGAAATTACGGAGCAATTGCAATAATGGTAGGCGAATCACTTACTACTCGGCTAGCCAGAGAGCGGCTAGTAGCGCTTAAAAAGTTCATACCGTTACGAGACAGGGTTCGAAAACAACTTCAAACGCGGCAACAACTACAAACTGATTTTGCTGTTGGAAGCGAACAACTCTTTGCTCCGGTAACTAAAGATGTTACGGCGGCAACTGTGCCCGTCCTCGGTGCGCTTGAAAAGATAGCGGCTCAGACCGAGCAAACAAAAAAGTCTCTGGAAACACTCCCTGCGAAAATAGCGGCTGCTACAACACGGAGGCCGCCACCACTCGCTATAACGGACCCACAAGAACCTTATGTTACAATGGCCGACGAGGAAAAACCAGGCGCCACCGCAAGAGAACCAGAAGAAGAAATACCGGAAGAACTACCGGAAGAAATACCGGAAAAAATAGAGAAAAAGCAGAATATACCCCGTAATGTTCTTAAAAAGAGCACAATAGATCAAATCAGAGCCTTCGACAGCGATGACGAATTAGTTAATTTTACTGTTACAAATTTTGCTAAGGGCACACGAAATGAGCATATCAATAGCGGCTACGAGAAAAATATAAGGTCGTTAAAGGATTGGACAAGAATAGTGTATTTAGCAGGTATATATAAAGATGCATTACCACATCGTGGTGATCCCAATTACGACGCATTCCACAAGGAAGTTGAAAGTAAAAAATCAAAAAAAGGAAAAGGATACTCTGTTGGTAAAGAATCCTACGGCGTTACCTGTCCTGGTAGTGTTCTCAGTGATATATCACGGCTGGAAATACTAATCGGAGGAAAACGAGCCGGAAATAACTCTCCGGAAATAATCAATGAGGCCGCTGATATTTGCAGGCGGTTATTTGCCGGTGGTATCATGGACATTAATGCATATCGAACGCTCATAGACGAACTCGTGGACCACGGTCATTACAGCGATTGACCAATCACTGGTGATCAATCACTAATTGGAAAACACTGGTGTTTTTTATAATAAAGATGATTATACACTACAACCATGATTAACCAGTACTCGTCTACGTGGTAAACTCGCGATTGCCTGTTTACCGCGCGTGGTACGGAGACGGTCTCGGTAGCACCATTGCGGGGTTATTTACAAGAATGGCTCCAAAAGTAGCGCCGTTAGCCAAACAATTAGGAATGAAGGCTATTGATGTTATTCGTGATAAGGGAATCAGCGCTATTGGAGATGTTGCCTGAAAGGCGCTTTCAGCCGCGCGGAACAAACTAATGTCGTTGGTGAGGAGAAAAAAACAAATGCCATCAACGACAGTGATGCCTGCAAATGTCAGTAAAGTAATAAATAACGCCGTGGAAGAAAAATTAGAGTCGTTGGCGGCGACTTCGCCATCCGCCGATGCGTCAACCAACGCGATCATTAACGCAATAGCGGGGAGTGGTCTACGACGAAAACGACGTTGATGGATTTCAATTGAAAACACCGACATGAATAATAATAGAAATGTTTGCGCGAACCGCTGACCCCGCGTTTGATATGGATGCCCCAGTGCGCAGGGATGATTCTGTCCGTGATTATCAATATTATTCTTATTATGCAGCGCAACCTGACCTACGATCGCGAATTGAACTTCAAGTCCAAGATACCAGTAAATATTTTTTGCCGTGTGAAGCGTTTATCGAAATCGAGGGAGAACTCGTGACAAATGCTGCCGATAATGCACCAAACGCAGATGACGATCGTGTTCGAGTTGGCTTCGTTAACAACGGTATCATGGCGTTATTTGAGAGCGCCAGATATCTTATTGACGGGCGAGAAATTGAATCAATAGAACGCGAGGTTGATGTTGCAACGACGATAATTGGGTTAGCGAGGTATTCAGATGATTATACAAGATCGGCGGGCCCATCTATGATGTTCGCAAAGGACACCACTAATAACGCTGATCATCTTCAGTACGTTAACGTGCTAGTGGAAAGAGATACCGCAGTTGACCCACAGGCTGAAGCAAATAACCCAGACCGCAGAGCAAGACCAGGCGCTAATTTCAATATTATAAAGAGTATCAACAATGATTACAATCTAGGATTCGCAACACGAGTAGGGATGTTGCAAAGACAACACCGGCAGTTTTCATGCGCGATTCCACTCCATCACATATTTGGATTCTGCAGAAATGTTAGAAAAGTTATCTATGGGGCTAAGCATACAATCGCGCTGACGCGAAGGGGCGATGATAACAATGCAATATGGCATGCTGCTGGCGTCGCTGCCGGTAAAGTCGTTTTAACTAAAATGGCATTGTGGATGCCGGTGTTGACTCCATCAGTTACCACGGAAGCACGATTGTTAGCATTTATGGAACAGGGAGGAAAATCGTTGTTGAGTTGGCTAGCGGTAACAACTGATGCTAAAGAGGATAACGTCGCCGATACGTTTACATGGCACTTGGCATCAAAACAGGGTGGTTCAGCCCCGCGTCATATATTCATAGCGCTACAGAATAGTGAACGATTGGGTAATCAAGAACGCAGCCATATGATATTTGATCGATTAGGAGTCAGGGAGGTTTCGCTGAGAATAAACGGACAACAGGAACCATCCGAGGATATACAGCTTAATTACGGTGACAACCATGTCGCACGTGTGTATCATCGATTGCTGTCATATATGGGTCGTGATCAAAACGTCGACACTGGTCTGCAAATATCACAACTTGATTTTAAAAACCTGTATCCGATTTATTATTTTTCGTTGGAACATCTTGATTTAACGAGACAATCCGTCGTTGATATACACTTCAGAGCTCGTATAGCGGTTGCTGTCATTCTCAGCGATAAATCAATGCTGTTGGAAGGCGTTGGTGGACGAATGAGAATCGTTGATGCACCAGTGGAAAACATGTAATTGAAAACATAAACGCGTTTACAATAAAATGTCGTATAGTGTCGTCAGTGTAGAGTTGACTGATGGTCAAGTCAAGAAATTACGATCAAAGTCGGCTAAACAATGTGGAACCACAATAACGCTGAAGCCGTCACAGATGGCAGGTGGTAATCATAAGATATCGTTGACGGCGCGTCAAATAAAACATTTCAATAATGCGATGAAGAATAAAAAGGGTGTTCAAATAGATTTTTCGGCCGCAGCGATTAAAAACATGGAAAAGACCGGTGGGATATTTCCGCTGTTAGCTGCGATTCCAGCGTTGATTTCCGCGGCGGCCCCAGCAGTGGCGAAGGCGGCGGCGTTGGGGGCCGTTGGTACCGCGGCGGGAATGGCATTGAAGAAGGCAACCGGGAAAGGCTATAAAAAAACCGACCCGTAGCCGGAAAGGGTCTAAGACTACCGGGAACCCCGTATTCATGGTACTCGGGGAAGGGTCTAAGACTACCGGGAACCGTTTAATGACTCCAATGTCTAATTTTGATTTAATAGATGCCGCAAACGCGTTAGCGATAAAAAACTTCAGAGGTGTTTTTATGAGGGATCAATTACCGACAAAACCAAGGAATATTGAAACCGGTATAATTAACCTCGATGGGTCCTCCGGAGCGGGAACTCATTGGGTTGCATACGCAATTGATCCGCGTGCGATCGTCTATTTTGATTCATACGGGTTAGCCCCGCCAAACGAGTTCATGCGGTATATCCGGGCGTGTTCAGCCCCGGTTTTTTATTCCACGCTGCCAACACAACAATTAAGTGACCCACCGATATGCGGCCGTGAGGTATTGAACGTACTCGCGGCGATTTCATCATCGCGGAAACCACCTCATGTGGTTGTAAACGAATACACTAGTGGGGTCGTAGAGGCCCGGCGGGTTAATTAGAATCGCTGTTTTTTTTTACAATAATAATGATTGATATCTGGGGACGACCGGTTTCGGCGCTGAAAAAGCCCACGGAAACGCTCGCCACCGATGACATAAAAAAACTAATTGAGGATGAAATCGCTGATACGTTAAATTTAACCAGTGTTGACCCGGGCGAAATAGTTGTATTTCAAGACCGCCAGGGTAAACTGAAATCCAGTAATGTGTCGCTGAATGACGTTTTAACACGAAATAATGATGCCTCCGAGGACACTATCGCGCTGTATACCGGCGACGGACGACTTAAATCAGGTGAATCCATCTTGACGATAAATGGAAAAATAAGTACACTTGACAACAATTATATATCCGTGTCGAATTTGTTAAAAAATACTATTTCGGAGTTTACAACGCTGTCGGGCCAATTTTACACGTTACGAAAAAATTTTAACAGGGCTGATAACACCATTGATAAATTCTTTGGTAAAAAAAATACCAAACCGGAAGAAATTACAATAACTATAAATGATATCACTGCGTATGGACAGGAAATAGGAACAATCAAAACTGATGTTGCAACGAACAAAGCGGGGTTATACGTTCATATACAGGAAATAGGAACAGTCAAAACTAATATTGCAGCGAACAAAAAAAATATAAACGCGCATACACAGGAAATAGAAACAATCAAAACTGATGTTGAAACGATCAAAAAGAGTGTAAACGCGCATGAAGTTCTCATAAAAGCATTCAGCGTTAATGTTGAAGCGAACAAAGGGGGTATAGAAACGCATACACAGGAAATAGAAACAATCAAAGATGATGTTAAAGAGAACAAACTTGCTGTAAACGCGCATGAAGCTCTCATAAAAGCATTCAGCGTTAATAATATAGCGAACAAAAGGAGTATAGACGCGCATACACAGGAAATAGGAACAATCAGAGCTGATGTTACAGCGATTAAAGACAGACTACCGGAGGTGACAAAAATAAAAATCCCTCATGAAAACATCATCAACTCGGTATACACAATTCGGCATGAAACATTTATCTGGACTCCTACGAATAATACAGTAAATATCACCGCAACTGTTAAGGGCATTTATCGATTGACACTGGTTTCAATGATGCAGTTTAATATATTATCGTCGAGTTCATCCGGGGTTAACAATATAATATCAACAATTATAAACAAGGACGCAACTGAACAGTTTACAATTAGAGCCGTTGATAGAAATTTAACCTTGTCAAACATTACATGGTATGTGGAATTTGTAGCGGATCTAAGTAATTAAAAACACTAGCTCTTTTAAAATAAAAATGACCACCAAGGTAATTGAATCAGAGGTATCACCGACGTCACATCAATATCGATTCAATACCGTAAAAGAATTCTCCGCGAATTTGAAAACGCTTTCCGAACAATACCGTGTAAAAATAAAAAAATACCGTCGAAAAATAACCACCATCGACGCGGTCGTGTACTCGGTGTCAGGTATAGTAGCCGGTACCGGTGTTATTTTATCCACGGTAACCATGATAGCCCCGATCGCTGTTCCAATCGCTATCTCCGCGGCGACAACAATTGCTGGAGTCGCCAACGCAATCACTAGAAAGATATCATCGTGTTCTCAGAAAAAACTCAACGAGTATACAGTAAAACATCAAATAGTATCCGACACGTACTCGAAATTATCCGGGTTGATCTCGTTGGCGATAGATAATTCGTTTATATCCGATGCTGAATTCTCCACGATGGTCCAGTTGTATGACTCCGCGATGTCAAAAATCGAGGATTTTCAACTGGAAGCTGGAAACCACGTCGCTGAAACAACTTCAATGGGCTTAAAACATTCTCCTGAAACAACTTCAATGGGCTTAAAACAAGCAGGTTGTTAATATTAAACACTAGAAACGACGAATAATAATAATGTCGCTGAACCCCGAAGGGTTTCAATTGCTTCAACGGATCGCGGAGAACACCACTCCGGTACAAACAAGTATGATATCGATAACGTCAACGAAGCCAGAATTCAATGTAAACTTCCCTTCTCCGATTCCAGTAAAGGAAATAGCGCTGGCAAAATTGCGAATATATCACAGTTGGCCTAATATCCGAGCGGAAGCATTTAACGGACAACAACCTAATAACTCGCTGGTTTTTGCATGGACAAATAAACCCGATGGGACCCCAGACTGGAATGAGGTTACAATACCAACTGGGTCATACCAAGTAGAACAAATCAATAAAGAATTTCAACGCAGGATAAAATCGATCACAGGAAAAGAATCAAAAATCGATATTACGGTTCATGAGCCGACGTTATCGTCGACGATTGAAATAAGCACACCGGGGTATATGGTTGATATTTATAACAGTTCAATAAGAACCATACTAGGTTGGCCCGAGAATCCACCTAATGAAATCCCCGCGTATTTGCACACGAATGCGCAATCGTATCATGAGATTAATCCCAGTTATCTGGATGATTTGTCTATTATAAGAAACACGTTATTACCCAGCGAGTTTATATTTCAAGACAGGAATACCATGCAATGGTTTTTTCCGTATAAGAAAACTCCTGAATCGTCCGCCACGGTCACAGTTCGTTTAGATGATATCACTGGTGCGTTTGCCGAGATTAATCGTAATTACCAATCACAACTAGAACAGCTACGGAAAACAAAAGCACGAAAACACGTTGAGGTGTTAAATCAACTTATATCAGACATGGAATATATTAATGAGCGAATCGTTAAGACAATATCCGATAGCAGCGATGATAATAAACAAAAATTCCTAACCGGGTATAATATCACAGAAGCCGATTTACCCGATTTCAAGTTTCCAGGATACAACGCGCCAGAACTAAGAAAGTCTCTTAATGATTTTCTCAGTCCATCAACTTATATCCTCAGACACGATAACGGAGATGGTGGTAGGCATATTGCTCCATACAACGTAAATATCGCGTCGGTGATAGCAATCAATCTAGTGTGTGATGTTATCGAAGGGAGTTACCAGGTAGATACCAATCAATCAAATCAAGCTCAACAGGGGTATATCCTTTATTCATTTTCACCAACAGCCCCTCCCGGATTCTTAATCGTTGAGAGCCCAATTAATCCGGTCTATATGCGATGCCATAATCGGTTTTTAACGAGAATTAATTTTAGACTTACCGATCAGTCAAATAACCTAATTGATCTACAAGAGGAGGAGTTAGTGATCACTCTGTTTGTTAGATCATTGTAAATAACTTCTTAGCAGCGGGGGGGGGGGGGGGGAAATGACATCGACGCGGTCGTCGCTGTGCTTACCGGACGCTGACGACGCTGGGATCGGCTCGCATTAAACCAAATGACGTCACCATCGTGTAGGATGGACCGACGTCGTTTTTTTTTTTACCAGCGCTGACTACACCGGATCCGCTGAGTGCAGAAGTAATAATTAAGCAAAATAACGATTGGACAAAATGTCCGATTCGCCCCCCCCCCCCCTGCTGCTCTACCTGCTTTTACTGCTGTTACTAATAATTGGAACGTTACAATACTATACCCGAAGAATGCTACACTCCTGGATTATTTTATTCCTTTACAAGCAATAAATTCTTCTCAAATTAAACAGTGTATTATTTTTTATTTTAATCGCAAGTTTCGTAACAATAATAATTTTTCCTGGTTAGGGATTAGTTATGTCTTCAAACTGCCATTATAGAAAAACCTGGATGATATAGATCTTTATTGCCTCAAAAAAATCGAGTTCGTAGTGATTTGTTAAAATGTATCGCAAGATTATGCGTTTGTGTGGGTGTGGGTGGGTGTGGGTGAGAGAAAGTATATGGGTGTCCAACTAAAAGACAATGTCTTTAGTGTTTATTATTAAAACTGTAGGTACATTTCGGGAAAATAGACAGCAGTGATACCAAACAATGACATAATTGTATAACGGGCAGGTAGCCAATAAATTGAATGTCTGATATCGGGAAATTTGTCATTCATACTTCAGTTGCCACGATCTCTGACCAATTATTTTCTTAAGAGTATGCCCAACAATTTTCTTCAAGAGGCTTTTTCAGCTGTAAAACGTAAAGACCTTTCCATACGAAAAACTACTAACTTAGACAATGTTCCAAGCAAATGTCTAGACGATCACATGAACGGGAAGATAACCATGAAACCAGCAAGACCACATTAGAAGCTGACACCGAAGAAGAGGAGCTTTCAATAAATGAAGTATATGTCAAGTCATGGTTTCGCCGTGAAATCGATAGTCATAACTTGTGTTCATTAGTGAAAACATTGTAAACGCCGTATTCAAGTTTGCGCTGGCCAAAGTGACAAATAGTTAAGATATTTTACTGCCCGCTACCGAAACGTTCAGAGACGGAACCACAGAAACAAGACAGAAGTCAACAGAGATCGGCAAACTAACATGTTATGGGCCAGTACTTTGAACTGCTGTCAGAGACTCTGTCGTCTGGTATTGTATGGAAAATTGAATTACGTTTAACTGTATTGATACATGCTGGAGCAGAATGGTGGGAAGTGGCCAATAAGTATTTGCTGTTAATGGTAAAAATTCCTTTCAGCACGAGCACAAATCACACTATTGCACACCTGTATTTATCAGGTAATGGAAGAATTATTCCTGCATTTTTGAAATTTTAATCTTCTTATAAACTATAAAGATGATATCCCTGGAAATTAGTTGCATGGCACATGTCCAAGTGGGTAATTGGACACAGATTTATTTAAACTTTGCTTTAAAAAGATTTCTATTCCTAATTGTTGCAGATCCCGTCCAGTCCCATTGCTATTTGACAATAATGGCAGCCATATCATCCTGGGATGTTTTTGAATATGCAAGGAACAATTGAATTGACCTTCTTGAACTGCCACATCATACTACACATTTTGCAGCCAACTTTAACTGTTAAAGAACAAGTTTTCGAATCCTGCAGTTAATCTTGGCTGTGCCAATAAATTTCAAATTATTGGTCAATCAGCATTTCCGGTAGCTTTATCTTATTCAATAGACCAGTTCTGTTCATCAATTCACATGTCAAAGAAGCATTCTGAAAGAACGACAGCATTCCCCTCAATGGGGTCCCCAGTGGCCGATTGGTCTAAAGCGCACTCCGTCACGGATCACTGCCATCTCACCTCTGTCTGCGTAGGTTCGAGTCTCGGATTCGGCCAATGTGGTTATGTAAGAAAGCTTGCCAGTAGCTTCTCGTGTGTCGGTGGTTCTTCCCGGGTTTCCCCGGGTTCTTCCTCATCCATTAATACTGGCTGCCATGCATAGCCTATCCTGTGCTGAAAAAATGGCGTTAAACCCTACAACAACAGCATTCCCATCAGCCATAATGCTGTTGAAAAATCTCTGCTAGTGAAGAGCCGTCAACTAACAGTATCAGCAGACGATTCGCACTGTAAACGCACATTGCCCACCCGGACACTCATTGTTGGTCGTCACCCTCCCTGCTGCTGTAGTGTGTGAGTAATTAAATCATTATTATATCAATAATGGAATCTCACACAGCTAGATTAGCTCGAGAGAAACTAGAGGCAATTAAAAATATATCCCCTTACATGATTCTGTCAAGCAACAAGTACAAGAGCGTTAGGAGTCTCAGGTAGAACTTGCAGAAGGTGCAGAACAATTATTTAAACCGGTTACGAAGGCTACCGAAGTAGTTACAAAGGCTACCGAAAGTCTTCTTCCCACGTTAGAGCAAACCGCTAAAGTAACTGGAAAAATTTCAGAAAGAAATTTAAGGAAACCCAAGATTTTCAGTGAACTTCCATGTGAAATACCAGAACCAGAATCAGAATCAAGTAAGAACTGAATTGAATGATACATTGATTGAAGAGTATATTCCTCCATAAAATATATTAGCATGGAAAAAATTACCTGTGTTTGCCGTGCGCAGTTTTGATCAGAGAGAAAAATTTGTAAAACCCGAGTACGCTAATTTATACTGTAAGTCGTGAAACCTGGTACAAATGGATATTTCGTGTACATTACAAAATTGATCGGGTCCGAAGTGATGATCTAATATATACTGCATTTATCAGTGGAAAAACTAAATATATTGTACAAAAACAACAACAACAACAATAACCACAGCCAGTATTACAACAAGCAAACAAAAATAAAAATAAAAGCAACCAGTCCAAATAACAAGTGAGGAAGAAGAAGGATGGCAGGATGCAAGTTCTACCCCCGGCGCCACTGGAAGTGGCATTGGTTCAGGTACATGGGGGAGTGGTCTTATTATTCCATGTCCCAGCAACATCCTTGCCGACGTTGAACGACTAGAAATTTTGATTGGCGGAAAAAGAGCTGATAACGAGCCGGTAATAATTCCCCATAAATTATTAATGAAGCAGCTGATATTTGTCAATGATTATTTATAGGCGGTATCATGAACATTACTGTTTATCGGTCTCTCATCGATGAATTCGTTGATGATGAACACAGTGATTGAGGTTATGTAATTAGATCAGTGACAATAAGATGATCAATCATAATGGTCAACGTGGACCGGTCATGGTCAGGGTGATAGATTCACGATTACCAACCTATCACCAACCTATAAAGCGATCTACGTTATGGTCTCGGTGATGTTGTTAAGGGTGTATTTAGAAGGATAGCCCAAAAGCAATACCGATTGCAAAAACAATTATCAACGAAAGCTATTGGAGTTGTTCGTGATAAAGGTATTGGTGCTCTTGGTGATGTTGCTAGTAAAGCATTCTTAGCAATCAAGGACAGACTGGCACTATTAAAAGGTCGAAAACCGCAGCCACTAAAATTACACAGCACTGAAGCGATGCCTGCAAATCTTGGTAAAATCAAGTTGCAAATAAAAAATAAGCAGAGTTGGCTGGTGTAATGCTATCAAAAAAAGAAAAAATATAACTGCTAGTCTGATAGCAAGAAGTGGTCATCGTGTTAGACGATAACAATTATAATACAATGTTCAAGCGTGTATCCGATTTAGCGTTTGACATGGATGCACCAATTCTCAAAGATGAATCTGTGCGCGATTATCAATAATATTCTTATGACGCACGACAGCCAAATCAGAGTTGGCGATTTGAGCTGCAAGTTCATGACACAAGCATATATTTCTTACCCGCTGAAGCATTTTATTGTAGTTGAAGGTGACATTTTAAAAACAGATAATACTGAATATGGAGCTGATGGTAGTGTTGAATTTGTTCAATAATGGTCTTGTGGCGTTATTCGACAGTGCTACGTATATCATTGACGGAGGAAATATTGAATCAATTCAGAAAGACGTCGTCGTTGCCACGATGTTATTGGGTCTAGAAGATATTCTGATAATTATTCAAGATCGGCTGGTCCATCGATGATGTTTGTGAAGGGTACTTCTAACCACTCTGATAACGGACCGTATGATATCAGACGACAAAGAAACGCCGCCGACGACGCTGCGGTGTTGTGTGGCCGGTGGTTCATGGTGCTAATCCAAATTTCAACTTAGGATTCGCAGTACGTCTATCAATGCTGAAAGATGGAAGTAGAAGATTTTCATGTGCAATTACACTGTCCGACATCTTCGGATTTTGTAGAAATGTCAGAAAAGTTATTTTCAGAGAAAAGCATACAGTGGAAGATAGCATCCCAACAAGGTGTTTCTGCACCGTAACATATATGTGTTGCTTTCCAAAATACTGAACGAATAAATTCCCAAACACTCAGTATAATGATATTTGACAAACTTGGTATTGCTGAAGTTTCAGGGATAATAAATGGACATCAAGAACCATCCGAAGATATATTATTGAATTTTGAGAATAATCATGTAGCACGTGCATATTATCGTTTGATGACATTCATGGGACGTGATCAAACTATTGATTCCGGTGTACAAATATCACAACTAAATTTTACAACACTGTATTCGATCTATTACTTTTCCCTGGAACACCTGGATTTATTTAGACAATCTGTCGTTGATATACACTTTCGAGCTTGTATGGAAAGAGGAACTTTAGCTAATTTCAGACAATCGCTGTTATACTCTCAGACAAAGCAATGCTGCTTGAATGTGTTGGTGGACGAATGAGAGTCATTGATGCCTCAGTGGAAGGCATGTAATTAAATCGCTAATGATATTATAATATCATACCATTATGTTAGTGTTACTCTGACTCCTGGTCAGATTAAAAACTTCAATCGAAATCAGTAAAAAACTGTGGAATAAAAATATCACTAAAAAAGAACAGATTGCAGGTGGTCCAAATAAATTACCATTGACTGAACGTCAACTCACGCGCTTCACTGACTCCAAACAATCAAAGACCGGTGATAGAATTATTTTTTCTGCGTGTGCCATTAAGCACGCAGTCAAGACGGGTGGTGTATTTCCACTTCTTGCAGCTATACCAGCGTTAATAGCCGCTGTAGCTCCAGCTGTTGTGAAAGCAGCTGCACTTGGTGCTGTTGAAACTGCTACTGGGATGGCACTAAAGAAAGCAACAAGTATCGGAATAAAGACTTCCAAAAAAGGTAAATGGTCTAAGACTGCCAGGAATCCCTCATTCGTGGTACGGTCAAGGTCTGAGACTTCACGGGACACTTCATTAGACGCAAATCTACTTCATATGTCCAATTTACTTGATGCTGCTAACACATTAAACATAAAAAAACGTAAGAGATGTTTTTATGCGTGACCAATTACCAAAACAATCAAACGGTGTTGAAACCGGTATCATGAATTTCGATGGAAGTTCTGGAAAAGGTACTCATTGGGTTTCATACGCGATTGATCCACGTATACTTGTTTATTTCGATTCGTATGGGTTGGCAACACCAAAGAACTTTTTTAATATGTCGGCAGAGTGCAAATCACTCATCTTCATAAAACTCCCGTCTGGTATTCAAAATTACCAACACAGACAATAACAGATCCACAAATATGTGGCCGTGAAGTAATTGTTGTACTCGACACTGTGTCAAGGTCGCTGACACCACCTCATAAAGTCGTGCACGAGTATACAAGTAGACTGTATAGCCGTCCATCGTCGTTTCAAACGGATCTTAAAGTATAATGGTCGATATTTACGGAAGATCTACTCTTAGTAAGACTCAGTGCGAACCTCTAAGCGATGCATCTAAATATACAAATGTAGACCAAAATAAAATCGTTGTTTTCAGGATAAACAATGACGAATAAAGACGAGTAGTATCCCGTTGACAGATATTATTCTGCGGGTTCAAGATCCGACTGAAGATAACTTAGTGGTGTTTAATATAAACGGTAAAATTAAAAACTCGGAGGAATAGATTTTAACACTCATGGGAGAGATTACTGGACGTATCAGAAGAATTGGAGATATTATATTTGGTGATCTCAACATCAGTAAAAATACAATTATTAATGTGAGAGAACCAAAATCAGACGATGATGTGGCAACAAAAAGGTACGTAGACAGCAACAACAAAACAATCAGAACCAAGATCAATGATCGTTACCTAACCGCAGGTGATACAATGACTGGTTCTTTCAATATGACCAATAACAAAATTACTGGTCTTGGAGAACCAGAATCAATCGATGATACTGCAACAACAAAGAAATACGTCGATGATAACAAAATTCCGATGATGAACTCGTTAATGGCAATCAGTGATGGAATAATCATCCTCTGCATCTATGTTAGCGATTTTGGAGCAAAACCACGAGGAAACATTTGTGGTGGAACCCAAAACATAATTATGTTTGTTTTACTATTGGTGTCTTGAATTAGTTGCTTAACTTCCACCTACTTAAAATACAATGAGCTCCCCAATCAACCTTCAACATTACAGCTACAATCAAGTATGTGAGTGGCAAACCAAACTGAAAAATAGCGCTGACGATTATACAGTAAAAGTATTAAAAAATAGCGCAGACGTGTAGTTGTCGTTGACATAATTGTGTAATCAGCGTCCGTTGTTATCGCTGGAACCGGCGTATTGCTATCAACAATAACAATGACATCACTAGCTGTTTTAAAAATTTGTGTTTCAGCTGCGACAGCAATTGCTAGTGTCCTTAATATCATCGCAAAAAAATATACATGTACTAATACAAAATTGCATGAATATACAATAAAGTTGTATACAGCGACGCTAGCATACTCCAAATTATCTTCGTTGATATCATCAGGTCGTAGCGATCAGTAATATCATATACTGAGTTCACATAAATGATTAAGTTTTACATCGAGACAATGACTGTGTCAGAATCGACGTCCAATTTCGAAAATCGGGATTTAGAATCCTGATTTAAGATCAGGGGTTATAAATAATGTCGTCATCGCAATAATTACTACAATAGATCGTCGCTAATACAACTTCGTGTAAAACCACGATGATATCAGCAAGCTCAACCAATCCTAAGTTCAGCGTTAACTTTGTAACTGCGATTCCAGCGAAAGAAATAGCACTAGGGCAAGTACGAGTATATCATAGTTGGCCTAATATTAGATCAAAATCATTTGGTGGATTACAAGCAAACAATTCACTGGTATATTCGTGCAAAAATAAACATGATGGAATCCCAGATTGGCAAGTTGTGAGTATACCCACGGGCTATTATCAAGTCAAATAGATCAACGACGAGTTCGAGCACAGAATTAAATCTAATACAGCAAAATAATCAAAATAACAGCCACTGTTCATGAACCAAAGGTATCAGCCACGATAGAAATAAATACGCTAGAATACGCCGTACTTATATATCAATCATCGATCAAAACTATGTTAGGATAGCCAGATGTTCCATCGGGTTATCAAGTACAATCAGAGCCGAAACGAGCTTATTTTACAACAGGTAAAAAGAATATTTTGGAGTAGACTACATAGAATACTGAAATATGGTTGTTTATAAGAAAGGATCCTGCGTCCAAACCATATATAGATAAAAAGATAGGTTGGAATTTTCAATTTGATCATTATGAACGTACATATAGTTTTGATATGATTAAAGATTTTTTAATTATATTCTTTCATGTTCAATATATGCATAAACTGCGCGATAAATTTCACAATTACGTAATAGAATGTCCCAATGAAAAATTTTGTGAAGAAATTATTTCAGAGATAGCACATATACATAAAATCGAAGATAATCTTAAATTTTCCAATAATAAACTTTTACAATCTGTTATTGATTTAGCAGATAACAAACAAGAGTTTTCAAAGATGCTGATTTACCAAAATTCAAATTTTATGGAGATCTTTACAAAGTCCACGATATCATCGATGAATACTACCCAAAAATTCTTGCCGCATGGAGAAAAATAAATCCACGGGCAGGTATTCTCAAGTATAACAATGAGCCATTCGGCAGCGGCAGGCATATTTCACCAGGAATTGTCAATATAATATCAATAGTCGCAGTCAATCTTGTATGTGATGCGATTGATGGCAACTATCAAAAAGATCTTGAAAAATCCAGTCAGGCTCAACAGGGATATATTTTATATACATTTACACCTTAAGCATCCCCTAGATATTATCATTGTGTTCGAATCCGTGAATCTGGTTGATTTGCGATGTTACAATCCACTATTATCAAGGATATATTTCAGACTTACTGACCAAACCCGACACCTGCTTGATTTGCGATATATATATATATATATATATATATATATATATATATATATATATATATATATATATATATATA
The DNA here is from genome assembly GCA_028554795.2 of Sinohyriopsis cumingii. Lineage (NCBI taxonomy): Eukaryota > Metazoa > Mollusca > Bivalvia > Unionida > Unionidae > Sinohyriopsis > Sinohyriopsis cumingii. Next base: position 166,199,673 of record CM068824.1, on the reverse strand, counting down.
TATATATATATATATATATATATATATATATATATATATACATACATACATACATATATATATATATATATATATATATATATATATATATATATATATATATATATATATATATATATATATATATATATATATATATATATATATATATGTTTGAGAGATTATCTACAATCGAACCTTTTAAAGCTAGATTCGATCTTGCCAGAAGAAACCCTGACTTGCCAAAGCGAGCTCCCGTTGATCCGACGAAAACTCTGATTAAAAGTATTCATGGTGCCAGGGAAGAATTTCGCGGCGATGGTGCATCTCATGTGTGGTCAACATTCAGCACCATGCGCAACACCGAAGATGTTATCGATGCTACAATGAATGACCAACGAGCGGCGACGATTATTAATTATCTCGACAATCAGAGATATTTTTCGAGCAAAATTTATTGTAGCGGTAGATAGCGCCAAAGTAAACAATACTTGAATTATCTGTGACAAACGTGACCCTGTTCGATTACACCACGGTACTTGGAACGCTGTAGGAAATATTGTTACGTTAAATAAAAATTCCAAACCAGGAAATATTGACTGGTATTGACAAATCGTACTATGAACGATCGTATCATGTGGCCGCAGTTATTTATGCAATATATCCGCTGATTGATAAGCCTTGTGTTGATGATCGAAAACCAATGAAATTTTCGAAAATAAATTGTGTAGCCGAGCGAGTTATAGGTCATTTTACAATTGCGATACGTGGAAATGCCTTAAGGGATCTAAAACGTAAAAGAATGAACGAGTAGGCAGAAACAGTTAAAGATACCAGAGCGTCTATCAAAGACGTCACTGAACGTGGTAAGAAATTAAAATTTCCAATAATGATAAAAAGAATAACCGGAGAGATATTGTACGAACCGAAATATAAATCGAAAGGAGCTCCGCTAAATATTATTGATCGTACCGCGCATGCGTGGACTTCGGCTATAACAATATTTCCACGAAATCGAACTGTTAAATTCTATGGTGGTGATATGTTCGATTTTATCAGAAATATCAGTAAAAGCGATTCTGTATCCATGTGGTATCACGGTACCAATTGTTTTTCCATATACCTCAATGCTAATGTTTTGTGAAATAAATATACTTTCTGTCCTACTTGGGCATGCATGTCACACACTGTCATATAGAACAATGCTAGATTGTCAATTTGACAATGACATAACCAGGTACTCCATTGCATTTAAGAGAGATAACTCTACTGGAACTAGACAGGGGTAAGAGTTATCTAGTCACAACAAGCACATTTTCAGCCATGTGTACCATATTTTAAAAAATCCTAAAAAATACAAAATATGATCTAGATAGAAATTAACACAAACTCACATGTTGCCAAGAGGCTCAACATTTTTTTAAGCCAAACAGAAAGTACAACTCTTACATAATGCACCAATCACAGCTAGTGTTGTTCTTTAATTCTGAATACAATGTTCCATACACCTTAAGGTCCGCCCACCTGGACTTGCGCAATTGGTACCGTTATACCATGTGGATGTTTCAAAGTTCCGATGATGGAAACTATGATCAATTTTTACGACCTAATGGAGATATTTATCATACAGAATCTCTCCACGAAGAAATAAAAAATCTTGCGTTGAAATATACCTATGACGATACTGAACAATTACTGAGTAATTGTTTTACCGTTCCGTCAGTTGCTGGTCATTTTGCTCAGAAGGAAAATTCCTAGAAACCAACACGATTAGAATTTCTTGAAGAAATGCAATGCCGTTGTGTGGAATACGGCATGGCGGATTGGGGAATACTAAATACGATTATATGGATGCTCTCTCGGTTGATATGGTTGCATGCTATCCCGGAAGTTTTCTTGGAATAGGAGAGTGTTCTGCATATTTTAAGAGATTTGGATATCCAACACACGAGATGACCAGAGTTGCGATATACGGATCTTTACCAGACTTTAACTTGACTGGATTTGCGTGTATCAAATCATTCGAATTAGCACCGATAAACGTTCATCCGATTGTCGCTGTTTGGTTTGCAAAACATTTTAGCGACCGCGGTTGGACTACAATAGTTTTATTACGATATATGCTTGACGTAAAAATATTGATATCATTGATTGTAAGTGAAGCAATTATATCATAAAGTCCGCAAAAACAAGATTGGTTACCAAAATAAAAGAAATATTCTGATGAATAAAATCGCAAGAGATATTGGCAGAAAAATAATTGGCAAATTTACCCAAGGAGGATCATATAATCATAAACAACATGGTATAAGATTAATTATAGCTGATGCTGAACTCGATTTTATAGTTACTGATACAACAAAGAGAGGACATTTATAATTCGAAATAATGTTAACTTATCGGACGGAACTAAATTAAGTACAATTGTGAGTGACACTGATGGTGAGTCACCGCAGTTTACTCATTTAAGATCTTCAAAGCTCGCATACATTTCGAAAAACTTATTATCGATGATAAATAGATTTCCTAATGTTTCTGTTAGAGTGGTCACAAATTCGTTTTATGTCAATAAAAAATACAAAATTGCTAGAACAACTACATATCGGTACTGATGCATCACGGGGCGACTGGGGAATAAAACAAGAAAAGATACTTAGTTATTATGAATCTGGAGAAGTTGAAATTAATGATATTTATTACAAAAATAATCAAATATTAAAATTACATAAGACTGTTTATCTCAATGGACCAGGAGATTCAGGTAAAACAACAAATGTGATCGAATTATTTCGTGGACTTGATATAATTGTGTTAACCCCTACACATAGACTAGCCAGAGAAATGAACGAACGAGGAATTAAATCTCATTCTTATCACAGCTTCTTCCGATGAAAGGGAGATACATGGACTCCTGAACAAACGGGTGAAAAATATATTCCAAAGATTGTTATCTGGGATGAAATATTACAGTGTCGCTGGAGAGATTACAATATGTATTGATTGGTTGTTGACCAAAATTACTGCTGTGATAATGTGTGGTGATCATTATCAACCGCCACTTTTTGTTGGATTTTCTCCACAAGAATCGTTAAAAAGTTCGTAGATTATTATAAGCAGATAACTGATGATCATAGAGCGCTTGATCCAGAATTAAGAGAGCATGATAAATTAATCAGACTACAACCAAATAAAATTAATTGGGAAATAATGCGTGAGATAATTTCAGAAACTCCTATGAACAATTTTTTGAATTTATGGAGACCAGATGATTTGATAGTTGCAAGTAGAAAGATAGCTCGTTTTACACTTCAACAACAGTTATTTCTGTTACATAAAGTAAAATTTTCAAATCTACTCGTACTATTGTGTTATCGCTCAACAGATACTCAACGGCTTAATATCAACGTTGAAATTCCAGGTTGTGGTAGTAAACAAAATGTTGTGTTAAATGTTATTGTTTTAGTTCCTGTAAGTGTTGATGAGAGCGCGTTAACAATGGACAAAACTCTATGGACACCATGATAGGCTATAACGATTCATTCTTCAGAAGGATTAACTATTTCGGATACTTATATTTGGGTTGTTGATGATCGTATCGAACGGTCAACGTTAATTTATCTCGCAGTGTCTCGAGTCAGAAGAATATCCGAGCTGCGGAGGGATATCCTAGACTTCACAGAAAATAATAATCAAACTCAGGAAATTAACGATGATATAATAAGAAAATAAAATAGTGAGTTATAAACAGTGTGGCAAAAAAATTACAAACACGACTTTGATATCGATGCTGAAATTATCATGACATTGAAACAACAGAATAATCATTGTGCGAGCTGTAAGACAGTAATGTTGTTCAGTATTCAAATAATAATCCAAGCAGTTTACCTTAGATAGAATTAGTAGTAGTCTTGGTCACACACGCGAAAATATGATGCTGACCTGACTTGATTGTAATCGATATCGAGGCGCTAGTTCACAAAAGTGAACGCGGTGGTAATTGCGTATCTTCAGGAATTACTTGCAATTGTTCACGTACAAATCCACGTTGAGGAGCAGCTGAATCTAGTCTGTAGATTGCTGGTCTACCCGTGGATCTTACCACGCTGGAAATGTTATGTGTTGTCACACTCCAAATAGGATCAGTTGCTCTCTTTTACCCCCTTCCAAGTCCACCAGGTATATATGTAAATATCTTACAGTCACGTTACCTAGTACTGGTTGTTCTGAGCAGGAGTCATGACGATGTATTGGCATATATTTTTTGTGATCACGTTAATGGGTTTCATAGAAATTGCACAAGTAATTTCATTATTTAATGCAGCTATTACACTTGGTAGTCTTGCAACCCATTCACGAGATCTCACATCCTTCTGAACTTTGTTCAGGGATATTTCCTGCTTATACTGATTTTTTTGGGGTTTTTTTTTGTTGTTGTTGTTTAACGCCAGCTAGAAAGCTAGCAAGTTTTTCTCTGAGAGATTTTTTTTAATGGAATTTAACGAGTGAATCAACTTGATATCTGCAATATGTCGTTGTTTAAAATCTCTATTTCTATACGCTGCATCATGAACCTGTCATGCTAGATCAATCGCATTTATTTGATATTCTCCAGGTCTTGGTTGATCTCGGTCGCCAAGTCGGATATCAAGTCGGTTCCAGGACCACAATAATTATATCCAGGAAGATGTTTTCTCCTGGGTATTTAGCCCATGGAACTCCTGGTGATTTTCCCAGTAAGGTTGCGATATCACTGCCAGACACTTTGTGTCCTGAAATAAATTTGTATTTTTTTGGTACCACATTTCAAACACTTGCCTGTAAGTGCGCCCTTTTCGTTTTTTGTTATCATTGTTTTTAATCCACTGGTAGGGGTGGGTGCTCTGCATCGAATACAATATAAATCCATGCTATTTATTATATTTCTACAACATGGATGTCATTGATTTTTCAGCGACACGAAAGCAAGAGCCAGTCAAACATCATGCAAAGCTAACACATTCTATTGGAGCAATTATCATAGGTCCATCAAGGTCTGGTAAGACGCAATTGTTGCTTAGTCAGATAATGAGATAGCTCAAGTGGGATAAGTTATATTTAGTGGCACCATCCGTAGATGATCAGCGATGCTACCATGTGCTTAAAGATTTTAATAAAAATGGAAACTTGTTAGACGAGGATGGAAATGATATTATTGATTTTATCAAGGATATTGATGAAGCCCCATCTGTAGACGACCTCGATGGATTTATCAATAATCTCGTAGTATATGATGATGTGATGCTAGCCAAACTATCAAATCCAGCTCGGACATTTGTTCGAGGCAGACACAAAAAGACAGAACGTGATTTATGTTACTAAGCGATATGCACAAATACCTAAAGTGATCAGAGATAAATGCAATATTTTAGTTGTGTTTAATGGAGTTGATACACATACTCTGCGAAATATTCATCAGATTTGGTGCTCAGGGGATATGGACATGATGAAGTTCAAAACTTGTTTTCACAAGCACAAGCTACCCGACACGGATTTGTCACGATAAATATATATGATCATCGGTCGCGATATCATGTATGTCTTGATAACTTTTTCGGTTAAGAAACAGCAACAGGGAGGGTGACGACCAACAGTGATTGTTCGGATAGGTAAACAAACATGTATAATCAGTTAACCCCATGAGAGTAAATCTCGGTTGGTTAGAGGATTTGATTTGACGTTATTGACCTTGTATTTTCATTTGTTTCTTAGGAAGTTTTATTTCAAAGAAGACTTGCTCCAAAATTGGTATGTTCACCCTCCCTGCTGCTCCTGCTGCTTTTATTGTATTTTACTTTTTGTATAAGGTAGTGTGTAACATAAATACTCATTCCCTTCTTTACACCTGAAGAAGAATTGGTCTTTAAGTTGTGTTCAGTTATTATCTGGGAGAATTTTTTTACATTATTCATTTGAATTACAAAGTGCTCATTGACTGCAGGATAAATAACTATTTTGAAATTGCAGTTAATTCATTTAAATACAGTTTGGATTATATCATTATGATACACGATGAATGCTAGCCTATCAAGGCTACTGGCACTTCAGCACAAGTGATTAAACTTCATTCGGAACACCACTGGAACTCATTTGGAATATTCTTTACTTTTGGATTGTGATGTAACTTTATGACCTTTGGAATTTAAATACACAATACTGGAAGGTCTTTTTAAATTTTCACTTTAAATTTTATATAAAAAAATATCTGTTTAAGTTTACAAAACTTGTTGGTTGTCGCCTTTTTCTGCAATTTTGTTTAAGACCACAGAGTCGTAACACTTCTGTGCTATATTGTATGTGTGCTATCGATGAGTATGTTTCTCTTGTGTTCCAGTATGAGTGCTGTAGATATGTGTGTTTCTCTTGTGTTCCATTGGGGTGGGTGCGGGGTGGTTATTTTCTTTGTTTTAGATTTGAGTTTTGATTCTTGTTATTTGTGCTGGCAATTTATTTTCTGTTTTAGTACTAAGGTGGACTATTGAGCTCTTTTTCTTTCTTGATTATGGCTTTCAAGATACATATTCATCTTTATTTCTTGTCTTCTCTCGTCCTCTTCTCTTGTGGTTTTATTTTTCTCCTTACTTCCACGTGTCTTCTTTATGCTCGGCCTTAGAGGTCTCTTGTCTTCTGTTTCTTCTTTCCAGATCACTTTTAGTTCTGCTCTTTGTCCACTGTATTTGTCCCTTTGCTTGCGTTGTTGTTGCCTTTACCTGATTGTTCATTTGGTTGATTAACGTTAATTGCCTATTTTGTTTTGGTCATTATTTTTTCCTTTCACCATTTGTTATCCTTTGTGTTTCCAAACTTTGGTATAATTATGTATGATCCTGGATTTTTAGTTTGTTAACATTGTTTAGGTATTTTCCTTAAATCAACCATTAATATTTTTTGCGTTGTTATTAATGTTAGTATTATCGTTATGATTATTTACCCTTTCGTCCTCTCTACTTGACCTTCGGTCTATCTCTTCGACATAGCGTGCCTTGTGTTTGGGGTGGGTGGCTGGAATCTTGTTTAAGTACTAGTTCTCGCCGTGGCGGAACTAGTATTACCAGTCCCCTTCCTCTCGGGTTTGCATTGATTGTATAATGGCGATAATGTTTTATTGTGACGGTTCTATCTGGGTGTCCTGCTAAATTTCTCTTTGTTTGCAGTACATTTGGTCTGTCTCTTCGCCAAAGCGAATTATATGATTGGGGTCATTACGTTTAAGTTGATGTTATTGTTTTATAATCTCGGTATATCTCTTCGAAAAAGCTAATCTTAGGATCATTCATTTAACTACAGTTGGGATGTTTAAGTTGATGTCATTATTTTATCTTTTTTTATTATATATATAATACCTCATTACTCGCTTGACCTTCGACCTATCTCTTCAACATAGCGAGGCTTTGGCGGGGGGTGGGCGAAATGGTATCTTGTTTAATAACTAGTTCTCGCCATGGCGAGCCTAATATTACTAGTCTCATCCCCCTCGGAGTTGGCGTTTTAATTTTTAAATTTGTCCTCTTGTTCCTGTTTTAGCTATAAATTCCATGTTATGATATGTTCAGCCCCGGTTTTTAATTTTTGGCCTTTAGTAACCAATGATGTGTGCTTTGTTCTCATATGCGTTTTTGTTCTGTATGAAATTCTGCCCTTTCCTGGCAGTGTTAGGATAATGTTTAGCACGTGGGGGAGTGTTTCCGGAGTTGGGCATTGTGGACAATTTGTACTTGTTAGCCCCTTAACGTATTTGATTACACATCTTGCCAATAGGATTCTACTTGTTGTTTTTTTTCCCTTCTATTTATTAGAGTCGTGTCGAATACAGTTTTGAAAGTCGAGTATTTTATTTTCCTAGCTGTTTTGTTTTCTCTTAAGTATGGTTGTATACCTGTGGTCAACGTGACCGACAATTCTTGCCAATTTGCATTAATTTTTTTCCTGATGATGCTATTTATTCTGTGACTCTGTATGCGATGTATTTGACCATGTATCAATTGAGATTGCTTTTCACCTCTGTGTACGCTCTTTCCTTTACCGGATTCTACTTTCTTTCATTGGTGTGTCTTATTTATTTAAGTAGATATAAGGCGTGACTTGTCATATTGTGTCTACTTATTGAATAGTCGGATGCAAGGATTATAGGACGCTGTGCGAATTAGTGCTTCGGCGCTCGCTGATACACAGCCCTGGTCAGATTTAGCCCGTATTAGAGCTTGTAGAGGGTTAAGAACTTTCCCTGATCGATCCCCCAGTTTCCGCCCCTGAAGTTGCTGATCAAGCTGATATCTCGACTGCATCGTTTTACGAGCTCTTTAATGTGGGTCACCCACGTTAGCGTTTCATTCAGTAATATACCTAAGAAAGTTGTCTGTTTTTCAAACTTAATGGTTACTCCATTAAGAAATAGTTCTGGTGAGGGTGGATGGTCTTGGTCTACTGTTCGGAACAATGCTTCTGTCGTTTTGTTGTGGAGCTAGTGGTGCTAATTGTCATTTATCTGCCCCTTTCCCTTCCTCATTTATCGCTTTGTGTATTTGTCTGATTACTGCTTTGCTTATATGGTTCACAGCTTTCCATACGCCGCTATCATCGGCGAATTGCGATAGATCGAGGTCCTTGTGGTCAGCAGTTTTTTTTCCCTAGATCAATGATCATGTTGTTAAATAGTGTGGGGCTGATGACACTTCCCTGTGGTGTGCCATTATCAGGTGATTTTTAGTCGGGGTATTCTTTATCAATTCGGACTTGAGTCTTCCTATCAGTTAATAAGTTGGCTATCCATATATGAATATTCCCAGTTATTCCGTAGTTTCTGAGTCTATATATAAGCTCTTTTGTCCACGTCACGTCACATGCCTTCTCAAGGTCTAGTACGATAGCTGTAACATACCTTGATTGTTTATTTCTTTGACCAAAATGCTAGTTTGATGGCGGATTCCAATTTAATTAGTTAATCGATGGTGCTTCGGAACCCGCTCTACTTGTTAGCTATTAGACCCTGGCTTTCTAGATACTATTTGAGTCGATTATGTATCACGGTTTCCATGATTTTACTTATATGAACAGTTAGTGATATAGGTCTGTATGATTTTACGTCATTTGTTGGTTTTCCCGAGTCATGAATTGGGATGACTACTGCTTTGTTTCCATCTTTTTGGTATTTTTACTGCGTCCAGATTTTGTTAGAAGGTCAGTTATTATTGTTTCGATGTTGTTGGATAGACTTTTGTGTATCTCGTATCCTATTGTATCTTCTTCGGAGGATGTTGTTTTTTCTTTGTTTGCTGTTTAGGGTACTGGTCCACGCAGGTTTCACAATGGTAGGTTCAAGGAGCCGCTGTTGTTCTCAGACTCGTTGATGTAATTGCAGTCGCCTTCTTTAAATTCTCTTTTTCTGTTTGTTTTTTTTTTATATAAAAAAAAAGTTGTCATTAAAGTTATCGTCGCTTTTCGTACTGGAAATTTCGTTGACAAAGATCTCCGCGTTTGCTTTGTTGTCCTTTTCGTGTGTATTGGGGGTTGTCATCTTGCCTTTGTCTGTCAGTTTTTTTTTATTCTTGGCCATGCCTCCCTTGATTTAGACTTGAGATCTCATTTTGAGTAGCATTCTCTCCAGGATGTTTATTTTACGACTTGAATTATATTTTTCTGCCTTTTATTTTTCTTTGTAATGTGTGAAGTCTATGGCGTTTTCGGTTCTTTTAAATCTGTACGCATTTTTCACTCTAATGGCTGCTTTGAATTCTTTATTCCACCACGGTACGGTGGGTTTATATATTGACCGTTTTGTTTTATGTATTGCGGTTTGTGCTAGTGTACCTAAGTTTAAATTATGTTGTCAATAAAGGTGCCGATGTTCTGACTGTATATACCTTTAACGTCGATTCTTTTCTATCGCTGTTGCAACTTTTTCCAGTTTGCTTGCTCGTACTTCCTCCTTGGCGGGAGTGACGTGTCGATTAGCGATGGGGGTGGGGGCTTCAAGCTTCTGTGGTTATGGGAAAGTGGTAACTCCATAGTATCCATAGCATTCACTTGCCATTCAGGTATTTCTGCCATTTTTGGGTATGCTTATTGACAGGTCGAGACCCGATGTTAGTTCTGTTGTGACAACCAGTGAGCTGTTATTTATGATTATTAGGTTTTATTTTGTGGCTCATTTTCTTTATAATCTTGCCTTTATCATCATTTTATTTGCTTCCCCATAGTTCATTGTGGGTAATAAAGTCTCCGTTGACTCATAGGCTGTCGCTCTCCTTTTTTTGTTAACTATGATGATGTTAACCTTTCAATTTCTTATACTGTTTTTCTTTCTAGAAATTGCTCGACTTGTCGCTCTGTTTTACATTTGATTATCACGTAGTTTTCTCGTGTACGTTATGGCGAATGTTAAGCTGTTTCTCTTCAGCAGCTTTACCGTCACCATTTACTCTGAAATTTCGGCTATGTTGTTATCGACTCCTTTCATTAAAAGAGTGAGGTTGGTTGGGTGCTTTTAGCATGTGGAGGGGGAGTCCTTGCGGATGGTGGGTTATATTTCATATCTTTTGTATTTCGGGCTTCCTTTCCTTTACTTGAGTTTGGGTTGGTTTGGGGGGGGGGGGGGGAGGGTGTATTTAGGCAACATACCATAAAGATAAAAATAAAAGATAAAAGATAATAAAAAAAAGACGGAGAAAATTATAAAAGTAGGTAAAAAGACAAAATAGAAATATATTTGCTTTAACCCTTTTGTCTCAGATATGTGATGTTCAAAAAGACAGACAAAAAAAAGGAAGAAAGATAACAACAGAAAATAATCAATATTTTATTATTTGTTATGTTTTTATGATACAAATTTATGTTTTAAATAATACTTTGTTCACATTTGATCGTAGAAAGTAACACATTTATGAAGCATGTTACAGGAAACTACAAAGATGACACATCTTCACAAATACGATTGTTGAATTTTACATAAACAACTTCATTAAACTGGTTCATTCATAGATGGCCATTCGGACGCATTGACCAATGTCCTGAAAGTGGACGTTGGTCCATGCACATTGTCAGAGTTCAAACAATTTAGTCAGCTTTTGTCGGTCTGCTCAGATTTTGATCTACTCCATGCACCGCCCGTCTTTTTTTACCTTTATATATCTAGGACAAAAGTGTTAAATGGGTTTTGATTTTGTCTTTTTGTTATTTTCTCTCTTTTCTTGCTTATTTTTTTTTTTTGGTTGTAATTTTTACTTTGTCATTTTTACCCCGTCTTTTCTACCGTCGTCATTTTCACATCGAATCGTTTAATTAGGGTGATTGTCTGTACTAAGATTGGTTTGATGGTGAGTTGTCCAGTTAGTGAGGCAGCAGCAGAGAGACTGAGCCCATCAACTATTCGTTCCAACAGAATCCTCTATCGAGAACACTCTTGATAGTGGGTCTTATTTCACAAAATAAACCCTCTATTCAGAAAACTATGATAAATAAGCCTTCTCTGCTGACTAGAAGAGTTATTTCATGAAAAATAACTAACTATAAAAATACTTCTTGACGATAGGGGTCTACTAGACGAAACACTTGGTGGCTCAGTCTCTCTGCTGCTAAAAATGTAAATATTTTTAATCCTTCAGGATTTCTAACTAAAAATTGTATCTAACCCAACTCGATACCGTGTCCGAGGATCATGTAAATTTATCGTTACAAATCCGTGTGGTTTTGCCTGAGCACGACTAAAGAAATTTCTGAATTTATTTATGTCCATGTCACCGCTGCACCAAGTTCGATGAATATTTTGTAACGTGTGTGCGTCAACGCCGTTAAATACCGCGAGAACGTTACAGTTATCTCTGATCACTTTTGGTATTTGTGTATACCGTTGAGTTACATAAATCACATCAACGTTTTTGTGCCTACCGCGTGAGAATATCCTGGCAGGGTTTGATTGTTTGTCCAACATGATATCATCGTACACGACTAAATTATTAATACTCCCATCAATATCATCGATACTCGGTGCTTCATTGATATCAGTTATAAAATCAATAACATCTTCTTCACTTATCGATTTTGCACTTTCGTTAAAATCTTTTAATACCTGATAACATCGCTGATCGTCCACTGATGGGGCTATCAAATATAATTTATCCCACTTCATCCACTTCATTATTAAATTAAGTAACAACTGCGTCTTACCCGACCCAGATGGGCCTATAATAATCATTCGAATTGAATTTGGTAGCACTGAGTTATGTTTGATTGGCTCTCGTCGCTTTGACGCAGAAAAGTCAGTGATCTCCATTAGATATATCATAAAATAAATATGAATTTATATTGTGTGAAATGCCGAGCACATACCCCAACTGCGGATATGACAACAATTACAACAAAAAATAATCGACAAGCGCTTACAGGCAAGTGTGAACGATGCGGTATAAAAAAGTTTAGATTTATTTTTAAAAAAAGCGAGGCGGTGATATCGCAGCCAAGTTAGCCAAGTTACCAGGAACACGGTGGGCTAAATACCCAGGAGAAAAACATCTTCCAGGATATAATTATTGCGGTCCTGGAACCCGACTTGATATCAGACTTTATGCTCAGGATCAGCCCAATCCAGGTGAGTATCCGATAAATGCTATTGATAAGGCGTGTCATGCGCATGATGTAGCTTACCGAAGCAAGGATTTGCAACAGCGCCATCTCGCGGACGTGAAATTAATTCACGCGTTAAATGCCATCCCTGATAAATCTTTCAAAGAAAAGTTAGCATCCTGGTTAATAAAATCCGCAATGAAAGGTAAATTAGCGTTAGGTACTGGTATATAATTGAGTCGATTTATTATTCCCCAAGAGGATACTGGAGAGGTAAGGCAGCAATTAGTAAACTTGCCAGTGCAGCAAAAGTTACAAAAGTTACTGCTAAAAATTGGTTATCCCGACAGGCAATATGGCAAATTTATCTACCGCGTCCTAAACAAATTCACTTTGCACATTCTGATGTTAGTGTGCCAAATGAGGTTCATCAGGCTGATATATTATTTCTGCCACATGATACTATCCGAAGACGCACATACAAGTACGCGTTAACTGTAGTTGACGTTAACGACTAAAACAGCATCTGAGGTTGCTTCTGCGTTTAAACGAATTTATCAACGTGGTCTACGTTGGCCAAATCTATTACAAGTTGATCCTGGCAAAGAATTTCAAGGTGCAGTATCATCGTTGATGAAACAACATAACGTCACCATCAGACGAGGACATACTGAAATTCACCGTGATCAGGCAATTGTTGAGCGATTCAATCGAACACTTGCTGAGCGGTTATTTGGATATCAATACGCGAAGGAACTCATTCAGGATACGAGATCGCGCGAATGGGTTGCAAGATTACCAAGCGTGATAGCTGCGCTAAATAACGAGATCACACGAACAACCAACATGAAACCTGCCATCGCGATCACAAAAAATCATATACCCGTACGACGTGATTCTTCAGCACAGCCAATACTGGGTAATGTCACTGTAAGATCTTTATATGAACCGGGTGAACTTGAAGGTGGTAAACGAAGAGCAACTGATCCTATTTGGAGCGTTACCACATACAAGATATCCACCGTGACAAGATCCACTGGTAGACCAGCAATCTACAGGTTGGATTCAACTGCTCCTCAACGTGGATTCACACGTAAGCAATTACAGGTGATTCCTGAGAACACACAATTACCGCCAAAATCACTTCAGTGATTTCAATGACTTAACTAGCGCTGGCGCCTCTACATCGATTGCACTCAAGACAGGTCAACATGATATTATCACGTGTATGACCGCGATTGTTATCTTTTCTGTCTACGGTAAATTGTCTTGAATTTTTATTCGAATACTGCCATAGCATTATACAATTACAGCTCGCGCAGTGATTATTCTGCTGTTGTTTCAGCGCATTGATAAATTCAACATCAAGATCAAAATCGCGATTATTTTTTTTTGTCACTCTGTTTGTAACCAGAGAGTTTTTTTCTTATTACATCACCATCAGTGATGCTGTTGTTTTCATTATTAATTTTATCAGCGTTTGATTCATCCAAGACAATTCTTCGCAGTTGAGATATTCTTCTGACTCTGGACACCGCTAGGCAAACTAAGTTTGACCATTCGATTCGATCATCAACAAACCAGACAGTTGTATCTGAAATAGTCAGTCCTTGAGATGAATGAATGGTCATTGCGTATCCTAGCGTCCACGGGGATTTATTCATTTTTAGTGCATCTTTGACAGCATTAATATCAACTAACACAATATCATTCAGTACTAAATTCTGTTTCTCTGTCCCTGACGCAGTCAGGCGCCCTGGTATATCAACATCTATATTTTGTAACCGCGTATCAGCTGGTCTATAACATAACGGCACTGGCAGCATTCGAAACTTTTCTTGTTGTAATTGAAATAGCTGCTGTTGAAGTGTGTCTCTGACTATCTTTCTACTTGCTACTATCAAATCGTCTGGTTTCCATACGCGTAAAAAGTCGCTCATCGAAGTTTCAGGAATCATCTCGCGCATAATTTCACATTGAATTTTATTCGGTTGTAATCTGATTAATGTTTTAAATTCTTTCAACGTTGCATTAAGTGCTCTATGATCATCAGACACTTCCTCGTAATAATCAACAAAATCCCTCAGCCAATCATGCGGAGATGTGCCGACAAACGGAGGTGGTTGACCGTGATCGCCGCACATAACGACTGCAGTATTTTTCGTTAGCAGCCAATCAAGAAATGTTTTTAATGTTTCCAAGGGCGCCGTACATATCTCATCCCAAATTATTTTCTCGGGAATATATTTTGTTCCCATTCGATCTGACGTCCACACACCGCCGCTGTATTTGAAAAAGCTGTGATAAGTACAAGAATTGACTCCTCGTTGTTTCATCTCCCTGGCAAGCCTGTGTGTAGGTGTTAGCACAATCATATCTGATTTTCCAAATAATTCAATCGCTCGAGTTGTTTTACCAGACCCGCCCGGCCCGTTCAAATAAACGGTTTTGTGTCTAGTGATTGGATCATACACAGATGGTGCGTTCGACATTTCTGACATTTCTGATTTACAATAATCATCCTTAATTGCAACAGCGGCGGATTAACAATATTCGTGTAACATCTCCGCTTTTATTCTCCACGAACTCCATGATTCATCGTAAAAGTCTTTGACGCTCTTTGTAAAACGAGCCAGTAATTCTGAATATTTTTATCGATATAAAATGAATCCGTTGCAACTCTAACTGCGGTGTCAGGAAATCGATTTATCATTGATAGTAAATTTATAGAAACATAAGCCAGCATTGAAGATCTTAGATGTGTGTATTGAGGCGATTCTCCGTCGATATAACTTACAATTGTGCCCAACTTTTTCTCGTCGGACAAGAACACATCCTCCCGATTACAAAATATATTTCTCGCAAACAGCGTCAGCAATTATAAAATCCAATTCAGCATCATCGATAATCAGCCGCGAGTGATGCATTTTATGATCAAATGCTGCACCCTGAGTAAATTTACCGATTATTCTTCGTCCAAGATCTTTTGCTGCTTTTTCACTATTGCTATGTTTGATCTTGAGAACTTTAGGAGCCTCACTGACAATGACATTCATCGGGGTATTTGGACTCTCTCGTGCATACTCGCTGATAACTTCATCTACACTGACACGCTCCGGTGTTGGCAACCAAACTGAGGACTGCGGTTGATATGATATGATTGCTTCACTGACAGTCAACGAAACCAGTATTCGGCTGTCAAGCATATATCGCAATAACACTATTGGTACCCAGCGCTTCTCTGAGAAGTGTCTGCCAAACCAAACATAACAGCACGGATGAAGCCCTTTAGCAAATTCAAACGAAGTCACACGAGCAAATCCTGTCAGGTCAGCGCCGTTTATAGCAACTCGTGTCATCGAGTTCGTGGGATGTCCAAATCGCTTAAAGTATTCGCTGCACTCGCCGTTCCCGAGAAAGCTTCCTGGGTAGCAAGCAATCATATCCACGGAAATCATATCCCGGTAGTCATACCGGGTATTCCACAGCCCGCCATGACCATACTCGACACAACTTAACTGTATATCCGAAATAAACTGACTTCGGGTTGGTCTCCACGAATTTCTTTCTCTGGCGGCGTGAGCGGAAACACTTGGAACTGTAAAACAATTAACCAATAACTGCTCAATGTCTTCGAAAACACTTGCGTTTCTCACATATTTCTCTGCGAGTTTTTTCATTTGTTGTTGCAACGACTCCGTCCGGTATAATTCCCCGTTGGGTTTTACAAATTGATCATACTCGGAATCTTCGGAACTCTTAAATAACCACACTGACACAGGGTCGGTTTTACTCAGCGTGTAAATAGCATCAAATATGTTTCCGGAATAAAGTTTGACAACACGATCTCGTGGAAATATTGTAACCGCATCAGTCCAGGCATGAAAGTTATGATCAATAATTTCAATCGGTGATCCTGACTTTTTATAATGCTTCGAATTATATAATATTTCCCCGGTTAGTGTTTTTTACTGTTATTGAACATTTTAATTTACTTGATAGCACAGCAACATCATTTATTGTTGCCCCATTATCCTTAACCGATTCAGCCCATGCTGTTATTTTTTCACGTCGCAGATCGGTTAAACCGTTTCCTCGTTTTGCGTTTTTAAAATGTTCCATTACTCGCTCGGCTACACAATTCAGCGTAGTCATTGATGACGTCCGCATCGGAGTGAGTTTATCAATTTTTGGTTTTTTTACCGGATATATTCCATAAATGACTGCGGTTACAGGACACGCTCGAGCGTAATATGGTTTATCAATCCCGGTCAGCATTCCTGGTTTGGAATCTTTACTTAACAGAATGGTCTTTCCGTTAGCAAGAACAGGGTCGAGTTTGTCACGGATAATCCATTCATCGGAATCTGTTTGCACAATAAATTTTATTCTGAAAAAATATTTCTTGTTGTGTTCATCACTTTGATGTCCATCAGCGAGGTAATCAATAATTGTTTTTGCTCGGGCATCAGTCATTGTAGCATCGATGACTTCGTCAGTGTCGCGGATAATTTTAAATGACGACCATACACGAGAAGCGCCGTCGTCGCGGAATTCTTTTTTGCCCTCGTTGATAATATTAAACAGATCAGTTAGATTCCGTCGTCGTGGATCTCTGTTTAGCCTGTCAAGATCGAATCTCCCAGTGCCAAATAAACCCTTCATATTATATTTAAGACAAATATTTAAATAAGAAATATTATATATACAATGAATAACTCCAAGTGATTAAAAGTTGGATCTGTAACAGTCTGTGGTAAGCCCTGCAGGAAGGAATTCTGCGGTGAACACATACAAAGCATCAAACGAGGAAGCACAGGACCTATTCCCTGCCTGCGATGTGGCATTGGTGTCAGGGGTAAAACACAATTATGTGCGGGATGCGGGGGGAAACGATACCGGGAACTCAAGCGATATTACAATAAAAAAAATAACGGAGACGCGCTAAAATCCGAGAGTGATTATATAACTAAGTTTTCAGACAAATTATAAATTAGAGAAATACATTATTATATAAATGAGCCAAGAATTTGTTCGGCATCCAACCATTAAGAATTATGAAGCATCTCGCGAGGGAATAGTGAGACATTGCAGAGTGAAAAAGCCAGTTGGTGTCGTTAATAATGCTGGTTATCTGGTGTTTAGTGTTGGAAAAAAAAGTTATCCTAATCACAGGATTGTGTTCGAGTGTTTCCTAGGAGAGATCAAAAAAAGTCTTGTAATTGATCACATTGATGGACAGAAACTTAATAATAATTTATCCAATCTGAGAGCTGTGACGCAGAGCGAAAATTGTAGGGCTGGTAATACTGGGGGAAAGAGAGAGTCTAGGGCAGTTGTATCTATAAATTTAAATACAAAAGAAGAAATAATATTTCGCTCAATGACCTCAGCTGGCAAGTATTTTGGTATTTGTGCACCCTCAGTACAAAAAGTTGCAGAAAATATTACCAAATCAGCTCTGGCAAAAAAGTATAATAATCAGAAAATTATATTTCGTTATTGTTAGGTAATTTACTGTAATCCGAGAATTTTCCAAACGGAGATAACTCTGCAGTGACTGTGTGAAAATCCGAAGGATTTTTGAAGTCAATGATACAATTATTTCCCCGTTGTCACCTTGACAGGTAACAGCAGACGATTTTCTGCATAAGGAAGTAAATAACTTCCCTTTATTTTATCAAGGTGACAGCGCAAGAATGGTTTTATCTTTGACGCTGTCAGGAATAAACGCGTATTTATCTTTTTTTTCACAGATAATATTTTTATTTTATTACACTTGTTCGGGTTTATGGTACATCTGTATTTTTCACACGATCATATTTAAGAAAATACTTTTTAAACAAATCACGCTGAGCTATTTCTGAACTTCTGGGTATCAGTCGGTTTATATACAATATCGTCCTAATACTATACGGGGTTTCGAAACCCAACGAAGTTGCACAACTTTCTCCGTATCGCCCCGTTCAGGGGTTGTCTTTTACCACTCAACGGGATTGATTTCGGGGTGGGGGTGCAACTTCGTTGGATGTTGAATACAACCCAGCATCTATATGTTTGTACCGTCCTAGGATAAGTTAGAATTAAGTTATATGTTTGTACCGTCCTAGGATAAGTTATATATGCAATTGTAAATACAACTGCTGTAAATATGCTTCTACTACTGTAAATATGCTTCTACTGTAAATATTGTAAATACTATGTGTTTGTGCCGTCTTAAGATAAGTTAGAATTAAGTTGCATGTTTGTACCGTCCCTAGGATAAGTTAGAATTAAGTTAATGTTATGTGTTGTCCCTATATGAACCTTGCTAGGATATCAAATGGTAAGCTAGGAGGTTCACAAATGGGGAATGTCTCGTCGTTCGCAAACACACCCTCTGGGCTTTCTAGACTATTATTTGATAGTTTAGGAGCTCATTGGAGGTAGTGTTTCCGCTCCTGAGTTTGGTAGCCTATCATATGATAAGCTAGAAGCTCAAAGGAGATGTCATGTTTTTTTATTTTAAATATATAAAAATATATATAAATATGAATCGAGAAAATATCAATAATGTGATTGATGCTATTAAAAAATTAGAAAAACAAGGATTTAATATATTACTAAATCCTGAAACAATGCTGTCTGATTTTGAATCATTATATGAAGCTAAATGTGCAGGGCGTTATATTCTTCCTGCTCAATATCGATTCATAAAGATGATCCAAAATAATTTGTATAAATCACTGGCCAGCGTAGCGGAGGCACAAATAAATGAATTTGTTCCACTGTCTCGTGCAATCGAAAAGATCAGGCTGGCACTGGCAGCCGAGTATGAAACTAAAAAGATAATAAATAATCGAGTCCGAAAATTGAAACATTGTATGTCCGCTGACGAAGTCATCGCTGACTTTGTCACTGACGAGGAAGTAAATACCTCACCTTGATTTCGTCAAATACCTTGATAAAATCAAGGAAGTGAAATCGAAAGTAAAAAAAAATATTACTTTTTTTTACTGCGTAAATTATGCAATTGTCCGATTTCGTTGGTTTTTACTAGCTGATACCCTATCAGGATTAGCAACGTGGACAATTTCGTTGGTTTTTACTAGCAATTACCCTATGAAAATGAGCACTTTGGACTGTTTTGTTAATTTTGACTAGCAATTACCCTATCAAATCCGTGACTTCGGACTGTTTTGTTGATTTTTACTAGCAATTACCCTATTACGTTGAGTACTTTGGACTGTTGCAGAAAAATACTATAATAAAAAATAAAATCCCGCAGTGAAATAATTATTATATGAAATTTATACAAACTGCACGATTTCATTGATTTTCATAGCAAAATACCCCTATGAAATCAGCAACTTGGACAATTTCATTGGTTTTTACTAGCAATTGCCCTATCAAATCTGCGACTTTGGACTGTTTTGTTGATTTTTACTAGCAAATACCCTATCAAATCTGCGACTTTGGACTGTTTTTATCATTTTTACTAGCAAATACCCTATCAAATCTGCGACTTTGGACTGTTTTGTTGATTTTCACTAGCTGATACCCTATCAAATCTGTGACTTTGGACTGTTTTTATCATTTTCACTACCTGATACCCTATCAAATCCGTGACTTTGGACTGTTGCAGAAAAATACTATAAGAAAAAATAAAATCCCGCAGTGAAATAATTATTATATGAAATTTATACAAACTGCATGATTTCATTGGTTTTCATAGCAAAATGCCCTATCAGGATTAGCAACGTGGACAATTTCGTTGGTTTTTACTAGCAAATACCCTATCAAAATCAGTGAAATGGACAATTTCGTTGGTTTTTACTAGCAAATACCCTATCAAAATCAGCAACTTGGACAATTTCTCTGGTTTTTACTAGCAAATACCCTATCAAAATCAGTAAAATTGTCAGTGTTGTAAAAAATATATATACAAAGTAAAAATTCTTTAGAATTTTCAAATATTTTTACTGCACAAAAAAATAAAATTATCGTCCGATTTCTGTGATTTTTTCCCCGTTGACTTTCACTGCAATATCTTATCAAGATGATCCCGCGAAATACACGAGTGAGCATAATTCATGATTTGGTCTGGAAAACATGTGATCGCTATGATATGATTTTCTTGTAGTTGTTTCAACTGCGATTCTGTCAGTAAAAAATTATCATTGCGTATTTATCAATAACTATTTTAACTTCACCTAATTTCATCATTGATGAAATCGACGACGCTCCGCTGAATAATTTTTTGATATATTCTTCAAGTGTTTGTTTGTCGTATATGAAACATTTCACGTGCTGATACATGCTATATTTTATTTGATCATTTAATATAATTTATTGTGACAGTGCTGTCATTGATGGTGATGTTACCAACAGTGCCATCATCGTCGTCACTGTCACTAACAATAAAATCGCTGTCAGAGACATTTTCATCTTCATCACTAACAATAAAATCACTGTCAGTGGAAACACTTTGTGTTTCACTGTCACTAACAATAAAATCACTGTCAGAGACATCTTCATCATCATCATCATCATTATTATGATATGATATTATTAATTGAAAGTCTACGATTTCACCAGCAAGTTTATACTAACCGTCTCACCACGTATGTCCAACAAATTTCCTGACTGGTCAGTGAGTTTAAACTTTATTCTTGACAGCCACGTGTTATAACACCGCAGATAGACCGGATTGATCGGCTCTTGCACAATCAGAAATCCAGGCGGGTCTTTAGGTGTAAATGAATACAGGATGAACCCCTGCTGTGCTGTTGTGGTTGTATCTGATGCGCTGTAGCTACCGTCGATGACATCACATACAAGATTGACCGCAACCACATCTGTGATATTTACGATCCCCGGAGAGATATGCCTACCAGTTGATTCTGTGCTGTTGTCGTGTCTGAGGATAACGGGTTCTGGTAGTGTTTGCTTGTACACGGCAAGGATATCCTCGGAGGATTCATCGATGACATCATCACGAAGTTTTTTACGATCAGCCACAGACACATATCCGGGGACTTTCCACGCTTGTAATTCAGCCTTTATGATTTTCTTATCGGTTAAAAATTTTTGAAATGCTTTATAGTTGCCTTCAGCTTTATTTAATCTTGCTTGCTTACCTAACACAGTCATGTCTTCTCCTCCGGGGAGGGGTTTTACTCTCGCGGGGGCACCAACATAAACACTAAGGTATTTATCTAAATCCTCTTCAGCTTCTTTAAATTCTTTTTCTACGCCACCTGAATACCCAATAAATGTTCGAACAAAATGATCGTGTATGTTTTCAATGGTAACCGAAAGATGATTTAGTTCTTTAATTTTCTTGATGAGTTCATCACGATGTTCAAAATTTCCGATCTGTGATTGAAAAACCCCACGCAGACTAGATAATTGTTGTCGATAAAGCTCGTTATAATAATTAAATACATCGATGAGATCTTCTATCGTGAAATGTATATCATAATAACCTTCGATAGGATAAAGCCATGCAGTCTTTTCAAAATGGGGATCTATCTTCACGAATCCTAATTCCCAAATAAAGGGGATTTTAAATTTTGGATTAGTGCCGTTTTCTTCTAAGAATTTAGTTTTCCAATCATCAGAAAGATCTTCTGTTACGTAGTCGGATTTTTTAGGTTCTGGTGGTCGTGGTATCGTCGGTGGTTTCGTTTCTGGCCATCCTAACACTGTTCGGATTGAACTGTTATAGATATCTACGGTGTAACCGGGTGTAGCAATCTCGAAGGCCGCGGACAGCGTTGGTTCATGAGCTTTTATTGATATCTTTGATTCATTAGTGGTGATTCGTTTTATTTGACGTTGTATCTCAGCGTTGATTTCTTCGATCTGATAACTCCCAGTGGGTAACACAATAACATTCCAGTCGGGAACCCCATCGGGATTATCCCGGTGCGAAAACACAAACGAATTATTTGGCTGCAGTCCGCCGAACGGTGCCGATCTGATATTGGGCCAGCTATGGTATACTCGCAGTTGTGCCAACGCGATCTCGGTGACTGGAATCGGAGTTGAAAAATTAATACCGAATTCGGGTCTCGTCGAGGACACTGTTATCATTGTGGTTTTCACCGGGTTTGTATTCGCGACTATTTGTTGAAGTAATTCGTTTGGCGTTGACATGATTATTTATTTGTTGCATTTTCAAATCGGAATTGAAATTCTTCGAATTTACTTTGGAGAAGTCACTGTATGTGTCCGCCATTAACTTGAATTCAGAATCTGATATTGCCCCACCGGAGCTACTTCGTGCGTCAAGACTTGATGATATCAGCGATGACAATTTCTGATATGCGGCCGTGGCTGTATTTAATTTTACCGTGTAGTCGTGTAATTTTGTGTTCGCGCATGATGATATCTTTTTCGCGATGATACCAAAGACACCCGCGGTAGTTGTAGCCGCGGAAACACATATCGTTGCAGCGATTACTGCAGACACTGGGGTTATCGCTGATAATATTACTCCGGTGGATGCAACTACCGCAGATACCGAATAAACCATGATGTCTAACACGGTAACACGTCTACGGTATTTTTTTACTTTCGACGTATACTCGTCGATGACGGTTTTCAACTCGGATTGCCATTCACGTACTTGATTGTATCTGTACTCGTTTGAGTCCATTATTTGTTTACGCGTTGACCAATTGAGGCGTTTCAGCTACAAATTCCAAACACCACCAGTAAGATGTTGCGGTTAATTTCCTGTCTGCGGCTTCCAGTATAAATGTTTCTTCAGTTTCCTTGTTTAGTATGATAGTCACAACCCCGGAATATTTGTCAGTGGAATGTCTCCAGGGATATGTTGTGAAGATTTCAAACTTAGCGGCACTGAATACAGACAGTCTATACACGCCAGTGGCTGTTGCTGTATATTTGATAGTATTATTTTGTCGGGACCATGTTGCGAATCCCGATGATACCGTGTATACGATGTTGGTGATATGCCCCGCGGTAACTCCATTGGGGACTTTAATCAAACTGGTTTTGGTAACGATCTCAGGAATTCCCGCTACGATGTTTTGCTGTGTTTGTTTGATCGTGTTAATGTTATTTTCTATTATCTGGATTTGATCTGAAAAACTTTTTTCTGTTCTGAAAACACCTAACCGGGTATTAATCTTATTGATATCGTTGGCGTTATTAGTAAGATTTGGTATGATTTCAGAAAGTTTCATGTCGATGACTGGAGGAACCCCAAAGAACTTATCAATGGACTCATCAGCTTTTGCGAAGTTTCTTCGAAGTCTTGTAAACGCGCCCACGTGAACATCATACTATGTCCGCAACGTGGCTAGTTTACCGTCAACGGTGTCTACATATTGTTTGTTTGCGGCATCTTCCGGGGATGTTGGATCTCTTAAAACGGTTATTTTGTTACCGTTCATGCTGAGTTCACCTGTCATTGTATCACCGGTCTTCACTACACGGGCTAGTGCAAGTTTTTGCATATCATCTCGAAGAGCTGCAATTGATATCGACGAATCTCTGATTCTGCCGCTGTCAGTGAATAAAACGATGTTATCCGCGGCAGCTCCAAGGACCCTGCGAATTATGTCATTCCACTTAATGTTACTGGTTTTTAGCTTGCCATGTCGATCTTGAAAAATTACAACCTCATCTGGGTCTATCCCGGTCAGATTTTAAAGATCATCAATTTCATCTTTGGTCACATACTTTGATAAATCGATATCTTTTTTTTCTTCCTTTCTTCTGCTTGATCTTCCGTAAATATCAACCATTATTAGTTATGGGGTTGTTTAAATTTGGAAATCACATCAGTGATTTCAACGTGTATTCATGCACGACTTTGTGAGGAGAATTCGCTGATTTCGAGATCGCATCAAGAACATTTAATACTTCACGACCACATATCGGAGGATCGGTTAATGTTTGTGTTGGTAACGTTGAATACCAAACCGCTGCTGACGTTGTTAACGGGGATACATATCGGAGGAATTCAACTGGCGGTGCTAGCCGGTACGAATCAAAATAGATAATTCCACGTGGATCGATCGCGTAAGCAACCCAGTGAGTTCCTGGACCGTTGCTGTTATCAAGATTAATAATTCCGGTTTCTGGATTATTCGGTCGTGCTGGTAATTGATCTCGCATAAAGACGCCTCTGAAGTTCTTTATACGCAATTGTGCAACAGCATCAAGCAAATCAAAATTTGACATCGGTGTAAAAACACTTTGTGTTTTTAAAACCTTTTTGGGTACCATGATGGCGGAGTTCCTGGGAGTCTTAGCCCTGATCCGCGAGTCCCCTTTTTTTGTGTCCTCGCCCTGTGGCTTTCTTTAGTGCCATTCCAGCAGCGGTTCCAACAGCCCCTAACGCGGCTGCTTTTGCGACTGCGGGAGCAGCATCAGCAGCTATCAGTGCTGGTATCGCGGCGATAAGAGGAAATATATCACCGGTTTTAACCATATCTTTGACCGCGGCTGGAGAGAAATCAAGTTGAGTTCCAGTCGTTGCTTGCTTTGCTTTATTGAAATGTTTTAGTTGGGTTTTAGTTAAAGACAGTTTGTTTGGACCGCCCATTAGCTGATCGTATTTTAGTGTTATCGCTGTCCCACATGTGCTCGCGTTCTTCGATTGTAATTTCTTCACCTGACCAGGAGTCAGAGTGACATTAACATGACTGTATGACATTTTATTTAATACGAGATTGATCTAATTTTTACGTATCTTCGGAAAACATTACATATTTTCCACTGGGGCATCAACGAGTATCATTCGGCCGCCAGCACCTTCAAGCAACAT
Source organism: Sinohyriopsis cumingii (assembly GCA_028554795.2). Taxonomy (NCBI): domain Eukaryota; kingdom Metazoa; phylum Mollusca; class Bivalvia; order Unionida; family Unionidae; genus Sinohyriopsis; species Sinohyriopsis cumingii. The sequence goes on along the minus strand of CM068824.1, from coordinate 166,174,316 downwards.
TGATTTATCGGAAAGTATGAGCGCGATTGCTCTGTAATTAGCTATAGTTCCTACGTCTCTATTCACGGTAGCCCGAAAGTGAATATCAACGACAGACTGTCTGGTTAAATCAAGATGCTCCAGCGAGAAGTAATAGATTGGATAAAGAGATATAAAATCCAATTGTGATATTTGCAAACCAGTGTCAATATTTAGATCACGCGCTAGATACTTTGTCAATCGTTGATATGCACGTGCAACATGGTTGTTAGCAAAATTTAGCATTATGTTCTCGGATGGTTCCTGATGTCCGTTTATTCTCAGAGAAACGTCAGTGATACCAAGTTGATCAAATATCATATGCGAATGTGTTTGTGAGTTTACTCGTGCAATATTTTGAAGAGCAATGAAGATATGTCGCGGCGCGGAAACCCCCTGCTGTGATGCTATATGCCATGTAAATAAACCATTGATGGCACTTTGAATACTATCTGTGGTTGTTGTAAGCCACGATAACAACGATTTACCACCTTGATCCATAAAAGAAAGCAGTCGCTGTTCTTCGGCAATTGCAGGAGTCATTACCGGCATCCACAGTGATAGTTTTGTTATTAATACTTTACCAGCATCACCAGCACCACCACCAGCTTCTCGCCATAGCGCATCATTATCGTCATTTTTCTAATAAGCACGACGGTATGTTTTGCTCCGAAAATTACCTTTCTGACATCTCTGCAAAATCCAAAGATATGAGACAGCGGAATCGCACAAGAAAATTTTCTACTATCCCCGCTCAACATTAATTTACGCGCGGCGAAACCCAAATTAAAATTTGCGTTAGCACCATGAACCACCGGCCACACATCAGCGTCAGCGTTATTGGCATTATTTCTTGGTCGTCTAATATTGTACTGATCATCGTTAGGATGATTAGAAGTGTCCTTGGCAAACATCATTGATGGACCAGCTGATCTTGTATAATCATCAGAATATCTCGCTAGACCAATTATTGTTGTAGCAACATCAACATAATTCTGAATCGATTCGATATTTTTTCCATCAATCATATATGTGGCGCTACTAAACAAGGCCCTAATTCCGTTATTAACAAAACCGATTTTAAATGCACCCCCGTAGTCTGTGTTATCTGTGTTTTTAATTTCACCTTCTATTTCAATGAATGCTTCAGCGGGCAGGAAATATCTACTTGTATACTGAACCTGAAGTTCAATTCGTCCTCGTTTATTTGGTTCTCGTGCGTCATAAGAGTAATACTGATAATCACGCACTGATTCATTTTTAAGAACCGGTTCGTCTATGTCGAATGCTGGGTCGGATTCCCGTTTAAACATTTTATTATAGAAGTTATCGTCTAAAACGAAGACCACTTCCCGCAATCAAACTTGTATTCATTTGTTCAGGATTTATCAGCGCCGCTAGTTTTTGATTTGCGGCTTCATTTATTACTTTACTAACATTTGCTGGCATGTCTGCGGTGGCTGATAATTTTACCGGCGAAGGTTTTCTACGTATCAGTCGTGCTAGTCTATCCTTGACTGATTGAAATGCTTTACCGGCAGCGTTACCAACAGCGCCAATAGCTTTATCTTTAATAACATCAATGGCTTTCATCGATAATTGTTTTGCGATCGGTATTGCTTTAGGTGCCATCCTCGCAAATAAACCCTTGACAACATCACATAATCCGTTTCCATAAGTCATCCTGTATACAGGGACTCGTGAATTTACCACCCTGACCATGACTGGTCTACGATGAGAATTGTGTACAATCATTTTATTTAATTGTTATTTCTCTAATCGCTGTCGACGAGTTCATCAATAAGTTCCCGATAGATGTGAGCATCCATGATGCCGCCGCGAAATAGTCGCTGACAGATATCAGCTGCTTCATTAATTATTTCTGGTGAGTTATTTCCGGCACGCCTTCCTCCTAAGAGAACTTCTAGCCGTGATACATCATTGATGATATTATCAGGACAGGGAATAAAATCACCCCCCAAACCTTTGCCGGATGTTTTTTTAGTTGGTTGTGTTTTTAATGATGTTAAACTTTTAGGAGGATCAATAAGTCCAAGATCCACGAGAATATCTTGCTCTTGTTTTTCTTGTTGTTGAACAGTTCTCGCAAGATAATTGTTAATACCGCCAATAAAATCAGCCCATTTAGGATTGTCTTGTCTAACCTGAGGAATATCATAATACCCACGAAATATACCCTTATACCATTCTTCACGACCCATTTTCTTCACGTGCTCGGGTTTTAAAAATTTATCTCGCTTAGTAAAAAGCACATAAGCCATTGGACCTAACTGATTTTCTGTCATTTTTTTTAAACCATCAACAGCACCCGTTATAAATTTATCAACCAAATCAACCTTAGCCTTAGCCTTAGCTGAAGCTGTTTCTGGTACTACTTCTGAAGCAGCTTCTTCTTCTTCTTTGGGCGGTATTGCCGCAGCTATATCAGCACTGGAAGAATACCCGGTTTTGTTATATCATCTGGATCCCCCAGTAAAGCTTCTTTGGTGACCGCCGCAGCTTTTTCAGTAGCTGTTGTAACGGGCTTAAATAATTCTTCTGCACCTGTTGCAAATTCAACTTGTGCTTGCTGCCGCGCTTGCAATTTTTGTCTTACAGAATCTCTCACAGGAAGAAATTTTTTTATTGCTTCTAGTCGCTCTCGAGACAGTCTTGCAGAATGTGCTTCTCCAATGTTGGCCATTATTGCTAACTTAAATTTTTAATTCACAGCAGAAATCCTAGAAGTTTTAGAATACTTTATATTAAAAATGTTTACATTTTGAGCAGCAGAGAGACTGAGCCACCAAGTGTTTCGTCTAGTAGACCCCTATCGTCAAGAAGTATTTTTATAGTTAGTTATTTTTCATGAAATAACTCTTCTAGTCAGCAGAGAAGGCTTATTTATCATAGTTTTCTGAATAGAGGGTTTATTTTGTGAAATAAGACCCACTATCAAGAGTGTTCTCGATAGAGGATTCTGTTGGAACGAATAGTTGGTGGGCTCAGTCTCTCTGCTGCTGAGGCTGCTTGGGTTTTGGAGGGGGTTCTTTGTGGTTAGCTGGTTTATATTTATGCTCTTCTGGGGCTCTTTCTTTTTCCTGTTTAATGTTGATCTTTTTCTGGTCTGTGGTTGGTCTGATGTGTGGGTCATCCTTTGTCTGCTTTTTGTTTTCCATTTTTTACCTCTTTGTCCCTTTGGAGACCTTTTCTGGGTAATGGATATCCGTTTAGGTCCTTATTATTCTGGCCATTTTAGGGGGCACCTGAGGCAGTGGCGTCGCTAGGGGGGTGCGGGTGTGCGGACCACACCGGGTGACACCATCTCAGAAGGGTGACACCAAAATGAAAAATTGCACATTTTACAGAGCACACACTGCTCGGTCTAGTCGGATTTCATAAGCGGACAACCGATCATAGTTAAATACATGACTAGCAGGCACAGGGTGCCACCATGCAGTCTGCAGAGCGTCTGGTGCTTATTTGAATGAGATTCAGAGCTGGTCGGAGCAAAATTTGGAGTTATTTTAAGAAGAAGAAACCCATGGTGGAAGTCTGGAGGGGTGACACCATGAGTTTACCGCACTGGGTGACACCAACCCTAGCGACGCCGCTGACCTGAGGTGGCTATTCTCTATCAATTGGTTTTGGAGAGCCTGGACATTTCTTTAGAGGCGAGCGTTCTGCTTCTGTGTATGTTTCTATCGTTTGGTCCATGTGAGCGGACGTTTGCCGATTTTTTCTGCTGCTGCGTGGTGTTTCAGTGCTAGCTTTCAATTATGTTTCGTTTTTATTTCATGGAGCTTACGATAATTGTCTACTTTGAGTTTTGGGAACTTAGATTGTTGTATACTGATATTATTTTTAAATTAATTTAAATTAAATTAAGATTTCAAATTTTCATTGCAAACGAACACTCAAAGCACTTACCCTGATCCTCTATGCTCGTCCCCTTCTTCTTGTTATTTCTTCCTTTATTTCATCTCCTCCGGAGCTACGTCCTCCTCCTCTGATCGCTTCGCTCAGTATCCTCGACAGAAGCAAATGTCCACCAAAAGATAATTCGGTTCCGTATTCACGAAACTTCACTATCTAAATTTGCACTAATTTTTAAATATCACTCCTTTATAACATATATCATATTTGTAAACAGTCTCCTACAAGAAGATACGTTACTATATTTTTTCAATCGAGATAAATTTTAAATTCTAAAAAATGACACATGTAAATAGGTTTATTTAGTAATATTTACAGAAATTTATATTTGAGTGTGCATTCAAGTTAAAGGATGTACAAAATACAAAATTGAAACAATAAAATCGTTATTTTCGTTTCTAAATATTGAGGTGCAAACTAAAAGGATGTTTTAACTGTAAGCGACCTTGTTCATTCAAGCAAATATATTATAAAACGCCCACTCTATGAAACTACATTTTCATATTTACTCAAGCGCTAACTGTATATCTAAGCTTATAAACCGCAGGGACAGTGTAGTGTCTATTAGTTCTGTCAACAACAGCATAACTTCAGTGAATTTGTGCATATAAAGAATATATCTGGGTAATAACATGTGGAATTCTACATGTAAAGCATAGGGTTATCGGGGACTTCGGCTGATCCAGAGAAATAATTACAAGCGTACCTCGTACCGATTTGTAGCGAGTCAGTTGTACTACAGTGACGCGTCACAACGGCACAAGACACACTTTAAATCACCGACAAGAAAAACAACTACTTACCGAGTTAAACCCTAATTAAGGACAAAGCTGACTGTTATACTTCCCAGGGATAAAAGAAAAGTAAGTATAAAGTGAGAATGTAAAAACATTCAGGTTACACAAGTCTGTATCAGAATGAGTCAAACTCTGAAACGTATTGTATCGGGTTGTTCAGCGAGCTATAAAAAAATGAATGATGTTATTTACCCACTAGGCATTGCGCTGTCGGGCATATAGTTTTCGGACAAACAGATCTTAACAGGATTCATAATTGGTGTTTTCATCTTTATCCAAGTGAAACTTGTGTGTGTTGTCCATGACGGACTTTTAAATAATTGTCGTGAAACAATGTTATATTGGAAATTGGACTGACTGTTCCTGCCGCTTTGCATTGTTTATCTCTGCATATAATAATAATAATAATAATAATAATAATAATAATAATAATAATAATAGTAATAATAATAATAATAATAATTAATTTTAATTATAATTTTTTAAGCTATGCCCATTGTTAATAAAGTAAAACAGACTTAACCTTTTAAATTCGACCTTAAATTAAATTACCATAGCCCTCAGAAAAATCACGTGATTTTAACTGACAGTAAAAATGTTTTTCCTATGTAGAGAACAAGCTGCTTTGTCTAATTTATTTGATTTTATGTTACAGAAATAATAAAAAGACTCGAGGGCGTGGACTGATAAAAAAGACTACATGTTATTATATTTTCCGTTAACATTAGTTGAATTTTGTTGAAAAGATTTATTAATGTTTATGATTATTTAGTAGCATTATTATTAAGATGAAGAAAAAAATCAAATGTAAAATCTTTGAAAAAACAATAAAATCAGAAAATCAGAAAAATATATTATGAGTTCAAAATGAATCGTAAAATAACTTGGTGTGCACGAATGGTATAGTTCGTTAAATCAGAAGAATAGGTTTGTAAATCGTGTTATTTTTATTTAACACCACGTTATTTGGAAATAGATTTCATCATTCCATTTTCTTCTTTAAATCATTTTATTTAATATCACGTCATTTAGATCTGATTTCATCATTTCATTTATGGGTTTATTCATTTGATTTTTATGCTATGTAAATTCAATTAATAAAATTTCATTTGGAATTAAAATTCATCATTCCTTTTTGTTTTTTAAAAACATTTTTTTAAATACCAGATCAGATCATTTGGAATTTAAATCCATGATTTCAATTGTTGAGTTAAATCATTTCATTTTAGACTACATCATTTTTTTTATTACCACGAAATTTGGAAGCAGATGTCATCATTTTGTTTTGTTCATTAAATCATTTAATTTCATTATAAGTCATTTCATTTAATACCACGTCATTTTGGAATCTTAATTTATTATTTCATTTTTGGGGTTCAATCATTTCATTTCATACTATATCATTTCATATCCCACAACATCATTTGGAATCTGAATTCATCATTCCGTTTGTTGGGTTAAATCATTTCATTTCACACTACATCATTTCATTTAATACCACGTCATTTGGAATCTAAATTCATCATTCGGTTTTGTTTGTTAAATCATTTCATGTGGCACTACATACTTTGGAACCTGAATTTATCATTTCATTTGCTGGGTTAAATCACTTGATTTGCCCATACCCGCCGCAGCCTCTAAAACTATTTTCTATGAATGTCGCGGGCGGGTCTTTGTTGCGTTTGGATATATGTGCATACATAGTTGGAATTTTCTTTACTTCTGACTCATGTACCCACACATATATACTTCCATCCTTTCAATATTCACACTCCTGTCCCTGTTGGTAATTCTTTTCAAAGTGGGGCGTGGCCTGGATGACGTTTACCCGTTCGCTTGGGGCATGCTTGATACTATATAAAAGTTTCAAAAGTTTTGAAATTTTGGATTTTTTTAAAGACGCATTTGTTGTATGAAATATTGCAAGAAGCCTGTTTTCATGTTTTGCTGTTTTGGGTTTCTTGTGTGTTGTGACTAGGTGTATAATTTGTACCAGTAATCAACTCTGTATTATACAAGTCGAAACAAACAATGCATCTTTTACTGCCTAGTATTGGAGTGTAAGTTTTAAACATATTCCCGTCCTCCATAAAAGCATACGGTCATGTAGGACAGGTGCAGCAGGGATCGTTACAAACAACAATGAGCTCCGGAACATGCCTGACTGCACTGCCCGATGACGTGTTATGTCGTCAAGTAAAGAGTATTTTATTTCGAGTCGTATATCACCACATAAACATCTTTCTACTCACTACATAAACATCTCTCTACCCACAACAAAAACATCTCTCTACTCACCACATAAACATATATATACTCACCACATAAACGTCTCTCTACTAACCACATAAACATATCTCTACTCACCACATAAACATCTCTCTACTCACCACATAAGCATCTTTCTACTCACCACACGATAAAGGAAAGGACCAGCTGACTCTCATAATCTGTTCGAGCACTGCAGTAAAAATTTGATCACTCGACTTAATCAATATAGACTACTGACAATGCATTGTAATTGCCCTTTAGCAGTGATATTGGCCTGCAGTATATTTTTAAAGGTTTTCTTTATTGCATTTCCCCATGTGTATGATATATAGTCCGTATAATTCGCTTTGTATTATTGTATCTATTGATACTTGTTTCTAGTTATTTCTATGTCTGTGTGTGTGTTGCTTTTTCAATATTTGTAATCCTTGTACATTCTTTTTCAATATTTTTAAAGGCTTGGTATTCGTTTGCTATATTTTTGACTTCTTTTCAATACTTTCCCAATCTTCTCTCTAACTTCCTGCTATACTTTTATAATCCTTCGGCGTTTCTTTAATGTTCACGATCTGTTCCACCTCTTTCAATATTGAATTGTTAAATATCGATATTCCATGTTCCATAGGTTTAATTTTAATATTTAGCTGGACGTTTATTGCGTTGTAGTCTGATATGTCTGTTTCATCTATTCTACATTACCTTGTTGCTTTCATGCTTTATTCAGATAGGTAAAATTTATATAGTTTACGTCTTTGATTTGTCCTATATGTATTCAGCTTTATCTGCGTTTATTTTCCTTTATGCATCTATTTGTTTTTGTAAATGGCGTTTGTAACCGTTTCTGTCAGTAAAAGGTCCTTTTCTATGAGGCCCTCAGTTCCATCCATCTTCCTATTATCAAATTATGAAATCTACATTTCCTTTACTATCGTTATATGGTACATATATATTTATTAAGTGCTAGTCACTTATTTTAATGCGTGGTGATCTCTCATGAAAGATTTTTGTTTAAATAAATTATTGTTCTATTATTATTATTATTATCATTCGGCTAATGTGGGTATGTGAGAAAGCTCGCCAGTAGCATCTCGTGGGTTGGTGGTTGTTCCCGGGGTTTTCCCGGGTTTTTCCTCCACCATTAATACTGGCCGCCATGCATTGTCTATCGTGTGCTGAAATATGGCATTAAACCCCACAACAACAACAACAACATATTATTATTATTATTATTATTGTTGTTGTTGTTGTTGTAACGTCGCCTTATTAGTAAGAGTGGCAGTTCATTGAATTTGGCTGGCGTTATATAGGGGTTGACCTCCCTCGATTTCATGACCCGGTGTGAGTGGATAGATAGAATATCAAAAGAGAACTGAGCAAGACTATTGGGAAGAAATAATGCAATACGAACCCCCTTAGACAAAAAAAAAAATAAAAAAAAAAAAATAGCAAAATTTAATCAATAACAAATAATAGCGGCAACTCCAATTCAGTCTAAGTTATGTCAACAGATTTAAATAGCAGTGTCTTATTTGGATTTGTTTCATCATAATAACGAGTGGTGAAAAAAGCGCACTGTCCACGACTGATTGCATCACCTTCATCTCGTGACCCGAGTATCACGTCTTCCTGTTCTCTAGTCTTCCTATTCTGAACGAGCCATCTCTTCCTTTATTTCCTAGTCTTTTTATTCTGAACACGTCTTCTATTTACGGGCTTCCGTCTTCGGACTGTCCTGTCTCTTCCAGAAAGCTGTTTTTTTTTTTTTAAAGGAAAATATTACCCCATAACCTCTATATGTATCACTTCCTATACTTACATAACATTCCCTCACTTACGTTACTCAGAAGAATAATTAGTTATCCAAACACTGCATAAAGTCTGACCTAATTCAATAGATCATTACTCTCGCTTCACAGCGACCGACCATAAATGAACACGTGAGCGGTGTATATAACATTACCATATCTCTTTACCTACGCTACCACATGCTCAATTACTATCGCATAAAATTCACAAAATTCTAGATCACAGCAATCCCTAGCTTACAAGATTATTTAAATATTACAAATTAGAGATAAACATGCGATTATTGATAACTCACGACAATTAGCATGGTCCTAACAAACAAAGGAAATTATTTCATATAACCCTATGAATACCTACCCATATGAAAATTTGGATCGCGCATGCAATCCGTCAATTCTACCAATGAACTAATAACTGTAAAATTAAAGATATATTGTATAACAACTCTAGCATCAACAGATTTCCATGAAACTGAATAAACGATACATAACATGGATCCTAGTAATATCTATCACATTTGCCCAAAACAAACAATCAAAAATAGAAAATTACTTGGAAAATTAACATTGCGTACTGTAATGCTGTTCTCTTTCAAAAAAATTGCGTCCTAGTACTAAAACATGTCTTCTCTTAAAAGACAGACACCTGGTTCCCTTTTTCTTGTTTAACGAGGAAAGCACTATTCTATTTAGGCGTCATCGGAGCCAAACTTCTCCTCTCTCAGGAAATTTCAGACTAAAGAACTTTGACCAATGTCGTCATTTTAAATTCACATTACTTCCAAAGTGTACGCCTTAACTTACTCTGACCAATCGTACACAGCGGTTCCCACATTTTTCCCAAGATAATCGTTTCTTTCGTCAGATTTTGGATAGCCTAGAATCTCTAACCTAAGTTGCAATCAACTTTCCTTTGAAAAGGACTATTTGACATGGGTTCATATCAAACGGTTATGGTTGGTAGCTCAAATGTTTACTTTCTCAGGACAGCGATGCGATGCCCTGTTCAAATCTCAACGAGTCGTATATGTTGGCCTTTCAAGTTTAACACTGACGGGGGGCGGGGGTGGGGGTGGGCGAGAAGAAAGGTCGAAGTGACTCTTCACAAAGACTTTTCTGGCTTAAATGTGATAAAATTTTAATGCTCAATGTGTTCAATTTTAAGGTTCAATGCTATTCAAAATTCGACACTTTACAAATATTATTATTATTATTATTATTATTGCTACTCCAGCGTTATTTTGGTCACTTTTACTACTGCTGCATAATACTGTTACATCAGATTTGCCCTCTCTTCAAAGTGCAACTTTTTCCAGCGAGTGTGTCTCTTGGAAAAGTTCCACTTCACATTATGTTTATATTTCATGCAGTTTTGTTTTAGTTTTTCGGTATATATTCAGTTTATATTTACTGATATTATACTTATGTTTTGCCTTCCGTGTTAACTTGAAGACTGATACTTAAAGGTCACCGGCCATCCTGCAACATTTTCCTATTTATATCAGATTTTCATTACATGATTAAAAATAGTTATACTCGCACAAAATAAATAAAAAATTATCAAGGGTGAAGAAGAAATAATAATTTAATTACTCGAAATATAAGTATACAACGCTGTTACTTCCCCTTAGTTACGATTTCCCACCTACAGAGGACGCAACCGGAAATGACGTACATTTATCACTACAAGACGAAGTACATGCTTCTTGTTGTTGAAAAATAAAACACTATAAACTACGGATAGGGAATATTTTAGATGAAACTATGCGTGCAAGATGCACTAGATTGTGTCGCTTTCAAAACTGTTCTATGTTTCAATTTATTTCGAAAATTCCTGTTAATACAGGTAAAAAGAATAAATCCTGGCTTCCCTGTGTCGGCAGACTTTATAAAAAAAAAAAGATGAAAGAAATCGGCACACTTAAAGAATCCAAAGGAACCAAATTTGACTTCTTTTGTCGGCCAACTTCAGAAGAAAAAATCGGCACACTAAAAGATACCAAAGTGAATTTTCCGGGGTTGGTTTGCATTGTAATAAAATAACCTATGTATCTGATATCCTGTCGGTAAGTTCAAACAATGAGTTTATTGCTCCATGCCAGTTGTGTTTATCACCCGGGCTTCTATTTGTTTGCCATATGTAATCATAATTCATGTTTTGCAGGGCAAATATTATACACAGTAATAACTGGCTTTAATAATACTTTATCATTTGCACTCACATTGAATGTAATTTTAAAATAATGATTCTTTTTTGGTGGTTTGTTTGCGAGGTACGGACTTATAGTTAACCTGGATAGAATACAGTCTGGGTCAGTTTGCAATAAGTAACTTGTCATGCGTAAATGGCAGGTGCCTTCAAGCAATCGGGTGATACTTTCGTCTCATTTGCGATTTTGTTTTTTGACATAAGCGATACACACTACACTAAGGATGCATACGCAAGCCGGCACCCGCTACAAATACGGAGTTCGTGGACATATATTTTTAAAAAATAATTTTTGCATAATGAAAACAGAAGGAATATATGATAACAATGCAATATTGATTTCTTTCATTTTATTTTCAAACAAGTCTATGTTTATCAATTTATTTTGTACTGTGAGTGTGTATGTGTGTGGGAAGGGGGGGGGGGCACAAATTAAACACAAAATTGTTTCCTTTCTAATTTGTACGGAATAATGGAGGAAATATGATTGACAATATTGACAAGTAATGACAAGCTTTCAATTTACTCACGCAAACACAAAGACAACTTGAAAAATAAAAATAAAATTAACTGGTAAGAGCTTCATATTGCAGCAACTAAATACTGACAAAATGCTCAACATTATTCTTCCCCCTTCTCTCTCTCTCTCTCTCTCTCTCATGAATAATCTAGTATGTATTGTATGCAGCTGTGTAACAACGTGAAGCCTAGACTTAAGTATATTTGTTATAATATCTCTTGTACAATACCCTTTGCAAAATCTATACGCATTGTGTAGAATATTATCTGTTAGGTATTTTTGTTTTATAAATGATTATTGATAATTTGACAGGAAGACTTAAACTGAGAACGTGGTTGTGCAGATGCATATATTTGTTAGCATAAAAAATGTATATAAATATTTTAATTAGAACAAGCAAGATATGTCAGTTTGTGTTTCTCTCATAAATATGTACGTTACGAAGTATGATTATTTTCTTTCAAAGCATATCAAAATAGTTTGTTTAAATTTAGTTTTTTCCCCCCTAAAACCTATCTTACATTGAATCTACTCTTTTGTTGAAGAAAATTAACGTACAAACTATTGTTAAGTTTGGCCAAATTGTATTTCGAGATGGGCCGAATTGTCTTCGGGCCAAATTCACTATAATCCGGCATAAATGATACAACTTTCCCATCCCTCCCCTATTCGATCCCACATATTAAATACACTTTTTTCTGGTAAACATGGTTTTTCGGAAAAAGAAAGAATGCCTTTTCCCCATCATCACTATTTTGGTTACATCCATATGCAACACAGTGCACCATATTTGCAGTACAAAAGCACAATCGTATGCTATATCACATAGACATTTACGTGGGGAAATTAAGCACTTGAACGGCTGGGTTGAATAGAAGGGATAAATGTACGTCATATCCGGTTTTGGCACGCGGAAACTACCAATTGTTTACGGAGATTGCCGAATCATTTTTTCATTTTATAAAGCAGTTTTAAGTCTAATTAAACATTTTTATGGTGTGCTTACATAACCAATGCGTTTTGTTTATAACTATAATAATATCACACGTTTGTACAATATAGGTGGCAGGTGACCTTTAAGTGAGTGTATGCGTGTTTTATTGTTTGTATTTACATTATGTCTGGTATTATTATTATTAATATTAGTTGTATTTGTGTATATTAAATATTGTTAGTTTTAATTTGTTCTTGTTCTTGCTGTCTGTCTGTTTTGGATATGTAATTATCAATGGTTATTTTTATTGGCCTGTGTTCTGGCTTAGTAGTTTTCCTCGAGGTTATTGCTTCAGTGTGTTATTTTTGCTAATCAACCAACTTTCTTATTTCGGCTGGTGTCGGCCATTCTGCTAACACTATCGCATTGTACCATGTTTGTTTTTTTTTTTTTTTTGTTTGTTTTTTAGGCTGGGTTGGGTAAGAGGATCACCAGAGGTGTGTTCTCCTCTCCAGGTGTCAAGTTTCCATCATTTGACGACTTCCGTCTCTGTTGAGGAAAGAATTATGTGGTTTTGCTTTCCCATGTCTTCATGGACTGCTTCGTTTTCCATTGGGGGTTGGGGGTTGGGTGGGGGTGGGGTCTCTGTGGAATTTGCTACATCTTTCAAAACTAACGCCTCCAGTGTGCAGTATAGTTTTGATTTTGTACTATCTTTAGGGCTATGTTTTTGTTGTTTCGTTTTGAGCCTGTTTTGTATTTTTTTTTATTATCCTTGTTTGTTTCCCCCTTTTTTAATTGTGTCCTGTAATTTGATTGTAAGTAGAAATCATCCCACTCCAGTGTTGTAGACTGGGGAAAAGTTTCCATTTCCGGATGTGTTGGTATATGGTCTGGAATATCCTGTTTTGTTTGATTACGTTTCATTAGCTCCTGCCAAGTTACCTGTGAAAGGTGTTTCTTGTTCTAGTTCATAAACTGGAATGCTGGCCGCACCTGCATTTGTTTGTGTCTCACTGGCTTCTGCTTGTTTGTAGTATGGGTCCTGACAATCTTTTGGCACATGCCCAGTGTGGCAACATTTGGTATATGGTCAGTGATGAATGTCCCAGCTGTTAAGCATAAAACATGTTATACAAAAAGAAAGATCCTATTTCCTTTTTGCATCATCTAAATTTAAGGTGAGTGTTAATGTCACTCCTGTCTATATCTTGGGATGTCCCTTATAAGTGACGTTATGTTTCCATCCTTTTCTTGTTTTTAGCTCTTTTAAGGGTACTTACAGCGGGGGGCCCGTGATATGAAATTCAGCCGTCTTGCTTTCAGTGACTCTTTCTATTGGATGTGCTTTTTCCACTTGTAATTTTTTCCCATGATCTCTACCAGTATCTTGCGCAGAAGAGGCACACACCTCTTTGCGTCAGATATTTTACTCTACCACCCCTTCTGTAATGCATGTATATCCTTTATGGCTACCCGCGCGAGGTTAAGGCGAGATATATGTCCGCCGGTCGGAGTGGGTACGTGGGTGGGGGATATACTATTGCCTGCTCTTTTCAATTACTTTCGACTTTCCATTTTTCAGTGTGCTACTAGCACGTGTCTTCTCCTCTAATAACTACTTCAGTATTAAAATAGACACTTAGTTTTCTCACTTCCATTTTATATAGCAATATGTATTAAAAATGGTCGCAACAATTATACAACTAAACTAGAAAATGCTGTGAAAAATAATTGAAATAATTTGTGAGAAAAAAACAGACGAGTTTTAATAGTACTAGCCTTTTTATCACCAAGACAGGGAAGTCTGAGGTAAAAGGACAGAAAAAGAGGCTGCGTCATATGGATCTTGATGTAAAACATTTTGTTTTTATATGTACACGACATTTGATTTTCCTGCACGAGCTGTGTACGGTCCGTAGCTTGCATTACAGGCATTGTTTTGCTGGCAGACTGGTTTGATTCGATTGCATTATACAGATGCAATTTTCAGCTTACTGTAAAATTCTCACAACGTATGGATGAAAATTAATGTCATATAATAACTTAAATTTATACAAGCGTACTGCATTTGTTATTGCGCAACATATTTACACTACTTGCTTTGCGGTGTTTTCTGATTACGGAATAAAAAAATTTATTCACTGATAGCTCGAGGTAGGTAGGTGATGTTTGGAACCTATCAGTTATGAGTATTTATCCCATATTTGGAAGTTCTAAAGGGATCGGCTATGTAGTTTCTTTTATAGCTGACATTTTTTTTTAGTTAAAATTACTCAAAGGTAAACTTTGGTTACATATGATGCTATTATCTGGATAAGGCAGTTTTTATTGTTGCCTCTGGTAGCAAATATGTGGTATGGTGTAATTGACGTAAGGTGGTATCCATTGGTTGAAAGTTTGAAAAGGATCGTACAAATAATGTTGAGTTTTTAAGTTCAACCGTAGCTGTGGTTGGTAGTGTACACCATTCACCTAATATAAACAATATAAATACCAGCTTTCTCCATATAAGACATATTTTACTGCATTGTATTGGACATACATGGTATCATATAGGTTATTGGTGTGTGTCTTTATCAGTATAATAGCAACACCTGGCTTGGTTGGACAGAGCCGGTTGTACAAATATTTTGCCTTGCCCGCGTTTTGTTGGTCAGGAAGTTAGGAACCCATCCTAACGGTTATTGATGTACGTGTTTTTCAGTCAACACCTGTTTTGATTGGGCAGAGCCCGCTGTATGATACTTTACCTTATCGATTTTTTGTTCAGTTCAGGAAGCTATTCGTAAAGTGGACAGCCTCCTGGCACAACTCGTGGTGTTGTCCACAGTAACTCATTGTTTGACTACTACCATCCTACCATGGTCTCAGGTTCTTCTATCATTTACCAGAAAGATTATTTATAACAACAACAGCTTAACGGCACATCAATCGTTAGGGTCAGGCGGCCAACAATTTTCCTATATATTACATACATATAGTTCTTTCCAAGCTAGATTTTGAACACTATAGAATTGCAAGGGGTCAAAGTGCTATTATAGTCCATAGCACACACCAAGACTGGACAGTGCTTATCTTCATATTTAACAGGTGATCAACCTATACCGTGGTCAGTGGTTCTGTTTTTGGGTCAATAAAAGTATAGCCAATTAAACCCCTAACATTTTAATAGGAACTATCAAGATGGACAGTGGTCTATAAGTATTTTGTCAGACAGTCATCTCGTAGCAAATATGAGCTAAACTCCTACGTTTGCCCCCTTACATTATTCCAGCTTTAGCGAGGAAATCTAAATGATTTTAGTGGCAATTTAAGACATTTTACAGCTGTGAGTAATTATATAGAGTAAGGTCAGAAGCGCTCTCAGAATTATCTTATTTTATTTTTTGTGCGGTGGGGGCTGGGGCAAACATATTGTGGTCAGCTATTAAGTTTTACAATGTAGGCCAAACCATGTTTAGATGTGAAATCCTGGAGGTGGGATGAGGCACGTCCGACAATGTGTAAGGTGCAATTTAATGATCATTTGCTTTCAAAATCCAATTTTTTTTTTTGCTCCTTAGCTGGATACATTTTTCAAAGCAGTTAAAACGTATTTCTAATACAAGATAACTTCTACCGAAAATATTGAAAATTAAATTTTAATCACATTTTAAACACAAATTTAAATTTTAAAATTAATCAAATTTAGAACATGAAAATGCTAACGTTTTGACTGTAAGATTGGCCAGTAAATGATATTTAAGATAGCGGTAGTTGAAACCTGTACACCTTTTAGCATTAGATTCAGTGAATTTCGAGACAAAACGTCCTTTACTTGTTTGAACATTACAGATAAAAACTGGCAAGTGCTAGATATCAGTTTTTTTATGACAGATACCTGTCTGATTGTTAGGAAGGATAATAGTACCCTAAATCATTCATTGTAATGGGACCAGCACCACGACGTTCCAGTATTACTCAGCTTGGACCTATCTATAGCTTATTTAAACGCACGTAATTTTATACACGGCAACCAGGGTGATCCCTGTGAATAGTGGGCCTTGGATACGTGTGTCTATTGCCCCCTCCCCCATAATCAGGCCCTGGTTTCCAGACATTCATTAGCCAGAATATCTTGACCGTCTAAAGGTCAGTGTCTAATGAGGAACATCAGCTATATATTATATTAAGACATCTAAGATCGTGGGGAATGGGGAGGTTTAATTCATTTGTACAACATTTAGTACATACAGTATACAAGGAGGTTGTGTGGCAAAAATAAATTAAAAGATATTACGAAAATGACAACATAATATTGAATTACCATTTTTGGATGTTGTAAAAGCATAAATCATAATCAGTGTGTGTGTTTGTGCATGTGTGTGAGAGAGAGAGAGAGATGTATACATTTTTAATTAAACGAAAACGAGGCTTGCAGAGTTTCCTTTTATGAAAAATGTATTCAAACTAGTGGTATATTAAAGTAGCAGCGTACTTACTATACATATACGTTGTTTATATCACATACAAATAAACATACTTGCCTTTGAACGGAGTTAAGATTGTCTAGATTGACTACAGGTAAAATGTACATCCGTGATTTCTGTGGCTATTTCACAATCACCTTTGCAAATGGATAAGTTGCTTGTTTTCATTTTTGAGTTTATATTTTCATTCATTTTGATTAAATAAATATAAGATACACTTATGATTCAAACATAAAATATGGTTTTAATGAAGAAAATAGAGCATTACCGACACATGGTTAGCTTCTTGAGCACTGAACGCTCAGCCATTGATGTATCGGTGAATGTTGGGAATGAGCGAAATGACGAACCATTACAAGGTAATTCTAACATTTTAAATTATTTACGGTTGATCTAAGTCTTTAATCTACTTTAATTAACATTACTACCGCCCATGAGATTGTTTGTATCTTAAATTACCATCTAAACATTTTTTGGGAGTTAAGAGATAATTTTTTTGTTAATCAATCCTATGTTTCTCAGTGGGTCGATTAGTCTGTTGCCTTACCAACCAACACAGTGAAAGAAAGGGGGAGGGGCACGACCTTCTGACATTTTCGTATTTGAAAATAATCGGTTTTTACAACCTTTTCTTAGTTTCATAAAAAGTACCACATCCCCCTTCCCCCAAGCATTCAAAAAATGACATTGTGAATGCCTCGTAACCAAGAAATACACCTTATAGTATCAACAGGCTATTGCAATTTTGTATCATCGATATTATGCACAATGTAGATAACTCCCAGCGAAAGTGTTAACATACCGTTACAACGACTCATGTTCTTGTTGGTTACTTCGTGTACTCTCACTCCAGATTTCTTCGTGTTTTTCCTCTTATGAGAGAGAGAGAGAGAGAGAGAGAGAGAGATTGTTATGAATTTGTGTATCATTTAAAATTCATTTAGAAAACGGGGGTTGTTAATATTTTTATCGTTATTTTCTTACGTCGCTAATGATTAATCCGCGGAAATTGGTATACAGCTGAAACAATGTTTATATATGCGTCATGGGTGGATAAAAAATTGAGATAACAATACTGTTGGTATATCAAATTGCATTATACCGACACTTTAAAAGCCAAGTTATTATGTATAGTATGTAAGCTGTATCAATGATATACCACAAGATGGATACATTTTTCATTAAAAGGAAACGAGGCTTGCCTAGGTTCCTTTTAATGAAAAATGTATGCAGTGAGTGATATATCATTGATACAGCGTACATACTATAAATATATTTTATTTATATCACATACAAGTTTTCACTTTGTATTGGAGATAAAACTGGCGGTCTTAAACAGTGCACTGAAGGGGAGTGAACTCTTCACAACCCCTCGCATATATGTACGCTCGAAAAAGAATGCTGATAGTTAACATTCAAAACTGTTTTAATAATTTGCATGCAAACATTGAATTTGCAGCGTTTGTTGTCACGAACAGTAGAAAGGCGGCCTTTGCATCTGTATTACCACTACGATTCGAGCCAGAAACATCAAAATAATTAAGGAACAAGAGGTAATTAAACAATTTAACCTAACTGCAGTTCATTGATATCGTTTCTGTCCATATTTCTCTATTCCTACTGACTGTCAGTGTCACTTTCAATAATCCTCCTATGTTTACGCTGTGTGGGCTCTATTTGAGAAGTTGCCTGTTGCAAGAAGTTGACAGTTATGGATCTCGTTAATGTTTTGCTCGAGATTCATAACAAACATATTTTGTACGGTGATTTTGATCCGTAGAATGGGTTGCTGATAATACGATTCTGTTGAATATTACACGTCAGGGAACTTGATACTAAAGTCTGTTGCTGTGTAGTTTGAAATTTCTTTGTTTGGGAGTTCGGGTTGACGGCATCATTACTTGGGGTGGCCGGTGTTGCTCAGGTAATTGGAGTACGTCTGTTGTTGTTTGTTGCTAATGTTTGAGCTGCTGTTTATAGACTGTACATTTTTGTGGCCTGAAATTTGCATGATATCAAATGGGCGATTTCTTTGTCTCTTAACTTTAGAATTAGGTACTTTCTGCTGCAAGTGTTTGTTAAATTCTTTCTTTCTGTAATATTTGCTTTTTCTTTCATTTTTTTTCTTTCTTCATGATGCATCCAAGTTTGTTATTTCCAACAACTGCTTTCCTAAACCATTTTGGGTTTGACGCTGAGATTGTCATAGTGTTGGGCGCAAAATAGAAAGGATCTTCAGGTTGACAAAAGTCTGAGCTCTGCGTACCGTTTGTAGATATCAAGTGGATCTCTCTCTTCGTTGTTCTTGTTTTCGAACATCTTAGGATTAATATCCCTGATGTCCTTGCCATTGTCTCCTGTTCTTGTTTTTGTCTGCCTTTCATTGAGTTACAGATACTCCAGGCCATTCACATCTTTCTTTAGTGTAACATCGCCCTATTTCAGACTCTAATGTTCAGTCATTCCCCTCAAACCAAAATGCACCGAGTTGTCAAACCACAGTGTGTTAACAATGGCTTCAGGTGTTGCCATCCCGATTAGTTTTTTGCTATACAAGGCATATATTTCTTCGTCTATGATTGAATGACTCCAATTGGGTTTATTTCCTTTTCCTTTAGATTTTATATTGTTTTGCTTAGCCCGAAGAGCTTCCCTTGTTAATGCAAAATTTGTGCCACATCCTCTCATGATTGTACTTGCATATGTATTGATTTTAAGGTGGCGATCAATGGAGCTGATGATGCTTCTTAAGCTGTTCGGTTCAAACTCAGATTCATCATTTCTCCTAACACTGAGTATAAAACCAGCCAGGTGTTGATCCAGATTGGGTGTATTTCGTATCAATTTCTGAATTCATTTTTTGACTGCAAGGATGCTGTCACTAGTCTTACTTCAAAAAGTGTCTTATTAAAAGTGTTTGCATTCTGCTTACTTTCCTTAAATTTCAGTGTATCATCAGGCACATGGTGTACAAAATCTGTCTTCCCTAACAAGTTCACATTTGGATTTGGACAGAATAATCATTTTCATTTACAAATGTCTCAGCCTTGTCTCTATCAAACTCTTCAGTTAACTCAGTTTAGGGGGCCCCGAGTGGCCGAGTGGTCTAAAGCGCTCTTCGTTACGGATCACTGCCATCTCACCTCTGTCTGCGGCGGTTCGAGTCTAAGATTCAGCCAATGTGGGCATGTGAGAAAGCTTGCCAGTAGCTTCTCGTGGGTCGGTGGTTCTTTCCGGGGTTTTCCGGGTTCTTCCTCCACTATTAATACTGGCCGCCATGTATAGCCTATCGTGCTGAAAAATGGCGTTAAACCCCACAACAACAACAACAACAACTCAGTTTAGTGGATTAAATGTTGCTTCATGATCGTGCTCATTATCTGATGTCCTTGTTTTCTTTTTCCCACAGAGTTGCAGTGTTTGATTTTTGCAAGAGGGATAAACGGCAAACAGCAGTGTTGACAGAGACGGCAGCAGACGACACAGGGTGAAGCTCAGTAATATTTATTATCTGGATTGATTATGGTTGTGTTTTTTTTTAATTATAAAAATGTTAGTTTCTATAAAAATATTTCACATGAAAATCATTTTCTTGTTATTTTCTCCTTTCTAAATGTAATATTTCAAGAAATTCATATCCATGTTTAGAGAGTATAAAAGCTATCAAAACATGATCCTTATGCATATTCATACGCCATGGGCAAATCAAAATCCAGTGGAAATTTAAATTTCACGGTACCTTTTTCGACACAGGGCATGGAAATTTCCTAGGCCAAAGGCAGGGAAAAGTTCAAAAAAACAAAGAAAACATGAACGTGGTCCAAAACACATATAAAGGGTTCATGGAATAATGATGCCTCACACCAGTACATGATGTGAGCCATATATAGCACATATCCTATTCATACAAATCAAAGGAACAGCAATAATAGAAAAACAAAAAGGCGAAATGAAAATTTCAAAACTGCTCTATATTCACTCCTCCAAATAAATAGTATTATCATTGCACACCCGGAAATGAAGCACTGGAAATGTGCACTTAAAATTTGTAGCTTGGTCGTTGGGGGGTGGGGGGGATATGCAGGAGACGCATAACTCAGTTATTAATGGCACAGTACTAAAAGTACAGCAAATAAAGAATTCGCCCAGCAGCGTGGTGACAAGTTTTGTCTGATTCTTACATTGCATGGTTGTTCAATATAATCGGATTGTATAATTAATTTCAGAATTTAGCTTGATTCCATTTATGCAAGAAGAAAAAAAAATATGTTTTTTATTCCAGGTTTCTTCAGCACTGATCTGTACGACTTATGACGAAGTACATGATGGTCACGCAACTAAAGATCTTCACAAAATGGAAGCTTACAATATGCATCATCCTTGTCGGTATCGGATTTGTTTTGTTCGAGTATCGTGACCATGTAAACAAGCATGTCCATTCAGCAAATTTCTCTATTAATTACTGGAATATCCCTTTACCTGGAATACAAAATTGGTTTAGTAATCAGAACACGCCGGAAAATCTTAATTTTCATGACTTAGAATTATATCTTAGAATGTATAACCAAGAGTTCAGAAAGTATCAGAATGTTTTGGTTCCAAGCATGCGATATTTTTGGCCAGAAAATGTATCCATGGTAGTAGTTCTAGATGCAGAGAATGCCGAAGATAAAAAACTTGGTGAAACACTTCCGAATATATACCCTTACCCTAGAGTGGAATATCAAGACCCTATCGATCCAAGCATATACCACGGAAAAGGGCACGAGAGGATGCAAAGGGACTTCTTCTATCCTGAGACGAAGGTAAAGAAAAAGTATGTCGGTTTTCTGGACACTGACACTGTATTTGTAACGAGAGTAACCCCAGATCTTTTATTTGAAGATGGAAAGCCCGTCATAATTGCAAACTATGGAGAATGTGGGACCCCTTGGTGGAACGGAGCTGCAAAAACCACGGCCGAAATCTATAAAGCAAAAGAAATCATGAGATGCATGTCTTTCTTTCCAGTCATCATAAAGGTGGAACACGTTGTTGAGGTCAGAAAATATCTGGAAAAACTCCATGGTAAACCTTTCGATGAAGTATTCAAGCAGTTTTCTGTGACTGCAATAGCTCAATTTAATATAATGTGTCAGTATTTATGGAACTTCCACAGAGACGAATACAAGTTTTATTTTCACGTTAGGTCTTCCATACCGGGAAAATGGAAAGGGGAAGGTAGTATTCCAGAGAAAGAAACTTTTGAGTTCTATCAAACTAACGTTACTGATGCACAAAAGGTACCAAAGGTGAGGACATCCATCCATTATCGTTACCACGATAATTGGGAAGATTTTAACACCTACAAGTATGTTGCTAAAAAGGGCATTTGCTATTCTGGTGGTTTTGACATATGCCCCGAACAATGCAAGCAATTCAACCGGACTGCATTACAGAAGGAGTTATTCTATTTTGAATCTAATGATTGGTCATGGGATCCAAGATGTATGGATGAGCAGATAAAACATTATGCTAAGGTAGAAGAACTTAGGGACAGTGAAGCAGAAAAAGCTATAAAAGAGGGATGTGCTGAGATAGACAAACTATCTTTCAAATAACATGTTTTGTGTTTCTAATTTAAAAGCCATGCCAGACATCCACTATGTATGAAAAAAAGTTATTTTATATACATATGACTATTTAATACTGTGTTTGGATTTACTTTCCTGTGACATTATAATATGGACTGTGACCAAAGGTACTTAGGTATGTGAATGTGTCTGGACTGACACCGTTCTTCCTGAAAAAGACAAAACACTTGCCGGCCCCGAGTGGCCGAGTGGTTTAAAGCGCTCTTCGTTACGGATCACTGCCATCTCACCTGTCTGCGTGGGTTCGAGTCTCGGATTCGGCTAATGTGGGTACGTGAAAAAGCTTGCCAGTAGCTTCTCGTGGGTCGGTGGTTCTTTCTGGGGTTTGCTCGGGTTCTTCCTCCACCATTAATACTGAACGCCATGCATAGCCTATCGTGTGCTGAAAAATGGCGTTAAATTCCATAACAACAACAACAACAACAACAAAACACTTGCGCTTCAAGTTTGTCTCGTGATCAGAATATATAGACTTCTTGTCGTTTATGTCGCATACGAATCAAATCACCTAATCTTGAACATTATTATTCACCGTATTTCGTGAAAATTTCAGCATTCATTAACACAAAATGAGCACGTGCAAGCCAAGATAAATTATGTATGTGCTACGCGGATGAGTATGGCGTGTTATCTCAGCCTAGGCTATAGTCAAATATCTGATGTATTTGCCACTTCGTAACACGCATTAGACATAACTTTGAATAAAGTTGTATAACATAGGTATACATGTAGGGGACACATTAAATACACGATTCTTCATTAAAGTTTATCCTCCTACCCCTCCTTGAAAGAAACTTCAGCGGTAAATAAACATGATGCTACATGAGCCACATTATAATATCTACCTTTTATGTCAGGCGGAAGAACTTTATCTTACAAGTCGCCAAGTTAGATATGCAAAATGAAATCAAAGAAAAGATTTTCGAATTCATCCCGACTAGTATTGGAACCATGCCTTGATATGTATTATGTTGATGCGGCTGAGGTATAATTAGCGGTCATAAAAAGAGATTGAACTTGTTGAATACCCATATTTGCAGTACAATTTGTGTCATGGTTTAGAAACTGATCCAGAAGGGCAAATAAATAGTAAATTTTAAATTATAAAGACCCCAAGCAAAACGCTTGTTCTATCACAGGTATGTTAGTCAAATATTTGATGAATGGGAGACAAATCTCGTCAATAAAAGCCTTTATCCCAATATATGAATTAGCACTAAACAGTTTATATCGATTAGGTATGACATCAATTTATAATACTAGGGGTACAGATAAGTTATTCTATATTATCTCCATTACTATCGGCAACGGTTACAGAATTTGAGTTCTTCTGTTGTAGGCTTGTTGAAACATCAGTTTCTGTACAAAAAATACAGATGGGTGGCATATGTGGTTGGATCGTCTTACTCGAATGCGAGTCATACCAAATACTTACAAAAATGGTTTCTGGTCCATATTGTTTAATATTTCTGAATTCATAAGACTTGGTGAACCAATGTCACTACAGTCAGATTGCATTCCATCCACTCCTATATTGATTGTGTGATTCACAATGCTATCTCTATCAACATACTCCTTTAACATACGTATATGGCACAGCTGTTTCTGTTTACTTATCGTAGGAGTGTTAACGATATAATTTAAGTAATTTACTTTCTTTTCACATGTATAAGTACCATACTACTTAAGCAGCAGAGGGGGCGAATCCGACATTTTGTCCAATCGTCATTTTGCTTAATTATTACTTTCTGCACTCAACGATCTAGTGTAGTCAGCACTGGTAAAAAAAAACGACGTCGGTCCATCCTACACGATGGTGACGTCATTTGGTTTAATTAACACCTTCTGCGCGTCGATCCCCAGCGTCGTCAGCGTCCGGTAAGCACATCGACGACCGCGTCGATGTCATTGCCCCCTCTGCTGCTAAGTGGTTATTTACAATGAAAATTATTTACAACTAACCGAATATTTGGTCAAGTCCGATACGATATCGTGTCCGAGGATCATGTAAATTTATCGTTACGAATCCATGTGGGGTCGACTGAGCATGACTAAAAATGTTTCGAAAAACATTAAAGTCCATGTCACCGCCGCACCATGTCTGCCAAATATTTCGTAGCGTGTGTGTATCAACGCCGTTGAATACAGCAAGAATATTACAGTTGTCTCTGATTACTTTTGGAATCTGAGTGTATCGTTGAGTGACATATATCACGTCGGTGTTTTTATGCCTGCCTCTGGAAAATATCCTAGCTGGGTTTTTTTGATTGTCTAACATAACATCATCGTACACGACTAGATTGTTAAGGTCGCCATTAATATCATCAATGCCTGGTGCATCATTGATATCTGTAATAAACTCAATAACATTTTTTTTAGCGATCGCTGATGCATTCTCGTTGAAATCTTTCAACACCTCGTAGCATCGTTGATCATCCACGCTAGGAGCAACCAAATACAACTTATCCCACTTCATCCATCTCATTATTAAATTGAGTAACAATTGCGTCTTGCCGGATCCAGATGGTCCGATGATAATCATCCGGATCGAGTTTGGTAACGCTGCAACATGCTTAACTCGTTCTCTTGTTTTAGTCGCCGAAAAATCAATTATATTCATGTCTCTATACATAAATTATGGATCTATATTGTGTAAAGTGTAGAGTGCGTACTGGCACAAATGATATGACAACCGTTACAACAAGAAATAACAGATCGGCCCTTACTGGCAAGTGTGCACAATGCGGTACAAAGAAATTTAGATTTATTTCTGCTAGACCCGGGGATGTTTTAAAAAAAAGCGAGGAGGTGACATCGCAGCCAAATTGGCAAAACTCCCCGGAACCCCGTGGGCAAAGTATCCAGGAGAAAAACACCTCCCAGGATATAGCTACTGTGGCCCCGGAACGCGATTAGATATTAGACTCGATGATCAAAATCAGCCGCGACCCGGTGAGTATCCAATAAACGCTATCGACGAAGCATGTCGGATACATGATATAGCTTATCGTAGCGGTGATCTGCAACAGCGTCATATCGCGGATGTAAAATTAATTCACGCGTTAAATGCCATTCCTGATAAATCCCTCAAAGAAAAGTTGGCTTCATGGTTGGTAAAATCGGCTATGAAAGGTAAATTAATGATTGGAAGCGGAGCTTCTCGCGCTGGTAATTGAAAACGCTAGCGTTTATAATAACAACATGGAATCCATCTATTATTCTCCGAGAGGATACTGGAAAGGAAAGGCCGCAATTGATAAACTCGCAAGCGCTGCAAAGGTAACAAAGACCACTGCGGCTAATTGGTTATCCAAACAGGCTATATGGCAAATCTATCTACCGCCACCTAAACAAATCAACTTCTCGCGCTTTGATGTTACCGTACCCAATGAAGTTCATCAAGCTGACATATTATTTCTGCCGCATGACAACGGTTACAAATACGCGCTAACTGTAGTTGATGTTGCGAGCCGATACAAACAAGCGGAGCCCTTGAAAACAAAGTCAGCAACTGAAGTAGCCGGTGCGTTTGAGCGGATTTATCGAAGAGGTCCTCTGCGCTGGCCAAATCTATTACAAGTTGATCCTGGCAATGAATTTCGCGGTGCTGTTTTATCAGCGTTGAAACATCATAACGTCGCGGTACGACGAGGTCATACTGCGCTACATCGTGATCAGGCAATTGTTGAACGATTCAATCGGACTCTTGCTGAACGGTTATTTGGGTATCAATACGCGAAGGAATTCATCCAGGAAAAACGATCTCGTGAATGGGTTAAAAGGTTGCCAGGCGTAATTGCAGCGTTAAATAACGAGATTACCCGAGCAATCAACATGAAGCCCAGCGACGCGATTAAATACGAGTACATACCCGGAAGATCAAAAATAGATAGCGTTTCCAAGCCGATTCTCGGCGATGTCACTGTTAGATATCTATATGAACCAGGAGAGCTTGAAGGCGGTAAAAAAAGAGCTACTGATCCTATTTGGAGTGTTACCACGCATAACATATCAACGATAACACGATCAACTGGTAGACCACCGATCTATAGACTGGATTCAACTGCCCCACAGCGGGGGTTTACACGCGAGCAACTACAAGTGATACCTGACGATACTCAATTGCCCCCGCGTGGTCTTAACTAGCGCCGTTGCGTCTATTGCACTCAAGACAGGTCAACCTCACATTGTTTTTGACATGACCGAGACTGTTATCGATCCTATCCACGGTAAATTGGCGAGTGTCTTTATCCGAATAACGCCAACTCATTATACAATTGCAACTCGCGCAGTGATTATTCTGTTGTTGTCGTAGCGAGATTATTAATTCGGCATCAATGTCAAAACGCCGCTGTTTTTTTTTTATCCTGTTGGCGGTAACCCGAGAGTTTTCTATTAATGACGCTTGCATCGATGGTGACTTTGTCGCCGGCTTCGTCAGTGACTCCGTCACCGGCTTCGTCAACAACAATTCTTCGAAGCTGATTTATCCTCCGTACTCGGGACACTGCAAGATAGACTAGATTTGACCATTCGATGCGATTATCAACTATCCAAACAATTGTGTCCGTGATGGTTAATCCCTGCGAGGAATGTATTGTTGTTGCGTATCCTAGCGTCCACGGGGATTTATCAGCACGTAGCGCGTCCTCGACGACGCTGATATCAACGAGCACAATATCATTCAGCACGAGAATTTGTTTTTCTGTCCGGCCCGGGATTTCAACTTCAATGTTCTGCCGCCGTGTATCCGCGGGTCTATAACATAACGGCACTGGACGCGTTGGAAACTTTTCCTTATGCAACGTAAACAACCTCCGCTGAAGTGTGTCTCTGACTATCTTTCTACTCGCTACTGGACGCGTTGGAAACTTTTCCTTATGCAACGTAAACAACCTCCGCTGAAGTGTGTCTCTGACTATCTTTCTACTCGCTACAATCAAATCGTTTGGTCTCCATGTTTCCCAGAATTCATTTAACGGCGTTTCCGGAATCACCTCGCGAATTATTTCACATTGAATTCTATCCGGCTGTAATCTGATTAATTTTTTAACCCCGCGCAGTTGTTCATCAAGTGCCCGGTAATCAGTATCGGTTTCTTCATAATAGTCCACGAACCCGCTCAACCAATCATGTGGACCCTCGCCGACAAATGGTGGTGGTTGGCCATGGTCGCCACACATGATTACCGCTGTATTCGCGCGCAGCAACCACTCAAGAAACATTTGTAAAGTATCTAACGAAACAGTACATATCTCATCCCAGATGATAATGTCGGGAATAAATTTTTCACCCATTCGATCAGGAGTCCACTCACCGCCGCTGTATCGAAAAAAGCTGTGATAAGTAACGGCGTCAACATTTCGTTGTTTTATCTCTCGCGATAGTCTATGGGTCGGTGTAAGCACGATTATACTTGCCCGCGTTCGAAATAATTCAATTGCCCGAGTCGTCTTTCCTGACCCGCCACAGCCGCTTAAATAAACCGTCTTGTGTCTACAAATTGGATCAGAACACGATGGTGCATTAGACCATTCTGACAATTTATCACCGCGTAAGTAGTTGTTCTCAACGGTGACATCTGCTGACGGGGAATAATCGCGTCGTATTTCATTCTTAATTCTCCATGTACCCCAACTCTCGTCCGGACTAGTAAACTCGGCTACGTTTCCCTTATACGCTACGTCAATATAAAATGAATCAACGGCTACTCTAACCGCGGTATCTGGAAATCTATTTATCATTGAGAATAAATTGATAGCGGCATAACCCAGCATAGACGCCCTCAAATGTGGATACGCCGGGCTGTCTCCGTCGCTGTAGGTAACAACTGTACCCAACCTCGTTCCATTGGACAAGAAAGCTGTTTTGCAGTTCACGTATCTATTTTTTGCCACTGCGTCCTTGATTACGAAATCATATTCTGCGTCATCTATAATCAGCCGTGAGCAATATCGTTTGTAGTCGTGGTTTTTTCCACCTTGTGTAAACTTACCAATTATTCTTCTACCGAGATCTTTTGCCTCGCGGTTTCGTTGGTTAAATATCCTCCTGGACCATTCGATGATATATTCCTCGTCGGCATCAATGTTTTTTCTGGACTCGTCAATTATGCTATCTAGACGCTCCGGTTCTGGTAACCAGACTTCAGTCTGTGCCCGGTATGATATAATCGCGTCACTGACAATCAACGAAACTAGCATGCTACAATCAATCATATACCGTAGCAGCGCTATTGGCAGCCACTTCTTTTCAGCCATGTGTCTACCGATCCAAATATAGCAACAGCGATGGAGTCCTGCCGCGAATTCAAATGATACTATGCGAGCGAATCCGGTTAAATCAAAATCAGGCAGTGGTCCATTAATAGCAACACGAGTCATTTCATGTCTGGGGTGTCCAAATCGTTTGAAATACTCAGCGGCGGATCCATACCCGAGAAAACTCGCTGGATAACAGGCAACCATATCAACGGAAATCATAGCGTCGCGGTTGTATTCAGTGTTCCATAGTCCACCGTGATAGTATTCCAAACAACTGGATTGTACATCCGGTAGAAATTCCTTGCGCGTTGGTCTCCACGCATTTTTCCTTGCTGCAACATGAGCTACAACCGATGGAATCGTAAAACAATTTGTTAGCAGTTGTTCATCATGCTCCTCAAATTCCATGGCGGTTTTTTTCATCCTGTTGTGAAATGCTTCAGTGCGATATAATTCACCGTTTGGCCTTACAAACTGATCAAAGGTATCCATGTCGTTTTCAGCGCTGCGAAGTAACCACACTGATACAGGGTCGTTTTTACACAAGTAGGCAATAGCATCAAATAGTTTCCTCTCCGCGAGAAAACCATCCCGGGAGAATTCTTCTCCTAAAAATTCTTCGGGTATATACTTTACTGTTCTATCCCGTGGAAATATTGTGATCGCGGGCGTCCATGCGTGTTCGTTATGATCAATAATTTTGATTGGGGCCCCATTTGATTTGTACTTTGATTCGTATAATACTTCACCGGTTATCGTTGTAACGGTTATTGGAAATCTCAGCGACGTTTCTAATCTCGCTATGTCGCTGATGGTTGCTCCACGCTCTTTTACGGTTAGTTCCCACTGGTTGATTTTGCTACGTCGTAAATCAGTCAATTTGTTTCCTCGACATGCATTTGTAAAATGCTCTATTATTCGTTCTGCTACACAATTTATCCCCGTTGACTGTTTCATCGGTTTCAGTTTTCCGATATCAGGTTTCTTATTTAACGGGTATATTCCATAAACAACTGCTGTTTCAGGATACGCTCGTTCATAGTATGGTCTGTCAATTCCGGTTAACAACCCCGGCTTGGAGTCGCGGCTGACAGTGACTGTTTTCATGTCGCTGAGAACTGGTTCAAATTTATCACGTATGATCCAATCGCCTGATTCCACCCGGACAATGAATTTTACTCTGAAGAAATATCTTTTACCGTCAAGTTGTGATATTATCATTGCTGCGCGGTTGTCGTTCATGGTAGCATCAACAACACCATCAATTCGAAATGTTGACCAACTATGAGATGCGCCATCACGCTTGAATTCATCGATACAATCGCGTATTTTATTCAACAGGGTTCTATCGTTTATTAACGCTTTTGGTGTGTCCTTGAGGACTCTATCGAAATTGAACTTAATATTTTTCCGGGGCTTAATTGCTGCTAATCTCTCGAACTCATCCATATAATTAAAACAAGTATTTAAATGAAAGAATATAGTATAATGAATCACTGCAAATGGTTGATGATTGGGTCGACAACCCCGTGCAATAAATCATGTAGAGGTGAATTCTGCGGGTACCATTTACAAAGCGTTCGTAATGGTTCTCTTGGCCCCCTCCCGTGCTTGGTTTGTCACGTCGGTGTAAGAGGAAAATCGCAGTTGTGTATTAATTGTGGCGGAAAGCGATACAGGGAACTAAAACGCTATTATGACAAGCGAATTAAAAACGCCGTCATTGACCCCACCGCCGATTTCGTCATTAAAACCCCCCAAGACTACGTTGAAAGATTCATAATTAAACCAAATAATAAATTAGACAAGTAGTATTATTATACAAATGGACCAAGGATTTCAGCCGCATCCTGTGCTCGTCAATTACGAGGCATCCCGCAACGGCGTTGTTAGAAATTGTAGACTGAAGAAGCCGATTGGTACCGTAAATAATCAGGGGTATTTGCAATTTGGTGCTGGAAAGAAGACGTATTTTGTTCACAGGGTGGTATATGAAGCGTTTAACGGATTGATCAAAGATGGCCTCGTTATTGATCACATTAATTCTAATTGTCAAGATAACAGACTGTGTAATCTGCAAGCTATCTCTCAGAGCGAAAATATTAAAAAAGGCCAAACTGGTAAGTGTTCAAAGCAAGCAAGAGGTGTCAAATCGTTTAATACATCAACGCACGAGGAAAAAACATTTCACTCCATGCATGCGGCAGGAAAATATTTCGACATTTGTAGGGCCTCAGTACGATTTGTTGCAGAACGAGTATATCAATCAGCGATCTCAAAAAGGACCGGACACAGAATTCGATTTTCATATGTAAATATCAGCGAGTGACGAAGTCACCGGCGCCTATGGCGCCGACAAGGCCACCGGCGCTGACAATAAATTGTCCGTTCCGGAAGAAAACAAAGTATGAACACCTCGGGATTGATACACGGGTTTTCATTTTTTTTTTATTTAAAAACAAGATGTTTTATAGGAATAATGAATATCGAAGACATCAATAATATATTAGCCGAGATTTCAAAATTAAAAAATCAAGGAATTGAATTATCTGATGGTCTCGACAGTGAAAAAATATTATCCGATTATGAGATTATTAACGAACAATCAAAACGGGGGCGTTTTACCCTGGCCCGCGAGTACTTTTTTATAAAACGATTGCAACATACGATCAATGAAAACTTGTACCACAATGACGCAAATGCATTCATTGGACTATTCACTGCCGTTGAAATAATACGAAAAAAACTCGGACGTGTTTATGAACGACGCCGGGAGATTTCTAGCAAGATCAAAAACATTAGAAGGATTATAGACGAAAACTCCGGCGAGAAATTAGAAATTGCTTCGCAATTGCAATAATGGTAGGCGAATCACTTACTACTCGGCTAACCAGAGAGCGGCTAGCAGCGCTTAAAAAGTTCATACCGTTACGAGACAGGGTCCGAGAACAACTTCAAACGCGACAACAAATGCAAACTGATTTTGCTGTTGGAAGTGAACAGTTATTTGCCCCGGTAACTAAAGCGACTAAGGATGTTACGGCGGTAACTGTACCCGTTCTTGGTGCGCTTGAAAAGATAGCGGCTCAGACCGAACAAACAAAAAGGTCTTTAGAAACACTCCCTGCAAAAATAGCGGCTGCTACAACACGGAGGCCACCACCACTCGCTATAACCGAACCACAAGAACCTTATGTTACAATGGCCGACGAGGAAGAATTAGGTGCTACTGCGAAAGAACCAGAAGAAGAAATACCCGAAGAAACACCAGAAGAAGAAATACCGGAAGAAAAAGAGGGGAATATACCCCGTATTGTACTCAAGAAGAGCACAATAGATCAAATTAGAGGCTTCAGCAGCAGGGAAGAATTAATTAATTTTGCTGCCAACAATTTTGCTAAGAGCATACGAGATAAGAAGCATATCAATAGCGGTTACGAGAAAAATATAAAGTCGTTAAAGGACTGGGCAAGAATAGTGTATTTAGCGAGTAAACATAAAGAAGCATTACCACATCGTGGTGATCCCGATTACGACGCATTCCATAAGGAAGTTAAGAGTATAACACCAAAAAAAGGAAAATGATACTCTGTTGGTAAAGAATCCTACGGCGTTACCTGTCCTGGCAGTGTTCTCAGTGATATATCACGGCTAGAGGTACTAATTGGAGGAAAACGAGCCGGAAATAACTCTCCGGAAATAATCAATGAGGCCGCTGATATTTGCAAGCGGTTATTTGCAGGCGGTATTATGGACATTAATGCATATCGAACGCTCATAGACGAACTCGTGGATGATTAATTGGAAAACTGGTGTTTTTATAATAAAGATGATCATACACTACAACCACGATAAACCAGTACTCGTCTACGTGGTAAACTCGCGATTGCCTGTTTACCGCGCGTACTATGGAGATGGTCTCGGTAGCACCATTGCGGGGTTATTTACAAGAATGGCTCCAAAAGTAGCGCCGTTAGCCAAACAATTAGGAATGAAGGCTATTGATGTTATTCGTGATAAGGGAATTAGTGCTATTGGAGATGTTGCCGGAAGGGCGTTTTCAGCCGCGCGGGACAAACTAATGTCATTGGTGAAATCTAGGGGAAAAAAACAGAAACCACCGGTAATGCCATCAACGACAGTGATGCCTGCAAATGTCAGTAAAGTAATAAATAACGCCGTGGAAGAAAAACTAGAGTCGTTGGTGACGAAGCCATCAATGGCTGAGCCATCAGCCGATGCGGCAACCAACGCGCTCATGAACGCGATAGCGGGGAGTGGTTTAAATTCAAAGAATTTACGACGAAAACGACATTGATGGATTTCAATTGAAAACATCAACATGATAAATAATAAAATGTTTGCGCGAACCGCTGACCCCGCGTTTGATATGGACGCCCCAGTGCGCAGGGATGATTCTGTCCGTGATTATCAATATTATTCTTATTATGCAGCGCAACCTGACCTACGATCGCGAATTGAACTTCAAGTCCAAGATACCAGTAAATATTTTTTGCCGTGTGAAGCGTTTATCGAAATTGAGGGAGAACTCGTGACAAATGCCGCCGATAATGCACCATACGCAGATGACCATCGTGTTCGAGTTGGCTTCGTCAACAACGGTATCATGGCGTTATTTGAGAGCGCCAGATATCTTATTGACGGGCGAGAAATTGAATCAATAGAACGCGAGGTTGATGTTGCAACGACGATAATTGGGCTAGCAAGATACTCGGATGATTATACAAGATCGGCGGGCCCATCTATAATGTTCGCAAAGGACTCCACCGATAACGCTGACCATCTTCAGTACGTTAACGTGCTGGTGGAAAGAGATACCGCAACTGACCTACAGGCTGAAGCAAATAACCCAGACCGCAGAACAAGACCAGGCGCTAATTTCAATATTATAAAAAGTCTTAACGATAATTACAATATGGGATTCGCAACACGAGTAGGGATGTTGCAAGGACCACGCCGAAAGTTTTCATGCGCGATTCCACTCCATCACATATTTGGATTCTGCAGAAATGTTAGAAAAGTCATCTATGGGGCTAAGCATACAATTGCCCTGACGCGAAGGGGCGATGATAACAATGCAATATGGCATGCTGCTGGCGTCGCTGCCGGTAAAGTCATTTTAACTAAAATGGCATTGTGGATGCCGGTGCTGACTCCATCAGTTACCACGGAAGCACGATTGTTAGCATTTATGGAACAGGGAGGAAAATCGTTGTTGAGTTGGCTAGCGGTAACAACTGATGCTAAAGAGGATAACGTCGCCGATACGTTTACATGGCACCTAGCATCAAAACAGGGTGTTTCAGCCCCGCGTCATATATTCATAGCGCTACAGAATAGGGAACGATTGGGCAGTCAAGAACGCAGCCATATGATATTTGATCGATTAGGAGTCATGGAGGTTTCCCTGAGAATAAACGGACAACAGGAACCATCCGAGGATATACAGCTTAATTACGGCGACAACCATGTCGCACGTGTGTATCATCGATTGCTGTCATATATGGGTCGTGATCAAAACGTCGACACTGGTTTGCAAATATCACAACTTGATTTTAAAAACCTGTATCCGATTTATTATTTTTCGTTGGAACATCTTGATTTAACGAGACAATCCGTCGTTGATATACACTTCCGAGCTCGTATAGCCCCGGCTGGTGCCAATTATAGAGCGGTTGCTGTCATTCTCAGCGATAAATCAATGCTGCTAGAAGGTGTTGGTGGACGAATGAGAATCGTTGATGCGCCAGTGGAAAACATGTAATTGAAAACACAAACGCGTTTACAATAAAATGTCGTATAGTGTCGTCAGTGTAGAGTTGACTGATGGTCAAGTCAAGAAATTACGATCAAAGTCGGCTAAACAATGCGGGACCACAATAACGCTGAAGCCGTCGCAGATGGCGGGTGGTAATCATAAGATATCGTTGACGGCGCGTCAAATAAAACATTTCAATAATGCGATGAAGAATAAAAAGGGTGTTCAAATAGATTTTTCCGCCGCAGCAATTAAAAACATGGAAAAGACCGGTGGGATATTTCCGCTGTTAGCTGCGATTCCAGCGTTGATTGCCGCGGCCGCACCAGCAGTGGCTAAGGCGGCGGCGTTAGGAGCCGTTGGTACCGCGGCGGGAATGGCATTGAAGAAGGCAACCGGGAAAGGCTACAAAAAAAAACGACCCGTGGCCGGAAAGGGTCTAAGACTACCGGGAACCCCGTATTCATGGTACTCGGGAAAGGGTCTAAGACTACCGGGAACCGTTTATTGACTTGGGAGTCTATGACTCCTGAGTCAATGACCCCTATGTCTAATTTTGATTTAATAGACGCCGCAAACGCGCTAGCGATAAAAAACTTCAGAGGTGTTTTTATGAGGGATCAATTACCGGCGGCACCAAGGAATATTGAAACCGGTATAATTAACCTCGATGGGTCCTCCGGAGCGGGAACTCATTGGGTTGCATACGCGATTGATCCGCGCGCGATCGTCTATTTTGATTC
This sequence comes from Sinohyriopsis cumingii, assembly GCA_028554795.2. Classification (NCBI taxonomy): domain Eukaryota; kingdom Metazoa; phylum Mollusca; class Bivalvia; order Unionida; family Unionidae; genus Sinohyriopsis; species Sinohyriopsis cumingii. Next base: position 166,138,936 of record CM068824.1, on the reverse strand, counting down.
ATACGGGTTAGCCCCGCCGAACGAGTTCATGCGGTATATCCGGGCGTGTTCAACCCGGGCGTGTTCAGCCCGGGCGTGTTCAGCCCGGGTTTTTTATTCCACGCTGCCAACACAGCGATTAAGTGACCCACCGATATGTGGCCGCGAGGTATTGAACGTACTTGCGGCGATTTCATCATCGCGAAAACCACCTCATATGGTTGTAAACGAATACACTAGTGGGGTCGTTGAAGCTCAACGGATTTTAGAGAATAACATTTACAATAATAATGATTGATATCTGGGGACGACCGGTTTCGGCGCTGAAAAAGCCCACGGAAACGCCCGCCACCGATGACATAAAAAAACTAATTGAGGATGAAATCGCTGATACGTTGAACTTAACCAGTGTTGACCCAGATGAAATAGTTGTATTTCAAGACCGCCAGGGTAAATTGAAATCCAGTAATGTGTCGCTGAATGACGTTTTAATACGACAGCGTGATGCCGCCGAGGGCACTATCGCGTTGTATACCGGCGACGGACGACTCAAACCGGGTGAATCCATCTTAACAATAAATGGAAAAATAAGTACACTTGGCGACAATTATATAACCATGTCAAATTCGTTAAAGGGTTTACGTGGTGAATTTAACTTTCATGGAGAACAGTTCAGGTCGATGATAACGCACGTCAGCGAAATGCGAGACATTGTCAATAGTTTTTTTCGGGGACCCCCGACGGCAGACGAACCAAATCTTGTAATAATAAAAAATGCTATTTCGGATCTTATGGAGATGTCGGCCAATTTACCCCCGTTGCGAAAAAATGTTAACAGGATCGATGACAACTTTGATAAATTCTTTGGTAAAAAAAATACCAAGCCGGATGAGATTACAATAACTATAAATGATATCACTGCGTATGGACAGGAAATAAAAACAATCAAAACTGATGTTGCAACAAACAAAAGGAGTGTAGACGCGCATGAACGGGAAATAGAAATAATCGGCGCTAATGTTGCAACGATCATAAATAATGTAGACTCGCATGGACGGAAAATAGAAACAATCAAAACTGATGTTACAACGATCATAAATAATATAGACGCGCATACACAGGAAATAGGAATAATCAAAACTGATATTGAAGCGAACAAAAAGGGTGTGGACGCGCATACACAGGAAATAGGAACAATCAAAACTGATGTTGAAGCGAACAAAAAAAATGTAGACGCGTATTGGCGGGGAATAGGATTAATCAAAACTGATGTTGCAGCGAACAAAAAAGGTATAGACGTGCATACATATGAAATAGGAACAATCAAACTTGATGTTGCAGCGAACAAAAAAAGTATAACCGAGAATACACGGGAAATAGAAACAATCAAAACTAATGTTGCAGCGAACAAAAAAGATGTGGACACGCATATACAGGAAATAGGAACGATTAAAACTGATGTTGAAGCGATTAAAGACGGGCTACCGAGAGTAGCAGAGCAATTTGAAAAAATAAAAATCCCTCATGAGAACATCATCAACACAGTATACACAATTCGGCATGGATCATTCGATTGGACTCCTACACAGAATACAGTAAATATCACCGCAACTGTTAAGGGCATTTATCGATTGACACTGATTTCAATGATGCAGTTTAATATATTATCGTCGAGTTCATCCGGGTTTAACAATACAATATCAACAATTATAGACAAGAACGCAACTGAAAAGTTTACAATTTATGCCGTTGATAGAAATCTAGCCGGGGCAAACATTACATGGTATGTGGAATTTGTAGCGAATCTAAGTAATTAAAAACACTAGCTCTTTTAAAATAAAAATGACCACCAGGGTAATTGAATCAGAGGTATCACCGACGTCACATCAATATCGATTCGATACCGCAAAAGAATTCTCCGCGAACTTGAAAACGCTTTCCGAACAATACCGTGTAAAAATAAAAAAATACCGCCGAAAAATAACCGCCATCGACGCGGTCGTGTACTCGGTGTCGGGTATAGTAGCCGGTACCGGTGTTATTTTATCCACGGTGACCACGATAGCCCCGATCGCTGTTCCAATCGCTATCTCCGCGATGACAACAATTGCTGGAGTCGCCAACGCAATCACTAGGAAGATATCATCGTGTTTTCAGAAAAAACTCAACGAGTATACAGTAAAACATCAAATAGTATCCGACGCATACTCGAAATTATCCGGGTTGATCTCATTATCGATTGATAATTTGTTCGTATCCGATGTTGAATTCTCCACGATGGTCCAGTTATATAGCTCCGCGATGTCAAAAATCGAGGATTTTCAACTGGAAGCCGAAACCACCTGGTTGTTAAAATTAGACACTAAAAACAACGAATAATAATAATGTCGCTGAACCCCGAAGGGTCTCAATTACTTCAGCGGATCGCGGAGAACACCACTCCGGTACAAACAAGTATGATATCGATAACATCAACGAAACCCGAATTCAGTGTGAACTTCCCATCACCGGTTCCAGTAAAGGAAATAGCGCTGGCAAAATTGCGAGTATATCACAGTTGGCCTAATATCCGAGCGGACGCATTTAACGGACAACAACCTAATAACTCGCTGGTTTTTGCACGGACAAATAAACCCGATGGGACCCCAGACTGGGAGGAGGTTACAATACCAACTGGGTCATACCAAATAGAGCAAATCAATAAAGAATTTCAACGCAGGATAAAATCGATCACAGGAAAGGAATCAAAAATCGCTATTACGGTTCATGAACCGACGTTATCGTCGACGATTGAAATAAGCACACCGGGGTATATGGTTGATATTTATAACAGTTCAATAAGAACCATACTAGGATGGCCTGAGAATCCACCCGCGGACACCCCCCCATCAACTATCCTCAGACACGATAACGGAGATGGTGGTAGGCATATTGCTCCATACAACGTAAATATTGCATCGGTGATAGCAATCAATCTGGTGTGTGATGTTATCGAAGGGAGTTACCAGGTGGATACCAAGCAATCAAATCAGGCTCAACAGGGATATATCCTTTATTCGTTTTCACCAACAGCCCCTCCGGGATTTTTGATCATTGAGAGTCCGATTAATCCGGTCTATATGCGATGCCATGATCGGTTTTTAACGAGAATTAATTTCAGACTTACCGATCAGTCAAATAACCTAATTGATCTGCAAGAGGAGGAGTTAGTGATCACTCTGTTTGTAAGATCATAGCAGCAGAGGGGGCGACGACATCGACGCGGTCGTCGATGTGCTTACCGGACGCTGACGACGCTGGGGATCGACGCGCAGAAGGTGTTAATTAAACCAAATGACGTCACCATCGTGTAGGATGGACCGACGTCGTTTTTTTTTACCAGTGCTGACTACACTAGATCGTTGAGTGCAGAAAGTAATAATTAAGCAAAATGACGATTGGACAAAATGTCGGATTCGCCCCCTCTGCTGCTACTTAGTTTGAAGAGGATTTTGAGGTATCGGCAAGAAAACCAGATTTTTATCACTAGGCTGAAAACCCCGTTCTTTTGTATTTCTGTCATACCTTAATTGCATTTGACTGAGTTGAGTAAAAATTTAGTTATTTCTGCTTCACGTCTTTGGCGACTTATATTTGAAGCCAGAGACATAACCGAGATTAATCAACGAATCTTCACTTGAAAGAAGTTTCTGTTTTAATAACTTGAATTGTCCACGGACATATGTCCAAAAATAGTTAAAAATCTACTAAACCCTAACGATTCTTGAACTGATCAGAGCAGTATGACCGAATGATATAACTGAAAATGTTTGATGAAATCTTTCTAAAACTCCTTGACTTTCAGGGTGATGACCAGAAGAGATAAACTGTTATATTCCTATCTTATGCATAGCTTGCAAGGGACTGACACAATCTACCCGTATTCTGCTAAATCTTTCGTCAAGTGAAGGAATAGGTTGCAATGAACCTTGTGAATCTTGTGATTGGGTTATCCCACCATTTGACAAGAGTGACGAGATCTACAGTATTCAGATATATCACTTTTAATTTTTTGGTCAATAAAAACGATTTAAGAACTTGCGGTAAGTCTTAATGACTACTAAATGACCGGCTAAAGGAGTTTCATGGGATAGATTAAGTATTTCCTGTCGATATGATTTCGGAACAACAATTTGATAGTTCACTGACCACACATCACCAGCTGGTACTTCAGGTCGTCCCCATTTTCTGATAAGGACCCATTTAAAAAAAAAAAACCTGATATTTATGTGGATACAATTTCGCTTATTACACCATGAAGCAAACACGAGATCTCAGGATCTCGTCCCTGCTTGGCAATAATAGTCCTTTGTCACCCTGATAACAATAGAAAATAAGTAGTAAAAAGAGGACGAATGTGATTAATAACTCTTGTCTGAAGCAAAGGTGATTAGGTTAAAAAACACTGACCAATGAATGTGTCAGATAAAGAAATAACTTTCGGATCAACATCGTTCGGAAGAGCTCTTTCTAACACAGCTCTAGTAACTGCAAAATGAAGGTATAAATCAGAGATGTTAATCTTAACAGGATCAACTGTCTGATCCAAACAAGGCCTGTCAGTTACAGGTGGATTAATCACAACCTGATCTGAAGCCATGACATTGCCTAGTAATAAATGAATACCATAAATGGGTAAAGAAATCATGATTAGAACTATAACGGACCCTGCGACTAAGCCTGATAACAAGTTTGTAGAATGGAGAGGAACAGTAACTAGAGCCTCACTCTACTCCATGGATAAGAACACTGTGATTATAAGAATACTTCTCAGAGGAAGGCAAAGCTCCTGATAATAAGATATTCTGAGAAACTCATATGTCTGTTAATATTGTAATAGGGATAGCCTTTGCAGAATCATCAATAAGTGATAAGTCCCCATAATAAAATCAGACTTCAGTTTGTTGGGAACAACCAATGTATTTCTTTTAATACCAACCCGTGGTCTTGTTCTCTTTGAAATAAGATCATTTGGAATAGCTCTGTCTTTATTTTGTTGATGATTTTTTCAACATGTAGCAATCAGAAATAATACATTCTATTTTTTTAATAAGTGTACGCAGGAAGAGATAAGGATTTCTGAGAAGTATTATCGGAAGTTTGCTTTCAGTTGTGTGTTATGGTGTTATGTATATCCATATTTTTGTAACTCTTGCTTCAAGACTGTATCTATAGTATGCATAATATTTAGTCATGGCCGTATGTTGTAATGATCATATGTATTCAATATATTAGATAGCTAAAATAATTTACTCTGGTATATAATTCTTTTTAAAAATATTACTATAGTAGATTGCGTAGGATATACAATATATATTGTCAGGTTTCTAATAATAACACATGTTGACTACTTTGTGGTAATTTCTCATTGGCCTGTGGGTTTAGGCCAGGTGGGTTGTTTGAAGAATTAAGTTATTTTCCATTAGGTGGGTTAGGTCATATGAACAGGTATTTCGAAATATTAGATTGAGTAGTACGTTCTGTCACGTGGGGTATGTTAATGTATATAGATACAATATACTTATGAATGCGTATATAAACAGAGAACTGAGCAATCAGATTGGTTCCTATTTTGGATTCATCCCTATTTCGGATTCTTGTTCCATTTATTGAAATAAATCTGCAGATGTGTTTGATGTTGTGTTTAGATAATTTGAAAGGAGACATTTGTTATGAATATTCACTGGAACTACAAAGTGCTAATTGGACTAGAATATTATTCTGGACTATTGTGAATTATTCAAAGTAATTCTGGAAATGCCATTGGGATACGTACATTCTAGGATCTGAAATTCATTTGGAACATCCAGTTCATTCGGACTTCATAATAAGTTTATCTTATATTTGCATTTTATAACTTTGATAATTAAATTATTTGTTAAGTTTTGCATGGTGTTTCTTCTTCCTTTTACTTAATTTATGACAATAGATTCGTAACATATTGAGATATGAAAATATTCGTATAAGACTGATATTATTTTGTTCTCTCAAAAACTTGCTGAGAGAAAGACTTACTGACAAGTGTAAGTTTGTCAGGGAATAATTATCAGCTGTACGAGTAGAAAAACGTTACACCTTTTGGTGATCAAGTTAGGTCTTTATGTTTGCTTCTGTTCCTTGGTCACGAAATGTGCATGGTATGCTTTGTAAGTATAAGGATCCTTGCTTCAGCTGACCATTTTAGGATTCAAGTGTAAATCCACTTCGCTATAAAACGAATGCATGACAACGTTGACCGAAGCTACTCATGTATCATTCCTTGGATTTGTGTTGTCCACTTTGAGAACTTTCATTTCCAGATTGCAAGTATCTGTTATTCAGATCGATGGAATTCTTGCATCGTCATTATCGTTGGTGGAATGGAATACAAATCGAGATCTTACTTAGAACATTTGTAAAAATCTTAATGCATCATTTTTGTTTCCGTTTTTGTTACTCAGGTAGTGACCAAAAACGTCATAATCTCTAACAACTCATGTGCTTCTGCTTTTCTTATTCTTGCTTTGAATACCTGTCTGAAGGGGTTTGGAAGTCTTGTTCTGCCTCATTCTTGTTGTGGCGTACATGATGAGTTAACGCCTTGGTCAGAAGTGCGAAGGGAATTTCTAGAGATGTCTCGGTGACCATAAGGTCATTTCCAGTTTGAAAAAAAAACAAAACATTTTCATGCTCTCATGAAGCTTCTTTATTACGTTTTGAAAAAATTTATTTATTTTTACATCAAAGCGGCCTCTTGTTAAGAACGCAATTCACGAGTCAACATCGGTTTTTCAGATGGGTTTTACTGTGCGAAAAGCTAATTTAAACCTAGATCCTAAACCATATCTTCTTCGTCGAGGGACGCCTAGGTACACATGATTCATCTTGTTTTAAAATGCACTGGAGAATCGTTTTATCGTAACTTTTTCTTTCAAGAATGGAATATTTTGTGCAAGATCTCCTTTTGTATTAATATTAACACTGTCAAAATACGATTTACTGACAGGAAGATAACAAGTATATTAAATTTCATGTAAGACATGTTTCCACCATCCTCATAAGCAGCGATGGCAGAATCCATTTTGAAAGGAATAACAGTAATGGAGTGGCTGTTTCTCGACCATATCGGAGCACCCCGTACAGTAAATTTAGTCCTTCGTTCAATCCAACAAGGTTGCGAATATATTTATAGAATCAATCGTTATAAACGTATTTCATAGGAGCTAGTGGAACATATCCACCCAGAACAAGCGAGGACAAAAGAAGGGACCATTACTCCGCTCACAGAAAAATGCATTTAAGACGATGAGCAATTTTATGGTACTGTATCTTACAGTTTTGCAAGTTTTTCGAGGGCTTTGCCAAACTGATAAATGAAAAATACCTGCAATTGTCTCGTCAAGATGTTGACCATTAAAATAAAAACCAACAGGACATTCATCTGGTATAGGTGGTCCATAGGGGGTATGATGATTTTTTTTATTTGTAAATGAGAGGGTCATTTGTGTCTAACTGTTCCTATCGACGACGAAAGTGTTTAAACCTTTGTTGAAACTGGGGGCTTTTAGCAGGATGAATATCTACCAAAGCTGTTTCCAAAATGCGCCTCCTGAATCAATTGTACGGATTGACGTAATATGGCCGTGAAACTATATCAGGTATTGTTGCGAAACACTTCCATAGAACTGTCACTCAGTTAGGCTAAATAAAATTGCTATTTATAGATAGATGGCTCTGAGTTCTGAGGAGTAACTCAGTTTCAAAGGATAATAGTATAATAAATGATCAGATAAAGAGATCTTGCTGTGACCCAAATAATTGTTGTGGTGACTGGCGGTGGTTGCATGACTACTGTTGTTGTTCTTACTATCAGTAGCATAGTTCAAGAAACGACTGGGAAGAAGATAACAAGGTAACTGGTGAGTAAAAATGCCCACAATTGTTTTGTTTACTTCTTGCAAGATCAAATTAGCAATCGCCGTTCCGATGATACAATACATCATAATGAGTTGCGAAAAAAAGCCGTCATGACTTTTTAGCAACACGCTATACATAACACACCCACAGAGATTTTTATTGTTGTTCTTGAAGATAGGAACTCCGGGAAGAATAGGTAGCGCTGTTTGACAGCATGATGGTCATATGTTCTTTATATATGAAAGCGGTGTGGAATATGTGGCGAAAATTGGACATTGTGATTCTTCTGAGCCTCTGACAAAACGGCAGATTTATGTGCAAGTGCGTTGTCATAGATTGATTCCTCTGGTTCGGTCACGTTCCAAACGTTTTTGACAAAATAAATGTCCAGTGACACTAACTGAGTCAGATACAGAATACTGGGACCACGATGCCACCTTAATCGCACAGTAATGCTCATAAAACTCTTCACAGCCCGACTAAGTCAAGCTAGTTGTGATCTCTCGTTCTTTTTCCTAACCACAATTATTTGCTGGGTCGGGTTCTAAAAGCAAATCCATGTTTCATCACCTATGAAAATCGCATTAAAACAACTCTGGTCACTGTTTTTATAGTTGTCGATATCAATTCGAGTCGATCGGCGTTATATAAATTAATAGCTTCAAACAAACAGAAAGGTTTTATTAAGAACATTTGATATAACCTTTCTCTGATGTTTCCGAGGCGTAAGCGTTATATACTTTTTCAGCAAGGTATATATTCTGAAGGTAGTATAACTTGCATTGTGTCGCTAAAGAACATAAATGTAATTCCATTTTATTAACCACCTGTGCAAGACATGTGCGTTCTATGAAATGTGTAGAACAATACACAGTACCATGTCTAAGAAAATGCATACCTAGATTTGCATCAATAGGTTGAAGCGGTCTAAACATGCTGATTTATGGTGGCGAATCTCATGTACGTATGATGGGGTAAATGACTTTGTTTAAGTTTTTTCTCTCAAGATGATACCAAATGGAATATATGGGAAGTGATAAGTATGAAAAATGCAGTCCAGATGCAGTTCGGTATCTGCTTACACATGTGTGGCGAGATTATAGGAGAGTCTGTATAGTATATTTAGGAGTATATGGGGTGTGATAGGCACAACACAGTGTGCTGTTCATTGTCTGCAAAACTAAAATTAACCATGCATTATATCACACCACCAAATAGATCTACATCTTTGCGAATATTGGTGGAAAGCCGTATCTATTATAATACAAGTCAGCGATGAAACCATAGCGGAATTATAAGTCCTAACTATTACAAAGTCCTCAACAGCATATGATCTGGGCTAATCTTTATGCCATAATACGCGTTATCCCAAACAAGCAAACAAGCAGCTTAACACGGCCTACAAGTTGCTCAAGCAAATCAGGTAGTGCCGTATTGTAACCACTGTTATTGTTGTTGTTGTATGGTTTAACGACATTTTTAATCACAAGACAGGCTATACATGGCGGCCAGCGTAACTGGTGGAGGAAGAACCCTGGAAAACTCCGAAAAGAATCACCGACCCACGAGACGCTACTGGCAGGCGTTGCCACGTTAGCCGAGCCCTAGAATCGAACCCATGCAGACAGAGGTAAGATGACAGTGCTCCGGAACTGTGAGTGCTTTAGACCACTCGGCCACTCGGGGCTCCAGTAACACCTATTAAGTAGAAACGTTATACAAGTGACAAAATCAACAGTGAAATAAAAAATTAAGTAGCATATTTTAACAAAATGCTTGGCTAAACAGCTCAAGCTTTCTCGACGATATGATAGAAACAGCATGTTAAAATAAAATACCCCATTATTGTAAAAAAAAAAAAAAAAAGTACTCAAAGACTGAAATACCATTATATTTATTGCCTAATACAATCCATTAACACCTGAACAATCGCAGGTATGAAACTGGTGTGGGCAACGTATACGAAATATAGATATAGGAACAGTGATGCCAATCTTGACAGATTCGAATCGGAGTGTCAAAGAGGCAGTTTAAATGTTAAACAGAAATAGGTGTAAATAATATGTAACCAGGCCTGTTTAGAGACTTATCAAAAGCCCTCACAAGCAATGTGTATGTATTCTTGGTGCATCGAAAAAGGCATGCGGGAGGTCGCGGGTTCGAAACCCGGCCGATTCATACCGAAGACTAATAACAATGGTACTAACAGCTGCCTTGCTTGACGCTCAGCATTAAGGTGTTAGTGCTAGGACTCGTCGGCCTGGTGTCACGATAATCTGACTGGGTAGGACATCATGCTACATGTTTGTGGCATGATGCCCGATTGCTAGACATTACTATAAACGGTCACACTGCAGACACCGTAGCGATATGACTGAAAAATTGTTAAAGCTACGTTAAAAATCCAATTACACAAACACACAGACACACACAGACACACACACACAAATAGATACACACATCTCCACCACCACCCTCCCAAAAAACCCATAAAAACAAAGATCATTATGAAGGTATCGAGATTTTGGAAATTGCTCAAATGGCCCGAATCGCTTTGTACCTTGTTACCAATAATTGCAAAGATACAATTATTGACCTGTAACAATGCACATAAATAGTGTGTGTGTGTGTGTGTGTGTGTGTGTGAGAGAGAGAGAGAGAGAGAGAGAGAGAGGTGGGATTATGTCCCACAAGAAGACAATGTCGTAAGCATTTGCTATTGAAAAGTAATGTACATTTTTGGGAAATAAACAGCAATGATACTGATACCAATACATGTAAGGATAAACAGACACACATGTAAGGAAAGAGAGATAACCAATACATTATACAATTACATGTAAGGACAAACAGATATTCAACAAATTTATACAATAACAAGTAAGGACAAAGAGATACCCAATACATTTATACAATTACATGTAAGGACAAACATATATTGAACAAATTTATACAAAAACAAGTAAGGACAAAAAGATACCAAATAAATTTATACAATTACATGTGAGGACAAACAGATATCCAACAAATTTATATAATAACAAGTAAGGACAAAGAGATACCCAATAAATTTACACAGTTACATGTAAGGACAAACATATAGCCAATGAATTTAATTCGGATTGTATGCACGGACATTTGGAATGTAGCCATTCATTCTTCAGTTGAAACTATCCCTAATTTTCTTTAAGGTCGGCCCTAAACTTTACGTAAAGAGGATCTCTTATTTGCAGTTTTCAGCTGCAACATGTGAATGAATTTTATGAAAAAAGCTACTAACATGCTTTCACACAAAAGTCAAGACGATCTTTTGAACAGGAGGGTGCCAATGAAACTATCAGGACCATCTTCGCAGTTGGCACCGGAAGAAAAAAAAAGAATCTTTGGCTCAGTTCAAAAAACATGTGTCAGGACAAGGTTCCACACGACACGTTAAATAGTTCGTCATTTCATATACTCAACAGCCAAAAATTCGGGAAGAAATACCCTATTCAATGTAGGGCAGTGGCCAAAGTGACAAGTGGTTTAGATATGTTAGTGAACGCTACTCAGACGTTCAGAGACGGAACCACAGAGAAAACATGTTAGGGACCGTTCTGTCAGAAACTCTCCATCATCTGGATATTGTGTGGAAAAATGAATTTGTTTTAACTGCGATGAGACATGCGGGAGCGGATTGGAGGGCAGTCGCCAAAAGGTCTTTGTTGTCATTGTCAAAAACTCCTGCCAGTAACGCGTCAAGAGCACACATCACATTACTGCACATCTGTTTGCATCAGGTGATGGACGAGTGCTTTTGAACAGTTTTTAATTTGAAATTTCTCTTTCCAATAGAGATTATATAGATGATATCTGTGGAAATTAATGTAAGGCATATCTCAAAGTGGGTACATGGACTCATAGTTATTTAAACGTCAGTTTGAAAAGATTTCGATTCCTTATTGTGGCAGATTGCTTCTTTCCTATCCAAACTTGCCAATCGTGGCAGGCATACCAATCTGTATGCCAAATGAATTTACTGAACTGCCATTACATACTATACATACTTTCAAGCAGATAGATATGTCGTTTTTAGCTGTTAAAGTCCAAGGTTTCAAATCCTGCAGTTAAACTTGGTTGTGCCAAGAAATCTAAAAATTTTGGTAAGTCAAAATTTATCTTAGTTTTATCATATGCGATAGACCAGTTATGTTCACCAGCGCATATGTGAAAGATGCATTCCGAAAGACTAGCAGCATTCCACTAAATCCGGATGCTTTGGACAAATATCAACTAGTGAAGATTCGTCAACTGGAAGTATCAGCAGAAGATTCGCAATATATGAAACCATAGTGCTATCACTATCTTCATCTGCAGTCATTACACAAATGTTTACATGCTATACAACTTTTGGTAGATCTCTTTAGAGGAAATCTACTGGTGCTTGAAGTGTTAGTACTATAGTAATTAACATACGTTCTGTCCTGTTCCAGCCAAACGCAAAAAGAAAAATAGTCACTGAATCAAGGGTTAAGGCAGGAGACAAAACATGGAATGAAATTAGGATAAAATGAAGCTTAGGAGGAAGAAAAGGGATGATGTAGAGAAAAAGAAATAAAGAAGAATAAAAAAGCAGAGAAGGATGAGATTAAGAATAGAAAGATGGCTCGAACGGAAGAAAGGCTGAATGATGAATATGATAAACACGAAAGGCATAGGATAGCAAAGAAGAGGCAAAAACATTAGATACAGGTCACAGGTAATATAATTTGGTATATCTAAGCACATGCAGAGCCACAATCCAAAAGATATATGTGTCAGCGATGATACACATACAATATGGAAACTGGATTCATTATGATGTGGGTGAAAAGTGGTTCATAAATATTGTTCATACATCATTCCAGAAAGGTAATGATTGCATGTTTGCATCTCTGAGTTTTGCTTGCAAGGAACTTGTTTGCTTATATGACTGGAAAGCAGGACAATTGGTACAGTGGGAACTAAACATTGAACGAAATCTTTGAAGTCATGAATGATCCTCTGGAAGACGTAACTCTATTTTGTTGAAACCTATACATCTCAAAACATGGAAAAAGGATACATTTTTTATATAAAATTTTGTCTTTCAAGGGTCTGTGCAATTTCAGAGTAAACCCAGAAGACTCCGGAAAAGTATAGTATGTATACGATAAACCTTAAGAAAATTGGAAAATATTGGCATGCGTATCCCGAGGGAGACGAGCTTAGAATCCTAAGGAGAACCATAACTTTATAAGAAGTATTTTTTGTTTGCTTATATTGATACATCCAGCAAGTGACATATGTGAAGAAACAGATCAAACGTTACAGTGGAAAAATAAGAGATGTGAGCGCATAAAATACGAACCACACCAAGTGTATATACCAAGCGAAAGAAAGCGAAATGTTATAGCTGCTATCTAATTTAAGGTCAGTTATGTGCAGTAGGGTTAAGTCAATTAGACTTTCTTGTTCCATAGGAATTAAACGTAATATTTCACTGTCAATCATATGCGCTGGGATTAAACCTAATTAATATAAGTTTAAGTAATTAAGCCACCTCCATCTAATTTCTTCAAAGGTTGCATGACATCATAATCGTACAGTAGATAATAGGAAAACACCTTTATGTAGGGTATTCGCTGATCCAATCATCTTAAAGACACAATAGGTGTTGAACGAGTCAAGCAGCAGGGAGGGCGAACAGACCATTTTGTAGGAACGTCCAAATGTCGAAAATAAGCCTTCCTACGAACGATCGAAAAATAAAAAGCGTCGACAGATTTAAAAAAGCGTTGATACTTTACTGAGAAAATCTCTGTGGAATTTCCAATTAATATTACTCCATTGTCGTTGGTGATTTTTTCTAGTTTATTATGCGCGTTGTTTACGCAATTACGTCTTCGCGAGGTCCCACCCTCCCTGCTGCTATTAATTTATCCAAATATTTTATCAAGTCCAATACGATATCTTGTTCTAGGATCGTGCAAATTTATTGTTATAAATCCATGCGGAGTAGCTTGCGCTCGTGAAAAGAGGTTTTTAAATTTAATTATATCCATGTCACCGCTACACCAAGTTTGATGAATATTTCGCAACGTGTGTGTATCAACTCCATTAAACACAACTAAAATATTACAGTTATATCTGATCACTTTTGGTATTTGTGTGTATCGTTGAGTAACATAAATAACATCGGTGTTTTTATGTCTACCTCGAGCAAAAATCCTGGCTGGATTTGATTGCTTGTCCAGCATCACATCATCGTATACAACTAGATTATTAATAAATCCGTCTATGGAATCAACTGATGGTGCTTCATCAATATCGGTTATAAACTCGATAACATCGTTATCTTTATCTATTTGCGCATTTTCATTAAAATCCTTAAGCACATTATAACATCGTTGATCATCAACTGACGGGGCTACCAAATACAATTTATCCCACTTTAACCATCTCATTATAAGATTAAGTAACAACTGCGACTTTCCACTTCCAGATGGTCCTATTGTTATCATTCTGATGGAATTCGGTAACGCAGGATGGTGCTTGACAGGTTCTCGTTTTTTTGTCGCTGAGAAATCAATTATATCCATGCTGTATACAATATCCATGGATTTATATTGTGTGAAGTGCAGGACGCGTACCCCGACGGATACACTAACAACTATTACCACAAAAAAATAACAGATCAGCGGTTACGGGTAAGTGTACGCGGTGTGGTACAAAGAAATTTAAAATTATTCCCGGTGATAATTCAGGGGCAAAGTCAGCGTTAAAAAAAGCAACGAGGAGGAAATATTGCAGCAAAATTAACAAAGTTACCGGGAACTCCGTGGGCTAAATACCCAGGAGAAAAACATCTACCAGGATATAATTATTGCGGTCCTGGTACTCGACTCGATATCAGGCTTGATAATCAAGATCATCCAAAACCAGGCGAGGAACCAATAAATGCTATTGATAAAGCATGTTATGCTCATGATGTTGCGTATAAAAGCAATGATCTACAACATAGGCATATTGCAGATGTGAAATTAATTCATGCGCTAAATTCTATAAAAAAATAAAAATATCAAAAAAATAAAAATATCAAAGAAAAATTAGCTAATTGGTTAGCAAGATCCGCGATGAAAGGTAAATTAGCGCTAGGGGCTGGTAATATATAAAATAGAATCGATTTATTATTCACCAATTGGTTACTGGAAGGGTAAAGTAGCAATTAGTAAACTTGCTGATGCAGCAGCGGTTTAACATTCTACTGCTAAAGCGTGGTTATCCAAACAAGCAATATAGCAAATTTATCAACCACCACCTAAGCAAATTCGATTTGCACATTTCAATGTCAGTGTTCCTAATGAAGTTCATCAAGCTGATATATTATTTCTACCACATGATACCGTTAAAATTGGTCGACGTCAAATAACATACAAATACGCGTTAACTGTCATTGACGTTGCAAGTAGATACAAAGATGCAGAACCGCTATCAACGAAAACAGCATCTGAGGTAGCCGATGCTTTTAAACGAATTTATCAACGAGGTGGTTTACGATGGCCACAGCTGCTACAGGTTGATCCTGGCAAGGAATTTCTTGGTCCAGTATCATCGCTGATGAAACAACATAATGCCAAAATACGATGAGGACATACTGCGATTCATCGTGATCAGGCAATTTTTGAACGATTTAATCGAACACTCGCTGAGCGGTTATTTGGATATCAATATGCGAAGGAATTTATTCAGGATACGAGATCTCGTGAATGGGTTGCAAGATTACCAAGTGTGATAAATGCATTAAATAATGAGATCACTCGAACAACCAATATGAAACATATTAACGCAGTCACAAAAAAGTATAACTACACAACGACGTGATTTTTCAGCGTAACCAGTCTTTGGTAATATCACTGTCAGGTATTTATACGAGCCTGGTGAACTCGAAGGTGGTAAAAAAAGAGCGACTGATCCTATTTGGAGTGTTACCACACATAAGATATCTAACATAACAAGATCCTCAGGTATACCCGCAACCTACAGATTAGATTCAACTGCTCCTCAACGTGGATTTGTACGTGAACAATTACAAGTAATTCCCGAGGACACGCAATTACCACCGCTATCACTTAACTAGCTCCTCTACGTCGATTACACTCAAGACAGGTCAACATGATATTTTCGCGTGTATGACCGCGACTGTTATCTTTTCTATCTACGGTAAATTGTCTTGGATTATTACTCAAATATCTCCATAACATCACACAATTACAATTTGCACAATTATTATTCTATTGTTGTTTCAGCGCGTTGATAAATTCAACATCAAGATCAAATTCTCGATTATTTTTTTATCGCTTTGTTTATAACCAGCTAATTTTTTTCTTATTATGTCACCGTCAACATCATCACTAGTCACTGACTCGTCCAGGACAATTCGTCTCAATTGAGATATTTTTCTGACTCTAGACACCGCGAGATAAACTAAGTTTGACCACTCGATATGATCATCTATAATCCAAACAACAGTATCAGTAATAGTTAATCCCTGAGATGAATGTATTGTCATTGCATATCCTAGTGTCCACGGAGATTTGTTCAACGATAATGCATCTTCAACAACATCAACATCAACTGTGATAATATCATTTAATACTAAATTCTGTTTCTCGGTGTGTCCTGGTATATCAACGTCAATATTTTGCCGTCGCGTATCTGCTGGTCGATAAATTTAGTTCCATTTGACAAGAAAGCTATTTCTCGACTTATAAACGTATTTCTGTTCGTTGTATCAGCGATTATAAAATCTAACTCAGCATCGTCCATGATCAATCTTGTACAATGTCGTCTGTGATCATATGCTCCTCCTTGGGTAAACTTGCCAATTATTTTTCTACCAAGATCTTTTGTAATTTTATTCTCGTAATCGGTTTCATCCGAATACTCCTTTTGTTGTGGTAACCAAACTTCGGTTTGATTCCGGAATGATACAGTTGCTTCACTTACAATCAACCGTGTTAACACCGCACAATCGAGCATATACCGTAACAGTACTATTGGTGCCCACATTATTTCTGAAAAATGTTTTCCAAACCAGGTATAATAAATCGCATGGAACTCTTTAGACATTTCAAATGACTCGATACAAGCAAATCCAGTTAGGTCAAAATCCGGTAATGGTCCATTTATCGATACTTTTGTCATTTCGTGCGTCGGATGACCGAATCGCTGAAAGTACACAGAACAATCTCGGTATCCAAGAAAACTTCCCGGATAACATGCAACCATATCAACTGAAATAACGTCTTTATGATCGTATTTAGTATTCCATAGTCCGCCGTGTCCGTATTCGACACAACTAGATATTATGTCATTGAGAAAATCAGACCGAGTTGGCTTCCACAAATTTTTCTTTCTAGCAAAATGAGCCGCAACTGACGGAACAGTAAAACAGTTGCTCAGTAGTTCGTCAGTGTCATCAGTATATTGCAGTGCAAGATTTTTCATTTTCTCGTGGAGAAGATCTGTTCGATCAATAACACCATTTGGTCTTACAAACTGATCAAATTTATTCTTTTCCTCTATGCATGATTCGTCGCTAAAACTCTGAAATAACCATACTGACACAGGATCGATTTTACTTATTTCGTTAATAAAATCAAACATATCTCCGGGATGACATTTAACAGTTCGATCTCGTGGAAACACTGTTACTGCGTTAGTCCACGCGTGTGCGTTATGATCAATAATTTCGATCGAAGCTCCTTTTGATTTATATTTTGATTCATACAAAATCTCTCCTGTTATCGTCGCTACGGTTATTGGAAATTTTAATCTTTTTCCTAACTCAGCGATATCTTTGATGGACGCCCCGGTATCTTTAACTGTTTCTCCCCACGTGTTTATTATTTTACGTCTTTTATCCGTTAGACCGTTTCGACGGGCCGCGTTTGTAAAATGTTCTATTACTCGTTCAGCCACACAATTTATTTTTGAAAATTTCATCGGCGCCAGTTTATCAACGCTAGGTTTTTCATTTATCACATAGATTCCATAAAGAACCGCGGTCACAGGATATGCTTGTTCATAATACGGTTTGTCAATACCGGTCACGAGACCTGGTTTGGAATCTCTACTTAGTATGACAGTTTTTTTTATCACCGTGGACAGGATCATATTTGTCACGGATAATCCAATCATCTGTTTCTGTCAACAAGACAAATTTTATTCTGAAAAGATATTTGCGATTATCAAGATAGTTAATGATAATTGCTGCTCGTTTGTCATTCATCGTAGCGTCGATGATATCTTTGTCGCGTATAATCTTGAACGTTGACCAGACATGAGATGCACCATCTGCGTGAAATTCTTTCTTGGCGTCGTGAATTTTATTAATCAAGCTTTTGTTTTTCTTATCAACTAGATGTTTTATTGGTAAATCAGGAAATATTCTGTCGAGATTAAATTTATCTGCCCTCCAAGGCTTGATTCGGGATAATCTATAGAATTCGTTCATATTATATTTCAAACAAGTATTTAAATTAAAATATTATATTTCAAACAAGTATTTAAATTAAAATATTATGTATACAATGTCTCGATGCAAATGGCTCATGGTGGGTTCATTGACTCGTTGCAATAAATCCTGTAAAAGGGAATTTTGCGGACAACACATGCAAAACGTTCACCGTGGAAGCTTAGGACCAATACCATGTCTGCGATGTGGTGTTGGTGTACGAGGCAAAACAGAGTTGTGTGCGTGTTGTGATGGTAAACGATACAGAGAGCTTAAAAGATATTATGATAAAAAAATGATGTCAGTGACGGAGCTATAAAATCCGTGGAGGATTATCTAACAACGTTTTCAGACAAATTATGATTTAAACAAATGATATTATTATATAATGGAGCAAATTAAATTTGTCCCGCATCCTATAATAACAAACTACGAATCAAATATTGATGGTATGATTAGAAATTACAGGTTGAAGAGACCAGTTGGTGTTATTAGTAATACTGGTTACCTGTTGTTTATTGCTGGGAAGAAAAATTATCTCTGTCATCGATTTGTGTTTGAATGTCACAAGTGCTTGATCAAAAACGTATTGTGATCGATCATATTGACGGGGATCCTCAGAATAATTATTTGTCCAATGTTCAAGCTGTTACACAGAGCGAGAACTTAACACGTGGTAATACTGGGAGATGTAAAACAACCGGAAAGAGGGCGGTAAAATCTACAAACATAGAGACGGGTAAAGAGATTATATTTCAATCAATGAACGCGGCTGCGAAATATTTTGATATTGATCTGCCTTAGTACAATTTGTCGCGGAAAATACACATAAATCCACTATTTCCAAGAAATATAAGCAAAAAATCATATTCCAATATTGTTAATGAGATAAACTATCATCACTATCAAGTAATTACGTAGGATTATATTTATAAACTATTTTTTAATTATTTATCCTTTTAGGCAGAAATTACCATTTTTATACTACTTATTTTTCGATTATGCGAAAGGGAGATTATTTCTGTAATATAGTTTTCTTCGTAGATTTCTGATTTTTATGGTCGTAATTAGTTAATTAATCATCTACATCGTAATTAATACCAAAGAAAGATATTTATGGTTTCCAACTTACAAAATTGAAAAATAAACGTATTTCACATCGTACAATATAGCGAGCTATTTTTAAACCTGTTATGAGAAATCGAGGCAAAACACGCTGCTTTAATGCAGATATTTACAATCTGTTATAATACAGAAATATTTAAACCGATCTGCAGGTGGTAAAACGTTTGATGGTGCCGTGGTAGTATGTAAATAGGCAGAACACGCTGTTTTAATGCAGATATTTACAATCTATTACGAGAAATCTTGGCAGAACACGCTGCTCTCATTTACATATTTGCAAACCGTTGTTTTAATACAGAAATATTTACAATCTATTCAAAAACCGCTGTTTTAATGCAGAAATATTTACAATCTATTCAGAAACCGCTGTTTTAATGCAGAAATATTTACAATCTATTCAGAAACCGAGCTGTAGCTATATAATAACCTCTGAAATGTATATTGTTAAGATGTTTCGATAGCTCAGTTGATAACGTATCTGGCCGTGATACTCACGGTATCAGGATCGAATCCCATGACTGACAACCGTCGGTGGTTACGCGTATTAGCGATATTTATAATTAATTGGGGCACCGCCAGCCCCTCTGCGCTCAACAGAACCCCTCCAACCACACGTCACTGGTGGTTGATACATGTTTTGTATCACCCACGGGCTGATTATTTGGGGTGGGTGTTCTGCTGAGCGTAGAAAATGGCCTCATATATGTTTGTGCCGTTCTTAATTAATATTTTATTCATTGTATATATTTCATTTCATTTATTCATTGTATATATTTCATTTCATTCATTAATTGTATACTTACTGAACCTGCTAAAACACTCGAATAGAGGTTCAATCATTCACTGTATATATTTCTGCTGTCATTCATTCATTGTATACTTACTGAACCTGCTAAAACACTCGAATAGAGGTTCAATCATTCATCATATATGTTTGTGCCGTCCTTCATTCATTGTATACTTACTGAACCTGCTAAAACACTCGAATAGAGGTTCAATCATTCATCATATATGTTTGTGCCGTCCTTGAAACATCCTTGTGAGCTCGCTAAAATACTCGATTTGGGGCTAACACGAGGATATATTTTTTTTTATTTAAATAAATATATACTAAATAATGAACTACGAAAATATTAATGATGTAATTGTTGCTATTAAAAAATTGGAAAAAGATGGAATTAATATATCTAATGAACTAAATCCTGAATAAAATAGTTTCTGATTTTGAAATTTTACAAGAACGTAGGAACCAAGGAATACACACACTATCATCTGAATACAAGTTTATGAAACAGATTCAAGCGGCGATGTTTCAGTCGCTAGCTACCATAGAAGAAGATCAAGTGAAGGAACTCGCCCATCTTTCTGCCGCAGTAGAAAAAATTAGATTGGTGTTATCCCACGAATACGAGGCAAAAAAATATAATTAGTACTCGTATAAAACAATTAAGACAAATTATGTTAGCGAGTAACTTCGTTAGTGAAACGATCCAGAGTAACTTCGTTGGTGAAACGACCGAGCACGTGTAATATTTTATTTTATTCAGAAACATTTTTATTTTATCTTAGATCTTTGATCTTTGATCTTTATTTTTTCTGAAATATTTTATTTTTTCTGAAATTGATGGGCTAGTTGGTACTCAGAATCACGCAAACCAATCAATTTCGTAATTTTGTTGGGCTAGTTGGTACTCAGAACTATGTAAAATGATCAAATTTTTCAGAAAAAATAAAATATTTCAGCATTAGTCAAATTTATTATATTTTTTAGCTATTTTAGTCGATTTGTCAGGAAAAATTGATCAAATTTTCCAATATCATCAGGTCAAACCTCAAGCGGTTTTCTAATTGATTTATCGATAAATCGCCAAAAATCAGTAAAATTAGCTCAAAAATCATTACGATAAAAGTCTTTAAGACAGAAATCTTACGATAAAAGTAATTAAGATCTTACATGTAGATTGACAATCAATTTCTCCCCACGCAGGTCAATTAATCGTCCTATGTGGTCTGTAAGTTTGAAATTTATTCGTGACAAATATTGATTATGTGTACGTAGATAAACAGGATTGGTTGGTACTTGCACGATCAAATCCCCAGGGGGAACTTGTGGTGTAAATGTGTATAAGATGTATCCTTGTTGAGCCTGATTTGATTTTCCGAGATCTATTTGAAAGCTGCCATCGATTACGTCACAAACAAGATTAACCGCGATTGTCGATGTTATATCAACGATTCCGGGGGATACATGCCTGCCGCCTCCGTATGGATCATTATTATAATTAAAAACGGTTGCTGGTGGGGCTATTTGTCTCCACACAGCTAGTATTTCAGGAAAGTTTTTCGCGATAAGATCGTTGAGTGATCTTATTAATTCACCGGTTTCAAATCCTGGAAGTGTAAAATTTAATAAATCTGCTTCAGTTATTTTATAATGATCAATATATGCTTGTTTGATACTATTTTTTTCTCCTTTATCTATATAATTATTAGCATTTATTACTTCAATAATAGTCTAATTAGCATATTTAAGATCTAATACAATTTGATTTTAATGTTGTATTGTTGCAAGGATATAGTTTTTAAATAAACGCGCTAATGTCTTTAATGTAGTTGTGTATTCAGTTTTAATTTTATTAACTGATGATTTGAAATCTCTTTCATAAACAATATTAGTTGAAGTTTTTATATCAAAATCAATGATAGAAAACGGTACCATATGATATAATTTTCCATCACGAATAACACGAGTATCCCCCCAACAGTCCATGGATACAAATTTCGGTATTCTGGAGTTATTATAAACTTGGCATCGTCAGTGATAAAATCAATTAATTTTGGTTCTGATGGTCCTTCATGCACTGACGCAATATCAGGCCAACCTAGTACGGATCTTATCGTGGACTGATAAATATCAACGACGTAATCAGGAGAATGTATCTCAACCGCAGAAGATAGCGTCGGCTCATGAACGCCAATCGATATTTTTGATTCTTTTCCTGTTATTGATTTTATTCTATGCGCAAATTCCTCATTGAATTGTTCGATCTCATAACTGCCAGTTGGTATTCCAACAACGTTCCAGTCAGGTGTTCCATCTGGTTTGTTTTTATTAGCAAATACAAGTGAATTATTTGCTGGTGTACCATCAAATGATTTCGATCTGATGTTTGGCCAGCTGTAATATACTCGTAATTGTACTAACGCGATTTCACTCGCGCGAATCGCCGTTGGAAAATTAACACTAAATTCGGGATTAGTCAAGCTTACCGAGATCATCGTGGTCTTGTGCGGGGTTGTGTTTGTCACGATCTGCTGGAGTAGCTCCTGTGATGTCATTATTAATACTCGTACCTTTAATACCAGCGCAGTTGTATATTTTAATCATTTCTGAAAACTCAAAATCAGAAATCATTTCATCACTGAGGCTTGCTGATAACAGCGAAGATAACTTCGAGTATGCGACCGTCGCTGTGTGTAATTGTATCATGTAATCGGATAATTTTTCATTCATGCAGGTGCATATCTTTTTTGCAATGATATTAAGCACACCTGCAATAGTTGTTGCTGCTGAAATACAAATAGTTACGGCTACTGGTGCCATCATTGTCACCGCTGATAATATCACACCGGTTCCAGCAACAACAACGGATACTGAATAAACGATCACGTCGACGATAACTAGTCGTCGTCGATATTTCTTTACTTTTATCGTATATTGTTCGACTCGATCTTTTAACGATGCCTGCCATCCACTCGCTTGATTATACCAAAATTTCTGAACGTCGATTGAGGTACTCATTATATTTTATGCAGTAACCAATTGAGGTGTTTCAGCTACAAATTCTAGACACCACCAGTAAGATGTTTCGGTTAATTTCTTATCAGCTGCTTCCAGAATAAAAATTTCTTCGTTTCCGCTATTTAATACAACAGATACAACCCCGGAAAACTTATCAGTTGAATGATGCCATGGATATGTTGTAAATATTTCAAATTTTGCAGCACTGAACACAGATAGCCTGTACACGCCAGTGACTATTGCGGTATATTTAATACTATTATTCTGATGCGACCATGTTGCGAATCCAGATGATACTGTGTATGCTATGTTGGTAATATGACCGGGAGTAACCCCGCCAGGAATTTTAATCAAACTGATTTTATTAACGACATCAGGAATGCCCGCTACGATGTTTTGCTGTGTTTGTTTGATCGTGTCGATGTTCGTCTTCATATCAACGAGTTTTACGTCAACGGTATGCGGAGTACCAAAAAATACATCTGCGGTTTCATTAATTTTTCTAAAGTTTCTGCGAAGATTTGTGAACCCGTGTACGTGAACGTCATACTCGGCCCGCAACGTGGATAACTTACCATCTGCGGTGTTGTAGTTGACGTCAATGTACTTTTTTGTTGCTGCGTCTTCGTCGGATGTTGGATCCGCTAAAACTACTATCTTATTCCCATTCATGTTGAATTCTCCCATCATTGTGTCACCGGTATTTTTCACGCGATTAGCAACACTTGCTGTAATTTGATCTCTGATGGTTGTAAACGATATACTCGAATCCCTGATTCTGCCGCTGTCAGTAAACACAGGGCTATTATCCGTAACTGCGCCAAGTACTCGTCGAATTATATCATTCCATTTGATATTGCTCGTTTTTAGTTTACCATGTCGATCCTAAAAAATAACAACCTCATCTGGGTCAATTCCAGCCAGGTTCATAATATAAGCGAGTTCATCTTTAGACACGTACTTCGACATATAAACGTCGCCGGTTTTTTTCTTAACGCGGGAAGATCTTCTTCCGTAAATATCAACCATTATAATCTAAGATCTGTTTAAAACGAGACGGGGGCCCCGAGTGGCCGAGTGGTCTAAAGCGCTCTTCGTTACGGATCACTGCCATCTCACCTCTGTCTGCGGCGGTTCGAGTCTAAGATTCAGCCAATGTAGGCATGTGAGAAAGCTTGCCAGTAGCTTCTCGTGGGTCGGTGGTTCTTTCCGGGGTTTTCCGGGTTCTTCCTCCACCATTAATACTGGCCGCCATGTATAGCCTATCGTGCTGAACAATGGCGTTAAACCCCACAACAACAACAACAACAAAACGAGACGGTTGCTTGTATAATCATGCACGACTTTATGTGGTGGTTTGGATGATTTTGATATAGAGTTAAGTACATTAATTGCCTCACGGTCGCATATTGGCGGATCTGTCATTGTTTGTGTGGGTAGCGTTGAATACCAAATTTGCGCGTGAAGTGGTGCAACATACTTGATAAATTCAATGGGTGGAGCTAACCCATGTGAATCAAAATAAACGATTACACGTGGATCAACCGCGTATGATACCCAATGAGTACCAGGTCCTGAATTCGAGTCAAGATTAATAATACCTGTTTTGAGTTTGTTCGGTTGTTTCGGTAATTGATCTCGCATAAAAACACCTCTGAGGTTTTTTATTTTTAATCGTTTAGTAGCATCAAGTAAATAAAAATTTGATGCTGAAACGTCTAACGTGTTCCTGGAAGCCTCAGACCTCTTCCCCAACGAGATCCTGGCAATCTTAGGCCGCGTCCTTTTTTTTGTATTCCTTTCCTGTTGCTTTCTTTAGAGCCATTCCAGCAGCTGTCCCAACAGCACCTAACGCGGCTGCTTTTGCTACGGCTGGAGCGGCAGCAGCTATTAACGTTGAATAGCTGCGAGAAGTGGAAAAATACCACCTGTTTTAACCATGTCCTTGATGGCGCTCGGAGAAAGATGAAATTGAACCCCGGTTTTTGATTCTAGGGCTTTATTAAGATGTTTAATCTGGTTATTTGTCAACGATAATTTGTTTGGACCGCCACTAGAAATTTGATCTCGCTTTAGTGATATTTTTGTTCCGCATTTGTTGGTGTTTTTTGATTGTAATTTTTTTACCTGACCGGGAGTCAGAATAACATTAACATGACTGTATGACATTTTATGATAAATACTTATCACGCTCCAAATAATGATTAAAGATTTTCCACTGGTGCATCAATGACTCTCATTCGGCCACTACCACCTTCAAGTAACATTGCTTTATCGCTAAGTATAACCGCGATTGCTCTATAATCAACACCACCTGTATTTAAGGTTGCTTTAAGATGTATATCAACGACAGATTGTTTTGATAGATCAAGCTGCTCCAGAGAAAAATAATAAATCGGATACAAAGTTCTGAAATCATGTTGTGATATTTGCAACCCAGTATCTACATTTTGATCACGTCCCATGAATGACATCAAACGATGATATACACGTCCTATATGATTTTGTTCATAATTAAGTTGTAAATTTTCCGTTGGTTCTTGTTGTCCGTTTATCCGTAAGGAAATATCTGTGATACTAGTTTATCAAATATCATATGAGAGTGAGTTTGTGAGTTTAAACGATCATGGTTTTGAAACGCAATAAAAATATGCCGTGGTGCAGAAACACCTTGTTGTGATGCTATATGCCATGTAAACTGACCGTTAACGTCAGTTTGTATACTATCTGTGCTTGTTGTTAACCATGACAACAAGGATTTACCACCTGTGTCCATGAAAGAAAGTAATCGCTGTTCTTCTGCGATCGTTGGAGTCATTACCGGCATCCACAGTGAAAGTTTCGATAATATTACTTTACCAGCATCACCAATAGGTCTCCACAGAGCATCGTTATCATCACCCTTTCTTACAAGAACAACCTTGTGTCTAGCTCCAAAAATAACCTTTCTAATATTTCTACAAAATCCAAAAATATGCGATAGTGGAATTGTACATGAAAAACTTCTATTGGCTCCTAGCAACATATTTTTACGCGTTGAAAATCCCAAGCTGAAATCTGGGTTAGCACCATGAACCACTGGCCACACATCAGCATCAGCGTTATTGGCAAAATTTCTTGGTCGTCTTACATTATACAGATCGCTTTCAGGGTTATTAGAATTATCTTTCACAAACATCGTCGTGGGACCTGCTGATCTTGTATAATCATCAGAATATCTTGCTAGACCAATTATTGTTGTAGCAACGTCGACATCTTTCTGAATTGATTCAATATTTTTTCCATCCATCATATATGTGGCGCTATCAAATAATGCCATGATCCCGTTGTTGACAAAACCAACTTTTACTGCATCTGCGTAATTAGTATTATCCGTTTTTACAATTGCACCTTCTACCTCAATAAAAGCCTCAACGGGTAGAAAATATCTACTTGTGTCATGAACTTGTAGTTCAATCCTTCCACGTTGATCTGGTGTTCGTGCGTCATAAGAATAAAACTGATAATCACGTACCAATTCATCTTTAATGACAGGTGCTTCCATGTCAAATGCTGTGTCGGACATGCGCTTGAACATTTTATTGTAATTATTTTCGTCTAACACGTTGATTACCGCGTTCGGGAAGTTCCACCTCGGAAAGTTCCACTTCCTGATATCAAACTTGAGATATTATTTCCCCATTCACCGAGTCCCCGATCTGCTAACGCTGCTAGTTTTTGATTTGCAGCTTGATTAACTATTTTACTGACATCTGCGGGCATCACTTCAGTACTTGGTAATTTTACTGGTTGTCGTTTTCGTCTTATTAATCGTGCTAGTCTATCTTTGATCGCCGAGAACGCCTTACCAGCAACATTGATAATTGCACCAGGAGCTTTTTCACGAACAACATCGATAGATTTCATCGATAATTGTTTTTCAACAGGTGCTACTTTTGGGGCTAACCTTGTAAATAATCCCTGAATAACATCACCAAGTCCATCTCCGTAAATTGCTCTATAGATTGGTAATCGTGAGTTTACTGCTCTGACCTGTACGGATTTACGATGATTATTGTGTATGATCATCTTTCTTTATTTATCATATATCTAACAACTAGTCACTGTAATCATCAACAAGTTCATCGATAAGTTCTCGGTAAACACCGATATCCATGATACCACCCTGAAATAATCGCCGACAAATATCAGCTGCTTCATTGGTTATTTCTGGTGAGTTATTTCCAGCACGTTTTCCCCTATGAGAACTTCTAACCGTGACACATCATTGAGAATATTGTCAGGACATAAACCAGAACCTTTTTTAGGTTCATCTTGAGGTGTTTTAAATACTGGTGGTTGCATTACCGGAGAAAATGATTCAGTGGTGACCAGGTGTGTGCCAGGTGAATCACTTCGAAATCCACGTGGTGAATCTGTCGGTGTAAATGTCATTACCGGCGCAAAAATTGTTCTACGTTGTAAAGGTGGAGGAAGCTGATATGAGGGTTCTTGCTGCGGTGGAGGAAGTTGATATGAAAATTCCTGCTGTGGTGGAGGAAGTTGATATGAAGGTTCCTGCTGGGAAAGTTGTTCTTGTTCTAGTTGTTCCAGTCTCTCTCTATAAAGTCTTTTTACTTCTTTATCAAGATTTTTGTATTCTGGACCTCTAGCTTGTTTTTTGTTTCTATATACACGATATATCCATTTAATAAGATTATCATCACTTACTTTTTCATGACGGGGTTTTAAAATATCAGATTTATTAAATATACCAAATAATATTGTTTCGGGTAATTTTTCTCTTTTAGTATTTCTAATATCTTCGACAAACCCTTTCCTAAATCTTGCAATTAATTCTAAGTTTTCTTCTGTTGGTTTGGGTTCAGATGCAAGTTCTTTTCTCACGTCGGCGACTTCAGTACGAAGTTTTCCAATATCTTCACCAGCGGGTGGAGGTTGAGCTGCAGCTATATCAGTTGGAAGATCTCGTAAAATCTTTTTTGTTTCTTTGGTTCTTCTCGCTATTTTTTCAGTCTGCGCTGCAGTTTGTTCTAATACTGGAAAAATACCCTTTTTCCTCTTCTCATCGTCCTCAATATCTCCCCATATAATTTTTTCAACAGCGCTGTAGCTTTCTTAGTAGCTGCAGTGACGGGTTTAAATAACCTTTTAGTGTCTTCTTCGTACTCAACTTGTGATTGTTGCTACGCTTGTAGGTTTTCTCTAAATGAGTCTCTCACAGGAAGAAATTTTTTGATTGCTTCTAATCGTTCTCGAGCTATCCTTGCAGTATGAGATTCCGGATGTACCATTTTATTATAACATAATGATTTAATTAATATAGCAGCAGGGAGGGTGGGACCTCGCGAAGACGTAATTGCGTAAACAACGCGCATAATAAACTAGAAAAAATCACCAACGACAATGGAGTAATATTAATTGGAAATTCCATAGAGATTTTCTCAGTAACGTATCAACGCTTTTTTAAATCTGTCGACGCTTTTTATTTTTCGATCGTTCGTAGGAAGGCTTATTTTCGACATTTGGACGTTCCTTCAAAATGGTCTGTTCGCCCTCCCTGCTGCTAGTCAGTATAGTTTAGTTATTTTCACTCTAATAAGCCTAGATTTTAACATCTTAGAGATTTTGAAAGAGAGAAACATTTAAGTTCCTGCTGTTCAACCAGGGGATATGTCTTTGTCGAGTTTGTCTTTGGGTTCGCATGGGTATTTTGCGTGCCAGATATCAAATGCGGAGATGGCAGAAAGTTTGAAGGTCCAAAATAGCAAAGCCTGAAGCCAAACTAGAGAAAAGAGAGTCAATTATTTTTTCGCATATGCATAATATCTTTCAATGAGTATAAGCTAGGTATTGATTTTAATTGGCGTGAAGATGGGTGTATTTTCACATTTTAGTTTATCTCCCTTGTCTGATTGGGGTAGGGTGGTGGGGCTGTCTTAGTGATATAATATATAGGTACTGTCCACTATAGATATGCTTTTAAGGACAATTGAGAGGTGTAGACAAATCACGCCTGTTGCAACCATAGCATAATCCTTGCTGGTGTCAACGATTTCCACTACCCGCACCTATCCTAGATAAACCAAAGTGTCAGCATGATTTGGATGGTGGATTTGATGTCAAGAACCCATTAATTTAAGTGTTCCTGTTGCTAAGTAATGCCATCCATCGACTTCCTTGTCACCTCAAACGTAATTGTCCCATGTATTCCAATTCATACAAGTAATCCGTATACCATCGAGACTAACTGAAACTCAGTCGTCTGATGTAAGTTTAATTTCAAGCCAGATCTGAGAGGATTTTTTATTGAACAGTCTGCATAAAGTGATATGTGTACACAAGTACGTCATATATAATAAAAACTGTATATGTACATGATTGTTTAACCGCTTTTGATTTTGTTAATACGTTCAAGCCTTACATGCTGATACATTGCACTGGTTGGTAATGTTGTTTCGAACTTACGAGACAGAATACTCATAAAGTACGAAGACAAAAACTCCGCTTACACAAAAACCCACAGTTAAAATGTTGTAGCTCTGTTTGAATTACGTCCCTTGTTGCCTCTATAAATACACTCCTTATCTTGTGAAACATGAAAAAAGAAGTCAGTTTCCAGCAACTTTTTTCAAATAGTGTCTTTACAAGAAAAAACAAAAACAATACAACAATGTAAACAGACTACAAAAGAGATAGCAAAAGCACATGAGAAATATTATATATTATAGCATAGATGGTAAATGCAATAGTAAGTGTTGAGAAATGGCCATGCCTCGTCCCCTCAGCAGAAAACAGAAGATTCTTCAAGTGTCTTAAAATAATTAATAGAAAAGAGTGAGAAACAACAAGCTTTGTAAAATTCAACTCAAATGTATTTCCCTGAACATAAAGTAAAACTGTAAATAAAAAGGAACACGATATTGTAAATTAAATTCCAAGTAATCCTAGAACTACAGACACAAGCCCTAATGACTAAAGTTCTGAATAAACTTTAGTGGAAACACAAATTAAATCTAACGTTAGAAGTGTTGATGTGTTTGTGGTGGCACATGTAGTGGTGATGCTCCAGCAGACTTCTGATGGATCGAAATTCAAGTCTTTATTTCCAAAGATGTGGCCGCTCCGGTAGTCTCGGTGGTTAGAGCGTCCGCCTCATAAGCAGGAGGTCACATCTGCGGCCTGATGCCCCAGTGCTAGACATCACTATAAACTGCCACACTGCAGACATCGTAGCGATACGACTGATTTTTTTTTTTAAATTGTTAAAGCTACATTAAAAATGCAAATCACACTCACACATACATAATTATTTTTTGAGAACTTTGTATTTCCAGAGAAGAAACACTTGAATTAAATAATTTGAAAAAATAAATTCCATTCCAGATGAATTAATGAACACAACAACAATACAACTGATTCTGCCAAGAACTTATAGCATGAATAATCAATTTGGAGAAAGACAAGATTATTTAATCCTCTACCTAACCTCACGTCACAAT
Organism: Sinohyriopsis cumingii; assembly: GCA_028554795.2. NCBI lineage: Eukaryota > Metazoa > Mollusca > Bivalvia > Unionida > Unionidae > Sinohyriopsis > Sinohyriopsis cumingii. The sequence goes on along the minus strand of CM068824.1, from coordinate 166,108,077 downwards.
TAGCATTTTCTGAAGAAAAAAAAATAACTATTACCTAATGCAAAGTTTCCTACATGAAGGTTCATAATATTTATAACGTAAAATATTAGTTATAACTGGAAGTCTATTACTAAAATTATAATATAAAATGCATCAACCGAAAGGCAGACCTAGCATTACATGGGAAATTGCCACATTCTAGACTCAGATTTAGATAAGCGTTGTTTATGAAAACAAAATTAATAATACGGGTCAGGTAGCAAATGAACTTGATTTTGGACAAAGTTAAATCGAACATAAAATGTGACATGATCAATAGCATATAACGAAATAAAAAAGCGTAAACTAACAAACAATGCAAATTAAACACACACACACACACACACACACACACACACACATATATATATATATAGAGAGAGAGAGAGAGAGAGAGAGAGAGAGATCAGTTTTAGATATCTATCATATACCTGCCTGTCTGCCTGCTTTGCATTCATCCGTTTAACAGAACATATTCCCTGTTTTTACGAAGCTTCCCTACTTGAATATACACTCGTTTTAAATATATTTCATGCACATAGAGTCATATTCGTAAACAATTTCATTTTAAAAAAATAATGTGTTTTACCGCTTTTCCAATCTGGATTCATTTTAAATTCTAAACATAAGACGTGTAAATTCATTTATTTAGTATGCTTTTGTAGAAATTTGTGTTTAAGTGTGGATTCAAATTAAGGATCTGTACAAAATACAAATCTGAAACAATTAAATCATCCCTTTCATTTCAATATGTTGAGTTGCCAACTAAAATGGCGTCTTTACTGTACGCTACATGTGACCTTGTTCTTGCAAGCAAATATGTTATACCAAGCCTACCTATTTTATATGGCTTTTCTTATTTGTTCAACCGTTAACTGTGTATAAATGTATGGCCTTTTCTTTCGCTAATAATAGACCGTAGGGCCAGCGACATGTTTGCTTGTTCTGTCAGCAGGACTAAAACTTAAATGAATTTGTGGTTAAAAAGAATATATCGGAGTAAATACATATTTTATAAAACGTATGGACTTGTACATGTACGTTATACAATTATCCGGAAGTGAGACTTGGGCTGAGCGAGCGAAGTGAATACAGACGATACTAGTACATGTTTGTAGCGAATCGGTATACCACACCGACACAGCAAAAAGGAACAATATACTCATTAAATCAACGGCAAGGAAAACAGCAAAATTACGGAGGTAAAACATTAATAATGGCAAACTGAACTGGTATTCTTCCTCGGATTAAAGAAAAGTAAGTATAAAAGGATAATGTGAGAAAACTAAAGTACACGAGTCTGTCTCAGACTGAATGAAACTCGGAACTAGATTTTATGTGCTATTTGCTTGTTCTTACAGTTACTTCTTGCAAAGTTTAAAATAGTGGCAGTCTTTTTTAACAATATCTTGACCCAAAACTGTTGTGGCAGCACTGGCTTTGATTTTGCTTTAAAATATATTGACAAGTAATCTAATTAAAAGAATAAAGCGGTGTGCTAATGTAGTTTTGACATACCCTCCGACTTTGCAACATAGAAACACTCGTCTATTATCGAGTTGACAATATATTTCTTCCGACTTCCTCAATAAATATATCTGCTGACGTCTCACATGACTGGTCGCATAATTTGCACCAGTATGAAACCTCCGCAATATCCAAACCCGAAAATAGAGAACGCTTCGTCTTTCACAGCCCAGTATTTAACTGTAAGCGCGCAAATCATCTTCCCACCCTACACAAACTCATAAAGTCATGTAGGGCAAGTACAACAGAGGTGATTATAAACAAAAACGACCTCCGGTGGTAGCTTGATCAGGTCACGTAAGTCGTTAAAGTCAAGTACAATTTATTTGGAGTCGAATTTCACCACGTAAATATCGCTCGACTCACCACGTGATTAAGTGTAATTTTGTGTTGGATAACTAAAAGAGAACTGCAGTTAAAGCCTATCGCAATACCTGCGTCAGTATAGGTCACCGAGAATGCAGTGTCATTGCTGTTGTATTCATTGTCACTTGGGATGGAACATTTGTCTATTACAAGTGACGAATCCACAAAACGGTGATAACAATGTACACTCAAAAGCACATTAGTTTCTTTCAAACAAACGAGGTTCTTTTTAAAATCTTCTCATTTTGTATAATTATTTTACCCTTACATTGTATAATTCCATTTGTTAATATTTTACTTCATCTATTGTAGTCCGTGTGAAGCAGTGATTTTGACCTACATTATTTGGTTTGGGTTTTCTACATCGCCGTTCCATTTGTTAATGTGCCTTTTTTCACCGTTTCAGTCGTTTTGCATTTGTGATATATTTTATTGTGCTAAAATAATCACATTTTATGTATGACTCTTCATTTATTCTGCACCAAATCAATTTTATCACAATATTTATTATTTTCCTCCGATATGTGTTCTGTTGTATATAATTCTTTGCAAAACTCGTATGTTTCTTTTAAAATTTCATCTCAGTTTTGATTTTTGTCCATCTTTACTTTCATATAATTTATACATTCCCATTGTTTTCATATATTGGTTGCTAACTTGTCCTGCTCTTATTTCTATACCATTCGCTTTGCATTCATGTATATTTTCATACTTCTCTCAAGCTATTTCTATTTCCTTAGGTGTTGATTTGTCATTATTTATCATTCATGCATATTCTTTATCAATATTTGTCATTTGCTTTATTTTCGTAGCTACAATATTCTTTGGTTATATTTTTTATACTTCTTTTCAATATCTTCACAGTCTTCTAATATGTAATATCATTCTGTGTTTTTCCAATCCTTCAATATCTCTTTTATGTTTGCATTGTATTCCTCCTCTTCACATTTTGAACTGTTACTTGCCCAGTCAATTTTCTCATTTAATTTTTTTCAAATATTTACCTGTATACTTTTTGCATAGTGATCTGATATGTCTTTTTTCCTTCCATTCTAAATTTTTTTTTATCCTTTCATACTTGATTCCGAGACGCAATGTGTATCTAGCCTAATTCCTTGAGTTGTCCCTTACCTATAGGTGTATTCAAATCTGTACGTTTTTGTCAATACAGATTCTAAATGGTTCTGTCAGTAAAGAGTCATTTTCTAAGAGGCACTTAGTTATAACTGTCTTTCTCGACCCAGTTGAAATCCCCTCCTATTAGGAAATTTTCCATTGAGAAGTTCATTACAGGTTCTGATAGTTTTGTTTCAAAAATATGAATTCTAATTTTTCTTTCGTTAGATGGTAGATATACAGTTGTTATGTATTAATCAGTATTTTAATGCATAGTAATATCCCCCGAAAGAATTAAATTATTAGTGTATGTTCAAACATCTCTTTAAATAAAATTATTATTATTATTATTATTATTATTATCGCTACTCCTGCGTTATTTTGGTCACTTTTACTATTGCTGCCTACTACTATTGCATTAAAATGGTCCTCTATTCAAATTGCATATTTTTTTCTAGTTTTTCGGTATTTTTACTCCTTTGCCTTCCATATTACACTGATGACTGATACTTAAGTGAGAGTATATGTGTTTTTATTTTTTGCAGTATAGTTAGTCTTATTAATCATGCTATTTGTACTTGTGTGTTTTCAACATTTGTTGTTTTAATTTGCTCTCGTTCATGATGTCTGTTTTAAATCTATAGTGTATAATGGTTATTTGTGATTTCCTTGAGGTCAATACCCCAGTCATTATTTATTGTTGTTATTTTTGCTAATCTACCATCTTCCTTAAAGGCTGGTGTCGCCATTTTGCTAACTCTGTTTCTCAGTGTGTTATGTTTTTTGTTGGGTTGGGTATGGAGATCACCAGAGGTGTCTTATCCTCTTCAGGTGTCAAGGTTTTTATGTTTTGCTTTTCCCACGCCTTCCCATATTTTGTAAGTTCTAAAAGGAACATTCACGTCATTTCTTTGTAACTGCACTTTAAGTACTTTGAAACAGTTTTTATCCAGACAGGTACTCAACCATTTGTTTGAAGGATAACTGTAGCCTGAAATCAGTCTTTGTAATGGGATCTACACCATGTCTTGTCAGTATCAACAACCACAAAAAGGTGGTTCTGTAATAAAGATCTACTGTTTCATGGAGATCCTAACTCTGGCACAGTTACATTGATCTCTCTGATGAAACGTCGAGTAATGTCTTTGATCGAGTATGTCTAATTGTGATAGTATGGATTAATTTTGGCGGCTTTTGCAGGGTAAGATGTAACTTAAGAGCAGGGGTCTCAAACTCAAACCGCCCCGAGGGCCGCATGACGCCATTTTCGTTCGTGGAATGGCCGCACCACCTTTGTTATCTCTCATAACACCTTGTGACGCCAATCATTTTGCGGGCCACATTATATGGCTTGGCGGGCCGCGTGTTTGAGACCCTTGCTTTAGAGTACTTGACTATTGGGAAGCGTTTAATGTCACACAGTTCTTCCATCTTGTCCTCATTTCCGGGACAGACCTAAAATACGGTATGTTGTTTCATCTGAGACATCACTAAGCTGCAAGTACATGGAGTGAAAATGTTCCAGACGTGGGGATTTTAAAATGACATTCAGTGTACAAGCACGTAAAACACAATCTTTTTATATCGATATGTGAAGTAGTGATGAAGCATTCATATTACTACTCATCCTCAAAATATATAAAGTTTCCAACATGGACGGATTAAGGCGGGGGGGGGGGGACGAAACACTCAAGATAGCTAATGAGGAGCATCAGCTATCATGAGGTAAGATGGTCTGGGAGGGGAGTTTTAATCCTTTGTACAATATTTAGTACATACAGTATACAGGGAGGATGGGTGTAGGGTGTCGAAGTAGTAAATTAAAACATATTACTTTTTATCCCAAACGGACAGTTTAATATTGAAATAGTATTTCTGGGTGTTGACAGTGCATAAATCCCAATTTAATATATATATATATATATATATATATATATATATATATATATATATATATATATATATATATATACTGGTCTGGCACTTTATGTTTACTCAATAAACTTCAGGCGATTTTGGGGGGGGGGTATTTTTTTTTTAAAACTGTTATCTTTCAGGCAGTTATCAAGTTTCAGATCGTATTTTGTAGTACAGTCAATACCTGAATAATGTTGTGAAGCTATTTTTGAATATATTGCTACGGGATAGTGCAGGCCATTAACTTTTTGACCATTCAATGACTCAGTATACTCTTTGTGGCCGATAAACTCTCCTTAGAATAAAGGTCGAATTAATCCTTTCAATAAGAATCCTTTCAATAAGAATGGAAATTGGAATGAAACACAGACCCATAGGTGTATCACTTCTAAATGACAATTTGCTGGTTTGATTTCCAGTGGTAGTGAGCATTTGGATTAATTTATTTAATTTTAGTAATAGTTTATTATGATAAAAGTTGACAAAAAATATACAAATATAATTTTTTAAGGTCCAGATTTTATATGAAAACTATTGTTTAGTGATAGACTTAGAAATATTGATTAACATTTAATTATATGTATAAGGGTTAACTTAAAACAGAGCCTTGATAAATACTGAATAACTGTAAAAATAATAACTAACAACTTATGTACAAAACCTTGAAAAACACTCAATGGCTGTAACAATAATAACTAACAATTTACAAACAAAACTTGAAAGACATTTATTTGCTTTACAAAATAACCAGTAACTTAACCACATAACTTTTTGAAACACATAGTGGCTCCATACTCAAACTTGCAATTATTATTAGTATTATTAGTCTGAACCACTCCGGTGGCCTCAGTGGTTAGAGCGTCCGACTCGAATACGGGACATCGCGGGTTTAAACCCCAAGCTGAGTCATACTAAAGACTACTAAAAAAATCTTACTAGCAGCCTCCTCGCTTGGCGCTCAGTATTAAGAGTTTAGTGTTAGGACTTGTCTGGATAATATGACTGGGTGGGACATGATGCCCTATTTCAGGCCCCGTGCTAGACATCCGTATAAACTGTCACACTGCAGACATCATAGCAATATGACTCAAATTGTTAACAGCTACGTTAAAAATCCAAAATGACCCACACGCACACACATTTTTAATCTGTGATTTGATTTTTTATTTCTATTGAACTTTAACATTCTTGTAGTAAGGTTTTATTTTACTGAAGTCCGAAAGAAACACGACCTCATAAGATTATTGAAAATACGCTATTATTACAATTTAACCGATTAAGCAGATACTTAAGCTGAAGTTGCTGATTTAAAAATAAATGAATAAATATCCTGAAGGGTTTAGATTGTATACAGATGTAGATTTCAGGACTTACTTTTAGACCTGTAAAATTCACCAAGAAAAGCATTATTTGTCAGGGTAATTACTAATAAAGCCATCGTGGAATAAGTGTTTTAATTGCTGGTTCGCGGAAAACATGATAAATAAAGGATTTGCCTTTTCTTTTGAGCACTGCCTTATATGGACATCATAATAAAATAGTAAAACGACTTTCTCACGCACTGTCTAAAAACGTAGACCTCTTAACATGATCCTTGGAAACCCTGCCAAGTTTTAGCACAGGCGCTGACAAGCTGTTTTATACTTTATGCGGAATTCTGCAGAATTCTGAACCTGGCAGAGAAGATTTTGACGTTCGCTGGGTAGCAACCACGTAAAATTCTGCAAGCACGCGTTTGCAGGGCATCCGGACTTTGCTACCAATAACAACAAAACCATACCTTAATTAATAATTATGATTAGATACCTAGATTACTTAGATTATTAGCTAAGTTTGCATACAACGAATACGTGTCTAAATGGTCAAATTATGTAATACAAAAATAATGTTTTGCTTTAAAAGAGGCGATATGGTAAGCGACCATAAAACGAGGTAACGACGGGTGTGTTCTAAATGTGCCAGACATGGAAACGAGGCTGATACCTAGGATAGGTATACATGCATTATGGCATAACATTATGCAAATAAAGAGTGCAAAGGATGATTCGTAATCAGTTTATATGTGAATATGAAATATACCTACGAATTATGGTAATAGTACTAATACTACCACCCATCCTGCTTTATCACCTCAAGAGTTACGATTAATCAAACTAATTCAAAATTACAACCACCCAAAACAATTGAGGCTAGATTTCTTGCTAATTACAATATTTTCTTCAAGAATTTCATCACGCTCATGGAAAATAACTAAATATACTATTTGATTTTTCTGTCAAAATCGTGGTGCGGAAACAGGTAAAGACCGAGTCATTCGCTATATCGAATGATGCCGTCCTAGCAGGGAAACAGCAAACATTAACTCTTCCCGTCAAGAGAAACCCGCCTTATGTGTAACTGATAGTATACAAAATGCTGAGCGCCAAAAAACATTAATTCTCATCATTTTTTTCCTAATCCGACAGACTGAGTTTTAAAGTACGGCAAAATAAAGTATAGCTTTGGCGTATGCGTGGGAATGACCATTAAAAAATACAAAAGGAAACCATGGTAATTTGAAGGATGTCAACGGAAAAACCATGCATACGGAATTTGTGTATATATATATATATATATATATATATATATATATATATATATATATATATATATATATATCCTTCTCAAATGTGTAATCTTCGCATATCTTTAATAATTAACTTATACTAGCATTACCTTATGATTACCAAATTATTGACCCCCCCCCCCCAAAGTTATGACCTAATTCACAAGGTAGATATAAATTTGTAACAACAACAACAACAAAAACAAAGAGGGATCACGTCTCTTGACAGTAGGACGATTAGTCTTGGATCATTTAGGTGTTGTACTGCTAAAATACTTACAAGAGATCTGCCATACAATACACCAACGCCGCCGTAATGTTTACCTACTTGTATGTCATTGGAAGATTCAGTCGGTGATGTACCATCAATGTTTCTAGCACTTGAATATTGAATCGATGGTCCACCTGATCCATAAAATCCTCTCGTACCTTGATAGATGCTAGAGACATCGCATAAAGTTCTCAGGTGTTGGATATTTCTATTTATAGAACGGTTTTAATTAAACACAGAGGGTTCGTGACTTTACACATCAGTTTTCACATTGATATGTTAACATAAGAATTGAATTTTATATTGTAAAATAATTCTGGGTCATGAATATTGAAAATCGATTATTCACTGCATGAACGGATTGAATATTTTATAGGATTGACGAAGTCCTGAGTATTGAAAATAGATTACACGTGGCATGAACGGCTCTGTTTTAAAGGATTGACGAGTACATGAAAATCGATTGCATAGTATGAACGGTCTTCGCTATGATCATGTAAGTATTGTGTGATCGATTTTCCAGTTTTCTGATTTCAGGAATCCTGCAAATGTTTTATATAATTCAATAGCATGAAACAATTTGCAATAATAATAATAATAAGACCGAATATCTGGGAGAAAAGTAACAGAATTATATTTTAACCATTGTTTACACAGGTTGAAAGCACACAACAGCTCATGAAAACAAAGTAGTTTCTTTCAGGTGTTATGACTAGTAAATTCATTTTTTGCTTCGTCACATGTCACAATTTAAACTAATCCAAGTATGTTTTAAAAAGGAGTTGTAAAAATGTTTAATTATAGAATGTTTAACTCTTGACGGTCATAGTAAGTTAGGTACATCCTGGTCCATTATTTTGACTAGTAGGTATGCAAGTTCATATTTACTGTGGTACATAGCCGGATATATTTTAGGAATATGGGCTGCACATCAGTATTAAATAATATGGCTCAATCCCCTCTACACTGCGTTGTGGAAAGGAGAGGGTTCGAATCCTGTCCGGAGAAGGGAAGACACTTTATTTCATTTACCTCGTCACGATGTAGCCTTTCATGTATTGATGTGCCATTAACCATGACCCATCCAGCCATTTCATAGCTGTTATTTATTTATTTATTTATTTATTTATTTATTTATTTGTGTTATTTCCTTTTCTTTGCGAGGATGCGAAGATCATCAGCCATTTAAATGATCTCAGTAGAAGCTTCACTACGGTGGAAATACAGCTATTTGTTTTGATGTGATATCAAACTAATTTATAGCATTTAACAACAAAATTCAGTTACATTAATGAGGTTCACTGAACTGTATGACAACAGCAGAATTTTGTTATTTATTTTATATATATATATTATCTTGTGTCAGAATTTCCCATATAACAGTAAGATATTTTCAATATTTGTTGAGCAGCCCTCTCACTCCAATCAACTGTCGTACTCTTAAAATTTTCCATAATTCTCTTAACTATCCTCCAGTTTTTTTTGTGTGCTTTAAATCATAGCCCATCCACACCCCAAACCACCACACACACCCCACCTCAACTAAAAACTTAGGCCATCACGTGACTATCTTCCTAATTGTTTTGAAAGAAACTAGCATCACTCCTGAAAGCTCAATAAAATCTACATTTTATTTATCCCAATACCAACATTCAACCCTCAACACAATCAAAATAATTTTGAAACTCTCCCCCAAGCATAGAGCCACGGCTCCTCAAAATTAAAAAAAAAACAACCTCACACAATTACAGTTAAGAAACAAAACGAAGAACAAGCACAACAATTTATGATCCAAAATTTAAGCGTTTTTCCTATGAGTTCACGGTCTATCTAAATAGCAGCATTTTCCTTGAGATCAGATCGTCAATTTGATATAGATATAACATGGTTAATAGCAATGCTAATGAGTATATGTGGTCGCAATAAGAAAAATAAAAACTTACTTTATACTTAATAAAACCGTTGATAGGAAATAGAGATTACAACAACAAAATGTTCTGAGTACACATAAATGTAAACAAGGTATTACATTATGGCAAATGAGTATTCTCCGTATGCATGCATCGTGCATGTATGTATGTATGTATGTATGTCTGGAGTCTGATTAGTAGGCCGCTTGTCGGGTTCATTGGATCGGATGGTGACTTTAAGTCTGGAGCATGTCTCAGGTTTCACTGGATAGTTTCGTATTTTTACACCTCCTACTTTTGAAGGTAGAAGGCATGAACCTAATTATGATAAGCCTAGCATTTAAAAATTCACACAGAAGTTAAATCTGTAATGTGGTTTAGATTTACTCTGAGTTAGGCCAGAAAATGGGATGGCTTGTTTGGTCACTTCCTGTCACAGTTAGACTAGCACTGGAGATCAAATGCGTAACTTGGGCTGCAAATGAACAGCCAGCTTGGCTTAGGTATTTACGTATGTCTGCTACAGAGATAAATATCTAACGATCGAGATGGTTGTTGTTGTTGTTGTTGTTGTTGTTGTTGTTTTAGTGTTTAACGCCATTTTTCAGCACACGATAGGCTATACATGGCGGCCAGTATTAATGGTGGAGGAAGAACCCGGGAAAACCCCTGAAAGAACCACCGACCCACGAGAAGCTACTGGCAAGCTTTCTCACATACCAACATTGGCTGAATCCGAGACTCGAACCCACGCAGGCAGAGGTGAGATGGCAGTGATCCGTAGCGGAGAGCGCTTTAGACCACTCGACCACTCGGGCCCCGATTCGAGATGGTTGAGGGGTGATGAAAAATATGCTGATTTGTTATAGTACTAGTGAACTTTATTCATGCATAAGGCACATACTGATTCTTTTAGCTGCCTTGTCACAGGAAAATATTCAAAATAGCTCTTTGCAGTCAAAAATGAATGTAAAAAAGAGGGGTTGGTGGCAGTGTTGGTTCAGTATAAAAGCCACCATTTGTATAAGGAATTAACCTGATTACCGCAGTCAAAATCTCACATGCATGCTTCTATAAAAATCATTAGTTTGTTTTTATTTGTATCTTCAGTGTAAAATTGTTCTCATTTTTCTGCAATAGGTCATTGTCGGATGAAAATTCACCAGATAAACTGTCCAATGAGACCACAATCCGTTAACACAAGGCTGTGATCATCTCTGATCCTAAACTAGTTATAACTGTAACAAAATGTTACAAGCAGCTTCGAAACCACGTGGGCAGAGGTGAGATATCGCATATCAGTGATCTTTAAAGGCGAGCGCCTGAGACCACTCGCCCCCTCCCCTCCCCAGGCATTTGAGGAAATTTCTAGAATCCTCCGCCATTAAAACAAACATAAGCTTTGGTTAAAAGTTTATTCAGCTTATTATTATTAAGTGGATTTACATTGTTGTGGGAATAACATAATGGGGTCTTTATACATTAGCTTGAGTGGTAATTTCATTAATATAGTAGAAATGTGTGACCTGTGACGACATATAAAAAAATCATGTAGGAGTCAAACATTCCCTTGAGAAAAAATTATTGCCTACTCCTGATCTAGTTGGTCCTGCACTAAAATGATGCCATTCGGACAGCCAGGATAGTCGCTATGGCAGAACTCTTGAAAATCTGATCTCTACTACTACTAAATGGATGGATGTATCGATATGGTGCTTACACTAAAAGGCGTTTCCTTATGTCTGATTTGGATGGTCATATCTACATGGTGTTCTCACTAAAAGACTTTGTATGATGTCTAGTTGGTCCTAATGCTGATCTGATGGTCCACTGTGATCGTCATGGTGGTCATCTTGAAATTCTTGTTTTTGCTACTCCTCCTTACATTGACATTGGGTTTTTGTTAACATGTTTGCTTTGCCTACGTGATTACGACTGAAAAGGTTTACTGTTTTACGTGTCCTCGGATATCTCATATGGAAACCAATAGCGGCGGCAAGCTTTCAAATTATGCTGTCACTACACATCCTCAACGGGGGGATCGTATCGACATGTAATATTTACCTAAAAGACTTTCCATGATACGTAGTCAGTCCAAAAATAAAATGATTGCATAGCGACATCATATAAGAATGCCATATTGGACATCTTGAAAATCATGCTATTGCTATTGTTTTTGAATCAATAGTCGTATATACATGGTTTTTTTCCGCTGTAATACTTTAGATGTTGTCTTGGTGTCTCAGATTAAGATGGTGCCTCTGTATGAATCGAATAGTACCGTCTTGGCTGCCGTCTTGAAACTCATTCTGTTTTTAATAGATGTTTGTCTCGACATACTGTTTTATCTTAAAAACTTGTTATGATCTACAGTTTCACCGTTAGACATCCAATATGGCTGCTATGGTGGATATCTGTAAGATACTGTTATTGCTACTATTCCTGAATGAATGGTCATGACGACATGAGCTTCAATAAAAGTCACTAAAAGACGTTTTATGATTTTTAGTTGGTTCTTAAATAAAAATGGTACACCACCGACCTTAAATTTTGCCGCCATCTTGGCTATCTTTAAATTCTTGTTAGCACCTCTCCTTCTGAATGGATGGTCGATCTGCATGGATATTGTCCTAAAAGACTTAAGATTTGTACCATGTACTAAATGAAAATGAGGCAAAACGACTTTTATTTTTATTATTCCATCTAGTTTGTGAGGATATCTGAAAAAATGTTAAATAATATCATTTCTGTAACTTTTGTTTATGAACATAATACTTATATAGTTAACCAAGATTAGCATGGTTTTAAATCTTGACCGTTAACTCCAATCCATAATATTGCTAAAATTATAATGGAATATGATCTCTTCTCCTCCTGAACTTATGGTGTTTTCAGTAAAAAAATACTTATGATATATAGTTGGTCCTACGTAATAATGATGACCTTTAAAATGTCCTCAGACATTCAAAATAGCCACCACAGCTTGAAATTTTTGTTAGCACTACTCGTCCTGAACGGATTTACATAAGGACATTGGGTTTCTGCTAAAAGACAACTAATGATGTTGCATTGATCCTAAATTAATATGGTGTCCCACGGGTATCCAATAATGCCACCTTTGTGGCTGTCTTGACACTCTTTTTATCACTCCTCCTCTTAAATGGATCGCCTCATGAAAGGAGATCGTATTAAGATGGTGTTTTCACATAAATATTTATTCGGTTGTCTAGTTGGACCAAAATTAAAATAGTGCCAACACCATCATCCAATATTGGCGCCATAGTGGCTATTTTCAAAATGGTATTATTTGACTCCTCCTAAATAGTGCCCCAAGACCTCTGGCGCCCGGGGCAACCACCCCGTCTCCCCCCCCCCCAGGTAGTACGCTATGGACCACACTGAAAATAATGATGCAGATTGATATAGCCTATAGTTTCCATTGTTATGTTCCTTGAGCTGGAAAGTAAACATCTTTATTTGCATAAATTATAAGGGTGTAGGAGTGGGGAGAACAATGAAAAAATTACCTTACATACGTTTCATTGTTACTTAGAACTTTGTACACGCACAGGAACTTGGTAGATGGCCTTAACCAGACCCATTCATTTATATCCTTTTGTGATAGGAACTGTGATTATTTAATTGTCTTCTAGGAGATGGGTTTCGCTGTAGAGTACTATCGCAGGCACTTGAATATAGCAGTCGAAAGTAGACCGGAAGTGTGGTCTTCGAAATCGCTGATATTGCGGGCAAGGCACGAATTAAAGGATAAACATCGCGCAAAAGTGGCAATTCAGAATCAGCTAGATACTAAATTGGTACGTGGAGGAAAGGTTTGGAATGCCTTCTTGTGGATAGTGTACATTATGAGTGACTAAATGCGCAGATATTATTGGAAAACTATAATGGAGTCATCGAGGACAAAAATTGTGAACTGCGCGAGTTAGTTACCGCGTGATAATTTGGAAGTGGGAAGATTATTATCATTTGTTTTCTACTTTTAACTGGTAGAATAATGTGCCTGTGAGTGAACTATGCGGATTTTACGTTCTGCTAATACTGGCATACGACTACATAATGTCCCCGGTATTACTAATGCATGTTTGATAAGCTGATCAGCTGATGCATATTTCACCTACCTGTGAGTTCTTATCTGACATGTAAGCTATCCAATTTTAATCTGGTAAATCGGCCATAAAACGATTTGATTAACGATAGAATAAAAATGTTATCAAAAATTATGCATGAGCTGTCCAGATTAATTTTGAATAATTTGTTTTTCGGGGACTGTAAATGACAGCTGATAATCTTGATTGTTTGTTATGATAACGGTAAATTCGCACGAAAACACGTTCACTGCAGACTTTATCCAGAACCGCTAAGCCTACAAGAACAGACCGTTGTTGCACTTCCAGGTTGCACAATATAGCACTGATACACATCAGCTACTGATTTTGACGGTAAAGCAAATTCATACATTTTTTTCAAGTTTTCGATGAGTTTAGTGGAGTCTCTCTCTCTCTCTCTCTCTCTCTCTCTCTCTCTCTCACACACACACACACACACACAGCGTTTTAAAGCTTTACCATACAGCGCTCGTTATGACAGAAAAAATAGTTTTATGTCTTTTTTTCTGAAGGGTAATAATAATAATAATAATAATAATAATAAACAACGAACATCTAGTGAATTTATTGTATGGTGGAAGTTTTCGTTGACGTCACTCCACGTACTCAACACATTATACTTACCTACGAAATAAGCATCCGATTCAAGCTTGATATTAAATCGATCCAAACCATGAACATAGTATGCTAACACCCTGAGTTCAAACCCTTCAAGTACATGGATCATTATATAAACATAATAAGCGTCAAGGCTTGAAACCCTAGAAATTGTAGTTTTTGTTCCTAACCCACGATATATTACTGTGTTATTTTCACGACACTATGTAGCGATCTTTGTGTCATTTTAATGTTGAGAAATTGTGCTCTTTAGTGAGCTCTCCCACACCTTATTACTTACATATATGAACATTTTAACAGCCAAAAAGCGTCTTAAATGTGTATTTTTCATCTGGTCAAACGCTGTTATGGTCTGCCTAGGTCACCCATATAATCAAGACTGCAGCTTTATTAATGCAATGTCATTCCAAACTGGACACAAGCAGATGTTTCTTTAAGTACTTTATTATTTTGCACACGAAAATTGACATCTTAAAGAATTCAAAGCAGTCTCTGCAGTTTTTACTAACTGTTTTACTCGGTAATCAGTTACAGTCAAACCTACATTTATAGAAATCTACTTAGGGGGGCCTTGCAAACTTAACAGTCAGATTGGTCAAAGGTTTTGGAAGGTTATTACGTCATGACGATTAATGTGTTTTGACCTTCGTTGATAATTTGGTATTGAGTAGGAAGAAAATGATTTCAACCAAAGCTAATTCCCAATGAGCGTTGTTATCCAATTATATGGCTTGAGCAAGGCCACGGACAGGCTTTTTTGGGCCCTAGGGAAAAGTTTCCGCTAGGCCCCTATGAATTACAAATTGTGACGCTGGTAGGTCCGCTGATAATCGTGGGCCGCTGGAATTTTGTCCTAGTTGTCATACCATGTCCACCGCCCTGTGGTTGAGGTAAACAACATAAGATATTGTTTGAAAACACACCCACATAGCTGTAATTCGGAAATCTTAAATAAATTTGGTTATTCATATTTCGATGGTTCTGATGTCCAAGTAGTCACTCGTAGTCAAAGGAGAATAAATTTCGGAATGTTCCAAAAGAAGTTGCTGTTGTTGTGACTGGAAGAAATTTGGCGACTGGCGTTCACCGGAAGGCTACCGTCTTTGCTGTTGTTAATATCAGTAATTTATTTCAAGGAAGGACTAGGAAGAAGATGACCACTTCTGTGAGCACAAATAAAAACCATGTCAAGAACATTCACTTACAATACAGTGTTTTCGTCTGAGTGCTGAACATCAAACGACTTCGACGCCATCAATGTGCGAAGATTCTGACAAAATTGAAAATCATTAAGTAAAGAATAGAAAGAAGAATTAAACCCACACTTCCACAACTGGTCTGCTAAATAGGTCATACAAGCCATCACTGAAAAAGATCTTACTGGTGACGACCAGTACACTGTATTAGTGAACCTTGCAATCTCATTAATTAAGCCAATTCACGCTGAAAGAACACTTGCAGCTCACATGACAAAAGTGTGAAGGATCTGACCTAATTATTAGTGGTTTTGAGAAAGCTGGATCTGTCTAATTCTGCAATTTTGGGGTTATTTACCTTATAAGGATTTGTGTATAACGTGAAACGTGATTGACACGATGCTGATACAGCGGCTTTGTTCTAAAATCAGTGAAATACGAGCTTTAATATTCGGCTGTAATCAATGTATATACATAATGATTCATTATTAATAGTACTTCAATTAATAGTTTAAGCATTTTGCAGGCTTTTTGTTCGTTTGGACTGAAAATGCATGGATACAATGAAATTTGCTTTCAGGTGGATTCAATTATTTCAACAACAGTTGTACTCAAACGAAGGATCGATTTGAATAAGGATATGCTAATATTTTGATAATTTTTATTTCATTTGCAGTATCACTAGCGTTTGAATACCTTACGCTTGTGTGTGTTTGTTTATCTTTAAAAAGTTCTGGTTCAGCCAACAACCAACTCCCCGAAAATTAGTCTCCCACGAATATTTCTGATGCTACAGTAGTTTAAAAGTAGAGAAATGATTTGGAGTTTGTACTTCATGTTTATATTTACAATTTCGCTGTAAATGCATTCTCACAGTTACAATGGTAAATTCTAAATGTACTTTTTAAAACTAGTCATTCACACAAATGTCTTTTAAAATAGTTACACTTTTGCCAAATGGAAACTTGCAGAGTAGGATATCGAAGAAATTCAGTCATTACCTTGCTACACATCATACATCGTGAAGGATTTTCTTCGTGGGACCATACTTCTTGGAAAAGTTTGTTTTTTGTATTCCAGGATTAAGTTCCTTGAAATTCTATGAATCAGTGTACATTGTACTTAGAAGTCGTGACATGCAAACAATTACGGGAGGCAGGTATTTGTTCATGAATGTCTGACCATTTGAATATCTTTATACTAATCGGCTTTTTATAGCAACTAATACCAATGGTTTAAACGTATTATAGGTTTCAGTGGTACTCTTCATTTCACAGTAACGAGATCTTTGTAAATGCTTTCTTGTAGCTGCTCTCTTCTAAAGTATTCATGGGGATAATAATCATGCCCCACTAGGGAAGGTAATTACAGAACGGGAACCTTGCTGCATGTTCCAGGAAAGTTGAGTCTTTATAATCTTGGATCTTCACACCACAACTGAAAGACTGTACTTGGTCTCCTCGTCCCGAAGAGATATATCCGACTCTGGCTAACGACTGGATACTAGGTATTCCATCCAGACATTTGGCTCATTGTTTAAACGTCTGATTCGACTTTCAATGTCACATGAGCCAGGCAAAGCCACGGGAAACGTGTATTTTTCTTTGATTTGTACATCTTGATCGGCAACTTGTATTCAGAGCGGCTTACGAGGTGATGGATGAAATCCATAGGTTGGTACACGCACATCATAACCTTTACCAGTAAACCAGAAAGATCGTGCTGCGTTGCTTTAGCTAGTAGAGCGACAGGGCACGCACATGACATCACGTTCTTTAGTACATGAGCATCAAGGTCGTGCTGCTTTGCTGATATCACAAGGTGGTCATGACTCTAGTAGCAAGGTACAGCTTCGCACTCTAGTTCGCTTTTGATCTTGGAGTCCATAGTGGGTCATTCATTATGTTGCTATGTTGAATTATGCATCATCGTTCTATATCGTCGTTTGTAAGAACAATGACGTGATTGTCTTGGAATTTCCCCTTTTCAATATCGTGGCGCAGAGTGTTCGTTCGGTAAAGTGTTGCGGTCTGGAAGCAACACTCTTTTGTGGTACACAATCTGATAAACGTTTTCTAAAGGTCGACTGAAAAATTCGTTCTCTTTTAAAGTACATTTTTGTGTGGATCCTCGCGAAAGTTTAATTGTGCATGGGCTGTAAAGCTTCTTTCAAGACATCAAAGTTGACTGATTGGATGATACTTTAGCGTCAGACTTTGCCTTTCCGATTGGTATGTATTTCTCCATACTGGTCTCTGTATTGACAGCCAAAACGTTTTGGGCCACCGCTAGCAAAATTTACAATAGTGTCTTCTGGGTGTCTTAATCAGTCCATGCACAAATACGGTCCACTTTGATGTCTGGGTGATGGCCATGAGGGCTAAGAATTCAATGGGTCGGTATCAGAACAGACGACTGGATCTCGTAAAAGGCATTGGCTTTCACGTATTCTGAATTGATGACATTGCTAGACTCGTCGGATTGTAAATTATGTCACTTCTTTGTAATTTAATGAGATAAAATCTTCACAAATGATTTCCATATGTTCCGTAAATTTTCAATTGTCGTCTTCCAGTTGAAGATAGGGATTGGAATTCGCCCATTTTCTTCACACGAAATTCAATATGGCTTTGGCAAACGATCGTCTTCATTCATTTTCTCGTATTCCAAAGTGATGCATTCAAAAGATCGGTTCGGTTCTTTGAATGTCTCTTTGTGTTCGAGTGTCTGAAACTAAGAGGATAGCCAGTTACTTCTTGTTTCACTTTTAGGAATTTGCCGACGCAGCCTAAAAAATGCCATCATCGGAGTCCTCTCCCTGTTGTTATTGTTCTGTAGTATAAAGTGCCAAATCTCATACTTTTAACACGTGGTATTCAAAATATAGAGCATGTAACAATTCAGCAGGCACTCACGTTCCTGCCAAAGCGCGTTCTTCATCTTTGTGACAACATGATTGCTCTCGCTTACATTGTTCACGTACGGAATAAATGAAACATCAGTTTTCATTGCCAATGACGTGGTAAGACAGGATGGCAAAAGCTGGTTGGAGAAAAGCCTTTGCTTTTGATCAAACCTTCGTACTGACGATCGTGTTCCACTTCGGTGTGCTATGTCAACATTTCAGTGACTGGTTGAAATCGACGATATAGGGTGTGTGTTTTGTATATGGTTGTTTAAACCATATTACATACTCTATCTGACAGCATCATGGGTAGTCTTCAAGATCACATATACAGTGTTATGAAAGAGAAGAGCAAATACAAGGCACAACTAGTCCATGGACCTGCCTTCAGAAGAAGCCTGGTGAAACGGCGCCACTTCTATTAAATATTTATTGGTTGGAAAACCACAACAGTCGGGGCCAATAGATCTCTAGAACAGATAGGTACCAATCTTATTTGCCATTGATTGGGCTTGAGGTTTGTGTATGTATTTTTATATATCTATGTTGTTTACAACTGAAAGTTAAAACCAACGCACCACTTCTTTCGTGTTTGTATATGTGTCAGGGTATATTATTCTGTCCACACTAACTTTTAGTATAATAGCATGTTTATGTGTATGTATGTATATACTGTATTCACACCACTTCTACAATTTTCGTTGGATTGTAGCGATATATGTTTGGATGGTAGGGGTTGGTTTGGATAGTAATGAAAAAAGTCGCTGCTAGATAGTATGTATGGTATGTGTGATTGTAATCAATAGATGGTTGCGGGACAATAATAATGCGTCTACGCCCCATACTGCCTACTATGTTAAATCTCCTTTGTGCCCCAGTGTGGCATTTCGATGTAAATCAAGATGCCCCATACTGCCTACTATGTTAAATCTCCTTTGTGCCCCAGTGTGGCATTTCGATGTAAATCAAGATGCCCCATACTGCCTACTATGTTAAATCTCCCTTATACCCCAGTGTGGCATTTCGATGTAAATCAGATGTTTATGTTACTTCTCATAATGCTCAGACAACCCTAAATTTCGGAGGCACGGTGGCGCCATAGAGAAAGCCTTTATTAAACTCCCTTAAGGTCTCAGAGATGCATTTCCATGTAATCCTATGGATCATTTTAGCATACGATGTATGCCCCAGTGTGGCACATCCATGTAATCATTCGACGTAATGTTAATTCCCGCTGTGCCCAGAGAGGCACATTTAAATAATATTGCCATAACATTATGTGATTTCTAAATAGGTTACAATGGTATGCATGGTATGAAAAGTAGTGGAAATCGTCAGGGACACTTAAAATGAATCTGTTTTGTTTAAAATGCACTTTAGCACCATTTGTATTGTGAAAATCAATTTAATACTTTAAAAACATCTCCTGGCATCATCCCTTTACTGTGACAATCTTGATGTGAAACTGCGATTGCTGGATTTAGTACAACACTGCCATGTCTTCCTTTACACTTAAAAGGGGCAATGCATCAGACGGTCTCTAAACCAATTATCTTCCTTCGTAGACTATTTGCATGATTTGACACGTTTTATTATTTATTTTTCGCATCGTGTAACTACGCAAGAAGCATGGTCGGCTTCCTTTACAATATGTTCTGGACAGACAAGAAGTATGTACAATAGGCAGGGGTAATAGATCATTGACGCTTGCCTGATGTTAAACAATTTTTAACTTCGGCACTTGTTAAGCGAATCAAATGCACACCGATAAGTTCTCAGGGTGCGAATTTGCATCAGCACGGTCCAGTGTCGAGGAAGTTATAACGTTTTCATGGGCATAACCAATTTTTTCCTCAACCATGCTTAACTATGGTTTCTTGGCAGTCTGTGAACTTGCGAATAAAAATTTTAAAAAAAAGTGATAAAGCTGTAATAATTATGATATAAATGGTGGAAAGGTTCCAAAAAGACTGAGTTGATATAAATTATGAATTCAGATGTAAAGTTGATGATTGTTGAAAACAAAGAAAAATAATGATGAACAGTATGGCGTAGGAAATATTTATTTGCGCAACGCCAAGTCGACACATTTTGCTCTCGTCTAAACATGTGACTCGAAAAAAAACGGGTAGGTTTTTTATACTGAACATTCCGTTCAATAACTCTGCTTTTACATTGCTTTTGAAACAAATGGGATAATTCTTTAGAGATAAATACGGATTTTCAGAGGAAGTACGGTTCAGATTGGCCTTGGGAGATAAAGACTCAAATTGTAAAAGTTTCAATCAATGGGTACACGCTCAGGCTTTTTCGCAGTTTAATGAAGCATCGCCTTAGAAATAAAGTTACCGCCCCGTCATTTAGATGTACATTGTTTATCAAATGACGTTGCGAGTACATCACACCTCAACATTGAGTTCAGTACGGGCAACTCGACTAGGGTGACTTTGTTTTCGAAACAATCTTAAGTTTCTTGTTTCTAGAATGAACTCCTTAGCAGACTTTCTTTCACTGATCTTGTGGAAATAATTATATAATGGTACCATAATACTTTATACATTGTGATATTTTATTTTAGCGTAGAACATTAAGTGTGTGACAGAGGTCTCCGTCATTTTTAGGCGATTTCCCATATTTATCGTATAATACTAGTGTGTTCTTTATACGACACTGTAGTCATAATCTAAGTAACAGAAAGAAGCGAAAATTTAACAAATAATTAATTACAAAATTAGATAAAGTCATGTAGTAGGCGTTACAAAAATATTGATATGCATAATACACCAATGAGCATGGACAAGTTTACGCTGTACAACAAACCACATGCTTACACAGTTTCAAAAGAAATCAGTTAGTTGAAATTATAAAAGGAGGTTATTGGAGGTTGTCACAACAGACAAAATATAGAAATAATGTACGTGAAACTATTTAGTTGGACTGTGAAAGCATGCATATGAGTCAGCGGTGCTAGTCGTCCTATGGACACTAGCAGTTATGTTGCATATTTAAACGGATTCGCTTGCATTATTTCTAATTTGATCATTTAAAACACTCTGCAGAAGTGGCGGTTATATATATATATATATATATATATATATATATATATATATATATATATATATATATATATATATAATAATGCCTTCTGTCTGCAGCAGTGTAAGGGATATGTTAATATTCAGCAGGTGATACACGGAGAGTTATCACAAACAATTAGGATGTTAACAAACTCATACTGAAGTCATCCAAGAGTGATACACCTTAAGGTGTGTTTCTGTGTACCTGTCAATTAAAGTTGCAGGTTCCATTTTGTAGAATAAATTTGTATTAACATGCTTTCGTATCGACAAGTGTGAGAGAGTAGCATCTTTTCCCTGTCATATAAGCTGTGACCTCTCTTCCGTATGTTGAAATAAATTTTTCCTGTATAAATGTTTGCAGGCAGTCACGAAGATTAACTCGTGCCTTCTCGACTCAAAATGGGACCTAGTCTATTTAACTTTGAACTTTATTCTAATCTTGTTTCTGGAATCCTTCGCCAGTCATTCCCTTTAGATTTGTTGCCCTTGATACCTTATTGTGTTCCTTTTCTTGAGATAACCCCGTGAATTACGTTTGCAAATAACGGCTGGCAAGGACTGTATTTATATCCGTATCAGACACGTACAATCAGCGCTCGCACAAATTTCTTGACCTAGACTGCATATTCAAGACACAATAATATGTTGTGTCTGCTACAGAAGGGTATTTTAAATGCTGGAAAAGTGAGTAAGACTTTATAATCAATTGAATTGTCCAATGAAAATGCGTTTTGCTCGGTGTAAAGCTTGCTTAATTAAATACTATTGCAGTTTTATATTTGCTTTGCTAGTAATTTGCATTTGAAAGTGAGGACGCAAGTAGTCATTTTTGACATGTGTAGATCTGAATTTTGCTGATGTGAGGAATGAGCTAAGGGAGGTGTGTAAGAGAGCAGGTATAACTTGCCAGTTTATAACACGTATCCAGCTGCATACAGGACAGACTTAGATCTGTCGTAACATTGTGCCGATATTTTAGTTTAAACTGTAAATAATTATATAAAGAATAGTAATATGAGGTATACGCTGATCGAAGCTGGAATTCTATCTGGTAAATATGGAAACATACACAGGCTCCCACCCTCTTATGACTGGAACGGTTAATGGAGAACATTTGGTTAACGCTACACATAAGCTTTGAAGAAGAAAAACAAATCTTTACAAGATCTTCATTGTGATCGTATCAAGTATTATCAAAGTAAGAAGAATTCTTTAAATAAGCGTTACTTATGATCATGGCTCTATATTAGACTAAATTTGTAAGTATTGCATTGTGATTTGTAATTTATTTTGAACGAATTTCCTTTATAAATGCGTTTTGAGTGTCATGCTCTCAAATTAAAGAATTACGTTTCTCTGGCTAAATTTCACTATCAGACTTATGAATATATCAGTGTTTACAGCTCAGCTTAATCAAAACATGGATGCGTATTTTAATGTACTTTTTTAGTTGGAGTTGTTCGACACTTTCGGAAAAATAAGATATTTTATATACATTTGGAAAACACCATTCATTCAATTTGTGCATATATGAGCTTCCCAGTGTTATATTACCGAAGTAGAAGTAAAGATGAATATGAAAACACGCTTCCTCAATGGTATCGCCTCGATTTCTTAGTACAACCTGAGAGAACAGACGACGATTTCTTCCCTTAGGAGATGATGACGTCACCATGAACACATATCAAAGTAAAATAAATTTTTCTGCACAAACTGTCATCAGAAAAGCCCGGCAAGACTATTGTGGAATAAGAATCGTGTTCTCAGTTAACCCATTTATCTATATACTAATGAAATCCAACTGACTTTTTTTGCTTGCGCAAGATCGATGGCTGCCATTGGTTTCACGAAACTGAAACACTAACTCCAGATTACGATGCTGCTGTATATTGATTTTAGACTGAGCCTGACGCTTTGGCCAGCAAACCATTTTGGTGTCAATAGTTGGGTATTGATTCGAAATGCAACTAATGACGTTGCCCGCGAATGATGATGATAGCAATATAATGATATTTAGATAAAACTGATTGCATAGTTGGAGGATTGAAGATAGTTACATATTGAATTTACATTAAACTGAAGGTATAGTCCGCTGATGATGATGAATATGTTTATATACCGTGTTTAAATAAAACGCTGCTCTGGTTGTTTAATTGAAGAGATGATATATTATAACGATAGACTTAAATTCTAACTTATAGAAATCGTGAAACCTCACTAGCTAAACAAATCAAAACAATGTGATTCTATCATACATATCACAGTAATTGGCCCTGTTCTTGAGTTCTTGATATCTGCAATTTGCAGCGCCTGAAGATAAAGCCGGAGAAAATCGTGGCAACAAACCCTTCCTCTCCTTTATGGAACATTATTTGAGCCCGTGATCAGAAATTATCGAGGATCACTATATGTTAAACGTTAAAGGCAATACTATCTAAACCATATAGACGGCTTCAGATGACTCCATAGTACAAGGCAATACAATTTTGCTTCTGAAATTCAAGTGTCTCTTTGACAGAAACCTCATCAAGCTGCCGCAGGTGCTACCTGGTTTAGAACTCTAGGTTATGTCGTCATGCGACCTGCTGGTCGATACAGGGTTTGCAAGTGCTCTCTTGAACAGCTTGGACTTTATCCAGAATATGACAAAACAATTCATTACAGAAAAATTATCCGGAGTATGAAAATAAAATCATGGCAGGGACTACGGCCAATATGAAAAGGATCCGATCTCCATTGGTTTCATATAATTCTTAACGCCTGCGATGATTGAGTTGACTTTGACGAATCTACTGTAGCTGAATTATCATTCTTTTCTGATGAATGTCTTGAAAAAGAATAAGACTACGTGCTGGCGAGCGTTCATGACCAGCAGTTGTATTGCAATTGCGATAAATGGCATCACTAAGAAGCATGATGAAAGTAAGCTAGTTGCTGTCTTAATTTGTCGCGGTTTTGAAACCCGGCTTAGTCAAAGCAAAGACTTGTAAAAAAAAAGGTATTGCAGACATCATAGCAACATGACTAAACTTGTTAAATCTACGTTAAAAATCTATATTTCACACGAACACACACACACACACACATAATTTCAATATTCAATTTTTTTATTATCTGCACTATGTGTATTGGCTGTGTCTGTTGTGGTTGTTGGAGTAGCTTAGCCTGTACATTTTTTGTTGCTCATTTGTAAGGGAACGTTTGACGTTAATCCCAGGACTTGTAATAAAATAAAAACGTTGCTTGTTGCGACATCCATGCATCAGAAACCGCTTGCAGTTCTAAAAGTACTATTAGGTTAGCTTCTATCTTCTACCTTATCAGCAATATATTTATACAGGAGGTGTGTAACGAAATGTCATTGCAGTGCTAATATTCAGTTCTTTATTGGCACAACAAATCCTCAAGCTATTAGGTGGCTTTAGCACAATTAAACTGTCCATAAAATACATTTATTCATCGTTTCTGTATTGGCAGCAGGCGTGATCAAGTTTGCAATCTTTTGTATTCCAATGTTGATATATCCTGTCAGGTTCCCCCTGCTAGAGGTAATGTCCCTAGCGTATACAGTAGCATTGGATTGCCAATGAAACTTAAGCTAAATTTTGCCCTGCAGAAAACATGGTGTCCTTTGTGAAAAATTAGTGTTGGCCTCAGTCAGGACAATTTTTACAGTATTATATTTGTCTTTGTATTCTTTGACATGTGTTATCTGTAGGAGGGGCCACATTGATTTGCACCGACTTATTAAGTGGTCCTCTCATAGTGTCGCCAGATTTTAGTAGTCGCCTCTGACGATCTGCATAAGAAAATTCTGACCTTGTTCTTGAGATAATGCCTTTGCCAATGACGATGCCCAAAACGGTACAAAGACTCATTATATACACACTGCTTATGAAAACTACGCACCATTACTTTAATTTAGAAGACATCAGAAAGTCACGACTCAAGATTTTGTTTCCTGATTGCCACAAAATGATAGTAGAATCAATCGATAGAGAAAAGACAAACTGAATTGCCTATATGCTGTTATATAATGTACGTATAACAACAAAGTAGTTATCTATACCCTCAACCCCAGCCAAGATAACCAGAAAGGAATTTTCGAATTTGATGAAGCTATAAGCAGCTGTGATGCTGCTACGTTTAAAACATTGAATGCAGAAGAGATATCTCCCGTAGAAGATCCCAAAGGTGAACAAGATTCTCTCCTAGTTTAGAAGACATAAAATTGATAGCCGCAACATGAATAAAATGAAATAAAGGTTATCAGTTGTCAGCACATAAGCGTTGCAATTCAATTTTGTTAGCAAAATCTTACAATAGGGCGCCAAAACATATCAGATATAACACAGGCTGCTTTTCGGTTGTTTTTTTATGGGGGGGGGGCTTCGACAACCGTGATATCGATTCAGTTGCTTGCGATCAGTGTCGGGGAATATGTCCTGCTAAATGTATACATTGCTATTACGGGGCTATAAGGTGCAACAAACATATTAGTATGGTGTTTCTTTGCGACGCAGAAGAAGTGTTTTAAATGTATCGTCGTGGCTTAAATGATTTCTGTTTGCCGGATTGAATTTGTTGACATAGCAGAAAGTGTGTTTAATCGCTAAATATTTATTGAAATATATAGTATAATGCCATTTGTTCGAGTCGAAATAGGTGATTTTTTAGAGCACTCTTAAATGAGATCACATTGTCCTCGTGTTGAAGATCTATGGGTTATTCGTTCCAGATAGCTGGTCCCTGGCATTCTAAGAGCGTTGTCCTCATGACTTCGTTTCAACAGTAGGAACAATGTGAAAGCTAGTGTCGAAAGAGGAGCTTAAGTTTCTAGATGGGTTGTACACATGGGTGAGGTCAGATATGTATATTGGACTGGAGCCAGTCATCGAAATGTAGCATAGTGAACATATATTGTTTGATTCTGGATCGAATGGGTAGCCAGTGAAGGTTGCACAGCAGGGATCGGTGTGCTCGGTTTGTCGTACTCTAAAGATGATTCGAGCAGCAGAGATTAGAATGTTTTGAAGTTTCTGTGGTATATACTGAGATTAGCGAGATAGAAGTTAATTACAATAGTCTAGTGTTGAACATACTAAGGAATATAAGTGTTTTAGTGGTGGCGTCAACCGAAAGAAAATTGCGAATGGAGCTGATGAATCTCAGTTCCAGATATGCAGCCTTGCATATGTTCATTACATATTGGTATAATGGGAGCGTACTGTCGAGAGTGACAGCTAGGTTTCGTACTGACTATATTGTTATTGCTGATACTTACTGTTTGAGGTAATTGATGTGAATGAGAAAGTTTTTGCGTGGTTGATCAAGATGGCTTCAGCTTTATCATCATTAATCTGCACCGTGTTACATGTCAACCATGACTTCACATCGGAAATGTTCCTCTCCACGTCTTGGAAGTTAACTTTACATATGACTTTATCGAAAATGGAGCACACGGTGGTTTTTCTGTCACCATAAAGCGACACACTCTGGCCAACAATAGATATAAAGCTGGTTCCAGATCTGCTTGACTAGACGCGCTACGTATTCCAGTACAAAAAATTCTGACTGCGTTTAATCAGAATTCACAGTGTTGTGAAATTCGGGTTGGAGGCTTAGCTAAACTGATTAAAATACCACAAAGCGAGACGCTGCAACGAATAATTTTAAGCTGAAATTGTTCAAGTCAATAAATAATTGTGTATTTGGAAAAACTACAAAAAACATCAGGATGCATGTCAACATAGAAATTGTCATTGATGTAGTGTGACTTTACAAGCTGGTGCTCGACCCAGTGTTCATCTCGAAGAAAGGTTTTGACGAAAACTTAGTCGAGTCTACTGAAAATAAACAAATAAAGTAATAAATAAGCCAATTTAATTTGAAGAAAGCTTGCGATCATGCCTAGCTGCTGCTCACGGTCAGTGACTCGTTATATAAATGACATCACTATATCAGTTCAAAGAAGAGCACTTGGCAGAGGTCGAGCAGATCGTTGCACTCAGAAGTAAAATATACTTGATGAAGTTGCATGACATTCGGAAAAACGTGCCAGAGGTAATAAAAGAAATGCGAAACACTATCAGTTAAGCTGATTATTTGGTTACATTTCTGGAGAAAGAAACAGTATACCAAAATGAATCATTTCAAATCAGACCACTTCGTGCAAAGTGCTATCATTGTAAACAAAAACAAAATCTGACTATCTGGCTACGATGACAAGCACTATGTTTTTGGATGATGTTACCCACACTTTGAATTATTAGTATTTTAGAACAAAGTCTGATAACAAGAGGCCAGATGATCTTGAAGAACTTAGTTTCACCTCATAAAGTAACGACTGTACTACGATGTACAAAATATATTACAAAAAGAATTCTAGATCATCATAGGTGAAGTCAAAAATAGAATGAGCATTGTTGATGGTCGAGGAAGACCAGCACAGCAGTAATAGATTGCATGATGTTTTATGAACAATGTATTTTCTGATTTTGCCATTGAAGAAAGTCTCTCTTGCTGTCCTGTTTCCGAATGTGTTGTTACTATGGGTCACTGATTGTTAAAATTATCAGAATCACCACTATGACCTTATCTGCGATTTTCATGATGCTTTACGAAGTTTTCGAGTAATTGTCTGCCGTGTTGCCGTTTAAATGATCAATCACAAAATCGTCAGGTGTGCCCACCCCCAAAACAGATATTGAGACCATATCTCAATTAACCACTCTCCTGTCGAATAAAAATATGACACACTTGCACAAATCTGTAATACCTACAAATAAAAAAATAATATCCCATCGTTTGAAATCTCTGTCTCCAGCGCAGAAGGAGGATATACACGACTTACACGCAAATATACACATGCACGCATAATTACTGTATGCACTAATGAATGCATTCGGGGACGAGCATAATAATAAAATCTTTGAACTGTCTTTCGAAAGAAAAGAACGACAAAAATTCATGATGTACATATCTATTTAAACTCTCAGAGCCAAAACATGCTAAACGAGAACGATGAAAACATTTGAGCGAAAGTAAAGCATGCAAACATTGCTAAGATTGTGCACATTTAACCTCGTATTTGATTTCGTGTTTTGAATCATGCAAAATAAATAGCGTTTTCATGGCACACTCGGAAATGAAACACGGCAAAAGTACACTTGAAATTAGGAGCTGGGAAGATATGCAGTATATCTCTTTATTAACGGTACAGTAGATTAAGATCAACAAATATATAAATCTTCCAGCAGGGTAATGACAAATTCTACCTGATACTTACAATATATGATTTATTCAATGTAATCAGATTTATAGTCAATGTTAGAATCTCGTTAGATTTTTGTATGCTTTACTAGAAAAAACCTTTTGTTTTCGTTCCAGGTTTCTTCAGCACTGATCTGTACGGCTAGTAACGAAGAACATGGCAGTCACACAATTAAAGATCTTGACAAAATCGAAGCTTATTATATACCTCATCCTCGTTGGATTCGGAATAGTTTTGTTTATGTACATTGACCATGTAAACAAGCGTGTCCATTCTGCAGCTTCCTCCATTAAAGATTGGAACATTCGTTTACCTGGAATAGGAAATTGGTTCAGTAATCAGAACATGCCGGAAAATCCGAATTTTCATGATTTAGAATTATATCTTAGAATGTATAACCAAGAGTTCAGAAAGTATCAGAATGTTTTGGTTCCAAGCATGCGATATTTCTGGCCAGAAAATGTATCAATGGTAGTAGTTCTAGATGCAGAGAATGCCGAGGATAAAAAACTTGGAGAAACACTACCGAATAAATACCCCTACCCCAGGGTGGAATATCAAGACCCTATCGATCCAAGCATATACCACGCAAAAGGGCACGAGAGGATGCAAAGGGACTTCTTCTATCCTGAAACGAAGGTAAAGAAAAAGTATGTCGGTTTTCTGGACACGGACACTGTGTTTGTAACGAGAGTAACGCCAGAACTTTTATTTGAAGATGGAAAGCCCGTCATAATCGCAAACTATGGAGAATGTGGGACCCCTTGGTGGAACGGAGCTGCAAAAACCACGGCCGAAATCTATAAAGCAAAAGAAATCATGAGATGCATGTCTTTCTTTCCAGTCATCATAAAGGTGGAACACGTTGTTGAAGTCAGAAAATATCTGGAAAAACTCCATGGTAAACCTTTCGATGAAGTATTCAAGCAGTTTTCTGCGACTGCAATAGCTCAGTTTAATATAATGTGTCAGTATTTATGGAACTTCCACAAAGACGAATACAAGTTTTATTTTCACGTTAGATCTTCCATACCGGGAAAATGGAGAGGGGAAGGTAGTATTCCAGAGAAAGAATCTTTTGAGTTCTATCAAACTAACGTTACTGATGCACAAAAGGTACCAAAGGTGAGGACATCCATCCATTATCGTTACCATGATAATTGGGAAGATTTTAACACCTACAAGAATGTTGTTAAAAAGGGAATTTGTTATTCTGGTGGTTTTGACATATGTCCCGAACAATGCAAGCAATTCAATCGGACTGCATTACAGAAGGAGTTATTCTATTTTGAATCTAATGATTGGTCATGGGATCCAAGATGTATGGATGAGCAGAAAAAACATTATGCTATGGTAGAAGAACTTAGGGACAGTGAAGCAGAAAAAGCTATAAAAGAGGGATGTGCTGAGGTAGACAAACTATCTTTCAAATAACATGTTTTTGTGTCTAATTTAAAAGCCATGTTATTCATCAATTATATTTAACAAGGGAAACATTTTATATACAGATAACTCAATAATAATGTCGTTTCATTAATTTTTGCGTGTATAACTTATTGTGCTCTGGACACTTATCATTAGTACTTAGTTAGTCCGGAGTGTCATCGTTTTTCCTTAAAAAGACGGAACTCGAGAAGTTTACTGTTGTCTCGTGATACAGAATGTATTGTCTTCTTTTGACTTATATCATATGCATACCCAAGTCGTTGTAACTTCATCATTGTCTATGAAATTTACAGCATATAATAAAAAAATGAGCACTAATTTAAACGCTTATGGACCAACATATATCATTTATGTACTATGGAAAAGAATATGCACTATTATCTCTACCCAGGCTTGCGACCTTGTCACACACATTCCACACATAACTCTGAACAAGGTAAGTAAAACTATGGGTGTGTATGTTGGTGGCACATTAAATACACGATATTCACATTTTCCACTGACATTTACCCTCCTATCCCTCCCCAAGAGGAAAAAATTAACCGGTAAGAAAACAGGACTCTGTAATAGTGACAGCAAAATATAAAACCTTATCTGTCAATCGGCATACATTTATCTTATAAGTCATTCAGTTTTATATAGAAAATGTAGGGAAGGAAAGGTTTTGTAATCATTCGGAACCTATTTGGAGCCATATATAGATTTATGTTATGTTGACGAGGCTGAGGTAGGCATCTTTAAAAATTAACAGTCATAGAAGGTGATTGAACCCGTTGAATAACTATATCTGCAGTACAATTTGTGTCATGGTGTAGATACGAACCATGTTTTGGAGAGACCAGTTGAGGTCACCTGCAAGAAGAGCAATTTCATAGTACATTTTCAGCTGAAAAGGAACCTAAGAAAATACTTATTCAATTAGAAGCATAAAGTTGCTTTTTTTAATAAATGGGAGACAATTCTCGTCAAGAAAAACCGTTATCATCGTACCTGAATTACCCATAAATACTTACTACAGATTAGCTGAGGCGTAAATTTACAATACTTCATGTACGAATAAATAATTCAATATTATCTTCCTTCTTATTATAAGGAAAAGTTCCAGAATACGTGTTCGCCAGTAGTAAGTCTTTCGGAACGTGAGTTTTACGCGCATACAATTTGTGCCCTTTAGGTATAGGCCAGGTTTGACATGACCTGCTGTCCAGCGAGGAGTAAGCGATAATTTTTTTCCACTTAAACTATTTTCGTTATAAATACCAATCTAGTTTATGCCCAATCATTTAGTCGTTCCTAACTTATCCAGTGCAACTGAGTGAAGTGAGTTTATGGGTTTAACCCCATACTCACGTCTGCTGAGCCGAGATGCGAACACACGTGGACAGACGTGCGATTTTAGTGAAACTGTAAAGATCAGCGCCATAGACCACTCGGCCACCCGGGGTCATATTGACTGAAGTGAAAGTTCGCGCATTATATATTGCGTTATATATCGGTGATTAGTACTTATATTAAATCGTTATGGAATTAACAGAAACATATTGGCACGGATCGATGATTAATTAGCTGACAGGAAGATTCAAATCAATTATTTACAACCATCCTTTCAGCGATTTATTTTGTTGTAATCTGTGATGGAATTAAAAACGTAGACTTTTATTGATTTTCACTCTATGAAAATAAAAAGCAGACATAGCTTCAGGATATATTTCAAGTAGTGTATGGACGCAGTTTGTATCTTCTTACATACACACACAAACACACACACACACACACACACACACACACACACACACACACACACACACATATATATATATATATATATATATATATATATATATATATATATATAGTATGTACGCTGTATTAATGATATACACGAGATGCATACATTTTTCATTTAAATGAATTGAGGTTTGCAGAGTTTCCTTTTAATGAAAAATGTATACAACGAGTGGTATATCATTGATACAGCGTACATACTGTACATGTGTTTTATTTATATCACATAGAAATACATATATTTGCCCTTTGAACGGAGTTAAGATTTACTGCAGGCATTTGTGTATTAACCGAGTGAATGAACACCTCACATCCCCGAGTGTGTCCGCTACAAAATGTAGTTCTGTCTTTTGTGCCTATTCACAATCACCTTTGCATATTGATAAGTTGATTGTTTTCTTTTTTTAGTGTATATTTTTCTTCACATTGATTAAATTATTATAATACACACATGATTTAAACATAAAAGATGGTTTTAATAATAAAAGTAGAGCACTACAAACACTTGATTAACTGCGCCATTCATATGAACGATAAGACATTCACCTACCGGCTCTAGTAACATTACCACCGACCATAAACTCTATATCTTTCTCTCTGGTCGTTTTAACTTGAATCTCTCTCTCTCTCTCTCTCTCTCTCTCTCTCTCTCTCTCTCTCATCCATTGGTCGGTTTGACTTGACTTTTACCATAATTCATAAGTCCAGAGATATCATGGGATGACACAAACGAAAATCCTCTACGTTCGTCATTTCATAGATTTTAGCCCGTATCTTGCTACGATAGTCGAGAGAGAGAGAGGCCTTTGGACATTTTCATATGTAATTAATAATAATCGATTTTAAAACATTATAGTATGTTTAAGAAACAACAACAAAAACAAAACAATAAATACATCACAGCATGTGAACCACGTAACCGAGGAACATACTGTACAATGTCGACATAGTTTGCCACTTTGTATCATTGATAAACACTAGATAAATCCCATGGAAAGCGCACACGTATCGTTGCGGCGAACCATATTCTTGTAGTTTATTTGGTGTAATTTCTATTTCAGGGTTATAATCCAGCCCAAATTTCTTTTCTCTCTCGCTCATTTCTAAGTAGTTTGTCCGTTAGGCATGAGAGGGGAGGGGGGAACAGAAATCAGAAAGAGTTGTGATGAAATGTGTACCATATTAAATTCATTTAGAAAACGACAATTATTAATAATTTTTATCGGTTTTTTTTCATACGTCACTGATGATTAATATGTGGAAATTCATCACTGATCTAGAATCAACTGCAGACGGTCGCTAGAATGTTTATATATGGGTATTATTGCGCCCTGAGCGAATCCCAATTTGATATATATAACAACCATAATAATCGTTCTGTTGTATCAACGGTATAACACAATTGAAACAATACAATTATTCTGTTTTATTTCATATTTTATGTGTTCTTCAATTTATGCATGATACCTGAGCAACACATATTAATATACATTATTTTACTACTATGAACGCGCCCTTCAGCAATTAACAAAACTTCGCTTGATAAAGACAATGGAATGATATGTAGCCAAATAAAATCAACGAAATATTGATACGAGAAACAATTGATGAAATGTTTTTGTATCCTGTGGTCTGTCCGATAATATTTGGTGACACTCCGGCTTTTGAAAGTGCGGTAACTGTTGTTTTCCTGAGGGATCTGAATTCCCGCATTTTCGTCAGCAATCTTCATCAAAGTCCCCAGGGTATTGTGTCCCGTCTGCCTTGAGTCTTGGATTTTGTTTCTCCTTCTTTCTAGCTCTCTTTTCAGCTTGATTTGTTTATGTCTACCTCCGCTTTTTGAACTCCCTGTCTGACAGCTAGGCGCCAGGTGGAACGGTCGTTAGCACAGCTCTCCCAGTCGTTGACACTGATGTTGGCCGTCTTCATGTCCTTCTTGCAAACATCTTTGTAGCGCAGACATGGTCGTCCAGTCGGTCGAGCACCTTCTGCTAGCTGCCCATATAACAGATCCTTGGGAATGCGTTCTGGGTCCATTCTCTCGACATGGCCAAGCCAGCGAAGGCGCCTCTCGCTGAGAATGTAGAACATGCTGTTCATGTTGGCGCGTTCCAGAACCTCTGTGTTGCGTACTTTGTATTGCTACTGGATGTGCATAATGAGCCACAACATCTCAGGTGGAAGCTGTTGAGTTACCTCTAGTGTCTCGCATAGGTGGTCCATATTTCTCTGCTGTTGAGGAGTGAGCAGAGCAAGCAGGCCTGGTAGACATCAGATTGGTCTTCTCGGTGAGGTGGGGGTTCCAGACCCTCTGGTTAAGTCTGGCCATCACTGCTGCTGCCTTGCAATCCTGCCCTTCATCTCAGAATCAATGG
Source organism: Sinohyriopsis cumingii (assembly GCA_028554795.2). NCBI lineage: Eukaryota > Metazoa > Mollusca > Bivalvia > Unionida > Unionidae > Sinohyriopsis > Sinohyriopsis cumingii. The sequence goes on along the minus strand of CM068824.1, from coordinate 166,073,542 downwards.
ACAGTGAACTGGAGATGTTAGACCCGAGGTATATAAAGTTCTCAACAGCTTCCAAGTTGTACCCATCGATGGTGACGGAGGTAGGGAAGTCTGTGTCCTGCACCATGACGTTCGTTTTTTCAAACTGTTGGTCAGTCCTAATTCCTTACAGGCGTGGGAGAGGTGGCATACCAGCTGCTGCAGTCCATCTTCCGTGTGTCATGTCAAGGCTGCATCGTCGTCGAAGAGCAGTTAACGTATGAGTACCTCTGTGACTTTAGTCTTAGCACGGAGACGGGCGATGTTGAACAGCTTGCCGTCAACGCTGGTATGGATGTACACTCCATCGCTGCAGTCCTTGAAGACGTACTGGAAAAGCATGGAGAAGAAGATGGCGAAGATCGTCGGCGCAAGGACACAGCCTTGTTTGACTCCGCTGATGACTGGGAAGGCCTCCGAAGTTGCGCCATTGAAGCACACTGTGCTGTGCATGTTCTCGTGGAACGACGTGATAACAGCAAGCAGAAGTGGGGAGGGGGGACAGCCGATCTTCTGCAGGAGTCTGAAGAGTCCACTACGACTGACCAGGTCAAACGCCTTCGTCAGGCCTATTAAGGCAATGTAGAGGGGCATCTGCTGCTCGCGACACTTCTTCTGCAGCTGTCGTAGTGAGAAGATTATGTCTACAGTTGACCTACCGGCTCGAAAGCCTCACTAGGACTCTGGGTAGACGCGAGAGGCTAAGATCTGCAAGCGCGCCAAGGCAAACGGGCTGAAGCTTCTCCGACGATGCTGAGAAGGGATATGCCCCGTAGTTGTTAAATTTGCTACGGTCTCCTTTGTTCTTGTACAAAGTGACGATGTTGGCGACACGCGTGTCCTGTGGGATGTGTCCCTTTCCCAGCAGAGGCAGAGGAGTATGTGTAGGGCTGAAGCAGTGCTGATTTCCCGCTCTTGAGGACTTCAGGCGGAATTCCGTCTCTTCCAGGAGCCTTCCCACAGGCAAGGCAATCAATGGCTTTTCTGAGCTCTTCCAGAGTGGGCGTTGTGTCTAGTTCCTCCATGACAGGCAGGTCTGGGATGGTGTCCAGGGCGGTGTCAGTGACGATGTTTTGGATTGCATGCATCTAGAAATAGTGCTCAACTCATCGCTTCAGTTGTTTCTCCTCGTCTGTGATGACTTGAAATTGAGGGGGGCGCGGTTTTGGAGAGGGGCCTGTCTCCTTGTTGATACCCTCATACATTCCTCTTGCATCCTCAGTGTCGTCAGGTGTTTCTATAATGGTGCAAACGTTCAACCAGTAGGTGTTGACACAACTGTGGGCAGTCTTCTGGGCGTTGTTCCTGGCAGTCCTGAGTGGTTGTAGCGTTCTGGGGCTAGGTGCAGCCTTGTATGCTAGGAGGGCTTTCCTCTTTGCCTCAGTCACGGGCTCCTTCCCCTCCCAGTTGGCCTCATTCCAGTCGGCATTTTGCTCTCCTTCTTCCCGTAAGCAGTGATGGCCAAATTATACACATGAAGGTGGTGCCAGTGGCGTGAGCGTGGGTGTTCATGACGCCTGGCGGATCTCCTTGCATTTGAAGTAAGTGTTTGTCACACATAGGCTGTGGGAGCAGTACATCTCCACCAGTCTCGTTGATCTTGCCCCTTCCATAAAACCTGAGACAGGTGGACCAGGCCTCATGGTCAGCTCCCACTCTAGCATTGAAGTCTCCTAGTAAGTAGAGGCCTTCAGTGTTGGGGATACTGGATAATGCCTGATCCAGAGACTCATAGAACTTGTCTTTCAAAGCATACACCGTGCTGCTTAGATTCATCCGAGGGCTTCCCTTGCCAAAAGAAGGAGTAATTGGCTTTCCTGATGGTGCCGCTGTCAGCCAGTTGGGTCTCATGGAAGCAGGAAACGTCGATGTTCAGTCGGGAGAGTTCTCTGTCAATGATGGCAGTCTTATTTGCGTCGTCGATCTGCTGTAGGTCAGCGGTCATCCAGGACACATGGTCCTGATGTTCCAGCTTGCAAAATGAAGAGCTAAAGTCTTATTTTTCTTTGAGTCTTTCCTGTTGCAGAGTTTGTGGCCCACTTGTCGAGATGGTTGTCTAAGCTCCACGCACCCAGTGAAGCAGACAGGCCATGGCGGGCAGCACCTTACTGACTGGGAGCTGCCACGCTTGATGCGGGCGGTAGCTGTCCACTGAGACATGGTGATCTCTCCCACCGTCAGAAGTAACCCCTGGCGCCAAGCTCTACGCCAATCGAGCTTTGACTTAGAACCGGTAAAAAGCTACTTCCATTGTTGTGATGACGCCGTATGACGATGCTGGAGTGTCCTCTCCAGTGGAGCTACGAAGCCTGGGCAGGGTGTTATGGGGAATCAGCTGTTGCCCATGCAGCAGATCCCCCTCTCCACGCAACTGGTGGACCCAAGGGAGCAAGGAATGCCGATACAGCTTGGCACCAACGGCGTCGCAGGATTTACCGGAATGATATATATATTTGGAGTAAGCAAATTTGTTTATAGCGGTCCATTTTAAGTATTTCTTAGATTTTTATGATTGATTGTTTTGATTTTGGGAAGTTGGAGCTGGGAATATAGTCCTCAGACCGAAACAATTTGTCAATTACTAGCTGTGTAAATTGATTGTCTGACTCCAGGTGCAGAATTTATGCCTGGAGACTGGTAAATTACAAAATGGAATAAACGAAGAGGGACTGTTCCGTCATCGGCAGATGCTGTTATCGTTGCCATGGTGGTAAATTTGATGCAAAGTTACAGGCGAAATGTGGCTTAAAACCGTGATTTGACTGGCCGAAGGTAGCGTAGTAAAAATTGTTCCCTGTATTATTTGACTGAGTAGTATAGTTTTATTGCGTGAAATAGTGACGGTACGTTATGGAAAGTTAATGAAGAGAATCCTTGCAGTTGCGCGGTTGATAGACAATTAGGAAGTTGTGAGATCTCTCCACACAATGTTTAAACAAGATCATTCTAAATTAAATTCGAGGATAAAAAAAAGCACTAAAAAGGAAAGTTTCATTAATATTTTTAAGGACCAGTATGCATTGAATGTGTGCTTTTTGTAAAGTTTGTTCACATTGATCTTGATATTTAATGGACAGGACACTTTAATTAAAACATAAGTATATAAATTTGAATGTAATTTACGTTATTTCCATTCATCATAAAGGAAGAAGTGTCCCTTCCAACATTTTTCCAACATTACGCGTATCTTCATACAATGCTTAGGCAAACTGCCGCCGGTGATAGATTGTGCACTGTGCCATCGCCCTCTATCCCGTGGTCTCCTTTCACATTATATGTGATGTCCTTATGTATTTGTTTCCTTAGGTGTTTTATGGCTGCTTCCTATGTAGACTTACTTATGAAATGACAATACCTCTCACATAAATCCATAATCCGTAAAACAGACTTCGCAATAGCAGGTTGTTTCACGGGGCATTATCTTCCGCTTTGTTGCTGCAACTACACAGTGTACTTTCATGGTACCTTTTACTGCAAGCATATCTTTCTGGAGTAATTCTATTTCAGCACCTGTTGCTTCACACTCTTCTTTTTCGACACATATAAATGACCAGACTGTTATTTGATGATCCCAACTTGAAGAAGTCTCTGACACAATAAATGGATACCTTTTCCAATTGTATGGCATTATTTGCCACTCGTTTTGAACAACTATCTTATCAATAATCGAACCAACCGTAGCTGCATTATACCTGGCGAATTCAGACATCACGACAAAAGCTTCTGCGAGTAACCTCTCCTGTTTAAATTCTGTAGTAAATTACTAGAGGGTACAGTGTCCAGTCTCCTCCATTACCATTATTCCATAATTTTCCGCTAAGCCCATTTGAATGTAAACTTATTTCCTGTTTGTAAAAGTTTATGTTTAATATCTCGGAAAGCCTAATAATAATGCTTTATTTGATGTGCATTCTCACAGCAGAGGTCAAATTCACCTTTAAAGTCATCATTAAATTCTCCACTATTTCCTAACAGTCAAGTAGCTTTGTTCTCTGTTTTCCATCCTCTGACGTGTTTCTTTTTCACTGCTTGAATCCTACCTGGTAAGACTATATGTTTAACAACGATTCATTCACTCCATCGATGTCAATTCTCTCTGCGAATTTATCAAGATATGTTTCTACCGTTACATCTAGTTTCTTGAGGCACTGCCATTTTAAACCGAAAGATTGGTGTTTTGTACATAAACATGTGACTCTTGCGGCATAATTTACGAATGAAATTTGTAAAGGTCTTAGGCGGTAATAAGTACAGCGAAAAATGTTGACTTCTCACTTCTTGGTTTTGGCCATGAACCTTAAAAGCATGTTATGAAGAGAGTCGTTACAAACAATCTTCTATACTTTCTATGTACCAACACCTTTGAATGCATCGGTAAGTGTCTGCAATTGTCTTCCGTTTCTTAAAATTTCTTAACCTGTTCAAGTAGTTGATTATGAATGGCTCTCATTTTCTTGCGCTTTAAGTCAATTGTCTTATATGTGCTTCAGGCTGACATGAGATGCAGTTTTGTTGCACCACTTAAGATTTTGTCATCCCATGCTTTTTAATTATTTTGCCTGCAGCATCCTTTTGATGAATAAAAGTTTACTATGATTTACTTTGGCAGCTTCATATATTCCTTCCATACACAATTTGTCAGTATAAGTTTTCGTCTTATTCTGGGATGTTTTCTAGGATTTATGCCGGACGATTTCATAAATTTGACTATCTATTTGCCAACCGATGATAGGAGAACATCACTCGTGCTCGACACTTCATAGGAGCTCTTAACGTCAGCTATATGCACTCTAGTTATTCGATGGTGACTACATGTCTGCGGCATGATGCCCCAGTGCTAGGCATCACTATAAACTGCCACAATGCAGACATCGTAGCGATATGACTATAAAATTGTTAAAGCTACGTTAAAAATCCAAATCACACACACACTACGTATCTTATAGTCTGTATTTAAAAGCGATATCGATATCCAAATCATTAGGTCTTTTATCTCCTTTCCCCTTATACATAAGTGTTTCTACCCCTTCTTTCATCGTGGACGTCATTTTCATCATATAAAAGAATATTAACATATAATATCTTTAATATTGGAATTAAGAAATATTTGAAGGCAATATATAAATCTGTCGTTAGGCCACCAGAACGATTTGATTTGCCTTGATGGAGTTGTTTGAATGTTGCAGTTATTTCATTTGATATAAGTTTTTTTGCATTGAGACCTCGAGTCCTGGGGTATTTGCAAAAATTGTATATTCCCAGCGTATTTTCTTCTAACCCCAACCCCCCGGTGATATATTTGTGTTATGTTTAGTTCTTTTTAAAGGCTGTATATTTCTTTCTTCCATTATGTGTGTTGGTTTAGTTATGGTAACCAGTGGCGTCGCTAGGGGGGTGCGGACCGCACCGGGTGACACCATCTCAGAGGGGTGACACCAAAATGAAAAATTGCAAATTTTACAGAGCACACACTGCTCGGTCTAGTCGGATTTCATAAGCGGATAACCGATCATAGCTAAATACATGACTAGCAGGCACAGCAGTGGCGTCGCTATGGGGATGCGGGGGGTGCGGACTGCACCGGGTGACACCATCAGAGGGGGTGACAACAAAATGACATTACTAACGATTCTGTATGGTCTGTTACGGAAGGAGGACCATGGGGGTGACACAATGAGCTACCGCACTGGGTGACACAAACCCGAGTGACGCCACTGATGGTAACGTTATCTGTTTTAGTTTTTCCATATGCCTGCTATTTCCTTTTCTTATATATTCCATGATTTGCATCCCTCTTGCTTTAAAATATAAATCGGAAAATTCTCCTAACCTTTTTTTGTGCCAGTGAATTTGTAATATTATAAAGTTTCTTATTTTCCTCGCTTTATTTTATCCTCTTCCTTTTGTATTTAAATATATAGTAATGTATTGCATCTTCTTTTGCCTTCCCCGTCTTATGTTTTGTTTGACTTGACAATATGTTTTGGCTATTCATTTAATATCCTTCCTAACCCCCCACCCCACCCCCACTCTCCCATTAGGTTGTAATATTCCCTTTTTAAAAAGGTTTCTAACGGTACTATATTTATGGCTTTGTATTCAGCGTCTTTTACGACTGAGTTGTTTAACTTTAATAGGTTTTGACCCAATCTTGCCCAGCTTCACTTGGTAACAGGTAAATCGTAGCTAAATTAACGGTCGAATAATTCAGTTTTCTTTGCAGTTTTGACTGTATTATAAAAACCTGTGTTTCAGGATGCCTGAAATGGCTGCAATCAGTACAAATACTGATGGCAATAAAATTCAAACTTTCGCTTCTTATTATGGTGCATTTTTGTAACAGCTAGCAAAACTGTATACGAATTGGACGGTGACGATCACATGCGAAACTATTGAAGTCAGCCAAGTCTAAAACTTTCATCAAACTTTTTTTTTTAAAATCATTTATTTATCGTGCACATTTTTTAAAGATAGTATATATCCTTTGGGTCGTCCCCTTGCCAAACAACTTTGGAAATAATCCAGAGAGCTTCCCAGTTTACCATCAATACTAGTAGTAGTAGTAGTGGACCCATGTGGCCCAATCGGGACCGAATTCACATGTGCCCCGCGCGTTATTAATTTTTAAAAATATATCTATAGGGAAAAAGTAATTTTAAATCCATGGAAGAAAATTTTAAGTTCAACATCGTATTAAACTTGGTTAAAAGTATATTTCCAAATACCATGCTCACGGGGGAGTGGGGGGAGGCTCGCATAAATCAAGGTGTTCTGCCAAAAATGATCCAAATCGGGCCCCGCGTTCGCTATGGCCACTGCTGAGTAATAACATATTTCTCTTTTAGAACTCAACGTGGAATACACATAATCAAAAAGAAGAATGAAAAGTCGGTTTCTGCAATCAGACCTGGTACACCGGCATGATATGTTGATATGTTTACCATTAAACTAAGAATATTACAAAAATACTCTTCGAATTTCTTGGTCATAATGTTATCATTGTGTATCGATTACATTGGGACAAAAAGCATTTCAATTTGATTGGTTGGTTGGTTGGTTTTCATGTATTTTTTTCCCCCAAGATGTGTGTGCTTGTTTAAATTTTAAAAAAGAATTTTGATGAAAATTTTAGCTTATAGCTAAGTTTTGACGGGGTATTTATTGAGTCCTAGTGTTTTCTAAAGGGTAGTAGTCTAAAACATGGGTCTCATCCCCATTTTCAGATTTCCTATTCTTAATTTTTGGTGATCTTTGCCAATGATCTCCTATCCCCCGTGTATGTTATGTGAATCGGTGCTATAGTGTGTGTATGTTATATAGTCTGTATGTAGGGACGGCAAAACTATTTGTCAAATTTTTCACAGTTGTCTTAATGTATATATTTTATATGGAGTTTTCAAATCCATGTGTTTGTCCTGGTATAAATTAAGATATTTTTTGAATTGATTTGCAATTTAGAATTTTGGCGAGAGAAACGGTGTACTACAAGTTAAAATTAAAATAAAACCTAGTGTTTTATGTGAGTGGCTATGGTGTGGCGTTTCTCCCATTAAAATCTATTTCCAAAATGAGGCAGGCTGTATTCGAGTCTTGGTCCGCATTTCATTTATTTGTTTGTGTTTCACTCGATTCGAGTTAGGCCTCCTCTCTGTTATTTACTTTATGATCTAAAAGAAGTTCCAAAAATGGTTTAGAAATTGTTAGTTGGTTAATAGAGGGTAACTTATTAGTCCCCGTGGTTTTGTTGTATTGTTTAATTACTTCATGTGGGTTTTTTTCTGATGCTCTTTCGCAGGCCTGTCCTCGTCGCGTAGCGCCTTGTGACATAGCCCTGCGACGTCTATGCATCGAATTTTATCCATATGAAGGTCCCATGTTTCCATCCTAATACTTTAAACTTTCTATTTTTTATTTTGTTAGTCCTATGCTATTGAGTTACCCTTTCTATTTTAAGAGTGTTGGTTAGGAAAAAGAAAAGGAATACTACGATTCTGAACAGTTTAAAGAAATCTAGTTACGTTCAAGGGGAGTTGGAAACGTATGTTCTAGTTGAAGGATGAGGTGATGGCTCCGGCCCGCGCTCTGGCGGTGGCACACCCATAGTGGGTAGCAAACCGATGCCTATCATCCCATCCCCACCCCCACCCCCCGTTCCCGTTCAACACCCCAACCCCCGAACACTTTACATTTAAGTATTTAATATAATTTAGTTAATAAGCCTAATTTTGAAACGAGTGGCAAATTTCCAGTTTGTGTATTTGTTTACAAAGGGCATAGTATTATTGTGGCACCGGAGGGTCCCCTATAATTTGGTTCTTTTTGTAGATAAAAGACAGAATTTATTTTTCCTGAGGTGATAGATGAGGTCGAGGCTCAAGCCTGCATTTAGCGGTACAGGCCCCTACGTAGGCGGTAAACCGAAGCCTTTCCCCCCTCTCCCCCCCCCCCCCAGTTAATAGCTATGAAGGGCAGGCTATTGTCCTATTGTGATAACCTGCCCATAAGCCCTCATGATGGCTGTTATATAATCTGTTATTTTATGTAAAGTTTTCTTGTCGAAATTTCCATCGACATATAACATATTGCTCCTCTGGTACCTCTCTCTTTTTTTTTAAAATTGCTATTATAACTTCTATCTTTTTGTGTCTTTTCACATTGCACCATATTATGTCGCTTACTAAAGGGTGTTTTTCTACACAGTGAACGTTTAGGCGATACTCTGATCGTATACCGTCGCACTGCCACCTTTCCTGTCAGCCACGCATATGCATGTATTTAAAGCAGATGCTTTGAATTTTGAGGAAGCCTAGTTTAGTCCAGTGCCCCAATGCTCTGTCTCATTTTATGTCTATTTTCTTGTTCCACCTTGCATCGGATTTTTTAAAAATTTGTTCTCTTACCCATTTATATGTAGTTTTTGCAGTTTGTTCCCATAATTCCTGTGCATCCCTGTATTTAACTAACAGATCTTTTATATATTTGAACTATCTTGGGACTTCCAGCTTTTTCGTAAGTTTATTGTTTTTATAAATATACCCCCTATTTATCATTGTAAACCCAAATCAGTAGATGTATAGCCCTTCCCAGGGCGATTTCGGTTTTGAGCTTGTTTTTTTAAGCCTATTTAAAATGTTTGCACATTTTAGTAATATTGGGCTTGGTAAGGCTAATCATCCCCTCTCCGTTGCTCTACAGAGAGTTTGTTTATTGATATAGTGGGTCTTATAACCCCATATAAAGTTAATAATTTCATTATCTATTCTTTGTATTTGTATTCCTTAAAATTTTATAATTTATATTTAGGAGGGAGGTGGGCCTCCAATTTCTTACGTCTTCCCTCTCTCCCTTCCCTTTGTATATTAAAGTAATAATTCTCTCCCTTATCGATTCAGTCATTGTATCATTTCGTAAAAGTGTATTATTGTATAACCATTCGAGAATAGGCGACAACTCACTTTGAAATTTTTGGTAGAATTCCGTAGTGAGTCCATCTTCACCTGGGGATTTCATTTTAGCCAATTGATTTATAGTCTTTTTAATTTCTTGTGTGGAGATGAAATTATCACATAGGAGTTTATGTTCTGGTGGTATCATCTCACATGTAATACCGTCTAAGTAATCATCTAATATTTCCGGATCAATTTCTTGAGATTTGTATAATTTACTGTCGAAATTTCCTGATATTACTCCCCCACCCCCCATCCCTGAAAGTTTCTTTATATTTTTCCCCTCCTCTCCTCAGCCCTTCCCGTTTATATACACCCTCTGCCTTTTAGTACATTCTTGTAAATTTTCCGGCTCTAATTTCTCTGCCTTGTTTTTCTTCTTCTAGTATTAGATTTAGTTTATTTTTTTACGTTACTTCCGGTTATGTTTTTCTCTAGTAGTCTTTATATACCTTTTCTTCTAGAATTTTATTATTCATCTTCCATGTACCCTTTCCCCATTTATGTTTATTTATTTTATTCATCTCCAGGTTAATCAATCAATGATTGGACACTTTAATGTTCGTAATTCATGCATTTGTATATACACTTTTGTCATAATTAGTACAGTAGAATTTATCCAGTCTACTAGCCTTATTTCCCTTGTATTCGAAAGTAAAATCCCTTCTTAGTACTTTAGTCTTCTATATATATCTCTACTAAGTTGTGTTTATTCAGAAGATTTTCGATCAGCGGTTTAAATCTAATATCAGTAGTTGTTAGCTTCCCTAGACGTTCTATTTCATCTCCCACCCAGATAAAATCACCAACTAAAACAATATTTTCCACTGAAACGTTTCCCAAATATTTAAATAAGTTGTCTATAAGTTGGATGATCCATTTTTTAAAGGAAAGGGGTGGGTGCACTTTTTTCCTATGCGACCAGAATTACAATTTGTACAAATATACGTGTATTTAGATGACTCTTCAAGACTATATGCTCGCGAAAACACAAGGATTTACAAATCTCTTTGTTGCCTATAATTAATTTCATAGGGAATGGATGTATACAGGTGAAGACAGCATTAGCAATGCCAACGTAATCAGATCCCAAGCCCAATCCGAGAAGCCGCACGAGTTACTCATAGCTGATAGTACTGTAGCAACTGGTCATTGCAGATGTATCGCAGGATGAGTTAACTCATCATTATTATCCATATTTGTTCAAGGACTTAGCAAACTAAAGAGAGAGAGAGAGAGAGAGAGAGAGAGAGAGAGAGTCAATTCCTTAGCCAATCCAACAGCAGCAGGGACGGTGAACAAGCTCTAATTGATTTACCCTCCATTTCGCAAAATAAGCCTTTCTCAAAAATCGCAACAACAAAAAAAAAAAAATCGCGATCGCGTCAGTACCAAGTCGAGAGACAGCACCGTCTCTGTTGCTTTATTAAGACCAATTCGATAACGCAATCGTGAGCAGGGGAGAGCCTCCGTTTCGTAAAATAACCTTCGAAAATCGTGTCATATACCATGAAATTATCAATAAATCCGTCTAAATCATCAACACTCGGCGCTTCATCGATATCGGTTATAAATTCAATGACGATGTCATCACGCTCATCCAACAATCTTGCGTTTTCATTAAAATATCCAAGTGCATCATAGCACCGCTGGTCATCTACAGACCGTGCTACCAAATACAACTTATCCCATTTTAACCATATCATTATCAAATTAAGTAACAGTTGCGTCTTGCCACTTCCAGATGGACCTGTTATTATCATTCGGATAGAATTTGGTAGCGCTGTATGATGCTTAACCGGTTCTTGTTTTCTTGTCGCTGAGAAATCAATTACATCCATGTTATATATAAAATAATTATGGATCTATATTGTGTGAAATGCAGGACGCGTACCCCAACAGGTGATCTTACAGCTATTACAACAAAAAATAACAGATCAGCGGTTACAGTTAAATGTGAACGATGTGGTACGAAGAAATTTAAATTTATTCCCTCACAGTTAGGTGATAACCCAAAGCCAAAGCCAAATAATATTTTTTAAAAAACGAGTAGGTGATATTGCCGCAAAATTAACAAAATTACCCGGAACTCCGTGGGCTAAATACCCAGGAGAAAAACATCTCCTAGGATATAATTATTGTGGACCTGGAACCCGACTTGATATCAGACTTGACAGCCAAGATCAACCAAGACCCAGTGAATATCCGATAAATGAAATTGATCGAGCGTGTCATGCTCATGAATAGCTTATAAAAATAAAGATCTGCAACATAGACATATCGCGGATGTAAAATTAATTCATGCGCTAAATTCCCCCCAAAAATCTTATTTTTTTGTCACATTGTTTATAACTAACTAATTTTTTTCTTATTATATCGTTGTCAATATCGTCAGTAATGGTTTCTGACGCATCCATAACAATTCTCCGCATCTCAGATAATCTTCTGACTCTAAACACTGCGAGATAAACCAAGTTTGACCATTCGATACGATCATCGACGATCGAATCAACTGTATCAGTAATAGTTAATCCTTGAGATGAGTGAATTATCATCGCGTATCCTAGCGTCCACGGAGATTTATCAGCGTGTAGAGTATCCTCAACAACACTGACAGGAACCAAAACAATAGCATTTAATATAAGATTTTGTTTCTCGGTTTCTCCCGGTATGTCAACGTCGATATTCTGCCGTCGCGTATCAGCTGGTCTGTAACACAATGGTACACGTAACGCTGAGAATTTTTCCTTGTGTAACCGAAATAACCGCTGTTTAAGTGTGTCTCTGACTATGTTTCTACATGTCACTATCAAATTGTTTGGTCTCCATCTTTCCCAAAAGTCGATCAGGAAAGTCTCTGGAATTATTTTACGCGCTATTTCACACTGAATTTTATTCGGTTGCAGTCTGATTAATTTTTTTAATTCTTTTAATTCTTAATCAAGAGATCTATGATCATCAGTTATCTCCGAGTAATAATCAACAAAATTCTTTAACCAATCACGTGGAGATAACCCAACAAACGGTGGTGGTTGGCCGTGATCGCCGCACATTATCAAAGCGGTATATTTTGTTAATAACCAATCAAGAAATGTTTTTAATGTTTCTAACAAACTGTACACACTTCATCCCAAATGACGATCTATGAAATGTTTTTCTCACCCATTCGATCGGGAGTCCATACACCGCCGCTGTATCTGAAAAAGCTGTGATAAGTACAAGATTGAACTCCTCTTTGTTTCATCTCCCTCCAAAGTGTGTTGGTGTTAGCACAACCATATCATCTTAATTCTGTCGAAATAGTTCAATCACTCTAGTCGTCTTACCAGAACCTCCCAGCCCGTTCAAATAAATTGCCTTGTGCCTGGATACCAGATCATACACGGATGTCGCAGACGACGATTCTGATACCTGATTATTTTTATAATAAATATCTTTAATCGTAACATCCGCGGATGGATCATAATTATGAAACATTTCTTGTTTTATTCTCCATGAACCCCATGATGTATCAGTGTTTGTAAAACGATTTACCAGTGATATAAATTTAACATCGATGTAAAATGAATTCGTTGCAACTCTGACCGCGGTGTCAGGAAATCTATTTATCATCGTTGTTAAATGTATAGAAGCATAAGCGAGCATTGATGATCTTAGATGTGTATATTGCGGTGATTCTCCATCAATGTAACTAACAATTGTGCCTAACCGTATTCCGTTGGATAAGTAAACGTCTTCACGATTAAGAATATATTTCTCGCAGCAGCATCAGCGATTATAAAATCTAACTCAGCATCATCTAGAATTAATCGTGTGTGATGCCGTTTATGATCATATGCTCCACCTTGAGTAAATTTACCAATTATTTTTCTACAGAGATTTTTTGCAATACTTTCTTCGGTGGTATTTAATCGCGTATCAAAGTCGTCAACGTCGCAAGGGAGTAGTTCAGGTGTGGGTAACCAAACTTCGGTTTGTTTCCGATATGGTATAATTGCCTCACTAACCGACAACGATATTAATATTGCGCTGTCAATCATAAACCTTAACGACACTATTGGTGCCCAACGTTTTCAAGAAAATGCCTACCAAACCAAAAATAAAAACAACACGGATGAAGACGTTTAGCAAATTCAACCGACACAACACGAGGGAATCCGGTTAAATCAAATTCGGGTAATGGTCCATTTATCGATACTCTTGTCATCTCGTTTGTAGAATGTCCGAATCTTTTAAAATATCCAGCACATTCTCCCATCTCGAGAAAACTTCATGGATAACACGCGATCATATCAACTGATATCATATCATTATAATTATACTCGGTATTCCACAAAACGCCATGTCCATATTCGATACAACTCGCCTGAACATCTTCGAGAAATTCAGCACGTGTTGTTTTCCATGAATTTCTCTCTCTGGCAGTGTGGGCATCAACAGATGGAACCGTAAAACAATTAGTAATGTCTCAGTATTTTTTTAATATCTTTACGCGAGTTTTTCATTTTCTCGTGGAGAGATTCTTTACGATATATTTCGCCGTTGGGTCTTACAAACTAATTATATTCATCGGAACTTTTAAATAACCATACCGATACAGGATCGTTTTTACTTAACACGTGGATAAAATCAAACATATTTCCAAAGTTCTCTGGGGAGTAAAACCTTACAGTTCGATTTCGTGGAAATATTGTTACTGCGCTAGTCCACGCGTGAGATCAATAATTTCTATTGGTGTTCCATTTCCCTTGTTCTTTGATGCGTGAGCGTTATGATCAATAATTTCTATTGGTGTTCCATTTCCCTTGTTCTTTGATGCGTGAGCGTTATGATCAATAATTTCTATTGGTGTTCCATTTCCCTTGTTCTTTGATGCGTGAGCGTTATGATCAATAATTTCTATTGGTGTTCCATTTCCCTTTGATTCGTACAATACTTCTCCGGTTAGAGTTTTTATTGTCGTTGGAAGTTTTAATTTACTTGATAACTCAGCGACATCATTTATTGTAGCTCCGGTATCCTTGACCGATTCAGCCCATTGGGCTATTTTTTCACATCGCTGATCAGTCAGACTATTTCCACGTTTCGCATTTGTAAAATGATCAATTACTCGTTCGGCTACACAATTCAACCTTGAAAATCTCATTGGTGTAAGATCATTGATGTTGGGTTTATCATTTAGCTGATAAATTCCGTAAATAACCGCGGTGATATGCTTGTTCGTAATATGGTCTGTCAATCCCAGTCAACATTCCTGGTTTGGAATCTTTACTTAACACAGCGGTTTCTCCATTAACAAGGACAGGGTCACGTTTGTCACGGATAATCGACGTAGCGGAATCTGCTAGCACAATAAACTTTATTCTGAAAAGATATTTCTGATCACTTTGATGAATATCAAAGAGGTAATCGATAATCGTTTTCGCCCGTGTATCGTTCATTGTAGCATCAATGACATCGTCGACACCTTTGGTGTTGCGTATAGTTTTAAATTTCGACCACGTGTGAGATGGCCCATCATCACGAAATTCTTTTTTTAGCATCCCTGATAATATTAATTAGATTAATAGTCGGATCAATCAGAGTTCGCCTCCGCAAGTCAAGGGTTCTTCTGTCAAGATCGAATCTGGAATATTTCCAGGGTTTGATCTTGGATAATCTCTCGAATTCGTTCATATTATTTTCAAGACAAACATTTAAATTAAAATATTATCTATGCATTGTCTCAAACAAGAGAGAAATGCAAATGGCTTATGGTGGTTCATTGACCACTTATAATAAATCCTGCGTAAAGGAATTCTGCGGACAACATTTGCAAAGCGTTCGTAATGGGAGCTTAGGACAAATACTGTGTCTGCGCTGTGGTATCGGAGTTAGAGGAAAAACACAGTTGTGTGCACAATGTGGTGGTACAAGAAATAGGGAACTAAAAGATATTATGATAAAAAAAAAATAATGACAGTGACAGAGTTATAAAACATGTAGAGGATTATCTAACTAAGTTCTGAGACAAATTATGATTTAAACAAATAATATTATTATATAAAAATGGAGAACCAAACAAACCAGGAGTTTGTGAAGCATCCTATCATCAAGAATTATGAAGCAAATCGTCTAATCAGACACTGGCGACGAAAAATACCAGTTGGTTTTGTTAACAATCATGGTTATCTAATGTTTGGTGTTGATGGGAAGAAAAAGTATTACTGTCGTCGATTTGTATACGAGTGTTTCTTTGGGGTGATCAAAGATGGTCTTGTGATCGATCGTATTGACTCAGACCCTCAGAACAATTCTTGATCCAATCTGAGAATTGTCACGCAAAGTCAGAATTGTAAATCCGGTAATACTAGCTGTAATGATAAGAGCGCCAAAGCAGTTGTATCCATAAATTTAGAGACTGGCGAAGAGAGAATTTTTCAATCAATGAATGCAGCTCGCAAATATTTTGATATTAACAGGTTCTCAATAAATTCTGTCACAGAAATTATATACAAATTCGCATTCTCAAAAAAATATAAACCAAAAATTAGTTTCCATTATTGTTAGATCGCTAGGTATGCCGTTATATTCATAAACCATTTATTTAATTTCTTTTTTATGTTGGTGTTATTCTTTATGACTGAAATCCGAGGTTTCATCATTATTTAAGGGAGATAACTCCGTTCAGGATACGTCTTGCGATTAGTTACCTCCCTTTGACCATGTCAGAAATAATAATACAGACTTTTAATTATTTACTAGTATTTTACATAATACAGACTTGTAAATAAATATTTTTTTTGGTTAATTCTCTCTCTTGTATATCAGTTGAGAATCCGTAATATTGTAATCTTAATTCGACAAACCGTGCTTATTTGATTTCTGCGTTTGCCGCGAATGGCTTACGGGAAGAGTATCAGTTATTTCCCCTGTTTTATATCAAGGAATATCAGTACGGTACGTGTAAGGGTAAATAAGAAATAACGATTTCTTTTTAAGAAACAATATTTTTTGTTTTATTAAATTCGTTCGGTTTCTTGGTTCATCTGTAATTTTTGTGCTATAGTAATTTAAAAAAAACAACACAGCAAATAGCCACATCGTTTTTCTAATTATTTTCGGGTACATATATTCAAATTCGATGTGTTAGGTACAAACATGATTCATGTGTTCAGAACTAAAATTCAGTTGTATTTTGTGATCCATCTGTCATTATTATATAGTCAACGGTTAACTATATAATAATGTTTTAATCATATACCAGTAGATTGGAACATGTCGCAGTGGTAGCGTGGCTGATTCTCATTCCGGGGTCAGTGGTTCGAATCTCGTAACAGGCATACGGTACCGATAATAGGGTTTTTCCTATAAAAAGTGGGGACGGAAGCCCGAAAAGCGTTTCATGCACACCTCTCACCACATCAAACAACGTGTTGAGTGCGTTTTACACTTGCCTCGGGTTTGATTATGGGGAGATGTGCATGAAATGCATTTTGCCCCCAATATAAACAGTAGCGTGGATGTATACGCTCTAAATCACTTGGGTACCCCACAGAAAGAATGTCGGCTAAAAGAAACGGCCATAGGGTGGCGAAAAGACCATTTCCGTAAGTCATCCTATATAATGGTAATCACGAATTTACTACCCTGACCATGATTGGTCTACGATGAGAATTGTGTACGATCATTTTTATTTAAATTTTTATTTATCTAATCACTGTGACAATTAGTCACTATGATAATCATCAACGAGCTCATCAATAATTTCTCGGCAAAAATCAGTATCCATGATACAACTTTGAAGTAATCGTCGACAGATATCAGCTGCTTCATTAATTATTTCTGGTTGTTTCCAGCTCGTTTTCCTCCTGTGAGAACTTATAACCGTTGCACGTCATCTAGAATATTGTTAGAACAAACAAGACCACTTCCCAAACCACTTCTGGTTTCTCCTTCTTCTGTTGTTTCCGTGCTTTTCTCAAATAGTCTTAAGGGTGATCTTTCTTCTTTTGCCTTTTTAAGTTCTGACATCAACTTTCGCTGCCGTGAAGACTGTTGTTGTTCTATATGTTGCTGCTGTTGTTCTATTTGTTTCAGTCTATTTTTATAAAGTCTCTGTATTTCTTCAAAAAGACTTCCTTATTCTAAATCATCATCTCTGGCTTGTTTTTTTTTTTTTTTTTGTTTGTTTCTATATATGCGATATATTCATTTAATAAGATTATTATCATATACTTTTTCAGAACCGGGTTTTAAAATACTGGATTTATTAAACATACTGATTAATATTTTTCAGGTAATTCTTCTCTTTTAGTATTTCTAATATCTTCGACAAAACCTTCCTTAAATCTTTCAATCAGTTTAATATTTTCTGTTATTGATTTAGATGCAAATTCGTTTTTTACGTCGGCGACTTCAGTACGAATTTTGCCAATACCTTCAAGTATTTCTTCGCCGACGGGTGGAGGCTGAGCTACAGCTATATCAGTTGGAAGTTCTCGTAAAATCTTTTTTTTTTTTAGTTCTTTTTGCTATTTTGTTTTAGTTCCTTCTGCTATTTTGTCAGTCTGCGCAGCGGTTTGTTTTAGTACTGGAAGAATGCCCTTCTTCCTCTCCTCCTCATCCTTAATATCTCCCCATATAGCTTTTTCAGTAACCTTTGTAATGGGTTTAAATAACTGTTCTGTACCCTCTACAAATTCAACTTGTGCTTCTTGACGTTCTTGAACTATTTGTCTTACAGAATCACGTACAGGAAGAATTTTTTTGATTGCTTCTAGTCGCTCTCGTGCTAATTTAGTGGATTATGCTTCACCGAGGTTAGCCATTATTGATATAATAATGATTTAATTTACAGCAGCAGAGAGGGCGCTGTCTCAAACTTGGCACCGACGCGATTTTCGAAGGTTATTTTACGAAACGGAGGCTCTCCCCTGCTCTCGATCGCGTTATCGAATTGGTCTTAATACAGCAGCAGGGACGGTGCTGTCTCTCGACTTGGTACTGACGCGATCGCGATTTTTTTTGTGGGTTTTTTTTGCGATTTTCGAGAAAGGCTTATTTTGCGAAATGGAGGGTAAACCAATTAGAGATTGTTCACCGTCCCGGCTGCTCCAACGTATCATAAACAGTTTTGGGATTCACATTCATTCTCACTTAATTTATTAACTAAATTGCAAATCTTTGAGTAATCTGCTTAAAATGTGATGTGCCGCCTTTGGTGTTCATTGTTTGCTGCTAATTAGGCAAGATAACTTGTTTATTTTCGGATTATTCATTATCATGCAGTCATAAAGGGGGGAGGGGGGCGTAGTTAAGATAAGAGTCACGATCAGAGGCGTAGCTGGGGGGGGGGCAGGGGGGTACATATGTCCCCGGGCGCCAAGGTACAGGGGCGCCAAAATGAGGCTTACAACGTTACATTATAATAAGTAAACAAGGGTAATATTCAAAAATGTGATTAAACGGGGAGGGGGCTGGGGCGCCAATTTTATAGTTCGTCCCCGGGCGCAAAATATCATAGCTACGCCTCTGGTCACGATGCAGTATGATAAAGCAATAAATGCTCATTTATTGTTAAAAATACTTGATGAAAACGTACAGTTCAACTCTAATACTTGTGGGCTGGTATATTATTGTTTACTACTATCTGTGGCGATCTATAATGACGAATGTTCTATTCGTGTAAGAAGTGTAGGTCACTCGAGTTGCCCTACGTCAAATGCGCATGACCGTACCAGATGCGGCTACGGGATAGGTTTGGTCAGCTAAATATAGTATCTGAAAAAGATCTATACGGAAGTTTTTTCCCTTCAGTTTTTTTTAAGACCGTTCCACTGGTGACATTCAACATTCACAGCAGTATGTTTATGTGTGATTCCTCTGAAGTCTCTTTTCTCCTGTGGAGTTAAATTACTTTTAAGGATGCATGTTGACATGTTATGCAATTGTCTATTGTGTTTGTATTGAAATGTGAATAATATTCATAAAAATACGGGTGAAAACCTTGACAACTACAGAAAGAGCAAGACAATACATTATGGTCACCATTTTATTCCCATATCTAAGTCACACCATTTAAGATAAGAAATTTGTCAGGGGCCAATCTACGTAACTGGACCCTGCCACGTGGCGTGATCACATAAGCCACTCCTTTATGGATGCCGGCAGCAGAACTCCGATATTTAGAGCGTCCAAATCATGCAACACTTTATTTCCGTTTCGCTGGTAATTGTATTAGCGAAATTACGATGCATATAATACTGTTAGGTGACATAAATTATACCTGAGCGAGATATATAAGATATATATTAAATCTTTGGGCGACGCATGAACCATTCGGCGACCGGTCGCCCAACGGTTGATTATATCCATGAGCGTACATCGTTTTACCTTTCGGCGACAGTAAATAGGTAACAAGAAATGTATATCTGTCATTTGTTATATTTTACCACTTTTTCGTGTATTTTCTATTTCTTTTAGTATTCTTTACAATATTCTCTATATAGGCACAAACATGACTCGTACGTATTCACACATATTCAGTATGCAAAGATATCGCCGAAAGGTTGCAATTAGGAATTAGGACGATGTCGCTTAAAGGTAGGATTTGTGCATATATATATATATATATATACACACACACACAGAGAGAGAGAGGTTATGTGGATAGTCATTAACAGTAAGGAGATTGTAGGACCATTACTGGCTTGTCACTTATGCTGCAGCTTAAGTAAATCAAGGAGTTTGAGATGAATCTAAGAACGAAGCAAAAGGCAAGAACACATATACTTGTGTTTTGAGAAAAGTCATATTAGGGCTCTATACTAAATTGTTAAAGACAATGACTGCCAAGAAATGTCAACAAAGAAAATTAAGAAAACCAAATTCAAATTTAACTATTGGCCATAAAATGTCCCTAAGACAAATGCGATCTGTAGTATTTTCAGCTACAAAACTCTGTTGAGGATCATGTGATTACACAATTTGGAATAAATAAATTGAATTTGTTTTGTCTTTCTCTCCATCAAAATCGTAATTTAAATGATTATTAACGATTTCTCCTTTAGTTACCGTTATTTCTTTAAAATAGTATATGTTGAATATAACCAATTATAATAATAATAATAATAATAATAATAATAATAACAATAATAATGTATAGGCTTAGCTTTTTGCGGGTCATAAATAGTTTTACCATTTACTTACATGGTTCTAGCTGGCGAAAAACCATTGAGGAATAACGTTCATAATTTGAGATGTGACAATGTTACTTCAGTGGATGGCAACATTGCAATTTGTTTTGATGACAATCACGAATAGATCGTGCTCTGATTACCAGGTTGAAACGTGCAAAATATTGTCCGTCTTTTGAAACTACTTATTACACACTAACTTTGTTATAATTGTTTCCAGTCTCTATTCTATGGTAGCTGTGCGACAATAGAGATACCGATCAGAGGTTCAGCTGTTTGCGAATATTTCTCAATGTTTTGCTTCGAATGACGCTAATGTAGCAATAAATAATGTGAGCATCAGATGAAATAAATTTGTTTAAGGTCGATGCTGAAAAATGTTAATTAAGTAATAGCTCACTCTTTTTCTTTTTAAATTATATATTATATATCCTATTGTATGTATAATATAACATT